>CM030369.1:116158130-116761537 GCA_003604175.2 Clonorchis sinensis
TCGCCATCAGAAACAGCAATACCAGTGTTGACGCTAGTGCTTTAGTGCCGTACAACCACAAGTTTTATTTATTTAGTGTTAAAGAAGAGAAATGCGTGGGTAAGGAAGGGGATTTGGTGTTGGCCTATCAGGCATTCTGAGGTGCCTACTGCAGGTGCTCAATCAGACAATCTTGCAAAAAATGGTGGCCAGTCAATGTCAGTGGCGTTCATGCTGTCAGTTCCTAGCTTTTTAGATTGAGCGTATGTTGGATGCACCTCAGGATGCTTGTCTTGGACTAGAATCACCCTTCTACTCAGAGGCTTTAAATATGGTCACACAAACTGTGCTTGTAGCAATGCGACATCATTGTCAACACAACTGTTGTTGTCTGTGAGGATGATGAAGCCGCATAGTTTTCCAATTAACCTTGGTTACCGCGTACCATTTCAGCCCGACTGGAGCAGGCCAATGCCCTCTTACCTCATGCCTTGCATGATGAAATCTTATGCTGTCTCTCAGGCAGAAGACCCCTGAATGGACAAAGCCTCCCATAGGATTGGCACCATGCAGCTTAGTGTCGACCTGACTCCTCGGTCCATTTAAAACCTGTTATCATTTCACTAGTCACAACGGATCATAACTGTGGAATTTAGGCTGTTGAATAATGGCTATACCCATCAAGTTATACAAACTACTTTCTATTCTTTCTATCCTGAGCCATGTTTCTAGCTGCGGCTGCTATGAGTGCTATTGATTGGTACTTACATTTATTGGATCTTCGCCCACTATCCGCAGTGTGTTGTCAATAATCTCAGGAACATCCGTTCATCGTCATAATCGACAACAGATCAGCGCTGAACACCAACGTTTCGCTGTCGTATAACCATCATTTATTTCAAAACCGTATTGTGAATGAAACACTAGAGATGAGTCAGGAAGGGATTTCATGCTAGACTAGCGCAAACATTCACGTTGTTTACACTTTCGGTCACTCATCCAGACACTCTAGATGGAAAGTGGCAACAACAACACCACTAACGTCGACTGCCAGCCACATATTACGGCGTCTCCAACCAAACTCGGTGGAGATAACAAGAACCAAGTCCTGGAAGGCGAGTCGCACCAACAACTTCCGCGGTTTTGTTAATCTTTCCATATCGAGGTTAATCCCGCTATTTTTGCCAATTTGGCTGTTCCATGATGCTCTTTTTTCTAAGCTCAACGACCTCGTTTCTAGAAATATTTAAGTTCCGACACGAATCTACCACATTGACGTGCTGGTTAGGCATGAGTGTTGTGATTATCCTGTGGGGAACACAGGCTGGGACTTGGTTTCACAAAACCTTACCTTGTCAGGAAGGCCGATGGGAATCAGTCGAATTAAGAGCCACGAGACTCCATACTACGTGTAATCCCTATACGAGGCGGTCTTGGGGTAAAATCGTGCTGATGTGCGACACGAGTATCAAGACATTAAATTGTCTCCTCCAGGCTATCAGCGTGCCAGTACTAACGGGAGCAGTGGTGCTGCTTTCATCCGAGAAGGGACAGACCAGGAAAGCTTTACCCCACGAACTACATACTCAATTACCAATTAAGTGACCGCGACTACCGTCGAAGTACCCAGCAGCTCAATCATGCCCACCGCCACTGGACATAAAAACCGGAGCCTGTCTGTAATGCTCCTCGACAGAATATATTCTTGGTGCTGAGACAGACATTCTTTATTGACATTTTTGTGGACGGATTCGTCAGACAAGAGGCACTATCATAGTACTTTTTACTGGTGACACGAATGCTCACGTTGGTCGTCTGAGCCCCATGGTCCATCTCTTAGACTTTCATTGTTCACCAGTCACAAAAGAAATGCAACTTGCCCCTTGCTAATAAATCCTTATTTTCTTGTTTTCACCCTAATTTGAGGTACTGTTTGCAGACGGAGAATTCTTCAGACCTTCGCCCTAGCTGTTTCAGTCCGGCTGTTCTTCATATTATCAATGTTGTTTTCGACCTAGCTGCCCTGTCCCTAGTTTTCATTGATTTTCCTCAGACCGGTGTGGAAATGGTTTCGGATGAGTCATCTGCCAGCCCTCATTCTCACTCTCGGCTGAAGGCCTAGTTGCCATTGTCACCCCACGTGTTCTCATTTCTCCTAGTTCCGTACTGGTTGCCCGGTTGCTGTGTCACGACATGTTGCTCCTTTATCATGTACGTTGTATCCGTCTTGTTCGCTTCATCAATACATACTCACTATAGTGCGGAATTCTTTCCTAGCTTTGTTTTAGCTCGATTGGAACCGGTCCTCCACGCTTCATTCGTTACTGGTCTGGTTTTGCTCCTTTTTCAGTTTTCTGTCAGTTTTTATTGATGTACTTTAAGTTTTATAGTCGAACATCGGTGGAATACATCTCTGAATAAAGTGCTCTGTTTACCTAATTCGCTCAACATCAACTCCAGTTTATTCCCGTTTTAGTTCGTTATGGATCAACAGAATCCACACGGAAAGTTGGACTTGAAAATTAATGCAACTTTAAAACGACTGGATCAATTACTTGCACTACTGGATGGCTACAAGCCCGTGTTAGAACATAACGCAAATAGTGCGGCAGTTGAAATCAAAGCGAATTTTGATGGTTTGATCGACGCACTACATCAGAGACAAGTGACTCTGTTGAAACAATTGGACAAAGTTTATAAGGAAAAGATCGCACTGATTGACAGGTAGGTTTTTCATGAATATTCTCCTCCCTTCCAGTTCCAAGCAAACAATTGAAGCGTTACGTGCTGGAATCACATCCTGTGTCTCTACACGGCACGCGAATGACTCCCGAATTCACGACTATATTTCCCGGTAATGTGCTATCAGTATTCCTCACAGACCAGCTCGGAGTCCGTTTTACTCAATTCTAGCTCCGCTCCTTTTGTCTCCTTTCGCGCGGACCGCTCTACTTTGCATCAATCGATCGCCAACTATGGTCGAGTTGCATCTCGTTATTCCGGTCATTTTGCTGATCCTAGTCAACCATCCACCTGTTTGCCGCTAGCGGTTGAGGAAGAGGATAACCATGAGGAATCACATGAGCATACAACGATGTTCACTCACGTCTCTGGCTCCTGTTCTTGTGTGAAGCCTCATTGGCGACAGTGGTTATTTAGTGCGACTCACGACTGTACTCCAGCACAGACGATTAAGGATGAAGACCATAGACTGTCAACTCCAATACTTCCAAATTCGAACGCCACAAGCGAAGTTTTGTTATTGGAACCTTATGCGTCCACAGTAAGTTCTTCTATATATGTACATCATTTTGAGCTGTGAACCCAGGAAGAAGACTTTAGGAGGATATATTGATCTGTTTGATCTTTCGAAGTCTTTTTTTATCCCAAAGGCGAAGACGACCTCTATGTGGAGATGGTTCCTTCCCCCCTCTTTTATTCCGCGATACTAACTCGTGGGGAGTCACTCTGAATGGTCACCGTTTCATATTTCTAGAATTATATGGGTCTACTCAATTCAGGCCCTGCTTTAGTATGGGTGATGGACTAGCTCGAGAGAAAGTTGTGCTGAATAGACGTTTGCGAACAAAACGTGTCTGCGTTAGCAGGGCGCGATGGACTGCGGTCCAATGAGCTGGTTCCCTTTAACAATCTGCGTGCGCCCAATGCCCATCAAAGGCCGATGCAAATGGTCTTCACTAAGTCTGGGACGTGAACTTAGCGGGAAGGCTTAAGAACAGTTCCATCGTGATGGGTTCCTCACAAGATCGTTCCCTGTTCACAAAGTAGTCACCGGCTTCGTTCCAGTCGATGAATCGAATAACGTATGAGGTTCCGTTCGGCTCGTTTCGTCTGTGTTACTCGTTCAGATAACTGAGACAGACCTTGTTTGTTTCGTTATACCCGCCTTCAGATGAAGGATAGAGTCCTCTGTGCACTAATCTGGACGCCTAAACCCGGCCTATCTGTGTGGGTAGCTGTAGATGACCGACAGATTGTGTTTATAGATCGATATCCGCTCAGCGCTGCACGCGTTTGTTGGCAACGACGCTGCCGCAGCGACTCGGTGCGTCAAAGACTGTTGGATCGTGAGTGATTCCTATTGAGGGACTTTTTTCGTCTCACCGGTTTAAGTAGTTGTAGGCACTTGCTGTCTATCACGTCGTGCGTCGCTCGCAAATGCTGGAAGTACGAATGAGGGGGGAGGGCAAAACTTCTCCGAACATTCCACTTGGACGCTGTTGGACTGAAGTCTGTCTTCGCAAGCCATTCTTTATCTGCCCATATATCAATTGGTTTAAAATACGTCGTCTTACATAATTAGCGCAGCTAGGTATGAATCGAGATGCTCTCGATTCCATATATTTTCCTCCCTGATATTCGAGGGCACTGTTATCACTGTGTGCGCATAATCTTCCGCAGTTATCCCACACGCAAGCATTCGAAGATTCTGATTTGACCCCGGTACACCGTCCACGTCTTGCTGCCGCGCGGAAAGACTATCACACTCAGCAGCACCAAGTATGGATTCGTACCTTCGGTAACTAGGTTGATACCTCGGCCTTCAGGCTGTTGTAATATAACACCTAAGGCGGCCTATACGATTATGAGAGCTACAGTTTCTTGGAACATAAAGAGGTGTAATGAATCAGCAATGAGCTTCAAGGTACTTTCACAGAAGTCAAACGAACCGCACTGAAACAGATGTCGACAGATGTTCAGTCTAACCCTCCATCATGAGTACTTTTTGATGAACATGCAGCGCCGGTGTCACGAGTTGATACTGATGTTACGCCTACTAGTCTATTTTATCTTGGCAACAAGGTCAACAGGCTAATGGCGCCGCTGTTGTTAATAGTGCCATTTGTGCACATTCTTTTATTCGCTGGTCAGAATCCGCCTGTGTTAACAACTTATTCAGCTTACTGCTTCGTTTCCGGGTAGCTGTTTGCTCTCGTAACATGACGATTAGTAAACATTATAGGGATGCTAACGTCCCTTCTGCCCTCCAGAGTGGTCATCAGGGGAATGTGGATTTTGGTCCTATGGGACGAACCATCTCTTTTTGAAGGCTATCGCACAGAGGGTCATTGCATAACATAGCACAAGTAGCATCGTATAACCTAATAAGTTGTTTTTCACCTTAACGTACTCTACTTTTGTTCACAGAGTAATCCACGTAGTTCTCAGCCATCGGCAGACATTACAAAGAAAGGAACTGACATTATGTCCCCATTGTCTGATTTGTCGTGGACCAATCGCTTCGTCGCCTCGAAACGACACCTGATGCTGCACGATTTCATCCGTTCATCAGGACCAGCCTTTCGGAGGCCGTCACAGGCGGAGTCCGATTACACAGGTGAATGCTCCGTTTTTGCGCATTATATTATCCACCTTATTGACTGGTCAGTTTCTGTCAGTGATTGGGATTTCATAAATTTTCGGGTTTTGCACTATCCGTTTCTGAACACTCACATGTGCCCTCCGAAACATTTTCTGGCACAATGAGCGAAGTTGAAGTTGAGGAGGTTACATTGATTATTTTCGGTATTGTGCTGCTATTGTCGACGATGTATTCCGAGAAACCCTGGGAAAAAGTTGTCACTGGTGTTCTCTACGCTAATCGCAAATGCGCCGGTCTGAAGAAGCCCAACAATCTTGGAGTATTGAGACAGCCACAATCTTTGAGATGATGGATTCGTGTAGGCTATCCGTGCCATTTTAGAGTTAAATGGTAAATAGAATCATCACGTATAGCTGGTCGCTGAACGAGTGTACTTACCTGACAGTACCACTTGCCTATTGTTGTTTCTCCAACAGCCGTATGTGAACTGGTTTCCTGAATTTTCGAACACAGAGCATCTTCAACATTTGCGTCCGTAAACCTTCTCCAGGATGCTTTGAGCGTTTACCGGAGCTAAACCGATCGGTAACTCCTGGCATCAGTAGGAGTTGCTGTAAAGTGACCAAGTCGGTTCATTTTTAATAGCATTTATGTATGTGCCGTTTATGTATAAGGTACTTCATCTGTTTAACGACTCTGCCTGTAACGACTGTCCTCGATACGACCACATGGATGTGCACAGCACTCGTTGGTGCTAGGGTATTCGCTCCTCCATAATACGACCGGATTCGGTTTGCTTTTTCGAGGTTATAGTGTACAGCGAGTACCTCATCACGAGGCGAGATGGCCCAAGTGGTTAGAGCGCGAATTTACTGACCGGAATGTCCGTGGTTCGAACCCGATCTCTGTCTCTCGACTTCCCCTGTCTAGGCTTGGGCAACCTGGCAGTATCCCAGCCCTCGTGCAATCTTCGGGTGGCATGGCAGTTAGGCACCGAAAGCGTGCTACGGCTGAACGATTTTTTTTATCATGAAGTGCAAACAAGCAGAACAGTGCGTTTCTTTCATTTTATTTATCCAAGGACGTTGCTGCGGCGGCAACGAAGGACGACATACTATACAGACAGCAAGTATGTGCTGCATATAAATTTGGAGATGTAGTTCGTCAAATGTAGGCTTCTAGAATCGGCCGGTCCTGCTAATCAGCGTTCTCTTGTAGCACTTCTCTCAATGTAGAACTGTTTACGTTCAAGCTCGTTTGACAGTCTTCTCAGACAAATGTATGGTATCAAGCGTCATCTTCCCCTAACTCATTAGGTTTTGGAGACGAAAAATCCTTTCATCTGTTTGTCCGATTTCGCCTTCAGAAGTTTAGCTCAACAGAAATTACCAATCTTCATACGCACCACAGTGGAGTCTCATTTGGGTGCATCCTTCCAACCAAGGCGCCCGGTTGTCTTCAAAAAAATTGATGTTCGACCTGGCCTGAGCTTTTTGGAAATTGATCTCTTGTTTTGATACCATGTGTATTCACATGAACCACATGACCCGCATGTCAACTGAATATATTTCATACTCCGTCTTCTCTAGCCACCACCTCTTCGGACAGCTTTACAATCCTTACGGGATCTACGAATGGCCGAATGGATGATTTAAGGGACTGGCTCTTCTGTGACCCGGTATGTGCTCTTTCTGAAGTTTTATTGCTTTTTTCGGCAATATGTCTAAATCATGTAGCTCGGTGGGTTTTCTGGCTATTGATCTCGCTTGAATGCAAGCCAACTGCTTCACTCTTTCCTCCTTGAGAGTAACCGCTTTTTAGGGCCCGTGAACTGTATGCGTTGACCGTCATTTCTCTTATACAGCATTTTGGTTCAATAATAGGACTGAATTACCGATTTAGATCCTCAGTTATTTCATATCCTGTCACCAGAAAGTCACTGAACTTTTGTTGGCTGTCATAATGACTTGTTATTTTGCTCTCTCGCTCGTGCCACAAATCACACCATGATTCTTATCTTCCTACCGGCGTTTCTAGACTGAATTAGGAGATATGCCCGGACTCTCTGATATTCTTCCTTCCATGCATCAAAAGCGGTTTTCTGTTTCGGAACAATCGACGAGGGAACTCGTTCCCTGCTCTTCAACACAGCTTCGCCTCCCAACCGGTGTATCATCAACAACTACGCAGTCAAGTGTCAGTACGAGCAGTGTCACTTCATCGCTGCCACTTTTACCGGCACATTTACTGAGTTCTGGGCCTGTTGATCTATCCCTTTGGTTGCAATCCCAGTCAGAACCGAATTCCTCTGGCATGGAGGAGGAATGTGAACAGGATCGGCAACCCAAAAAGGACCCCGTAAGTCTTTTCGCTTTTGAAATTTGGGTTGAGGAATTAAGATAACGCCTTTTCTCCAAGTAGTGGATACCAGTCCGTTTGTTCCTTGCGGCTTGTAGTATCGAATGCAGGTTGGTTCCTAGTGACTCTCACCCATTAGGTAGGTACTAAGTCCCACGGAAAACAAGCTCGTATCTCAGCTAATCTAACTTGTCATTGGGTTTGTTTGTTTTCCATGCAAAACCAATTTTTGGAAGGTGTTGCGCGTTGTCACATATCCCCTCCCACTGAAAAAATACTGTCGTTCAGTAACTAACGCGAAGGGTGAGAACGAGCCAGGGTAGGTCGTACAATGACTTGACAGCGAAGAGTGAAAGCCTGTACCGGCAAACTCAGCCACAGTGGTCATTGCCGTCTCCCTGGATGGGGACCCCGAGACGGGACGCATCAATGCTTAGAGATATTGTCATGCATGGCCCAATCGCGCCCTCAATGGCGCTCGTGCATACAAGCTATTGCCTTCGATGCATAGCTCTCTTTCCAACCCTCCACTTAAAAGTCCACTGACAACTCTGTGTTTACGCATCAATTATATCGGCTCCCGCCTACAATACGCAGCTACCTCCCCCACCTCTCCAAATCATCGGTGGACGAAATCGTGTTGCCTATAACCGTACGACAAGCACACGACTCTTACAGCTGATAATAATGATGATGATAAGCGCCCACCCACCACTTATGCCCTCACGAATGCTGTGCTGAAGCGAGTCCCATAGACTTGGTCACACCCTTTTTCAACCATCTACACAGATACATGGAAAATGCCATCTGGCCAATTTTCCCACCTGCCTTGGGCGAGAGTACTGTAAGTTTGCCATAATTTTAACATTCACCTGTATGTCGATCGCATAAAAATGGTCGTTAACTAACATCTTATGTGAGCATGTATGGAAGATCAGAACACACGGAAAGGAACGATAAGTTAGGAAACATCCGAGTGACCCCAAAAGACATATGCAGCAGATTAGTCCGTAATTGGGACGATTACTGAGCGTCCTACTTTTGTCAAGCCACCAGTCAGATTTCCGAAGGTCTACTTCCCATTTGGGTTTTCAATAGTTTCGAGAGGTTTAGGTCAGCTAGTTGTGTCCATCATACCTCCTCTAAAACGTATCCCGAATGTGTCTGATTTCAGCCGCTCGAACGATCTGATCTTATGGAAACGATGACCATAAAGAGCTGTCCTTATGCTCAATGCATTGGCGGTCCGGGAGGACCAACATGCTGTGGTGCCCGTATGCAGTGTCCTAATGTTGCAGACGATACAATCATGGGACCCGCCGATACTGCTAATGTCGCTAACGACACGCCAACGGTGAACCCTTCTGACCCACCCTCCCATTCATCGTCTGCCACGACAAGTGGAACTGTTCATCCTGTCGTAGCACAATTAAACCAAATAGCCGCGTCACACTGGTCCAATTGGGTAGAGCCTAAAACCGCAAACGGTAATGTGGACAATACGAGCTCACTTCAGAGGTACGCTGTGTGTGTTCATTGATAATTTTTTCCATCATCCTTTTTTACCATCCATATCGTTACTATCATCCATACCTGGGAATTGAACGCTCCTGTGTTTACGGTTGAGAAAACCGTCATTGATTCGTTGCTTCGAAAATGTGGCACATGCTTGACGATGTTGGTCAACCGTTTCAACCCACGCGGTTTAGTTGTATGAGCTGCTAGTGGACCTGTCACCTATATATTAGTTAAACTCAGTCGTCGAACAAGTAGATGACTATTTCAGAGAACTTTGGGTCTTTGCCAACTACTCTCATTTGCACACCAATTTAGTTTTAACGGGAGACTCAGCTGAATCTCCCGTTTATGATGTTCTTCGAGACCAACTTCTTGTTTCAGCTGGTACGATATTCGAGAGATCGCATTGCATTGTCGTCTAAACGAGTTTGGACCATATTCATGCACAAGCGATCTCGGTAACCCTGACGTTGTGACAGTCTGTTCCGCATATCAAGTTCTTCAAGAACTCCTATCTTAAGGATCCTGTTCGGCTGAAATCATTGCTGACAAATCTTGATTCTCTACGCTATTATTTGCCGATAGGCCACTTTAGGTCCTGTGAACCCCGGTTTTATCTCATCCACAACTGCCTGTGAGCAGGAAACAGATTATCCCAACCCTTATTTCGACGTTTGTTGTCCACTGGAAACTATTTTCCTTGGAATTGAGATATTCTAATCCACCTATCCAAGGTGCCTCCAATGGCAACTGGTGATCGCTTACAAATCGCAGAGAACGTACGGATCCTGTCAGTGTTTGGCTATCGGTCTGTACAAAGCATTGGCTTGGTTTAGTGGGAACATCGGATTTGCGGTGCTTTAGGGAAAAGGAACTCCCTCACCATATATGACTTACTTGCGCTTCATATGTTATACTGGTTAGGATGTGTACTCCGCATGCCAGAGGACTGTCTGCCTGGAAAAGCGCTTTTCACCCAGCAATGAGAGATGGACAGTCTATGACCTGGTAACGAATTATGAAAACAGTAACCAGTAAACTTTGTCGGGTTGACAACTACCGCTTCCCTGGGTGGGGACTCCGGGATTCAACCCACTAGCTGAAATGACCCAATCGCGCAATCATTGTCGCTCGTGAATCAAAGCTATCGCCTTCAATGCGTAAATGCCCAGTTCCAGAAGTAACTGAACATGCCATCGCTTCTAATGCTTAGTTATCTCTCTTGCTCTGCGATTTTTTTGATTACCGAAGCTGTAGCAGCCGCAACCTTGGTACATGGTTTGTAGTTGATAAACAACCTACAAATCGGGCCAGCGAAACCGAGTAAAATACTTGTTGTACTTTGACAACCGAAGTTGGCCCTCTGTAGTGAGACCATTTTGTGAGTCATGGCCTTTGCTGCGGCAGTTTCCCAGTGTCTGTCCCAGGTCCTTCGTTGATGCAAAGGACTTATCAATGGAATCCCCTATCTTTTCTATGTAAATATCCCACCACATTCCCCTCATGAATCCAGCGATATCCGAGGATAGCTTGTACGCCACCAACCTAACAAGACCTTTGGTATCAACATGCCGTTCCCCCCTTACTGAAAGAATATACCAATACCCTCGGTTTCCTTTGACTGACTCCATTTCGTTTTTCTTTAGGAAAGCTTCCCGGGTTTTGCAGATCCGTCTAGATGATGGCATCCTCGAAAACAGTACGAATAAGTTACGCTTGACTACTTGTGCTTCTCATCTGTTTAGGTTTTTCGCGAAGGTTCTGTTAGAACGGATAGTAGAAAATACATGTTTTTTTATTCCTGACGATCCGTTACGCTTGGCGCTATGGTTCTAATCCTGTTAGCTGTTGTATCAGATGGTGACGTGCGACTACTATTCCTGAACTATAAGAATACCTTTGTCAGCCTGGACCGAGTGGTACTACTCAGCTCATTTGCGGCAGACGGACTAGGTTGTGCTATTTTTAGCATCTTATCTAATCTTCGAGATGCGTGCAGTTCATAGCCTGTGATGCTTCTTATAATTGATGATGTGCTTCAAATCGCCATCCTATCTGGTTTTTTTATATTTTAAGGGCCCGTTATCACCATATATAACGGATCGCGGGTATGCGAACGATACTGGTTGTTCCAACTTGGTCTGACGGTCTTTACCCCATGTTCAAGCTCAATTTACGGCTTTATTAAACTGGTCGTTATCTAGCTCCCCTGTTTCATGGGGGCAAGATGACTCAGTGGTTTTAGCGCGAACTTACTGACTTGAAGGTCATTGGTTCAAATCGACATCTGTATCTCGACCTCTGCCTTGGCTTGGATACCCTGGCAGTATTTCAGCCTTCGTGCTTCCTTCGGGTGGTATGGCAGCTAGGCACTGACATGGCGTTACAGCTGAACGATTATTTTATCTTCTCTGTTTCATATGTCACTCTTTTACTAGACAGCTGCATTCAAACGCTTTGCCGTTTTCTCTCAAAGCCGTATGACAGGTAATGGGACCATCCTCAACTGTATGCTCGTAGAACACTAAGGTGTCGCGTTCGCTCGCGATCTATCCCAGTCTAAGCACGTTCACTTGGTTTGTGATGAAACAGCACTCCTCTCGTTCTTGACATCCACGGATTGTGTCCATCCCCAGTCCTTGTTGTCTGCATCTTCTCGCATGAGCAATACCGCTCTCTTTTTCAGTCTCTTGTCTTTAAGGAGAAAGATTTTACCTTCTACCCCGATCGATCAATGTTGTTTCTTTAATATAATGGGCCTTTTGGTGTAGTTCCTTCTGTTCCATCGATTAGTCAGCATCTCATAGCTTGCAATCACTACTTACCTGAAATCTTATTTGACTAGGGTCAGTCTGAAGTCCGATCCTCCGAAATCTTTCCCCATTTCCAACCTATAATCAAGCTCTGGAAATGTTACGTACCTCAACACTATTATCCCGTATTCAATCGGCCTGCTTATTAATTGTAGTTCTAACCAGTTCCATCCTCGAATGCATCTTTCATTATGATCCTGTGCTGTTGTTTCCAGTATGTGTGACAAATTACTGTCTGTGTATGCTAAAATTGTGACGGCCGTGAATGCATCCCCATGGCTTCATTGATGACTTGACCTGACGTGTTTGACGGAATTCTCTGCTCGTAGGTAGTCGATACAAACCACTGGAAGTGTTGAGGAAATTGGTCGTAGTTTTCTTAGTTTCAGTCAGCTGTGAGGTCACCACTGGTTATCGGCTTGGTACTCCGATCTTGCGTATAAACAGCATGTTTTACGTCTCGTAACCGAGAGTGGATTAGCTGTGTTGCTGTCCTACACTTTTCCAATAGACTTGAAGAGAATGCAAAACTGCAGTTTTCAACCTCATTCACTAGTGTTTAACACACCCTATTCCTGTTATACGATCACGTGCTTTTCTGCAATAACGCAATGGCCGGACTGACTTCACTCGTGCGCGAAAATGATTGTCGCGTTATTGATTATGTTTCGGAAATATTTTCTCGTCGTCGCGCGATAACTGTATTGCCTTCCTATTTTTGCACATACCCACGTAAACGTATGTCTATCAGCACTTTATGACTTTTCCTTCGCCCAGCTGGCTGCAACGGGGAACACCTAATTTGACAGTACCTACGTTTAGTCAACCAGATTTTGAAGACTTTTCAGCTGTCGAAGATCTCATCCTACCGCCAAAACGCAGAACAACTGAAAAAAGTGATTTTGCGATTGCTAAAGAGTCCACCGTGGTTGTCCAATCCCCGTTCGTTTGTCTTGCGGACTGCGTTGACAATAAAACCACACCTTATTCCCCAATCACATGCTCACGTGCTCTGCGGAAATCTCCCAGTGTGAACAGTAACCTAACACCTGTGCAAACAAAACTTGAAAACAAAGATGACTACGAGGACTGGCTCCTACATAAACTGTCTAACCTGTCCACGACGTCGGATGCATTGCCAGTCGGTGTGGACAAGAGGCTGAAAGAGCACGCTTCAACACCTACGGTGGCTGAGACCCGTTCAAAGCCTGAGTGAAGTTCCTGCTATGTGTGCATGTAGACAAACCCCACTGCGACGTCAATCACCCCATTACTGCCTTTAGTTAATGATCCGAACGTATCCTCTCATTCTTACTCGAGGCTATGACCGCAACAGTATTCAGTGACAATCAACCGTGCATACCTCGCTCGCTTTGAAACTAGATTCCCATGTCGATTTTTGTGTTTCCATTGTTGTTTCCTTGTTTCCTTCCTTCACGATAGTGTCATTTATTAGTCAATAGAATAGAGAGCTTGTTGTACCGAGTTGGTTACCTTTTTCTTGACATGATGAGCCCTGTATAAGTTCCAGATGCCTGCTGGGCTAGAATTATTCGAAACCCGGATGTCAGTGTGCCAAGTGATTTTGGGGAATTTTGTTATGTGTAGGTTCTTCCACCAAATTCATTACAAATCCCAAACCACCCTACCTATCTGCTTCATTTTCTACAATGGCCTGGTTGAATCGTATATGGTAGTCGGATGATACCAGTGAAAGGTAACCGAAATCTTTCAAATTTATTTACCTTGGATGTATATAAAGCATGAGTCTAATCAGCACTGCTGAAACAAATCATCATCGTCATCAGCTGTAACAACCGTGTACTTGCCGTACAGTGGTTCTAGCTGCCACAGTTTCGTCCACCGATGATTTGGGGAGGTGGGGTAGGTAATTGCACATTGTGGGCGGTAGCTGATGTAACTGACGCGTAATTGGAGGGTTGTTAGTGAACTTTTAATTGGGGAGATTGGGAGGGAAGCTATACAATTAAGGCGATGGCTTGGATACGTGAGCGCCATTGAGTGCGCGACCGTGTGACAATGTCTCTAACCATTGTTATGCATCGTTTCGGGGTCCCCATTCAGGGAGACGGCAATGCCCAACGCTGCCGAGTTTGTTGGTAATGGTTTCCAAACTTCGTTGTCAAGTTCCTGTTTACCCTCTCCTGACCCGTTTCCACTCCTTGCGTGGTTGTGCGAAAAAAACCCTTCGAGGAAGTCGGTCGACTGGCATACGCAGCACGTGATCAAGCCAGCGCAACCTATGCAGTGCTATCAGTTCATCTATCGTGGGTGTGTTATTTCTTCCGAATACCATTCGACGTACTTTAGCATTATTGACCCGATGTTCCCACCAGACTCGAGCAATGCTCCGAAGACATCGATAGTCACACACTGAAAGTCTTTTGACGTCCTCAGCGCACAACAGCCAGGTCTATGACCCGTATAATAATATGAGGCGCACCGTAGCACTGTAAACTCGGACCTTGACGGTTAAGCTGATGTCACGCCTACGCCACAGGTGACGCAGGTTCACAAAGGCTGCTCTGGCCCTACCAATCCGGATGGAAGCATCATCTTTCGCGAGACCACCGGGACTGATACAGCTGCCCAGATGGACGAATTCCTATAGTACCTCAATCGGCTCATCCGCAAGCATAAGGTCAGAGTTCGAGCCTACCCAGTCTTGAAGCAGCATTTTACACCAAACCGCAAGGCAGAATCATTTAGATTATCTAATATTGTTCGCATTACCGCGGCGTCAGACCCAAGAAGAGCTATACCGTCTGCGTACTCGATATCTGTGAGCGGTCGCCCAGAAGAACTCCAACCCCACAGGCATTAGAGGCGAGGCATTAGGGGTGCGAGATTCCTCAATGGGCTAGAGCGCGAATTTACTGACCGTCGGGTCCATGTTTCGAACCCAACTTCTGCTTCTCGACTTCCCCTGTCTAGGCTTGGGCAACCTGACAGTATCCCAGCCCTCGTGCAATCTTCGGGTGGCATGGCAGCTAGGCACCGGAAGAGTGTTACAGCTGAACGCTGTTCTTTTTGCATTAGTGGCTGATAGTAAGTCTTCTTTAAGGTGAGGGAGGACAGTCCTGTCTGACACCACTTAATGTAGTAAACCCAGACGAGGGCTTCCCGCAACCCTTCACACGTCCGCGGAAGTTGGCGCAAAGCGCCTTAAGGTGGGTGAAGAATTTATGAGGGACACCTTTGCTCCACAGACAGTTCCACAGTACCTGATGGTCCACAGAGTCAAAGACGGCTTTCAAGTCGCTGTTCCAGAATCTCCCCATCTCCTGAGCTTTCGATGTCCACCAAGGCTGTCTGTCTTTCCATGGGCTCTCCACTCTTTTGCGTTCGAGGGATTTGCATGCGCTGCCGCCACGAAGAGACTGGACCTTACCGTGGTGTGGCGGTTTGTGTACCTCGGCGACCCATTGAGCTATACTGGGGGGTGCCCGCGTGACACTCACAGAGTCTCTCATACCAGGTTGGTCCATGGGTAGAGGTCTGACGAACACAGTCTCCTGGCCCTCCAGGTTGGGGGTTGGAACATGTGTGGCGACGTGTTCCGTAAAAATGGTAATGCACTTGCATTTCCAGCCCAACACCGCTGCCTTGCGGTTAGGCTTTTGAGCCAAAGGCTTTGGTTGAGGACCCTAATCGTCCTCCTGTCTAGGTGTGGGCGCCCTGGCAGTATCCCAGCCCTCGTACAACCATGACATTCACAACTAACAGTACTTTCATGCCACATCGGCCGTCGCGTGGTGCCATCAGCCGGGTCGCCTTACTTGCTGCATACAGCAGGGCGGGTAAGCGAAAACATGCTACTGCTGACGCCTCCCTTCTTACACTTTCACGTTTTCCGTCTTCCACCCTCCCCCGCCCCAATTTTAATACTTTCTCCGCAGGTCCCAGCTCTAGGACTGATCGGTTTGCCCGCCCTACATCACACTTAGCCGCAGATTGTGTACGTCCGAGTTCCGTTACATCCCTAAACACTTCGAAGTCTGTTTTCAAACCCCGAAAGCCTGTCTACTTAGCCACCTTTAATGTTCGTTCACTGAAGCAAGCAGGTCAACAGGTGGCTCTTGCTCGTACGCTGGATTCCCTCAGCATTGATGTATGTTGTCTGTCAGAAACAAGGACGCAGGACGCAAGTACCGTGATCGAACTGACTGCCCCCTCGCTCTCTTCCAGGTTCCGGCTGCGCACCTCTGGTGATGCAGAGGCCGCTGCAGCTGGATATGCTGGGGTGGGTATTGTACTGAGTGAACGAGCGGAAGCGTCTCTGCTTGATTGGATACCCGTTGATAGTCGCCTCTGTGCGGTTCGTTTGGCAACATCTGTGAGAGAATCTAGAGGAAGTGAGGTCCATCGCACCTTGTTTATTGTGTCTGCTTACGCCCCAACTGACTGTAGCTCTGAATCTGCCAAGGACAGTTTCTATGACGCTCTAGGTGCCCTTCTACAGCAGGTTAAAACCTCAGATATCGTTGTGGTTGCTGGTGATATGAACGCCCAGGTAGGTAGACTGAGCGCTGCTGAGGCCCGATTGGGTGGTCGTCTTGGTTTGGACACGAGACGCACGGACAACGGAGACCGCTTACTTCAGATGTGTGCCGATCACAGACTGTTCCTTTGCAGTACGAATTTCCGGAACAGCGGAAATCGCTTGACAACGTGGTGCCCACCAACAAACCAGCGACGAACCCAAATAGACCACATCGCCGTGAGTTATCGGTGGCGAGGGTCGATCACCGCTTGCCGCTCCTTCTGGAACACCAGCGTGGACTCCGACCATGCACTTGTACGCTGCTGCTTTTCATTGCGCTTTTCAGGTGTACGCAAAACGCGCACACCTCGCTTAGCCATTGAGAAGCTAGTGGATCCAGAAGTCAAACGAAACTATCAAAACCAACTCGTCGAATGCCTGCCGGACGGTACGGTGTCGGATATAAACGGCCACTGGGAAAAGATATCCAAAGCGCTACTCAAGGTTGGAACGTCTGTTTGCGGTACAACCCAGCCAACCTCTTTCAAACACTGGATCTCTGATAGGACCGTGTCTTTGCTGGAGACCCGGCGACAGATTCCCCCTGGCCGCCACCACAACTCCACCCGACGCATCATCCGACGCCAAGTGAAACTGAGTGTCCGTGCAGACCGAGAAGCTTGGTGGACCCGAAAGGCCCAAGAAATGGAAGATGCAAAGAATGCTGGAAATGTGCGCAGGCTGTTCCATTTGATTCGTTCGACTGGTCCTCGAAAACCTCTTGTCAGCGAAACAATCAGAGACCAAAATGGCTCCCTGATATGCAATAAAGCAGAACGTCTGGACCGCTGGGCACAGTACTTTGAACAGCAATTCAGCTGGCCACCTGCTACCTCCAATCCAGAATCCTGGCCTTCAACAGAAAGCTGGACCGTAAATATGGAGTCGCCTTCGGTCTCAGAAGTGTCCGAGTGTATTTCTCTACTCAAGCGTCATCGTGCTGCTGGTCCTGACGACCTTCCACCTGCTCTTTTCAAGGATGGCGGTGGGCTCCTCAGCCAGTGCCTGTCTAGACTATTTGGGTCTATCTGGGAGAAAGAGACCGTCCCAGACAACTGGGGTGAATCGATAGTAGTGCCCATTTTCAAAAAGGGTACTCGCAGTGAATGTAGCAACCACAGAGGTGTTAGTTTGACTCCTGTTGTGACAAGGCTTCTGGCGTCATTGATTCTTCGTCGTCTTACGATGGCACGCGAAACCTTGACTCGTGAGAATCAAGCGGGATTTCGACCGGGTAGAGGCTGCATTGACCACATCTTCACACTCCGTCAGGTGTTAGAGCAACGCCACATGTACAGACGACCCACAATCTTGGTGTTCCTTGACTTCAAGGGTGCGTTTGATTCTGTCGATCGGTCAGTGCTGTTAAATATACTTGCTCAACAGGGTATGCCCCAGAAGTTTGTAAACATAATCCGATCCCTATATTCACATACTTCTGGGCGGGTGAGAGTGTATGGTGAGCTCTCCAAAAGCTTCCCTACAAAAAGTGGTGTCAGACAAGGATGTCCACTCTCTCCATTCTTGTTCAACTTCGTCATTGATGAAATAATGAGGCGAACGCTGGAAGGTCTTCAAAACCCCGGTGTTCAAATCGTTGCTGGTGAGAGCCTTGTCGATCTGGAGTACGCAGATGATATCGCCCTCATCTTTGAAGACGAAAGTGAAGCACAAGCCCTGTTGAACAGACTGACCACCATCATACCATCTTTTGGCATGCGCCTTGCACCTTCAAAGTGCAAAGTCATGCTTCAGAACGTGCAGTCTCCGGACATATCCCTTAAAATTCAAGGAGAATCACTGGAGATTGTGGAAAACTTTACATACCTCGGTAGTTGTATTAGCTCTGACGGAAGTGTGTCTGGTGAAGTCAGTGCAAGAATCTCAAAGGCTCGAATCACGTTTGCTAATTTGCGTCACTTGTGGCGTCAAAAAGGCATCTCACTAGATCTTAAGGGTCGTGTGTACCAGGCTACAGTAAGGGCTGTATTGTTGTATGGGTGCGAGACATGGCCTCTACGGACAGATGATGTGAGGCGTCTCCAGGTTTTCGACCACCGATGCCTCAGAAGCGTGGCTGGTTTTGGATGGCGTCAGCGTGTTAGTCACGAGGTGATTAGAAAACGGGTATTTGGTTGTGCTGCAGGTACATCAATTGGGGAAATCATCCAGCACCACCGACTACGATGGCTCGGTCATGTGCTACGCATGCCGAAACACCGTCTACCGAGGCGAGTGTTGTTCTCCGTGCCTCCTTCAGACTGGCGCAAACCGCGAGGTGGACAGCGCATGACTTGGCAGAAAGGCGTGAAAGAGATCACGAAGAGTTTGGGTGTTGTTGGTGCTGTACGCCTTCCAGGATGGGGTCCCCGTGACCCCGCCTGTGCTTGGCTGGAGACGTTGCAAGAAATGGCGGCTAATCGATGTCAGTGGCGTTCATGCTGTCAGTTTCTTTCCAGATTGTCTGATTGAGCGGTTGGAGGTGTAGGCACCTCAGAATGCTTGACATAGGCCAGCACTAGGTCCCCTCCCTCATCCACTCTTTTTCTCTTCTTTTCACTCTAGGGCTTTTTATATATAATTATATATATATATATATATATGAAACTAGATGAACTTCATGGTTGTACGGCAGTGAAGCATCAGTGTCAACACTGATGTTGCTGTCTTTGATGATGATGATGATGATGATGATGATGATGATGATGATGATGATGATGATGATGATGATGATGATGATGATGATGATGATGATGATGATGATGATGATGATGATGATGATGATGATGATGATGATACGCTGTCGTACTTGTTGGTTGCTGGTATGGATTTCCTGGCATCAGTCATGACTAGCGATCTCGACGATATCCGGTATTCTGACAGACAGCACTGACCGGCTCTAGCATAGCTTCTTTCCCATCGTGCCATGCTTCATCCACGTGCCCACTAACAGTACAGTGTTGGTTTTCTGTAAAGAGTAGTTAACCAAGCTCAGATCGATACTGCTGAACTATGGTAGTTCTCCGGAAATGGTGGATTGGCATGCTTCATGCTGACTCGCGAGGGCCTGAAGGGAAACAAACTGTCAGGCATGCACGCACCATGGCGTGATGGGAATCAAGTTTTGTGCCCCAGAAGGAACGGCAGTCTTGATTTTTGGCTTTTCATCGCTGGCTGATAGCCACGTGATCCAACTTGGTCTACGGTTGATTTACAGTTGGTGGCCTCCAGCTTACGCAATGTGAACGTTTGTGCTGAAAGTTCGTACTGGCCAGAAACAATTTTTGATTACAACTAAACTGGACTAGTCGTTCTCCATTGTCTGTGCGACGAGCTTTGACTCCAAATGGACCGCCCAAATGTGATTCCGATGAGCTCAGACGACCGACTTGAACATTCATATAGCCCGCAAGGATTACGATGTCAGTGCTTCTTGGTCGATGGGTAAGCCGGGATAACTCTCGATGGGAAGTATTTTTCTGGGTTTCAGAACTGCAGTCCGTTGGGGCATAAGCCGACACTACAAACGCGTTCCTTTTTTTGTCGAGAGGCGCTGAGCCTGATTGAGTTGGATAACCTAACGGTGCAAAGACGACTGTTCACTGGGATCCAATCCAGCAAAGCGCGTTCAGCTCTGGGGCTAAGTGCAACTCCCACGTCATACATTTCACGAGTTATAGCTGCTGGATCACCGGTCACACGAAGGGAGAAATGTGGAAGAGCTGAATTCGTCCTTGGCGTTCTGAGAGGCATAACCACGCTTGGGTCTTTTATGTCATCAGATAACTGACAGTCAGATAATCGAGCAAGGTTTGCTTGTGTGGAATCTTCGGAAACCGATGCACGTGTGACGACAGGCCGTTTCGGTGATGGTACACAGAAGGCCGCAAGTTCAGTGGTTGTCTGTTTTGTTCGTATTTTCGTCCGCAGCAGTATACTTCGGTTTCGCATGTGGGAGACCAAGAGTAATACACTCATGGATACAGTCTGCTTCACACCGAAGTTTTACTAATTTATGTTACGGCAAAACGTGAATAGAGATAGTAAACTGAACATGAGGACGCGGCAAATCATAATATTAGGCTGAGCAAATTGATCGACTTCAGTAATTCTCAAATCTGCGGCAACAGTTTGTACCTGTGTTTTCAATTGCAACGCGTCTATTAACTTCCTGGATCGTATAGTGGAAAAGCTACTTTTGTCGACAACGTCACGCTCATTCCGACGACAGGGATTCTTCAGTAATATGAGCACTAACAGTATCTGTTAATCCAATTTGGCGGGAAACACCTTGCGAACAAATTGAGACAAACGCCTCATATCCCAAGACTCAAACATGTTGGTGTCCGTACGTATGTAAGCTGCTATCGACTGTCAATGATTTCGACTATGGTAACGACATAGCCGTCGTGCGGAGGATTGGAATCGACATGTTTCAACCTGTATAAGGTTTCCGGTCGAGCTGTCTAATGAGAATTAATTTAGAGCGAACCAAAGGTCGCTATGATTCTCAGCAATCATTTAGTAAGTGGGGTCGAAAAACTGGGATTCTGTGCCATATTTATGTGTTCGAATTCAGGGGGCCAAAAGAACGAAACCTCAATGTTTCTAAGCAGTTGACCACCTAAAAACGTGTAGATCTATGTTTACCGTTCAACAGTGAGTAAACTTCGATGATGCACAGATGAACCTACTGAAACAACTACGGTGGTTTGATTGCAGCTCCCTCCAGAAACACAACGGCTAGTTACTTTTCCTAGGTTCCACTCGTTAAACAACCTATGGAGAGCACTATGGGACTGTTTGTCTCACAGAGTCTTTTTCGTTTATATATATATGTATATGTGTGTATATGTATATGTATATATATATATATGTATATGTATGCCTAACAGAAATACGGTGCATGGGATTCGATAAATAATTGGTATGGTGTTTGGGTTTAGCACCAGGAGTGAATGGTTTTTCGTTTTCCATGGTTTTCGTTCTTTGTGGAAACGTAAAGTCATTCCTCTCCTATAGGGACAATCTCTAGGAAGAGACGTCTATGTTGTTTTTTGACCCCTAGAAAACGCACTTTCGATTTCGACACCATCTCTTCAGATGGTGGCAACTGCTTTGTACGCTCGCAACATCATTACTGACAGCAACACCAGAGGAGAGCACTGGTGCTTGACTGCGACACACCAATGTCAGTCCATTTGAATGAAGTCTTATAGTGGAAAGAAGAAAAATGGGACAGGGAGGGGGTGTAGGCTTGGACTTCCGGTACTCGGTCGGATAATTTGGTTAGACACTGCCAACATGAACGCCAATGGTGTCCGTTAGCCGCTCTGTCTTTCGGTGTCTCCAGACAAGCACAGAGAGGATGAGTCACGTGGGTCCCATCCTAGAAGACGGACGACACCAGCAGCACCCAGACTTTTCCTAACACATTTCCTTCCCTTTTTCTGTGTGATATTCTGTCGGCACAGAAAGCAGCCTTCTCCATGTTTAGTAACTGTCTGCTGCCAAGATTTTAGTTGGTACCTCGCTCCATACTATGGTCCTCCACGAAAGTGAACACTATCAAGGTTGGAAAGAATCGTACTCTGGGATTGTAAAATACGTTGAACCATGAGAATGCCCTTTTCGTCCCTCGGAGTGATTCACCGGGAACTATCCTTTTGTGACAACTATTTAGTGTCACCTAACAACTGCCACGCGCTATTTTTTTTACAGCGTTTTAGTACCAAGTAGGCGTTCTCGATTGGCGTTTTGATTTGACCAGACTAGAGACAATAGACAATAGACTAGAGACAATACACAAGATGGTGAAAAGATCCTTTTTCATACTGCAACTCGTTCGGGTTCCTGTAACCGTCCCACGAGGTCTTTTATTTTGTCTACTCAGGAACTGTAGATGCATTTGCACAATAAATGATCTTTGTTGTAAAAATCGCTGAGTGTATTGTAGACCAGTGAATGCAGCCAGCCGTTTAGTTCAATTGCAAGAGTAAACTATCAGTCCGTAGACCAGATAAGCGAGTGCGTCGCGCAGTGCCATAAGTCGGACCTTGTCATAACCTTTGACCTTTGCATTTCGAACAAAGTAGGCGGGGTCGCGATCTCCTGGCTCGCTTGTTCGCTAAACCTCAATGGTTGCTCGTGTGTTGTGTGCACGGCCGACACACGGTGTTGCGTAGTCTTCTCAAGTAGGCGCGAATCTCCGGCCAGCTAACTGCTGACTTTCAGAAACTTGTGCTAAATGATCAATGGGTTTCACTACTGCTCACAAGGTAGATTAAATCCCTGCTTTTACACCTACCATGACTCATGGGGTAGTCCCCAAATCTCCTTCCCTTCATTTCACACTAGAGCACCAAATTGAGCCAAACACTCATTCTCAAGCTAAGTTGTTGACGAGAGTCTCAACTCAAATTCACCTGAATCTCTCGTTAATAATATTTGCCTGAAGAAGGGCTAAACCGGTACTGGATTGTCCAGAATTTCTGTTGGCTATATGGGTAGTGTTGAAACATACTTCGAAATCCTGAATATCGTTTCAGCGAAAAAATAAAGGCCTCTTGTGCATGGCGTTCAGTTGGAGTATAATCGGTGGAATATCATTCATATCTGACCGCTTCTGGATAGCTAATGTGATTCTTCCACATCCATTTGGTAGGGACGAAAGACGCCAGTTGCTGAGCTCTTCGGGTTCTGACCATACCCTTGTTCTCCCCTACTTTCTCACTGAACCCGCTTCAGTTAATCCGAACCAAAAAGAGTGAGTGTATTTCGAGGATTGGCTTAGTCATATCGACTTATTAATTTATAAAAACACATGTTGACATTTTTTGCGGGAAAATTAGGTTCTACGACCATTATAATTTACCGTTTACTGGCTGGGTTCCTGATCTGTCAATGGCCTTGTTAACACTCTTGGAAGCAGGAGGAACTTTCGAATGCACTTATTCGGCGGAAGTTCAGGCGCCTACGGATGTTTTTAGCAGCTTTTGTCAGTGCAAAATCGAATATTCACGTCTATTGGAGTGAATACTCCAATTATTCACTATCCTGCCACATCTGTTCTCGATGCTGTACCTTAACAGTAATCCACATCTGCGATCTGGTTGAAAGTTACGTTCCAGAGGTTTTTGTGATATTCGTTCAGCTGTAACATCTTTCCAGTGCTTAACTGCCATGCTACCCGAAAGAAGCACGAGGGCTGAGATACTGCCAGGTTGCCCAAGTCTAGACAGGGGCAGCCGAGATGCACAGACTGGGCTCCAATCACAGACCTTCCGGTCAGTAAATTCGCGCTTGAACCACTGAATCATCTCGGCCGTTTTGTGACATTGAGTTGGACCCGAACACCCATTTGTAAAAGGGTTATTAATAGGGAGATTCTGCTTGCTTGCACTACAGATTCAACTGGATTTCATTAAATACGGATTTATCATTCCTCCTGGTTTTAGCCCCATATTTTGATGGCTTGACTCTCTTCGAACGAACGACACTACTGTCTTGGAAGGTTCTTTTCTATCACAGAATGAGTAGTACTAGCGGTGCTGGATGTACCAGCTGTTTGTCATGACAATTGGGGAATAAGCCCTTGTCGGTGCTGTGTCACGCTAGTGTGACTCTCATTTACGTATTGTGAGGGATATTGAATATATATGATGCGATTGCTTCGGGATCGACTAAGATTCTACCGTTGTCTGAGCGAGGCTGTTGAAATAAGCCACGAATCATTTGATTTTTGTCAGCCATGTGAGGCTGGCATACGGTCCGATTCCGAGACGAAACCCCTCCCCCTTGATGATGCATTTCATTTTCTTACATGGGAACTTGTCGTAAGTCGGTCTAGATTTCAGTCAGTCGTGAAACGTTTTTGGCCTATGAACCTTGGTTGGTAAATTTCCAAGCATCCTCCGGCCCTAATGACGCCTTCCGAATAAAGTGAAGGAATTTTCGATGCTCGGTGACACTTGTAGTAAAAATGACCCTTTTGGATTAACCATCTCCGGTCCTTGAGTTTAAGGGTTCTATAGAGGCCACTTCTCAGCTTGAACTCTCTTTTTAAGGTGTGTTTTCTCTCTCTCTCTAGTGAGCTAAGGAAAAAGCTGTGTGCGGCTGATCGATGGTTCGCACGGTGTGCATTTTTTTCTGACACCAAACCACCCGAACTTGGAGCTATAACGTATCAGAACAAAGGTAAATCGCTAATGTACGGTTTACTGAGCGTGCAGTGCGGCGCATGCAATGTGTGCTGGCAAAAAAGCACAGCACGAACAATGCAGCTCAATCAAAGTGGAGAGCGTGTTGCTCGTGCGTATGGGTTCATATATGCACATTTACACCCGAGTGTGGCATGAACAGTAATTAGAGACCGCAATTCGAATGCCGGAACACCGTGAATCGACGGGTTCTTTCCATGAATGCTCTGGTGCAAGTAGGATATATGCTTTTTTGTTTTTCAAAGAGAACAAAAGCAAAACAAAGAAGCACCCCTGCACACTCGAATACATCGGCTGCGTAAGACTTGTCTGCTGACGCACTCCTGAAATCAACATTTTGAAGCTGCTAATTCAAATGTAACCCGATCTTTTCCCTCTGCACCATGCTGACGAATCTCGAAAAGGCTTAAGTACTTCGTGTGGTTGGACCTTTCGTGGTCCAACCACATGCTTGTTGCTGATTCCTGTCCCGCTCCGTGCACTTGGCTAGGTAATTATCTTGTCCTCCGTTAGGTGTACAATTTCGCCGTTCACCAATAGGCCGACTTTCCTGGGGATAGTCTTGACCACGCGCAGAGCTGAGTTTGGTAGCACAATGTATACCCAAAGGACGCCAGGCAGAAATCTAATGAACAAGCAGTTGATCTGGTGCTTACTATGCCTTCGCAGTACTATACAGCCAAATTCATGGATTGTCGTGAAATGCCGTGAGCGAAGCTGAATGTCACGTGATTCAAACAGAAAATAAGGTTGGTTCACAATAAATGTTGCACAGATTTAGTTCTACAGTGACCTTACCATGAGACTTTGATTTCCCCGGCCCAATATTCTGATGCAACTGATTTAACCTGCATCCACTGAGCAACCGAACATGAACTATTGTCTTGTCAGTTATGAATTTAACCTATTGGAGAGTAATAACGCTTGCGAACAGCGCCAACAATAGCGTTTCATTGCGATTACTTTTAACTAGACCTGTATTGGACTGATTTTTTGTTTCAGTCCATGTGCCGAATTCTTTGGCAAATTTAACCATTTGTAAAGTGGATCTTTTTTATACGTAATGCACTACTCATAAGGTTGCTGGAAATTCTTCGACAGCCCACGACTGGTTTCGCCCTCCTTGGGGCTCATCAGGTAGGCGCAGTCCCCGAATTTCCGTCAACCTTATGTTCTACTTGAATCCAAATTGGACTGATTTCGGTAAATACATTCATTTGCAAATCAATTTGGTTTTGCGAGAGACTCACCTGGAACTCAGCTGAATCTCCCGTTTTTGATGTTTCCATGTATCGCGATATCTCGAATATCGTAGCAACTGGAACATGACGCGGCCTGGTGCAGCACATTCAGTTGCCTGGACACATCAAAAACGGGAGATTCAGCTGGGTTCCAGCTGAGTCTCTCGCAAAACCAAATTGATGTGCAAATGAGTGTATTTATGGATCTTTTTTATTTTTTTTGCAATCCCCCGGTAGAAATTGATGAGCATCAAGCCAGTGAAGTCTATATTTGAAAATGTTTATGACAGACAGACAATGTGGTCGCCTCTTCTAGGCAACCTGTTCCGCGGTTCCTTCTGATTAAGACTCATCGGATGGAGGCAGTCATCAGGACAAAGCGTGTACTAGATTGCTTTTCAGGACTAATGCTATGGAGCCTCACTTGCACCTTCTCTGTTATGATTACCATTCGAGACTTAGAACTCAACTTCCCAGTTTAGGATGTGGTTTGGTATCATGTTATGTAGGTGGCGACGAATATCATCTTTTCTTTCGTACCATTGGATTACACAGTAAGGTCAAAGCCTAACTGGTACCTGCGTTCACAACAAGCGCCACTACAGCCCATCTTTTACTGTTTGATTACGGGTGGTCTCTACGACTTTGAGGAACTGTCGGCCCGGCATATTTGACACCAGCGCATCCGGCATTTACAAGATCAGGGGCACGGCGCACCATGCCACTCGAGAGTTGTCAGGCAGCGGTGTGCTAAACTGTGCTGATGGAGCGGTGGATTCAGCGATCACATCTAATTTGTAATAATGAGCCGTTGATGGGTCACTCAGTTATTGTAGTCCCCATTTGCAGCATATGTCTTTAATCCATTTCTCCCGTAGTGAAAGCAGCTTAGTTTCACCCGATTAGCTCGTATTATATAATGGTCGCTGAGAAATCGCTGAAGAGATGTACTGGTTAACACTCAGCTTGAAGCACATATTTGCACATATCCCGGTTCATTGTTTCTGTTTCCATTCTTTCAGTCGATGCTACTTTCTGCTTACAAGTAGTGTCAATTCGTGCACCGGTATTGCTTTCATGTTCAAAGGTAGCACTGGAAGTTTTGAACTGACTTGCATACCTTGGTGGTTAAGTTAATTTTAATGGAGGTTTTTTTTGCGAGGTCTGTATACCTACCAGATTCGAAGGGTGTTTGCCATTCCACTCTGCCTGTGGATTCCACTGGGTGTATCACTGTTCCTCAAGGACAACATAGGGATATGTTTTTGACCGCTTGATTCGGTGGTTTGGCTGTCGTTTATAAGCGCTATTTCTGGGAACCGTCAAAACTTCGAAGCCGAATCAAGTTCAACCCGCATTCGGGCCACCAACAGTCTGAAGAAATACACTCGGTGGTTGTGTCGCTGGCAACATTGTATCATCCACACTTTGATCGGGAATCGATCACCAGGGTTTTCCTTTTGTGTGGTAAACATGGTGCCTTGATATAAATGGTTCGATGAGCAAAACGAACGTGTGGACTCTAAACAGCCCCTGATTTTCGTTTGTTGGCACACCCAATAACTGTGCAAATCGACGATGTGGTCACGTACGATAATTAGTCTTATATGAAACTGAATGATCTTTGTTGTTGTGGTCTTTCCCCGGCGGTTTTTATGTCTCAGAACTGCGCTTCAAACGACGGATCTAGCCACAGATCATCTGAAAATTTGAACGGTTATATCCGGAAATTGCCATCGGCCCCTCGAAACGCCGTTTTGCGTTTTTCCGCTCTCAGGATTTATTCGGGAAACGGAATTCCTTCTTGAGGGAAAAATCCTAGATTTTATGTGGAGGCCTCGTCTCTTTGGAGACTTGTAGACTTTCCTGGAGACTACCCTTTCTTAGAACGGATTTCTCTGGTATGAATTGGCGTGTCTGATTTTGTTGACAGAAAAGCAGTTCTGGACCACATTATTCAGGTTGTTGAAAACCCTTCAGAAGCTTACGAACAGTTTCGCCCTTTTTGTATCTCATCACTTGGGCACGTTCCCGAAATTCTGTCAAGCTCGTATTCTGCTTGAACCGAAATTGGACGCAGTTCGCGAAATACACTCATTTGCAGTACATCCAAATGAAGAATATCTTAAAAGATAAATTTAGCTGAGTTGGGTCTCCTGCTAAAACTGAATTAATTTACAAGTGTGTGTACTTCGCGAATTCTTGATCATGTTTGACTTCGAAGAGCTTTTCTTGTGTGTCCAGTATCTTGAATTCTCAAGGTGGAAAACCCACGGGACCTCATAAACAGCTGGTGGCTGGAGGACGATACTGGAGACCCTAGAGGAACTTCGTGCTATAAGTTTTGTAGAACAAATTGTCAGTCGCCATTCATAAATCCTTGAAAATGAAGCAACTTGAGTACAAAATTGTGTGCTTTTTTTGTTAAACCATGGATGGTGATTTGGTGAATTGTAAGATGCTACAGGCTCACAAACAGCATTTCGCCTTTTCGTATATACAATCGGGAACTATCCTGAAGACTCCGAAACAAACTTTCACCGATGTGCTTCACTCCTTTGAAGCCTGATGCTCCTCTTCCCCGTGATGGTCCACAGTGGAGTAAATGTTCAGTTTCTAAAAGGGGTGTTTACCATCGAGGGAATAATAATCATTCGGGAATATTTTCTTCAAATGATCGGTACGAGCTGACCTAACCGTAAAAACTTTTGTTTTGGACTGTTGCTTTACCTAACTACGTGATTCTCTGCTGGTCCATTTGGTACAACTTATTGGTACTCCAGGGGAGAAGAAGTGCATAATTTGAACTTGCAAGAGTACGGTCTGAACCGCATTCGTTCTCCCTTTGTCCTCCACAATTGTATCCGCAGTCTTCAACAGACGGTGCCCATCCGGTTGCCACCGGGATGTAGTCCAGTTGGGTAGCAGTGCGATCGTCATTGGAATAGCTGGTGAGCAGATGCCTCCTTGGGCGCTGGAAACGTGTGCTGTATATTACGAGTTGAATACGGCACAGTCGATTGCCGTTTCCGCAGCGCTGAACTTTCCAAAGATGTGATGGGTGGCATAGGTTGAAGAGTCAGTTCTCGCATTCCGATCGACAGAAACCATCCGAAGGTCGTGGTTGGGTGTGCGGTTGGCACCTATTTGTAGTTTATTGTAGAAGTATTCCTTGGCGTAGTGGTTTGATGAAGAATTGAGAACCTAGACGGTTATGACAGTCAACATCACTGGGGAGCCTTTGACATGAGCTGTCTCAATCCTGGACGATGGCTGCTCCAAAGAGAGTTAGACGTCGTGGGCGCGTTCACGAAGAGCTACAGTGACACCTTAAAGGCCAGATTTATCATTTGGGCTGCTTCTGTTGAGCTAGTAGTAGACTTCTGGCACTTTGACGAGTTGTGGACCGAAAACAGAAATCCATATTCCTGAAAGGCGTGCCAAGTCAACCTGGTAAACAAAAAGGTTTCCCACGCCAAGCAGAGTACGGACATTCCAGCAGCCTGTATGCAGAGCGTTCCTGATTTTGATGGGAGGTGACTGAGGCCCAGTTTGCATGTATGTCACCACAACGGCTGAGTGAGCTTCGGGTCTTGGCTTACAGGAGACGCAGTAGCATGAACAGAGTTTCGTACTTAGGATACATTTAGGGAGTGAAAATAGACAAACGTTTGCCTACTCATAAGTAGTCTGATATATCACAAACGTTGCTACTTGGACTTTTATGGGCGAACCGTCTGCTTGTTGTAGCCGTCCAGTTGGTTGGAGAGCGGCAGTAAAGGAACCCAATGAGGTAATCCTACTTGAATGTCATTTTTTTGTTGGCACTTACACTAGCTTTTATCATCTGGGTTTCTATTGTTTAACTTGAAATCACAGACCTTTCGAACAACCACAGTTAACAGCCTGGAGCTGCCAACTAAGGAATCACATGACTGATTCCCCTACTCTGATGTGGCAAGTCTTATTAGGTTAAGTATCTTTGCTTGGCTAAGCCTTTTGAGATCCAATTGCGGCTTTCACAAACGTACGTTCTATAGAAGGAGAACAACAAAACATCTGCGAACATTATGTTATCCTGCGCGTTGCATCCGCTGTTTCCGCACAGAACCACAGGTGAATTCAGGGTTTGAGAGAAATACGCACGCACTAATTTACGAATGGAAAATTTATAGAAGAGAACGGTTGTTTCCAGTCCATGGGAAGGCCTATCCGAATAATCCTCTTTTATGAAAGTCAAACAGAGATCAATAAACCTTTCTGAAGGAGAAGAGTTAGGAATGAGAAAGGTGAAGTGCCTGTTGAATACAACAAACTCGATAGTTTTTATACCCTTGGTGGTTTTTGTCGATTACTTCAGGGCTACTAATTTAAAGTGCTCGTTAATGTGGTATGTGTTCATTTCAGCATGTTATACTCAAAAACTCTTCTCATTTTCTTTTAGGTTCGCAACGTTACGTGTTTACTGTCCGCCATCTTTCGACGAGCTATCAGTTCGCGAGCGCTAAGAAACCACCAATCTATCCTTGTTGTTCCGTTGTGTGAAGGGTTAGCAGTTCATTTGCCACCGCACTTTGAAGACGCCACGAAAAATTTGGAAGTATACTTTTCTGCGGAATCTCAACATTTCCTGGGAAGACGTCATTCACTGCCCCCAACACGACGTGCGGAATATGCCAGACAACAAAAACTCGATTATCTGGATCAAGTTTTGCAGATGCACACTACTAGAACTGAAATCCAGATAGCAATTTATCTGTTTGCTTTGGAAGTTTGTTTGGGTTTGTCTACTGCAACTTCCTCTGCTCGTGCCCTACTTGACCTTGGCTGTGGTTCTATGCACGCACTTGCCCCAATCAGATCGGTACTGGAGAGTAACTCTGTTTTTTCTACTGGTATTGATTTGCCAAGTTCCAGTCTACCAGGTGATGGCTCAAATAGAATACACTGTGATCTTATCAAACGACAACCCCCTGTGGTTCCTGTGCGTGATGCTTGTATGGATTTAATATTGTCCATATCTTTCCTGCAATGGTTGACATCATACACGATGAAAGCTACGTACCCGGCGAAAGCTATCATTGGAGACATCGCCAGAATACTCAGGCCGGGTGGACAATGTGTAATACAGTTTTATCCATTGACTAATGATGAATTGGAGTTAACGTGCAAGTGTTTGGTCAATACCAAACCTCGTCTAGCCGGTTGTCGAATTCTGGCTCGACCTGTCCCTAACCGTGGAGTCAAGATTTTCCTCTACGTCCAGAGAACCTCAGTCTAGACAAGACGGGACAATCTCAATAGCAGTGGTCAAACCTCATTGTTGATGTCAGTTAGAGCAGTAGGCAAGGTAATGATTCTGGAATTAGTAGAGCCGGCCTCGAGGCACATTGGCGCTTTTGCCATGCCGTTGTATTTTTGTACATACACTTACGTAATAAAAGATGCAATAAGCTATCTTATACCCTGCTGTTGGGCTCTGCAAATGGTCGTTTAGTGTTATTGATATTAGCTTTAATCGGTGGGTTTATGACCGATTGATCGTTTTTCAACGAGTCAGTGGATCCGACTGATCGTCAGAACAGAATAAGTCGAAACGGGGTGGGGGCTAGCTGGCTCAGTGGTTACAGCGCGAATTTACTCACCCGAAGGTCCGTGTTTCAAATCTGACCTCTGCCTCTCGACTTCCCCTGTCTAGGCTTGGGCAACCTGGGAGTATCCCAGCCGTCATGCTTCCGTCTGGTGACATGTCAGTTAGCACTGAAAGGGTGCTACATCTGAACGATACATTGATTGGCTCTCGTTGATATAAGGGAATGCCATCGGTCGCAGATAGATAATGGATCTCTTAGTTGATTGTCATTGATGTCAGTAGTGTTCTTGCGGTTGGTTACCATCCACCTTGTCTGGGTGACCATTCGTAAAATTACTGCGGTATGCTCAGACTGGTTACCTCCCTATCCACTGTTTCTTCTCCCCTATGGCCTTTTAAAATGGGTTTCTGTGGTTGTGCAGCAGTGAAGCATCAGTCCCCATACTGGTGTTACTTTTTGCGGTGCTAATACGGGTAAGTCGTGAATCACCCAGTTCGAGGTTTGACATTTCGATTAGTGATAATGACCTCTACAAACGATTAATTCCATATTTTGTGGTCCTTCAGTGCGAACATCACTGAGGGTTCATCTATGCATTATCAATAAAACTGCCTCAATCCTGTCATATAAATGTTCGTTCTCGTGAATGAGTATGGGGTAATAACCTGGAATTTGTGCCTGTTAATCTAGAGTTAACAGTTCAGATTGTTCTACTCTGTGCAGTGATGGGCGCTCCTCCATTAACAGGAACGTCAACAGTAGGTCACCACGAATTGCCGAGATTAAAGTCCGCTATCGTAATTTTTCGATGATGGTGGGTTTCGGTGTTGGTGGAGTGCAGAGGAGATTTCTCAAGTTTTCTGCTTCGGGATGTGCTAGCAATTCAGTGTTCACATCCATCTGTGGGGAGTTCACTGCAACGGATAGCTAGAGAACATGATAGCGCGAAAGTTTCGTCCCTCACAAACAATCAAGGAGTAGACAATGTTGCTAGTATGAGATCCGGAAATTTTCAATTGGGATATCGTCCTGTAAAGGAGGTCAATCTATGCTGAACAGCCGAGGAACAGTGCACATCTGTTTCATTTTTATCGGGATTCATCATCAGTGTTTATCTCATGAAGCTCCAAAGAGTCCCGAGCGCGCAAGCTCCCTGCTAGTAGTTTAATCACTTAACCTTTAGGACACGGGATGTTGATAAGCACTTAGACAGGACATAGCACCACTCATCCGTCAGTCCTTGAGTCCATATCATGTGGTTCTGTTTCGGCTAGCCCTTCGGGTGAAGAGTTTTCAGATGGAAGTTTTACTTCCTGGAGTTTCATGAGATATGCGCTGTTGCTGATTCCCAATAGGTATGAAACAGCTGTATTGTGCTTATCGGTTTTTCAGCATAGATTGGCTTGGTTTACAGGACGAACTCTCAATTGAATTGATAATGTGTTGAAAGATAAAATTTCACTGAACACTCCCAGATGAGGGAAAATCTACACAAATCTACAACCACCGTTAAGATTTCCATAGTCCTGGTTGTGCTCTCCCTTCAGTGGCGGCAGCTACTCTTCCCCGTCTTCGCCGCCAGTGCATACTGTGAGGTCCGTGGGGGTCAAATAAGTAAATTCATCAGTTCTATTATCAACACTTCGCGTTGACCATTTTTAGAAATCAGTGTATCACCCGATAGCACTAGTCAGCACCCCGCGATTAGGAAAGTATTTTCCAGCAATGCGAGACAGCTACTGTATTTAAGCACACTTATAAGGACTACTACACCCATCGAAAAATAATACTGAACTAATTTCACCAAATCCACTAACAGTGAAAGACACCAGGCGCAGCCGACAGGAGCTCCTCTGGCATTGTTCATTGAATGTCACCGTACCTTGGCGAATTCCTGCTTGGGTTTGAAATAGTTGCGGGGATCTATGGCTTTGAACATTGCGATAAACTGTAAAATGCGCATTAAAATATGGTGTAATCACAGAAGTTCACACAATCGACTGGTTCTACGCGAAATTCGTTTGGCTGGTCTTGCTCGAATCGTGTGCGGGGATTTTGCTGACTTTGTTGACATTGTTCCGTCGGCTGAACTGACAGCCAGACTTGTCACATGCAGTGAAGTTCCTTCACTGCTTGGATTTTTCTCATGTGCATCTAGATTACTGAACCGGCGGGCTCTATGGTAAAAAAATAGAAAGTGAGTTGCTGGTTAGCTTGGGGTTTGGGTGCTTCATGAAAGTCACGTGCTTGGGTTTTCTACCACTTAAGGCGGTATATTAGTTGAAAATGTCAGTAACGTGTTTTTCATAATCTACAATCTGCCTGCACGACAAGAGTGGTCTACAAGATCTAAATCAACGGAAGGCACTCCCGGGACCTTTCTTAAAAAGCAGGCACACTATCTGAGCCGTCCTAGTGCAGTTCCATTCTTGAAATCTGAGTTTTACGGAAGCTTCTATGAATGGAACTTTATCATCGTCATGGTGGACATGTAACAAAAGAATCAAGTTTCTAAATTTCTAGTTACATTTTGGTTAGATTTGACGATATTTACATTTCACAGCATAGTAGGATGATTTCAGCGTACGTCTTCTCTTGGTTGGTTGTGAATCCCATGTCCAATTGCCCTTTGCTTGACAAGCCTCCAAATTTGTCTTTTTTGGTGCACCTTGCTACACAGTTCCGTCAGAGGGTACGCCGAAACAATGGAACCTAATTCTATGATTATCTAGAACTAGACATAAGCTTGTCATCAATATCCTCTTCCGTTGGAGTGGTACGTACAGAACGTTTTAACCTCAGTTTCCAAACTAATATCATGTGGCACTTATTAGTACCACACCCCAAACTTGTTTCGACCAGTGCCGTTCAGTTCAGGATTTTGGTTATGAAAAGTGTGGCTCAAGTGCGGTGTTTCAAAATAATGCACTTTTGTGTATGTACAGGTGTTCTACAGTGTTAATGTTAAGTCGACAGACCATTCTCGCTGCCAGAATTTATTATATGCAAGTCTTACCCGTAAGTGTAATTTCGCAATAATTCAGTGACAGTACTGGCTGTTCTCATCTTGGAAACGACTCTCGTGTGGGGCAGAGCAATATATATATATAATGGTAATGAAAGTAGGTTCTGAACAGCTATTTTGCTCCTTTATTTGGACCGCACCCTTGGGGATGCGAGGTAGAACTGTAGTTGACGCAAACGTCTGATAATTATTTCACCTGTCTAGATACTGATCGGTCATGTTATACTGGTCGGATGTTCTTACTTGCTTTGCCGGTAGTGTGAAGTAATCTGGGATGTTTCAATTAAGACTTCTTCCAGTAAGGGAAATCAGTGTATGCAGAAAGGCCTGGAAGCATCGTACGGCTGTTTCATTCTTATTGGGAATCATCAACATAGCTCATCTCACGAAACTTCAAAGAGTCTGGAACCCGGAGTCTCCTGGCTAGTAACTTCAATGCTCAACTGTTTGGTCACGATTCGCTTCGGTCGTGTACGTGAGAAGCAGCCATGCTGCCACTTCTGGTAGATGGGAGTACGTCTTCTATGCTTGTACATTCACACTCTCAAAAGTCTCTGTAGGAGATATTTTGGATGGTTAGTTTTGAAACGTGTGGCCGACCTATACCTCTTTCAGTTAGCCAATAATTTTTTAGCCTAGCTATATCCTTATTGCTCATCGAGTGGATAAGTGTGCTACCACAGGGATCTTTGTAGGAATCTAGTTGACCTACTCCTAAACAGTTGTGCATAACCCTGCCGATCAGGTGCAGATCGTAACTGCTTTTGCACGAACCACTAACAACTGCCTCGGCTATCTAACATCTATCTAATTCTGGTCTGAAAATTTGATCGTTTGGTCGTGGTGGCTTGCTCAGAATGATCACGCACTCAGCACCATTCATTCTTCATTCAAGATATATTGTTTAATAGGTTTTCTGTTGGACCAACTCGCCCTGAACATACAGGCTCTGGAAACTAGACAAGCACAACCAGCCTGTTATTGGTACCGTCTGTGCGTGACGCAGTTCTCTTATAGTGCTGCTAAACAAATTTCCTTTTTGTTTTGTTCGACCTCCTTACCATTGCAGCGAATATTTCGAGTACTGTTTATTGGAACCTATGCGCTATTCCTTCATTCTCTTTAACCGGTTTACAGTTACAAATTACCCACTGTGATAGACTTCTTACTGTTCTACTTTTGGATGTTTAACCATGGTTACTCACAGTGAATGAGGTGCGGACACAAATAGGGAAAATCGAAAATTAAATCGGAGGACTTAGTAATGACCCTGGATTGATTATTCTTTGGCTTCAGCACTATGGCTCTATCAGTCGTAACAATTTTTCGGTTGCATAGCGCTCTCTTACCACTGGGGTCCCATATAATTTCTCTGCTAATTTTATTGTTTCCCTGGTCGTATCTCCTTTGGAGATAAGATATCACGAACTCGACTGCTTCGTCCACGAAGCCCAGTCTTCAGTCCTCACACTTTTCCGAACTTGCCCGACGGTTTGATGCCGTAACATTTTCGATCTCACACTTTTCCGAACTCACCCGACGGTTTGATGCCGTAACATTTTCGAGTGTATCTGCTTCAGAGTCGTATCGCGTGCAATATATGTATTCGTCCATCTCTGGCCAGAAACAGCATAGAGATAACCCTACGTGACACGGATGTGAACGAGTTTTTCCCTGCCACGGTAAGCAGCTGTAAGCTTCGGTAGAAATCCGATACTGTCGCCTACGTGGACTGGCATAACGTGGTCAGAGCCATGCAAAAATTGCGAAACCAGTATAAAAAGAAACCCTAATTGAAAGGGTGTTGGAACAAATCGTCCATCCAAAGAGATGAACCCAGTGGGCCGATATGTCTTCGAACTGTGGCAAGTGGTATTAGCTATAACGGTTCCGTTTCAGACCAGTAACCTTTACGCTGCAACTTGAAAAATGTAAGGGGTATCCTGCAAAAGCATCATAAGGGGGTAAGTTTGGGATCTGCTCATAGGTGAAGGTCGTCTTACATCCAGTACATTTCTCCTGTGTTCGGTGGATTGAAATAGTCTATCGATCGCGTTATAGCGGAGTAATGCATGCTTGTGCTTTTGGATGATTCATGCCCACCTAATTTCCTGATATGGTCGCTTTGTAGAATTTGGGCGGTGGGTGGGTTGGATTTTGTCGCACAATCTTTGACAAAATAATGTATTGAAAGAGTTAGTGTAGACTGAAATTGTGTTTGTTCTCCCCAGAAAAGAGGTCGCGCAAACCATGCAAGACCTTAAACATCGTTGTTTTTGAAGATGTTGCGGTAAACTACAGAAACAGTTATTAGACGACCGGCGTCGTCAAAGACGCAGTTTCGGCAGACAACCCTCGTTCTAAGTAACTTACGTCCATGTAGAATTCAGACTGAGATAATTTTTCAACGCAAAGATAGGACTGTATGTAAGAAAACCATACACTGACAGTAGCAGCGAGGAATTCAAGCCTGAAGAAAGGTGCCTAAAATTCCACTGACTGTTTAATCGCGTTCGCCTTCATGGCCCACACTCCTGATGAATAAGGTTATCGTAAGGATTTGAGCAAATGGGTATCCTGGAGTGATTGATCAAAAACGTACGTTCGTTTCTTGTTTTCTTCCAAGATTTATTATCAATTCTCATCAGTTTTGAAGTCAAGATGGACAGACTTACGTAAATTCATATTTCTTGCGCGAATAGGAATACTCGTTCAAGGATATGTACTGGATAACACACTATCCGTGGTGCGCCAGTTCAGGTCCAGTAACAAGCAGACCCGAGATTGTGCTCGATGCAACACCACATATAAGTTTCATGAAAACTCTTCTAGAGACCAGTATCGATCTGCCCTCTCTTGCGACTCATCAGGTAGGCCTAATTGCCGAGTTTCTGTCAATCTTATTTGTAAATATTATAAACAAGGGATTCAGCAAAAAACCAGTTATCCCCTGTTTGTAGTAAGTTTGTTCGTAAATGAATGTCCACGTACAATCAAGATTCTATTCTTTCAGATGTAGTATGTCCTATTAATCAATTGATTTTTGTTAAGTGTTTCGCTTGAAATTAAAGAATATGCTTTGGCAGGAAGAGGGTGGTGACCATTCCGGTGGTCTTAATGTGAATTTGAAGAACAAGGAGATGACGCGAAACGATTGGTCGGCATAAGTCTTTAGTTGCTTCGGCTAGTTCTTTGCCTACACTGTGGGGTCAGTTAGTGTAGGCAGGTACATTTCTAATGTCACGCTTCGTATCCTACACACAACATACGAGGTTTTCCCAACGAGGTTGTAATTGTACGTGTGCTTTTGAATTACGTACTTATGGAGTCGGTGCAAGATTATTCGATAGGCGCCAGTCACTGCACTGCGCGCCTCCATGTTCTTGGCGGCAGCCACTTCTTCCCGAGTAACTCCCAGTTTCATTAGAAGACGAGCCGCCTCCAGTTCGATTTCCTCCGATGATGGTCTCTTAGATGGAGTCACAAGCAGACTGGCCTTCTTTTTTTCAATGATAGATTCTCTGCTCCCGTTGTTGTTGTTGTTGCTGCTGCTGCTCACTTCGCTTTCTTGTGTGTTGAGGCTGAACAGGCTTGGATTAACAGACTTGATGCTTGAATATGACTGGCTTGGTTGCTGGACTGATGGGGAACTGCCACGATCTTTGACGACTGTAATCCCCGTGTGAGAAGCGGCGTCCACTCTTTTAGATGCATTTTCTTTCATACTGGAAAGAAGCTGAAAGCGTTTTATTGATGTGGTCTAATTGAAACCTGATCTTATAAGACGAATATTGAGGACCGAACTCTAATGCACACCACAAATATAAAGTCGGTACTCCTGCCCTGAAACGACAGATTTGGTCATCGTGAGCTAATAATCACGGTGGAATAATAATTATTTAGGGACCGAAAGTAGTCGACAAGTCATCAAGTTCAAAATGTACTATCAAACTAATCGCGGATGTCGATAAGGCTGTAAACAAGCTACTTACATCCGTTATTAGCGTCTCGTGCACTTTCCTAGAGTTTCTATATTTTCTCCCATAGTTTGCTCTTTTTGGAAGTATCTGGCTGCTAACTTTCGACACAACATAAGCAGCTGTTTACACTGTGTTTGACATGAGAACTTTTATAACACGAGGGAGCGATCTATTTTGTGACTGGGCCTTGCTGCTTTCTTTTCCAGGTCTGCCTTGCGGCTCTGCTTTGCTTGGTGCCTACCTGGAGGGAACCCATTGATCGAGGTGAAATTTTGATGCCTACTCATTATGCTCCATTGTTGGGAAGCACCGTACACATAGTATAGATGCGGAATTAAAAGCCAACCACTTAACCAACTTAACTAACTTACGATTCCATTCTGGGCCATTCCAAATAGACTGATAGTAATACCATGCCCATTCACACACCTATATGCCTCGATCAGTTAAAAGCTGAGACCAACTGGTGTTGAGTTAGGTTCCGGCATATGCATTTTGCTACGCAGCTGATACAGCAAAACAGCCGTATGAAAATACATTTCAAAGAAGCTGAGAATTATGAATTCCGAGTGGATGATGGAAAACTGACTTACTGGAGCGCATCGGTTGAATCTTGGAAGTGCTTTCGGAAATGATTGACCGTATAGCCATTTAGCCCACAACATTTCTTTTGCCTCCATCATAGTGGTCGCATCAAATTGATCGCCACCTCCCAAGCCGGCATCTTTTGAACTCGGGCCCGTCTGTCCAGCAAATTCAATTAGTTGAGAGACGGTTGGTCGTTCGCTGGGTAGTCTGGCCGTTAGTCGTGAGTACAGTGCCGTAGCAGCCGGGGACAACCAAGCCGGAGGTTGTGATCCACGATTTTCCAGCACCAACCGCCGAACTTGCCCGACAGTAGAGCCGCGGTAAGGAAGCAGTCCGGTAAGGAGAAAGAACAAGACGATACCCAATGCCCATACATCCACGGGACCTCCTTGATAGCTAGAAACGGCATGTAGTCGAAAAATATCAGGAAATAACTTGTATGGAGGCCGACAACAATCGGTATACATTAATACAATGATTTGAGGCAAACAGTAATTAATTTAGACAGGCAGCGATGTGGAGAAATGAAAGCATCTCTGAGTGGAAAGTCGCTGTTGCACGTCTCACGGTGTCCATACAGGCGGTACAACGGTGCTTTAACGTAGTCTGTTTATCTGTAGACCGACCTGTGAATCGGTAAAAGCCGTTACGGACTAGCTGGCTTAATTCTTGTTTGGTTCATAGTAGGGAGCCGACTGGCTGGCCCGTCCTTAAATTGTTTCATTCACGAGGCTACTCATAAGTAACACAGAGTTTGCTACGCCTTGGCATCCGGTACCGCCAGCGCACGTGCTGTCGGCTGGTGTGCGCTGTTCATCAGCGGTCTAGTGGATGCGACAAAGCGGGTCTGTTGCAACAACACAATTAAGACCGAAAAAGGATATTTTTAGGGCCTGTGGTATGCACCGCTCAACAACACTAACTATAACAACATTTTGAATGATTCACCTTGTGCGGAGGAGCAACGAAAACTGCAGGCCCCACCGAGACTCGAACTCGGGTCGCTGGATTCAGAGTCCAGAGTGATAACCGCTACACCATGGGGCCGCGGTCCCCATCCTGTGAATTATTTATGTCATTAGCGACAGTCAACGTAGTACACCGTTTTTTTAGGTAACCTAATACCTACGAAAATCGAAGCGTGCAGATAATTCATTAATGTTCACAGCTGATCAATGGGTATAGACACGGTACTAAGCGATGTGGGGTTTCCTAGAAAGATGGTATTATGCTATCCTTCTTACACAGTTTCGCAGATGCAGGTAGCATGTTCGTTTAAATGATGACCATTTAAGCAGTAACTATTCCAAAGTTCTTCGTACCACGAGCCAACTGGTGCAACTGCATACCGTTCCCATTCTATCCCCCCTCACTTTAGCCGATCCGAATAGCAAATTGTTGCACGGAACTAGACCTAGACCATCCTTGTTTTCAGATATCAGGATAACTCACATGCGGTATCTCCTCAAGGTAAAAACATTGGAGTTATTGCAGGCATATTCAATCATTATGTGGGCCGAATAAATTAATTTGGTGAAGATAATCCACACGGTAACTACACTTCTTCCGAGCTGTACAGGCAGTGGCAAGTGTTCAAGTCGCCTGGCGGATCCACTCTACGACAAGTACGAGGTTCTTACAGCTGATGCTGATGCTTCTGAAGAAACATACGAAGTGGCTTTCGGAATTTAGGATGTCCACATAGTGAGGTCGCATGTCTGGAAAATCGGCAGGGAGTAAACTGAACCTGTGTGTGAACAAAACCTAATTTTAAGCTGAAAGGTCAAAATGCTGTTCACATGTACGTGTACATCCAGTTCTTCGTGATGCTACACCAGTGGTGTCTGCCAAAATGAATTTTGTACGAAGAACCCAGAAACAAAACCTCCCAATAATGATGACAGCCATCAGTCATGTGACACAGACCAAGCTACACTCCAAGACACTGCTACGTGAACACCCAGGTGTTTCCCGATGACAGTATTCGAGTGATCTCTGATCCCACTGGACGTCAAACCTCGAATTCACAAGAGTGATATTCCAATAAGACGGTTTCATAACAGTAAAAATTAATCATGGTTGCGACAAAATTATAGGACCACCCATTATTGAATTCTTGTGGACAGGGATTCATCAGAGCTAATGTCGTAGGATGGGAATGATTCAAATTCAGAAATCCCGAGAGTTTACCGTTCCCCATCAGCATAGCCACAAGCGTTGTTCAAGAATTCCATGAAGCGGTAATAAATCTGCATTACGAGAAAATGGAAAGTGTACAGAGGTTAAGTTACCCCATTTCTGAGGCCTTCTATCTTAGACTTAACCTCGTGTCGCCTGTAGTCAGCGGCGGAGCTTTATTATTTATGCCAATCGAAACGATATCAATATAGGTGAAACAGACACACGGAAGTTTTGCAGACGTGACACCCATAGGAAAAAAGATAATGTTAATCAAAAGTGTCTTGGATGAAGTGTTTTCGGGTTACAAAACTCGCAAATTAAGAGTGGCTGACATCCATATTGGATCTGCTGATCGGCAGTGGTCAGTGGCGCCTGCGCATATTTGGAGAGCCAGAGACTGTTTGCGCGGAACCGATTGTGGTGTCGCATGCAAGTTTTTGACTCGGCAGGCAAAGCTGAAGAAACCTGTTTCAGATCATCAGCCGTCCTGAAAATTGGCATGAAAATGGGTACCGCCGCCAGTTACTTATAATCGAACTACCGGCATCATGAATCATCTGCTCTAACTTTCAGAGTAATACCAGACCTCCTTCAGTGTAAAATCACTCAAGCTTTGACGTGAGCTACCAATGGATAACCATTAACCATAAGCGTAATGATGCTGTCATCCTTAGGAAGACAGTATCAATCACTAACGATACTGAACGGTTAATGAGGCTCCGGTTTGTACATCTAGACGTTGAGATACTCATTATCGTTTCTGTTTGCCACGAGTAGGTAGAAAGTTGAATATGTGGACGAAAGGGGACGATGGTTCTCTCCCTTCACATCGTCAAAACTCTAGTTCGGTTCCATTTCGTGAATGGGTTGGATTGGTTAACTTGCAGCTATGAACAGGGAATTGAGACCCCGTGGACTACACTGGTTCAGCTGCTGTGTAAAGCTGCGGAAAAATGAGCTGTTGGATGCTATGAAACAGAAGGGAGACAAAGCTATCAAGGTGTGCTCCACATCATCGTCAGAACGAAATTTTGAAATGATCGGAAAATATCCTTGCCACAAGGAGGTATCATTGGATAGTGTCTAGTTGTGTCGCGCCCATTTTCGGCTCAAATGAGGCTAACCTAAATTCTCTGGCCCGAAGCCATTCGCTTCTATTCATGTAGAATGCAGCTATGGTTAAAAACGTGGCTGTTCTTGTAACTGTGTAATGGGTTGCATAGTCAGCGAAGAGTTTGGACTCAAGGGGAGAGTGTGCCGATTTTGGTGGATGGAATGTCTTTACATCCAATAGACTACGAAACTGAGTGTCTGTAAGATTAGCTTTTGAGGCACGGACAGTTTTACAGGTTCTCAGCAACAATGCGGAATGAGGTCTATTTTTGAGAACAATCGGAATGAGAGTCAGGTCAGGCAGCACCGTCTGCAAACACAATGAAAAAAGGCAAGAAGCATAAGAGAGAAAATTGTTACAAATGGGAAAAAGTGAGAGAAGACATGAATTTGTGGAACGCCTGCAGTAAGTTTAGGGTTCCGGCAGATGAATGGAAATACATCAGGTCTAACCAGTTTGAGAAGAAATTGTCAATTGAATTTACCAGCTTGGACTGAAGCCCGCATACCACTTCACCAAATTCGGTCGAAAGTGGTCGGGACATCAGGAAAAATCACTTAAGTTCCACAGAAAGAGTGTAACGCTGACGAAGAGGTATATGAATTAAATTCCAACAATTAACTAGTAGAACGATGACGTGCAAACCCACAATGATGGTTGTTCCCGTGGTCACTCTATTCCAGGCGACGTGCGAGTTGTCTAAGACTGACTCAAGAAATCGGGATAATTTATGGGTGAGGAAATGGGCTGATAGCATTTTTTCAGCGGGAAAGGGAGCTACAAACACAACTTTTGCAACAAGAGGGGATTGCATCTGAAGGGAGGGAAAACGGAATAAATGAGATACCGATCGTTGAATTATTCACCTAGTCCGGGAGTTTTGTTGCGGAATTGCCGCACTCAGCGAACGGTTCAGTAACCACCCTCACGGCCTGAACCGCCGACATTCTCTGCTGCTCTGCTCACCTAAAACTAGCATGAGCAATCAAACATTAATGTGCACACGTAGACGGGTCGAGTCTTGGTGGGAATAATTTCAGCTCCTTTCTGGTTATGCACCTTATGTTACTGACTCACGGAAGCTCAGTGCAATGGGATCATGTCAGATGCGTGCCTTTGAACCAGTCTTAGTTGCACGTCAAGTTAGGACCGACTTGTACTCAACTCGATTGCTGCAAGCCAGATTACGGCGAGCCTCGTCGTCCTACTGTTCAACTAAACCCCATTATTTAAGTTCGTGTCACTGCAGTACTGCAAACTGACGAGTAGAGTCAGATGTAACCACGAGTATTACTGAGTGTGATAATGTATTCATCGATGCGCCCAGTAACGACATGAAGGAGCTGGATATAAGGAAAACACGAACACCTGCATTTCTAAAGTGAGTTTATGGGAGTTGAGTGTTATGAATATTCTTCCCACGTCTCGAAGGTCATTTTTCATGCAAAATCGTTTTCGAATCTTTACCTGTAGCCAGCTTTGATGTTTTAACGGTACACAACATTCCTATGTCTCCTCTTCTCATATCACGGGAAAACTCTACTGTAAATTAGCGAAATTCACTCATTTACAAACAGCTTTGGCTTTGCGAGAGACTCACCTGGAACCCAGCTGAATCTCTCGTTAGTTTTGAGGAATTTTCAGCAACCATATGAGTAGTGCATTACGGATCTACAGTAAATTATTACAAGTAATTGGCGAATAAGAAATCAAAGAAACATAGAGAGTAGTCTTGATAATCCAAGAGTAGAATCCAAAAAGAAGCGCTGTAGAATGAGGTATTGGTGATGATAAGGAACTCCATGCGGTCCGCTGAGGTGGTTTGTAACGAGTAAGAATGTCAATCACAATCCCAATAAGATAACTTCACCATTGAGAATGAACTTAAGACACGCCAACATTTGGCATTCATGAAGGCGGATAGTCTAGATGTGTCACTGACGATGCCAGAAGGTAGCGTAAAAACGTATTACCTTGAGAAGGAACAATTCTTGTTGGAAGAAATGAAGGCAGATTATTGACAATTGAAGGCAAACAGTGGATAGATGGCGAAGAAAAAACGGATGTATGGACGATAGCAGTCATGGAATGAATGGTTGTATGTTTTATACTTCTTATTTTTAAGGCTTGAAAACCATAAGCATCTGAAAAATTGTTCACCGCACAAATTTCCTGATTTCCCAAATAACTAGGAAACCGGGTACTAGTGCAGTCACGTGGTTGGACTTCCAGTTTTGAGAGATGAAAGATGAATCGTGTCACTGCTCAAGCAGACTTTTTAAAGTGGGAAAAATTCTTGTCGTATTAGTATATACGTATTTTTTTTTCAGTTCCGGATTCCATCTGATTAAACCTCTCAGTAAATCCTGTAGAGCTGTTTTATCCATCAGACCTTCCTCAGTACGCAATGCTGATGGATCGACAAGAATGGAACAGCTAGTTGACGCTTCTCGACTTATTCCCCCAGGATGAAATGCAGAACTCAAATTCGATGCTCATAACTTTTTAAGGCAGACCGGTTTGGGGTGTCCAAACATGTGTGTCTCATTCGCTGGATAGAGGTAGTTCTGTATGGTGTAGACTAACTATGAATGCTTTCGGTCATCCATCACCCCCAAGCTTGGTGAAGAGGAGTTGCTTCAAAAATCCGACAGTTGCAGATAACAGGTAACATTTGTGTTTCAACTTTTACGCTGAATTCATTCATGCAATTGTTAGTAGTAAACCAGTTTTCCGGTCTATAGCTATGTTCCGATCACAAACACCCGATCGCTCTTGCCCACTAGGACATATTCGTATTCTTGTCGATCGGTTACAAACTCAACGATGAAAAGGGTAGTGAGAGGGACCTCGGTTCCAAACACGTTTTTGAAAATTGGGACAAATTTTTTTCTCGTAATCTTTCGGGACTGGTCGGCATCTTTGATACTAAAATGAAACGATTTTCAAGCGCATGTTATGGTGGTTTGTAAGCCATCGTCTGCGACCGATAATGCGCGGGAGTAAACCGACTGACAACTCACAAGTAGCTGAGTTGCCAGACTCATCTACGAGAAAGGTAATTAGCGATACTACTGTGCCATCGTGGAGCATAGATAGTCACCTGAAAAAAGATTATGATGTGTACTATCATTTTATTCACCACACTCTCTGAAACGCCCGTAACATGTTATTCCTCTCAGCACAATGTTGTCACTCTCGAAAAATCTTCCTCACAACTAGATTCACCAAAGTATCAACGTAAATTTTTATGACTTCAACACCCGTAAATCAGTCCTGATGGCCGAAAGTTTGGTTGCCAACATAATCACTCACTGCTGTATGGAGTTTCTACCTTTTGTTCTGTAACTCATCTGATAGCTATTGCAAAAACTGTCTTTCTGAGCTACCATATTCCACCTTCGTAAGACACGATTAAACAAAGATGGCGGACTGGTTCGATTCGGTTTTTGATCAATTCGCGGAGCTTGACTGTTGGATTGCAAACGTTAGACGAATCGAAGTGACATTGTCATTGCGGGGTTGGGTGGGTAAATTTCTCTCCTTCTGCTTGCGCTTTCGTGATTCTTAAAAGTACTTAATAATTCTAACGTGGTTACTTAGTCGCGAGGTGGCTGATTTGGTTGGTCAGCTTGAAATTCGAGCCGCCTTGTGGTCCCATTTCCTCGTATCTGCCTGCCTTCAATTCGACAGTTCCACTCCTCCTTTGTGATTGGTCAGCTTCCTTCTTGCCTCGTGGTCTGTTTCTCCTCTACTAGATTGTTTGATTTTTAGTTTTATTCCTTTGGCTATCGCTAGGCTGTATGATTTGCTACGTGGTTGAGAGTCCAGTAATAGTCTAATTCTCTTGTCCACAGCGACATAAATTGGGTCCACGTCGATGTATTTATTGGCTGATCTCTCTGTGGAGCACCAGGTCCCGGCAAGTTCCCACTTAAGTTTGTTTTCGAGTGGGCAAGTATTTGAACTCTGTCCCAGTTGGACTGCTGCCCCTCTTTGTGATAGTGAAGTGAAATACGTGATACCGGGTCATGTCTTCTGTTGACAGCTTCGTGTTTGTGTATCCTGGTGACAAGTTTTCTTCCTGTCTAGCCAAAATGGTGTTTATCGCAGTCGCTACATTGAAGTTTGCGGCTTACGTTTGTCCTCTTCATTGCATCAGTTCTTCTCATTGGTTTAAAGAGTGTTCATCCCAACCTGCATATGGGCTTGAAGGCGGCTGTTAGTTCGTGTTATTGTAAGTGTCTTGCAGCCATTTCACCAGTGTTTTTAATATATGGGAGTGTAAACCTTCTCTCTGCTGCCTGTGGTTACAAAAAATGACCTGGCTTCGATTTATTGGAAATTTTCACATGGAGTTCTTCGGATAGCCATTATTTTGGAGCACCAAATAAAGCGATTCACTGTTCAACTCTTATTTTTTTCTATAAAAATCATGCTTCTATAAAATATCTTTACCAAAAGGTTGGCTTATATAACTTGGCTTGGTTATCACCTGGCTTCGAGAATGAGATAAGTTTACGTAATTTCGGTTTTCAAACGACTCGGAAGATGGTGACCGAGCTTGTCTTCTGACGGTAACCTTCTTCTATGTCTTTCAGGCTATATGTATGTAGCACTCAGGCATATAAATAATGCGTATCGCGTGGTAGGATACGTCGGCTGAAATCCACAAGGGACAAACTGACTGCTGCAGCTCTGCCACATCACCTTAGATGCCTATTAGGACACATGCCTAAGGGTGTGATTTACTTTTTGCTGGCAATGAAAATTAAGGCAGATATCTCATCAGAAAGGAAAAGATGTTTTCTTTGTGGAAACCGGAACCAGATCAAGACGAAGTCCCATTTTCTGTGGATGAACAGATGGTCATATTAGTCATGAAGCAGGATTTTGTTTGCAAAATTAACGTCAACCGCGGTTCATTTCCATGGGAAAATGGTAATAATTTAGGCCTTAAACTAATGATTACATCGATGTATTCACTTTGTAGGTTAATTTTAAAGTAGTAATCTACGATTGAAGCTGAGAGACATTCTGAAATCACGAAATTATCAAACTGGAATTTATCTCCACCCTTAGAATGCATTTTAGTAGCAGTTTCGTTACCACACCGATTCGTAAAAGCAATTTCACCGTTTTAATTTGGCCTAGGTATATTCTTCAAGCCTTTCCAATTTTTTCCGCCTTCTGCTGTTCCTGTCTCTACTATGATCTTCATCGTACGAGTGCATCGTCCCAGTAGTAAGAAACATAATATAAGAAAAACGAGTAAGAATAAATTATCATCATAATTCGCTGTATTGTGAGGCGAATTCCGTGATTAGCCTCGTATAATTCTTGGCATACAAAGCGTGAGTAGCATATTGCGAACAGAGTATAGTGGATTGTAGACACGCATAAAACCGAGGGTTGAAAGCATCAAAACTCGTCCTCTTTATCCGTAGTAGGATTGAGCTTTTGTCGTTCCGAATAAAATAACACTGGGAGATCGATCAACTTACTTTTGTGCTTCAAACAACTCCGGGGCTGCGTAGGCCGGTGATCCACAGAATGTAGTCAGAGCCTGATCTGAACTCATCGCCAGTCTACTGAACCCAAAGTCCGCCAGTTTTACACGATAGTCTTCAGGACTCAGGGCTGAAGAGTACAGGGAAACATGTGGTAGCAATTGCGTACAATATGGAAACGAAGCCGGATGAGTGGGTGAACCTAAGTCTTTTTGATAAACAGAGCTCATTGGTTCAGAAAAGTAGGAGTAAATCAACTACTCGATTCGCATTGCTCTTTACCGCACTTCCTCAAATACTTAAAATATATTTTTCAGTTAACCTAACGTATACTGATGAGAATGAATGCAGCTTACAAGGTTCTAGTTTACTGAAGCCTTCAAAAGTAAACATGTTTTTTCGTCGTATGTGCAATCTAGGGACATACACGCATAGCAGGATCAAATATACGCGAGTTGCTGCCTGCAACTGGAGCACATCTGGTGTGCAGAGAAGCAACTTTAATTCAAGTGAATCCGGCACCAGATAGCTTCGGGGAATGTTATCCAAAAACGTAGCCTCGCTTGGTGAACCTGATGTGGAACGATTCATCGGCTCGTTTCAATCGTTGTCTAGGCAACCATTTAAGATACACAGTACAAACAAAAAACGATGTTCACAGAGTGCTGGATAATTACGAAAAACTAATCCTGTAATAATTAATCACGCAAAGAACGCACAATATAGTTGAAAAAATGGGTTTGGAAAATCACGAATATTTGATGAACACCATCAGTGCCTTCTAGTAACATTACCAAATCCCCTCTATGGTAGGCGTTGATTCATGTAAAACTGCTACTGAGTGTAGTTGAAGCTGACAGAAGTACAAGGAAAGGTCAAATCGACAAGGCTCTTAAGAACATACGTCAAGAACAGAACTGATTCACGTGTTCTAATGGGTAGTTCATCGATATGACGGCGCGCAACTACTTGACCGAATGGAGAACGGAAAATTTCATCAGTCTCGGACAATTAATTTGAAGTCTACTGGAAAACATAAACTCTTCCTCATCATTTTTTTCGAAAGTATAAGTTTATACTATTTGAAATATGGATGAGTATTTCCCCACCAACTAGAGCAGCTTAGATTAGTTGTGCATATAAATGGCCATATTTAAGTCTTGCCCCCTGGTGTATACCAGATGATCGGCTCAGACCAATAAGTAAACAGTGGAAATTTTCGAGGATAATCAAGCTGCCCAACTCATCAGCTCCTTCCATGCACCTCTGAACTAACCTAACAGCATCCTGTCTCTTTTGGTGAAGCGGCGGCTAGTAAAATTATAGCTCCAGGCGTTTTCAACCAAGTACGGGGCATCGAGGTCAAACAGAATGAATAAAAATCATTAGTTGAAAAACTGCGCTCGGTGTAAACGAAGCTCCAAGGAGCTCCAACGTCAATCCAAGGGCCAAGTGAGTAAAGCTCATACGAACCCCAGAATCACAATGTCTATTTTGGCTGCGCACTACGGGAACCGGTCTAATCAATAGATAGAGCGTGGCACAAACCTAGTTTCACTTTAGTTGCTTGCTGTTTTTCATAGGATTTTTGATACTAAACAAGCACTTTCTGACTAATACATGCATTTTTGCCATCTTCGTCTTCGATTTCAGTACGCCAGTAGTAAATACTGACGGTTGACTGCCATAATACACACGTGTGGATCTATCTCCATCACATTTCATCTTTTGAAAAGTTAGGGGACTAGGATCATAACTACTCACAATTTGGAGTCACTTGAAAGCAAGCGATTCTCCCCTGGTAAAAAAAAACAAAAACAGACAGTGTCACGAAACACAGTAAGAACTCTAGTTTCATTAAAATTTGTTTAATACCACAACATTTTGTTTGCATGTCGTAGTGAGCACTGCCGGTGATCTACTCAGTCATCGAAACTGAATTCAGCCACACTAATGTATTGCACAACTGCCAAAGTCAGTCTTACTCTATGACATAAGTGGTATTTCCTGGTCAACTGAAGTTGTAGAATATTGGTTCTCGACTCTGCCTGTAATGTACAGCTGCGCCCAAATCCGTACATGCTTGGAAGAAAGGCTGTATTGATTACTACCGGTCAGATATGAGCATGAGTGTCGACATGTATCCGTCAGATGGAAACTCACACATGGGTTACCATGACCATGCATCCAGAGCCTTAATTCTGTGACCACTTATATCCGATCGGTTGCCTCCAACTGAATTTGCAGATTCTTACTGGCTATCGCTTGGTTACACTGTCAACCGATCGTAATAGGGGAGTTCATGTCCCTCCACTGAGCTGCCAGAGATAAGCGAATTTGCCCGAGTTTTTCTCAGTTAACTCGTGTAACTCCACCCTAAATTCTATTTATCAATCTCCCAAGTGAACCACGGGCTAAACTAACTGTGTTGACCATCCATAGCTGATGTTCCTTCAGCAGCTTGTCAGCGTTTAAGATATATAAACACAAACTGAAGTGGGGCACTGTGTCCAAACTATAGTTTGTCATTCCTTTGCAGACCGAGCATAAGTTGACTAATAGATGAGATAAAAGTCACAACCGGCCTGTTGTGATTATGGTTGAGAAGAATAGCAGTCTTCGAGTTTACCATTCAATCAAGCCGCAGTGGAGCTATTGAGAACATTACTGTCTGTAATAGAGGACCGTCTATAAGAAATAGTTGGATGAAACCAGCTGGATAACCTGAATCAGTAATCTCTTGCTCCACTCTCTCTCTCTCTCTCTTTCGCTCTCTCTCTATTTCCTGTACTGCCTTCCTACCCGTGAACCGTTGCACCGTATGACCTATAAATATAAACATATGAAGGGTTGTTCCATACTCATTTAGGCTCAGTATCATTTTGGTCATTTCACTATAGCACTTAATTTCACTACAGTACCTCAGAAAAGCAAGTTACTTCGGCCGTTTGAGATAAATGGAAGGGAGACAGAATATATTGAACCCGTAACCCCCCAGTCGGTAGTTTGAATACTTAACTGTTCGGTCCCAAGCGGCTGATCAGCAGCGTGATTAGTTTGTGAGAGAGAGAGCTTGCATGGTCATACGCATGAACTTGAAAAAGACTAGTTGCAAAGACGTTTTCTTTTAATGAAAGAAGTGCCGTAACGGAAAAAATATTCCGTCAAGATAAGGAATTAGCAAAAGAGCGCCTATGAGACGGAGCGAATCGTCCTCTGTACGTTGATTCTACCAAGCTGATTCGGCCATGCTGAATAATGAGAACGACCGAAAATACCTGTTCCAGTCGCGCTCAGCAACGGACTTTAGTCGAAGACATGAGAACTGCTAGTTGATAAACCTTCATAGCTCATTACTGAACTAGTTTAATAATGTCTAGTCTTTCTCGACTTCATAGCTCATGTAGATAAACAGAGTGAAAAAAGGACAGACAATCCTGATGGACCGGCCTTTGTTAGATCAAACTAGAGGACACGTAATTCACCCCTGGACAGCTTGTATCTTGTAATATATGCGTCATTTTCATTTTTCATGCGGCCCCGCGAAACTTCGCGCTGCGTAAGAAACACCGAGCTGTGGTTATCATACGATGGATATGTATCAAGGTGTTCAGCTCTGTACGACATTCGCAGTTGTTTGTAAGATCACCATTAGGTATTTAGCAGAATTTCTGGCGATTCATGAAAGGTAGTTAAGACCAAGCTGCCACAAATGTCTAGTACCAGAAGTAGAGTAAATATTAGCAGAGTGACAGTCTCAAAGGCAATTTTTACGACGTTTTGAGGGCCTTAATGCGGTGGGCTAAGAGCTCGGATATTGTTGTGGCTGCCGGCGCTGCTGAATTTCAACTGTGTGGCTGTCCTGGATGGGAACGCGCTGACAAGAACGAGCGCCTGCTGTAGTTATATGTTGAGTACAGACAACTTCTCTGCAGCGCTCACTTCCGAAACGACCAGAGCCGGTTGGTCGCATGGTGCCCCGGATGCGAGCCAACCCCCAAGGATGACAGACCACATGGCCACTAGTTATAGGTGGCTTGGTAAATTACTGAGTTCGCTTGTTATAAAACAGCTATGTAGAATCAGATCAGTCACTTGTTCTTTGCTTGCTCTCGTTGCGCTCTTCAGGGAGGCGTAGGATTCGCCCACCTCACCTGGCCATTGAGAAGCTGTCGGAACCCGATGTGATGCAAAGATACTAGAATCAACTACTGAAGTATCTTTCGGACAAAACGTCTTCTGATGTTGACTCTTATTGGAAAGTGCTGTCCGCAACCATGCGGGATTTGGGGCCCTCTTTTTGCGGAACAGTGCAACCGACTAGACCTAAGCACTTGCTCTCGAGCAACACTGTAAAACTGCAGGAGGCTCGAACAAGTATTCTTCCTGATCAAGAGTTCGATATTACACTATGAACTACTAGACTTCAGGTGCAATAGAGAATCTGTACCAATCGAGAAACTTAGTGGAGCGATGGAGGAGGCTAAGAACTCTGGGAATATGTGTAAAATATTCCAACTGATATGAGCAACAGGCCAAAAGAAGCTCCGGTGGCCGAAACAATCACTAGTAAAAACAAATATCTTATTTTCAAGGCAAGTCAACTGGCCACGTATAATTACCCATCGAAACTCCCGACCAGTAACGGAACCACTGATACTGAACCTGGCGCCAGCGGCTTCGGAAATAGGTGAATATCTGTTCTCCGATGCTCTATTCCTGATAACCTACCACCCAGTCTGTTCAAAGATGTAAGTTAAATACTCCATCGTCGCTTGCCCAATCTGCCTGCCTATACATGGGCCTCTATCATTTCAAAAAAATGAGGCGAGTCGATATCGGTGTCCGTTTTCAAAAAGGGTACTAATAGTGAGTGTTGCAACCACAGAGGAGTTCGTTTGACCCATGTTGCTTGTTTTACATCACATTACGAAAGCACGTGAAGACGGGGCCTGAGGACAGAAAGCAATCTTCCGGCAGGAAAGAGGCTGTGTAGACCACACCTTTATACTCCATCAAGTAACAGAACAACGACATCCGTATAGATGCTCTACAATATTCCTGTTCCTCGACTTCAAGAGTTCGTTCGATTCTGTCGACAGGTTGGTTCTATTCAACACGCTTTTACCCCAGAAGTTCGCAAATATCATGTGCTGTTGCGCCCGTAACAGTGTATGTGAACCTCTTCAAAAGCTTTCTTAAAAGTACTAGTGTCCAACTGGTCTCCATTTGTCATTAATGAGGGAATGATGCGAAAACTAGGTCTCCAAAACTCAACTGTTCAGATCTGTCCTTGCGAGAACGCTGTCAACTTGAAATATGCAGAAGATATTTTTACCGTTTTTGAACCACAGCTGGAAGCGTAAGCATTTCTAAACGGGCATTAACGTATCCCTGCGCCGAATTGCAATACTGCGCAGGTGTGTAAAACTGCTGTTCAGCTGTGACACCTTTTCGGTGCGTAGCTGTCATGCCATCCGAGGGCTGGGATACTGCCAGGTTGCCAAAGCCTGGACAGGGGAATTCGAGAGGCAGAGGTCGGGTTCGAACCATGGACCTTTCGGTCAGTAAATTAGCGCTTTAACCACTCGAACGACCTCGCGCAGATGTGTGCGAGCTTATTGTTGTATGGTTGCAAGATTTGGCCACTTCAGGAGAAGGATATGAGACATCCTCTGGTTTTTGACACGGGTCTCACAGAGCTATAGCTGGAAGCGGCTGGGGCCAGTGAATTCGGAATGAGGTTTTCAAGTGACGGGATGTTGGTGAAGCAGACGGTAAATCAATCAAAGACCGCATTCATCACCGCATACTAAGTTGGCTGGGTTAGGTGTTGGGCGTGTGGAGTCACTGCCTGCCGAGAAGAGCGCTGTTTTCCCTGCCTACTTCGGAGTGGCGGAAACCTAGAGTTTGGCAGAATATGACATGGCAGAAGAAAATGAGGGATCTTACGAAAAGCCTGGATACTACTGGTGAAGCTAAATGACGTCAGTAACGTTCATGCTGTTAGTTTTTGCCAAGAATGCGTAATTGAGCGTTGGAGGTATAGGAACTTCGCATGTTTGTGGAAGACTGGCTGTAGTTCCTCCTCTCTCTGTCTTTTAATTCTTTCTACTCTAGAAATTCATTCAAAATACCGACGTGACTATGCGAGAAAGAAGACTCGGTGATGATGATGATGATGATGATGATGATGATGGTAACGCGAAATCCATTCATGCGCAGTCTGTATTCATCTTTCAATCAGAAGCCCAAGTGTTATCACTCAAGCAGTAGCGCCGGTCATCAAAGAAACGGTAACAGACAAAAATGGTTACGCTTTGCATTTTGCAAGGCTACGAGTAGATCATAACGAAATAAAGTCTCTTCTCATGCAGAGGAGGCGGAAAGGCAAGTACACACTTATTTCACCCTTATACGGAAACACGGGACATCTGGTCCACGAACGACTTTGGTGTATGCTGCCATCTCGTCTGCTTTCAGGCTTGAGCTGATCAGGTTCCCAACTTCTGTAGCTTCTCGTGGTAAGTTAAAGATCCCCTCAGTTGACATTGGAATAAATAGTCTAGTGGAAAAAGGCGACTCTCTCTCACTTTTTCGTTGAGGAAAGTAATCTGTCTGTGTAAACAGAATCCACTGGAACTTGAAAGTATACTGAGCCATCTGGCTCCAAATGAATACAGAGGAAATGGAGAAGAAACTTATTGTTCCAAAGAAATCTTAGTGGGTCATATCTTACGGATTGTCCTGCTTTCTGGGAAAGTTAAGAGGTCACGATCACTCGCATACTAAACTTTGCAGCAAATAAAAACCCCACTTAGCTCAGCCAAACGGCATGCAGACCAGTGAAGTTGAGACTTAGATGACACTACGGGTGTGAATGCAGTTTATGTTTGCTACAATCCGTTGAGATGACTGATGGATTTCGGACGACCGTCGTTCCTATATGCGGATGGAGACGACCTAATAAATAGACAATGGTTCAATATAGTTTAGTTCAGCCACTACATTCAAAGTCAGAAAATACCAAACCCATTTGGTAGGGATTTGCGAAATGTTCTTGGTTTAGGACGACCGACAGTCTAGCTCTTGAAATTGACACGCGGTCATGTGTTATGAATGACGGGAGCTCCAAACTGAGCATGAACCATACATGGCAAGCAGTCAGATTCATGCACAGTGAAAGTTAGCAGTGTACAAGAGGGCACACACTTTAACTCGGTACTGCGTTGAGACTATTCTTGAATGACTATTTGAATGTTCCGAAAGAGTAAACGAGGTGATTTCCAGAAAGTTAGCCGAGATAGAGCAGAGACAGGATAATTTTGCTTTAGTGATTTACCAGTTTTTGTCTCAATGGATGAGAAAGTGTTCAACGGCCGTTGAAAACGCGGTCCGCAATAGTACGTAGCCATGCTCATGCTTCGATCGTTCACAACACCGATTATAGTAGAAACCCTCCGATGGCGACCACTGACAGAAACCACCGAAGTCGGCTGTTTCGTGTGCAAGCCGGTAAAATTAATCTGTAAAACACAGTGTTCTTACCTGAGAGCAATGCTCATACCATAGCTTGAGAGACGGGGTGTATCGCTGATTATGTCACAAAAAAGTTCTCGTCATCACGAAATTGGAAACTCTCCCAAAAAGCGCCAAAGCGTAAGTTGGATGGGCCTGACCACGGTGGGTTACAACGGAGGGGTGGCCACTGTGGAGGGACACCCTTTAAACGAGTTACACGGCATGGAATAATGCCTGCTTTACACTGACATTCTCTGTTGTTAAGCTCCGAGTATGCCATCCCAAATAATTGTAGAACATTAATAGTGTCCAGGAGGCATAACCAGCTCGCATAAGTTGACTGGGATCTCATGAGTGTGTATCGGTGAAGTTCTCATCTGCTGAAGCAGCATGTACTTTCCATTTGCACCGGCATCCTCCGGCTAAGTAGCAGCAGCAGAGTATCTTACAGTTCGGAAATCTCTATGTAAACTCACACGAAGGGCAATGGAGGAGAACTAAATAGAAGAGACCTGATATCTTATCAACCATTTTCAAGCTATGGCTTAGGATGAAAAAGGCGTAGTAAACACTATTTAGCAGAAAATGCAGGTAAAATCTTAAGTGGTTGTACTTCCGTGACAAATTCTTTCATTTGCAAAATAATTGAATTTTGACAGGAAACTAAATTGAATCCGACTGAATCACTCGTTTTTCTAATGATCCGCTCCAACTGAACGAAGTGCATCGGGACGCTTCATGTCTTGGTACGATATTCGGAATATCGCAGTACATTCTTCAAACGTAACGCAGTACTTATAAGGTTGCTGAAACAGCCCGCGAATGGTTCCATCCTTCTAGGGGCTCATTAGATAGGTACAGTCCCCGAGTTTCCCTCGTCCTTATGTTGTACTTAAATCCAAATTGGACAGAAAGGGACCATCAGTAAACGTGAGATTTAGCTAGATTAACTTGAGTCTTCTGTCGAAAGTAAATTTCTATGCAAATGAGAGTATCTGTGGAAATCCCTCTATGCGGAGCAACTGAGTGAGTGAAGAGCAAAAGACCAAACGCAGATTTTCTCATGATGTTAACCAAGTGGAAATGGCTTACCTCGATCTGTAAGTGAAATTCCATGAATGGTTCCTTCTTCCGTAGCGCGAGACTTGTTACTCCATGGTGAGCTTTTCTCGCGAACGTCTCGTCTTTCGCGTTCTGTCAATCCTGATGAGGTTCCATAGGAGCCAGCCTGTCCTGAAGCTCGACTGCTTTCGGACAGAGAACGTTGGTTAATGTGTACATCTCGAGACCGTACTCGAAGCCACCGACGAATAGGGGGTCTAACTTTTCTGGCACGGGCCACATGATGACCTTCTAGTGGGTATGCGGCTGCAGTATGAGGGTTCATTGCCGCACCAGGAGCTCGACTTGTGAAAAGGATGTTATCCGCTTTGATGTCCCGATGAAAAATGTTCTTTTCGTGCTTAAAGATGAACCGAAAGAGAAGACGAAATCTTAAAGTGAAAAAGCAGATCTCATTGAAGTTTCATCTTACAGGATAATGCTTTTGTTTTACATATCACAGAACCTGATACATGTGTATCTAATTACATGGCGGAGACTTCGAATTGTATAAGATAGAGTAGCGGGACTGAGATGACGTACCATCTGTTTTTGGTGTTTCTTCAACGTTCATGCAGAGAATTACGGGTTTATTCAATGCATGGTTGTGGGCATCCAAAGGATGAATGAACATCAAGAATGAATGATGGAAAGACCATGTCAAAGTTGATTTTAAAGAAGCGCTGTAAAGTTGGACACTTGTTGATGTGACCTCTTGTTTAGTGTTCGGCTGAGACAACCTGGTCGTTTTCTTGGTTTGATCGTTGATCCTAACCAGTTAGAAAACTTTCATGGATCTTTTACTAAAAGGTCAGCCTATGTATATGTGACAAGTGCTTAAGGATTCATGTGGCCAATCTCACTACGCCTACCAGATAAGCCCATTGAGTGCACGAACACTGATGCGAGCAAATTTGACTAAATATCTTACAAAGCGTAATACATACTGTACGATATATATTGTATAACGCATACAATAATATAATGTAACAGTATATATCGTCTTTAGAAAGCAAACATTCTGGCTTTGGTTTCGGCCGACACTCTGAATGAACAACAACCCCGAGATAATAAGAAGTTGGGATAGTACCCAATGGTGCGAGGGACTACCGTACCTAGACTTCAGGGACAAGCGAGAATGACGTAAACAAAATTCTGCAGACATTTAAGAAAAAGAAGAAATAAACAATTAAAAGAAAATAAGGAAAAGAAGTTTGTCGGATAGTTTATCGGTGGGGAAAACAATAATTATATTGCTCGTGACGAGAGCCACCCACGGTGTTCGGTTGCGTATTTTAGCTAGATAACCCCCTTCCAACTTTTGAAAGGGGCTTCTGTCCTACTGTAAGCTGTAAAAGCCAAACAAGAATACGACTGCTGGAAAGCTATGAAGTACAAACAGACGAAACTGCGAGTGTTTTCACCTTTTAAGCTCAGTAATGTGCTAGGTGCCAGATATGTGAAGGAGGGTGGGTAAAACAGTACATCAGAATCTGGGTGTAGATGCCAAAATTCTTAAGAAAGTTCTGAAGCTAGCTTTTGGTCGCTGAGATAATAACTCTGCATCTACACATTACGCACACCCTAGGTCCGCGTAAAATAGATTGAGGTCGTTTTTATGGCGTTTGCTTTGGAAATGACAAGCCCATCGATGTGTATCCTAGCAACCCAAGTCACCCAAAACGTGTATCCTTCTCGCCGAGGTGATTTATGAGTGGTTTAACCACCGTGTCGAGCGGGAAAATGTAGTTCCGGTTCAGACAGGAAGTAATGGAAAATAACCTCGTAGATCCTGACGTTTGAAGCTTTCCACCCAGATCAATGGTAGTTATGGTTGCTGTGGTGACGGGGGTCGTCACTCCGTTTCTTTCATTAGACGCGTTTCAGACACGGCTATCGATCAGGACAAACTAGTGCCCATGGGACAATACTTAGACGAATCGGTCCTTCAATCGTTTTTCTTGTGTCGGTCCTCAGTATTCAGGCGCTAGAAACAGATGCTGACTTGCGGGATTTGTTGAGATCTTATTAACAACACCCTCTTTTGAATTGTCTACATTCCTGTCGGTCCACACCAAAAGGGAAATCATTATCATCCAGCACTGCGGAAACGACGTTAGCTTGGTCGTATCGACGTAGGTACTGGCGAAGGTGCTGCCACCACTTCACAGGGTGCGCTGACCTCACCTGAACCATGTCTGAACATGTGAACGTGTCTTTAACTTGAGCGGTGATCAGTTCGTCCAATGCTTCGAAAGGCCACCTTATAACCGTGCCCATCGTGGCTACTAGTTGACCAATGTTCGCGCACCACCGCTACCTGTGGAAACCATTCCAGTAAAAGTGTGTGCACCGATTATGGTTTGAAAAAGAGTTTGAGCTGATGGTAAGATGATTTCAAGTAAGGCTGTTTTCTCGTTTGAGGGGATAGCAACTAATGAGAACCGTCTGCTGAGCCTTTAGAACGTGGATGATCAGACGTTCGGTAGCACGGAATCGTCAAACGTGAGTGAATGGTCGATAGATCCAACGCCTCTGGAAATGAGAACCAAAAGATAAATGTCCTTCAGCCCTAGGTGTTTCACGAAGCTGAAAACCACCTTCATCAAAGTCGTTAAAATTAAAAGCGCATTTTAGCGATAGGCGAGTGATTCTCATAATCGTACAGACTCTACGATATGCAAGAAGTGAAATGTAGTCAAAAACAGTAAAGATTGAAAACGGAGGTCACTGTTACCTTCAAGGATGAAATGTATGGACCGCGCAGTGCTACTACGACTACCAGCTGTCTCTTCCTTTCAAAGTAGGATATCTATACCCAAAGCGAGTAAACCTAACATTGAGTAGATTAAAGTGGTCAAAAAACCATAGCTTTTCAAAGCACGAATTCGATGAAACAAGACTCAGTGCTGAGGAAAGTTCAGTCGGAGTGGTACAGTGATTTGAGCAAACTACATACAGAAAACAGAAAGTGTTTCTATTGGCTGAAGACAGCTTTGTGTTGGTCCCAGCAGCCATTTGTGCAGGAACAGAACGTTATTGATACACGCTGTATGTGAATTATAAGACAAATTCTTCAGTGAAAAAGTGGGCAACTAATCTGTTTTGTCTGGTGTTGGCAGTTCAGATTGGGATTCCATTTTCCGATTTGGTGCCCCATAATTTCAAATCAGCCATAACAAAACCTTTCAAATTATTTCCCTTATGGATTGGTCGGCTGATAGAGTGGACCTAAGTCCTTCTTGGGGTTCATCAGGTAGGCGCAGTCCCCGAGTTTCCGTCAACCATGTGTTCTACTTGAACCTAAATTGCACGAAATCAGCAAAATACACTCGTTTGCAAACCAATTTGGTTTTGCTGGAGACTCACCTGGAACCTAACTGAATCTATCTCATTTATGATGTTGTTCAAGCTTAAAAACATCACAAACGAGAGACAGCCCATGAATGGTTCCATTCGTCTCGGGGCTCATCAGATAGGTACAGTCCCCGAGTTTCCCTCGTCCTTATGTTCTAATTGAACCCAAGTTAAATAAAAGCGGACCATCATAAAACATGAGATTCAGCTAGATTCACTTGGGTCTCCTGTCGAAAGCAAATTTCTTTGCAAATGAGAGTATTTGTGGAATTCTGTCCAATTCGGTTTCGAGTAGAACATAAAGTTGATGGGAACTTGGGGACTTCGCCTACCTGAGGAGCCCCGAGAAGGGCAAAATGGGTCATGGGTTGTTTAGCAGTTTTCAGCAACCTTACGAGTGGCGTATTAAGACTTTTTTTTGGAAATTAACATCAAGAAATCTTTCAGGGTTATGAACTTAATCAGACTCACATAACCGAGTGCTCTTGGCACACAGTTGCAGGGGCAGTTGTCTGTGCGATCCTTACCCAGCTAGGTGTTTGCAACCAATTCAGTTCCCAATTCTCCACCAGCCAAGCTGTCATAGCCAACTTAAGATAGTTATCAAACAAGACCGAAAGGTAGTCCTAACTAAGTTCATCCGAGATAATCGAATCGGGTCAGTAATGCCAAAGATCGGGACAGAAGCTCTGTATGTGCATCTGTATTCTAGAGATAACGCGACTTCATCCGTCCTTCCAGCGATAAATACTATTTGGACAAACGAGCTCCTTGTGAGGGGGATGCAGTCTTAGTATATTTTGAAGGTAGAAAAGGCTGTAAGCCATGAACAGTGGGACCTACAAATCAAAGACCTGATATTTCGACTCACGATAGGCCAGGACAGATGGCTACATAATACCTTCTTTTCCGTGGCGTAATTCATCATCCATTAACAAATCATTCACCCGACAGGCTTGCAGTTCAGGAACTGGATTGTTTTAGGTCTGGACACTTAGTCTGGAATGAGTTGATACACTTTTCTGTCGTCCCTGGTGTCACTTACTCTATTGATGGTAACTGGAATAAATTAGTACCCGTTCGTTTTCTTTCCCTCCAAACGGTGATCACTCTGGTACATTTTTGTTGCATCGATACATCGCTTTGAGACCAAACTGATGAGCATGTATGCCTTTATGCCTTGTGAGGTCCTAGGATAGGGCGCAGATTTCCGGGGCTTTCGCCTTGACTCAAAAACATCCCAAAAACAATGCTTCGTTTCCTAAGTGATTTTTTGTTGTCTGATCATTTGCTTCTGCTGCTGCTGAACGAACTCCAAACTTGTTTGTTTGGATCCCATTCCAGAGAGCCAATGAACAGGACTGACCGACTGCTGAACGTCCGGGTAAGCCAAGCATTGGACACGTAAAACGGTGAAACACCCAGCGAACCAATCAGAGTGCTTATCTCTGCTCTACATATCGTCTGTTACTAATGCGATAGTGTTGAAACCCACAAGTCGGTGAACACGACTAAACGGATGATAATTAGTGAATGATACCAAAGTGACCGAAGCTGACATTCGCCTTGTAAAACGGCAATGGACGAGCCACTTAGAAAAAACTAAAAGGCTTTAAAATCTGTTGGATACATTGGTAATTGAGGCAGCGAAAATTGCTATGGTGATGTAGGAGCACATTGCTGTGTAGGACACAGGTGGATAAATTTAGTTCTGGGAATTTGCCAAAAAGGAGCAAAATGCTACCCGAAATCAAATCACCACAGAATTGCTACTGAAGGCTTGACGATTGAAGATAATCTTTTTCTTCACATTCGCACGACGCTCGTTTCAACATCATGTCCTGCTGCAATCATTCTGGTTAGTCTGCCCCCCAAAAGGAAGCACTGGAGTCGAGTTTGGCTACTACTTGAGCGAATTAACTGAGCATCTCCATGAATGTGTCGGTTTTGAACTCCAGACATCTGGCATGCGAGGTGAGCTGGTGGAGTAGTGGAAACACGTTCGACTCGAAGGTCAGGTATCTCGGCGGGGCCGAGGTTATGCAGTGCAGCTGACCTCCAATAACGGCGAAATTCGAGTCCAATGTTTTCTCTATCTGACACAGACTAACCAGGATAGGAGGGGACTGTTCAAACGAGAGTACTGTGAATGTGAGTTCCGCAGCTCTTCGCAACTGCTTACAACTGACCTTTTGTTTGTCATGCGTGTATTATATTGGCACAATACAGCAACCCTGATTAAATTTTTTCCCGTCCAATGAACCGTTCCGTGACTAAGTCCTTTTTCTCTTGAAACTGATCACTATTTCTTCAAGAACCCTTTCTTTTCGTTTGTACTTCAGGTATGGAGTGTATTTTATAAATTGCTCTGGCATTGGCGCAGTCACGTGTGGCTGTGTAGCTCTATTAGGTTGAGAGGAATTAGCATGGAGAACGTCTTTTCCACCTTCTCTGGAACCTTTTTTATTCAAACAGTTGCTCCTAGATCTACCTCTTATAGGAGCATTGAGAGAGCTAAGGATAGGTTTCATTTATCCTCATATTTTCTTGGTAATCCTGCAAGTACTAAGTGCTCGGTCTTCGTAGGTCATCATTCAAACTTTCTCACGATTGGACGGCACCAGCTGCGTGCGATACCTCAGCTTTTGCCACTGAGTGAACCGATATTAGTGCTTCTTACGCAAGTGCGGGTCAATCATCGCTCACGGGTCAAATTTGACCTTGGAATTAATCAACAAGTTACACGTTAAAATCATTCAGCCAGTGAGCTGTATGGCCGAGAGCTGTTCTGCGGTTGCGAACAACGACAACACGAGTATTTGTTGACCATATGTTCGGCTGTCCAGGCTAGTTATAATATTAAATTGCTTTTCTCAGTACATTAGTTCCGGTTAATAAGTTTAATTAGATCTGGTCCGGAGGCAAGAGTTTCAGAAGTGAGCGAACGAAATTCGATTGTCTTGAGTAATAGAAAATTCACAAAATATAGTGGCACTAATGACATTTCGTGCATTGTAGTGCTAATCATTAAGTAGGAACGTTCCAGCTAGTCAATAAGCGTAGGTGACCCACAGGCTATTAATCGGAACACAACCAAACAAGCAAATCTGTCTCGACAGTGTGGATCTTAGGCCGCTTCACTGTTACAGCAATTCGAAACACTGTCTACTCCAGCTGAGCTGATGTCGGTTTGGCAATTATTTGTGCTCACGGCGGCGCTGGGCTTCTGCGCCCAATACAGCGACCCAAATGCTCCCGCTTCTGTGAACCAGCTAGTGCTATGGCAACGGTGGTTGGTTGCTGGCACAGCAGCCAGGTGGGAAGAGCGATCAACATACCACAGACGGCTGTTCTGATGACTCGGCAGACATGTTGACACTGTTAGTGGGTCTGATAAGCTATTCAGTTACCGTGCGGACCTGGTCGTGATAGTTGAAGGTCGTACACCAAAAAATTAACGGTTCTGAAGCAGGTGAGAACACTGTCTATTGAGATCCATATCACAGCACAGTGCGGGAACGACAAATCTGAAAATGCATTTAAAGGCGATCGTGGCCAAATATTTCTACAGAACCTGGTAAACGAATTGTTAAGAGACGGCCTCGGGTTGCCCACAGATATCATACCCAGGCCTTTTCCTCTCATTTGCCACGAAATGCAATAAAGGACAAATCCCACCGCGTACAGCACACATCTAAGCAAATATTATGTAATGCGTGAAGTGACTGATTGTGTGGACCATAATTTCCTCAAAAGCTTCATCCAACTGTTTTAAGCGCTCAGTTATTGTAGTGAAGGTTATGCAAGGACCTGCGCTGTCGTCGAATTTACTTAACAATAACCAGGCTAAAGAACGGAACCCTTTCTTCCTGTGTGCCTCCGCCATTGGTGTGATTGGTTTTCATCAGTTCCGTTAATATAGTTATGTGATTCTTTCAGAATAGCTTTTAAACTTTACGACAGCCACAGTGTGGTTGGTTCTCTGAGGTTAAAAAATGAGACCATACATTTTGCATTACGATACATTTTACTTTGCATATGAGCTCTGGGTTACGGCGCCTCCGCAGTGCCAAGCTTCCTGGATTGACTGTTTTTGAACAGTTCCAGCGATGGACACTGCATGAATTTTAACTAGAGAACGAAGAAGTTTGAAAACAACTGTCAAACTTACCAGATGATTTACAGCAGAAACCAGCTGCGCAAAAATTATTTTGGCTTCAGGTTCACTAAATTTTCCATATCTGGCTATACGTTTGTTCAGATCCCCGCCGGCGACATACTCCATAACAAGATGCAGTCTTGTTAGCGTTTCAACAACCTTACAGAGAAAAATGAGGAGTTACAGCAGAAAGTTACGATGGGCCAGGTAGGTGGTCAAATATTCAAAAACCTGGATAGAGAATATACTTGCAAAGTTGGCACCAGAAGTCAACTTTGGACCAGTATGGACTCTAAGTTGACAAGAGTTCAGACAAGCCTTAAATTTTAATTTCCCTTCAGCGTTGTGGTTAGAAAAAGGAACGACTGGAATGGTAGACGGCTGAAAATTTTCTATTGAAACAGTTGCCACTTTGAACTATATTTAGCTCCCAATTCTATGCAACAAGTAAGATGGGACCTAATTCAAGATAATCCATGACATGTCAACATTCAGTGCAACATACCTGTATATCTACAGGCTGTTCAGTGCGTTAGGTTAAAGTTTATTCAAAACTCTAGATGGTGGTGATTAACATTAGACGTAGTACTAGTCAGTTTCTCTGGAAATCAGTCCCATGAGTTTCACTAAGTCTCCGAATGTTCCGAATATTCCGCCTGTTCCCATTTTATATGAGTTGAGCATATGGTTGGATTCGCTGCAGAATATCGCTCGTTAGCACTCGTTGTGGCGTTTATCAAAGAAAAATCTCCTTGCTCTTCAAAAGACCGCCCAATCCCGGATCCTATACGGGACCAGTAAAATGATAAGATCACCATCAACTCTGTACAAAACTATTCGAGAAGTTCAACAAATTCAGTCTTCTTCACTTTCCAGCAGGGACCAATTATTTTCAGATATCAGATACTGTAACTGCTATTCAGTATGACACGTGATGCATGGCTAATCAAGTCGCGACGAGATATTCGCACATCCATTTTGGTTCCCGTGGTTTACAGTGTCCCAAATATGCTACAGATCGTGATTCTTGGACAACAGCAATCAAGATATTCTCGAAGCCGATTCAGCTTTCCCAGGGTAAAAGCTGCCATAAATTAAATAAGTCCATTGTACACTGCTAATAGGAACTGAGGAGCTTGTCAACGGAAAGGCCGCTTAGGTGTAGGAGCATGAACTCTGCTTATTTCAAGAACCACGAGGAAACAGTTTGTTTGGGTTGCTGATTCGCTTATTAAGATTACTCAAAACGTGAGCACGCCGGACATGTGTAAACGGCAGTGGTGATTGGATAGCTCTCAGTATCCTTACAAAACATGTCTTCCTTGACGACCGTCGCTGAATGTTGTGCATTTGGGTTTTGAGTGTACGAGAGATGCGAATTCATGTCATGGTTGTGTTTAGGTTGAAGCAGAGTGTCTTACTTAAAAAAGCTGATACGGCACTGGAATCTCTCTTCAGCTTTCCCTGTCGGTGAGTAGGCACAAATTTGCTTCGTGGATCTGATGCTGTTGCGGCCGATGACCGGAAAACCCGGTATCAACATGACATATTTTGGGAAGCATCAACTGCGATGAATCAATCCAAATGAATCTCCGTATGTTTCCTGGCAAAGTTGCAAGTTTTTAGATGTATCTAGTCTGACCGGATGGAACGCTGCTAGAATGACTATTTGCACCCACAGAGAGCCGCAGTCCTTCAGAGAACTATCTGAGTAGTAATATTCGCCGAGGAAAATTGGATGTTAGCTGACCGAAGTAGCAAAAAAAACCCAGGAATATGATGAAATAGACATGTCTACTTTGTAGAGCTGTCATGTACATCCCACAGTTACACAGAGAAATGCAGAGCCGATTAACCTGCAATCCAACCAATATTCGTACGAAGCTAACGAAGTGCAATCTGACTGAACAGTTTTAGAGGATGATCCTAATTACTTTTGTGTTACAGGCTAATGACTTCCCTCTTAGACCTATATTAAAACGGCTCTCGTCGTAAGAGTTCGTATGATACCACTGGTTGGTATCGTAGGTTACCTTTTCCTGACAATCCAAACGTGCGAGGGTAGTGGCATTTAAACAAGTCAGACCGATTTCGCCCTGTGGAGGATGCTGACTAAGTACATACGACTACATGGTCATGCCGATCGAATCAGATTCGAATTCCTGAATAGTAGTCTCATCTGGGACGAACGGGATCAGTGTGTTAGCTAGCTTCGTATCCACTTGGCAGTTGGAAGGCCGCGCGATTTTGTCGCACTCACACTGAGCAACAACTACAATTAAAACAACCTTCAAACGATTGGAAAAACTTTAGCATACAGCAACACACGGAGTTGCGGATGTTCTAGAGGTATTGCTACTTGTGTTGTTTCCCTACTGCTGCGGAACCTGATGAAGGCTGGTTGCCATCCGGAGCGATTTGCCTGTCGACAGTGTTTAAACGTCTAGGCTCTTGTGCATAGCTGATAAAGTACAGGTGGTTTGTGCAGAGCCGAACTGAATACTACGTAAAAATAGCTGATACCACTATTACTACTACTACTACTACTAATGTAACGGCGGATACTATTGTTGAGGTATGTGGTTTTCTCCGCCTCGCATCCAGTGGAAAGTGTACTCCATGGGGTTATTACGGAACCTGTGGAACTGTCTTGCAGCTTTCGTTTACAATTGTGTGGTAATCAATGAATATCCACGAAAGTTCAAGAGGACGCGTGAGGATGTTCAGTTTTAAAAGCAAGGTGTAAGGAGATGTTTACTTTCCTGTCTCATAGTTTGTAAGCGTTTAGTTGGTGTTTACTTACACCAGACTTGGTACCGAAGGGTTTCTCTCCTTACACTTAATAGTTATATTGTTAATAGTAATCATGTCTGTAAGTAACCATCAAGTTCAAAAAAATATTATGGGACGATGGAATAGTAATATCAAGCGAGTAGTATTCCAGTAAACTCAAACTGAATGATGAATTATGCGTACCTCATATAGTCGGATAATATTCGGATGGTGCAGACATTCGAGGATGGATATCTCACGCATCAGAAGCTTTTGGGTCGAGGTATTCATGCGCGTTTTGTCCAACACTTTAATCGCCACAAGCTCTGTTTCAGATAATAACAGACAAATGGGAATGAGTGAGGAATTTCACCAAAGATAAGGCAGGCATCTCCTTTCACAAGATAAGTCGCTGTTTGATTTGTCAATGTAAAGGTTAGACTAATAAAATTGTGATACGTAGAAGGCAGTATAGTCTAAAAGTTGGTCAATCTGGCCAGCATGAACCAAATCACATGATTGGAAGACAATATAATCAAAGAGATATCTAATCATATTGCTGAAACAATTTATATCGATAATAGACTTGTGGTGAAATAGAGTTTGCCACAATAGAGGTGTTTAAAGCCGGAGGACAAAGTAAGTCTATAGGAAACGACTTTGCAAAAGAACTGCAAAAAACTCATTGGTTAACATAATTACGTATCTAGTCCTCTCAAATATTCAGAAAAGTGCCCCTCGGAATGTTAAGTAGGTCCGACGTGGTATGATACGTCACAGTAGTCTGAATTTACTACGATGTTAGTGTGAACATCCATGAAAGACATTCAACATAACCATCACCTATTTACGAGAACGTCACTAATTTATTCAGAAGGTTGAAAAGCTGCTCGAATGAAAGTCATCAAAGATAAACAACCCAGTTTTCACATTTATCACCATGCCTCACAACCACCACCTATAAGCTCAGGGTAAAACGAAGCCGGTTGTTGTATTGTTTTAAAAAATTGGGTGTTGGAATTTTTTGGTAGGCATTCTGAGAAAATACAGTTCCTGTAACGCAGCAGTCCTCTGGACTGCTTGGATTTTACTGCTGAATTTGCTTTGGTGAAGGTTCCGGAAGCTGACACTGTCAGAAGTCGACTTCCGATGCTAATCTCAGCACAATTGGGTTTATTCATCATTGAAGCAGCTAGTTCGGGATTTAGCAGGGTGCAACTGCTCGCACTCATAAACAAAGGCCGTCACATAATACTGTCACGAGTTTCGGATGTCGCTAACACCCAAGTTGAAGTTGATAGATTCTCAAATTTTCTTTCTTGTCAATCGCGTTCAAAGCTTTTACCGTAAGTTCTTGTGAACGCACACGTTGTTTTGTTTGTTATCAGTTAACGATGCAATGGAAAACTGCATGCAGACAGTCAAATGAATTGGATTACTGTCTATGTGAAGAGAGTGTCACCTAGCTTCACCGGATTACTGTCTATCTATGTGAAGAGAGTGTCACCTAGCTTCATACCTCTCTTTTATATAGATGGCTGAACTGTTGTTTCGTACAGTGCACACCATTTGATGCGTCCACCACAGAAAGCACCTTATCAGACACATAAGCGGTCTTCTTCTGTCGATTTTTGACCGCATACATCACGAACAAAGTGTTCTTTATAGAGAAGTAAGGTGCACCTGTCCAGTATAATCAGGCGTTAACAGCATGTCCAACAACAAACGATCAGATATCCACCATAAAATAAAACAAACTAGAGCAAAACGAGCGGTTCCTTTCTAAGGTACATTGCTTCGAAATTTAAAGACCACTTCCAAGCTAAACCAGCTCTTTGCATTTCCCGAGATTGGCCTCAAATTTTACGTTTCATGGAAAGAACATTGGTATGAACGGACTGACATCCCAGAGAATGCAATTCAAAAGCAAATTTCATATACTTCCCATAAGACACTAACCAGCAGAACTTGTTACTTTTGGTCAGCCTTTTGCGCTGGTCTTTGTGTATAGGGATACACGTATAATTGTGCCTTTAAGAAGGCCAATTTTTAGACGTCTTCCCATGAGGGATTGTTGGATCATTAAAACTGATCCTGAACAGAACACATAAAGAAATTGATCAGAGGAAGACTTTTTCAGACATGATCTCCTCCAAGAGGGGCTCGAAGTAGGACATAAGCGGTCACCACCGAAGGACGGTCTCCATAGAAATGGGAAACTGCAATATTTATGCGCACACAGAATGGCATCTTTCCTAAGACCATCGAAAAGACAATGAACAACGTTTTTGTTTTAAGCATTGGGCAAAAAGTAGATTGATGTTAGAATACAGGAAAGGATAGGTTTAAGTTGATAGGTTGGAGTTATTTACCTAAAATTTTGGGTAATTCACTCTTTTTCGGAGAAAAAATCCCCCAAGCTGAAATTTCACAGCAGAGTACGGCCTATGTTATTTTGAGCTTCCATCAACCACGATGTTTTTGAACGCCGCTAAACTTTCTCTTTCTTTGGCTGAGTTGCCCATCAGCTAGTTTCCTAATTCGAAAGTCAAGGTGTGCATATCGTCGACCTACACCATCTGTCTATTTTTTTGGATAGGCAGTGAAACACTTAAGCCATGAACACTGGATGCATTGTACTAAACCACAGATGTTCATACTGTCAAGTGTCAGGTGCGCGTGTACTTGAAGACCGTTGTCTAGGAGAAAGACCGACACACTAGAGATGCCAAATTTCTGTCTGCCTCTCGTGCGTCCTCAGACAAGCGGCAATCAATGTAGTGATATAACCACTGCCCATGCCAACTGAATCAACGGAAAATCTTTACGTACGCTATTAACAGAAGGAACCAGAAGTATTCAGTGGCACGAGGTCTTGGTCACAAAAATTAGCTAACAGGTCTTTGATTTGATTGGCAAGCAATCACCCTATTATTATTACTGTGATTATTCATATCATTACACCACTTGCAGATTTACAACTCATCAGAAAAAAAGTTGCTTGTGGTGCACACTACAACCTCTCAGGGTTGAATGATCACCAAATTTTACGAGTCTTGAAGTACAATCGGCCTTTACCATTTACAGTTGAATCCTGTTAGTCCGATGTGCATTTCCATCAAACTTTAGAAAGGCAATCGAATTCAAATTAAATTTCCTGTTAATAAATTTTTTTGCCACGAACGCGAATGTACAACAACAGAAACAGATCATTAGCTGAAGTGAAACACGAATTTTTATGGTGAAAAGGAGCCTAAAATTTACCACAACGCAATTTTTTCAATGAAACATTTTCAATAGGCCACACATTCGTTAATCGCATGTGTTGATGTTTTCCAATTAACCCGACCATTTTAAGTGGCACAGATGACTGGGATACACTTCAGTAAGATATTCATATGTGATTAACATTCCAGAAATGGTTGAAGTAGAAATTATTCCATTAGTTCAGAGCTGAATTTGGAATGTTTTGGTGAATGGTTCTCACGTAACGATGTCCGGAAACAATCGGGGGTTTGAATACGTGAAACCAGACCTCCTACTTTTCAGTGGGTGCAAAAACCCGTGCAAAAACCCGTACTGCTGAAGAAATTCGTATTAGTAAGGTGCATGGTGAATGTTATGCCAAATTACACCCGTTACTTAACGGCTAGCAAAGGCGCGGACCATTATAATGATACAGTAATGCGAAACTTATAGTGGTGCTTCTGGAACACTCAGTTCACAAGAATCTTATAGATTAAAGGTACATTTGGGGATACGCTGGTGCATTTAAAATAGAAGTTCCCACAAAATCTTATTATGCAAAAGCTGGTACACCCAACAAACTGAGGTACTTGTAACAAACTCGAGTACGCATCGCCTATCAGTAAAACTGCCAAAGCTATTCTGGTATCACATTGGGCTACTCACAAGTAGTGTCAATTTCACAGAAAATGGACCGTGATCGTTGTTTCCTGGATGTAAACTTGGCAATAATTGTTCACTGTGTTTTGGTTATTTTACTCTCTTTTAGCAGAACATTAAACAACAACAAAAAGGTATTTGAGTGGACTTTGAAGTACACAGTACGTCTGGCTTTTAGAGAACGCCAATACAACTCAAGTAAAGTGAAGCCACGCGCAACAAACTTTATGTCAAACCGGTATGGCCAAAAATATGAGACCTATTCTCTACCCTCTGTTTGACCGTGAGGACTCATTAGCTCCCTAATGAAGAGACTGACTACGGGGAGACCAATGCAGGCCGACTTTTAGGCGTGTCGACTATGAACTGGATTTTACTGTTCTTCTGCGCCTTAGTTGGTTAAGTAGGAAAACTTTTTCCAGCCGGCCTTCTCACGTTTCCTGCACACCAAACTAAAGCGAACTTTCAGCGTTGTAGTCATGGTTACGAGGACAACATCAACCGAGGCTGTTTTCACAAGCTTACGTAATTTGTTGGCTGATGATGCTAGTTCCCATTGAGATCAGAGTCGATTAGAAAAAAAGGGGGAAAGATTGCTTGATGATAAAAAGAGAATAGAAGAGAGGACGTGCCTTTACTGACTGGTATAAAATGTTGGGAGTCAAGATACGTATGTATCTCGAAGCTTGGTACCGTAGACTTTGTCACTAATTGGATTCTGGAACTATATAGCTCTCCTTGCATGTACGACCATCGACTCCTAAAAAATATAGCAGCCTAATGACATCCCTATCAGCTGCAGCTGAGCTGAAGTATCAACATCTCTAAAAACCCATTCTAGTGAAAAATTATCTCGGGCCAGCCCTCATGATCCAGCCCTCATAGCAAAGAAACCATACACTGACAGCTGCCTGAAGCCAACAACTCAATGAGAGTGGTAAAGAGCTGCAGCCAGGTCATTACCATAAGTAATGTACTACCAAGAAACCATCAGTTACATGGAAACCCACAAGGTTGTTATGTTTCTTCCATTGCTTGTAAAAGGGGCTTGTTCCAGGTGGTAAACTGACTACCGAATATGTCATGTCTATTTGAAAGTATGCTGTTTAGTCCATGGAAAGTTTAATCCTAACAATGAAGCCTCAGGAGCTAATCTCTTCTCCGAGCAAGCGAAATTTCCAGTTTACGGTTCAAATTGAAGACCTCATAAGCAAGTCGCAGGAACAAACACCCCTCACCAAGAGAACAATCCGGCCGACCACTAACCTCTTATGAAGAACTGTGGTTTTAGGTAGATTACTGTAAACTAACAAAACAAATAATATCTTAATCGTAGGTAAACCTTGGTGGACTCTGCGCCATAAGCAAAATAATTTGGCGTGCTTATAAATTTCAGAGGCGTTGGTAACACCTATTTTTTGCCAACGAGATAGGCGTGGTTGTCGAGACAGTTAGCGGTTGATTTCGAACGCATACCATGTCACTGGTCCTGTTGTGTCTAACGTATCTATTGAGGGCTTAAGGTGGTTTCCCTTAATGTGTTTGAAAGACTAGCAGACGATTTGTTTTGCTTTCATGCGGTGACACTGTTCAGGATGCTTTGGCACACCTCTGTAAGGACGATTAGGACCGAATGATATCACGGCTGTCCGGTAAGTACTAATGTAAGTGTATGATATCCTGTCACGTCACCGGTTAGGAGATTACCAAAACCAGCGATGCGACAAGAGAGGCAAAATCATCTGACTGAGACACGGGTTACAAGTATCGCTTGCACATTCAATAACTTGGCCGCCGTGGCGGATTAAACCCCTGGCTTTGATATCATGTTGAGTCTAATACATGTAGTGTACAATCGAGGCCGTACTGAATGACAGCAGCTAAGACAAACGGCTGACCCAGTCGTCTCAATAGGCCAGAGGAGTTCAAACTAATGCATTGAGATGTGATCGCTAGGACAAAAATAGCTGCCGTTTGGCTAACTGCCAAGTGACAGGTTTCGGCGATTTGAACGAAGGGTGAAATGGATCATTATGCGGTTACCTAGAGAGTGGGTGGAGTACCACGCACAAAGTTCTTGTAATTCCGGCTGAATGGAACTTACTGTGAGTTAGCTGGAAGCTCAACCCAAGAAGATTTCTCGGAATTGCCTCTCGACAGCAGACAAGGATATGATGAACAAACGAAAACGTGTATTGTAAACTCATTTCACAGTCAGTTCAAGCGATCTTATGCAAAAGATTGAAGGTGGTGAAAAGGTTTGAGAGAGGTTTAATAGAGATTTTCTTCTGCCAGTGAAGCCAGCCTATGCTGACTAACCGAGAAGTCTGTACAACTGTTTCATCCTTGCTGGGAATCATGAGCAGTGCGGACCTCACGAAACCCAGTCAGTTTCCAACTCACGACCTTCCGCGAAACAGCTGAACAGTTCTCGGTTTTTCAGCATAGACTGGCTTCAGTGACGGGATGAGATCTGTATTGAAAATTATCAAATCTCCTCAATACCGTCAATCAGTAAATAGCTCAGGAAGAACAATTTCACAAAATGAGTGGAAGTTGCTTCTCAGAAGTCGTCAGTCAAAGAGCTAGTCAACACGTGACCACGTGTTGTAGATTTCGTGAGTGATGGATGAGTGAGGCTATGTCCTGTCTAAGTGAGAGTTAATCACTTTCGCCATTCGTGGTCAAACGATTATGTGTTCAGCCATTGGCCGGAAAAGCGCGGCTTGGAAACTCTCTGAGTTTGGTAAGATACGCACCGCTGATGATTTCCAACAAAGATGAAACAGCTGTACATTGCTTCTCAGCTTGTGAGCACAGATTGGTTTCGCTGATGGGACGAAATCTCTCATGCAAAAAACCTTGAACGAAGGAGCTACCGTAGACCGTGAAGTTTCATTGGGGCATTTGAGTAGATCCGAAAAGACCATCCAATCTAATTAGGCCTTGTCTTTTTCAGTACAGCGAAAAACCACAACACTGGTCAAACTTTTGTAGTTGCAACGGGATAAATGGCAATTAAATATGGAGAATAGTGTTTCCAAACTAGCAGTAGATTGCATGTCATCAGTTGAGTACTTCTTGACGATGGATATGCAGAGGTACTAACACGAATTTTGTTTGGCTTACTCACACTCCAGCCAGCTATGAAGGGTTGGACCTGTGAACCTACTCACTCATGCTGAATCTGGATTATTTTTCACACATGGTCTATTTGAAGTTTATTCACAGAAGGAAGAACATTGCAGTACCATCAAAAGGGATAATTACTGTGCTCCTCTGTCTTATCACCATCAGGGAACGGTTAGCACCCCTGATCGCATGCAACTAAAGGATTACAGTACGTAGGAAGTCCAGAGTCAAAACGGCTTGGCACAATAAGATATTGAAATCCGATGTTTTGGGTGCCAAGTGTAACATTTTTCAAGGCGATTCAGTACGGGCCAAGTACAGCGTCACTTTAAGCCATCATCATGTCTTCTGATTTACGATTTCATGGCAGTCGAATGCGACCAGCTTGTGTGTGTCTGTTAGCTGTATGTGAGTGCACGCCGAATTGTGTGTACTTTGCGCGGGATGTGCTTCCGTTTGTTAGTGTTGCTTCATTGTTGAGATCCCTGCTTGACATCTGGCCACTGTCTGATAAAGTGGGCAGTAAATCCAGGCCAGCTAGAGGGGATGCTGGCTTCATCACAACGGTTGACACAGTTTGGATGTGTGTCGATTTCTGGTGCTTCAGTGCACGTCCGTTCCACGTGTGATTTGAAACCTGACTGGAGTATGTGTGTGTTATCAAAGTCGATTTGCTGGTTCGACCCGACTATGTGCAACAAAATGCCTGAGTAGCGTCCAAGTTTTCTGAACTAATTCAGATTCTCTGAGAGAAAGCCTTCATTCCGTGTGAGATCCGTGGTTCGCAAATGGAGTTGCCTGTCTTTCTGACCTTAACAGGCGGTAGGCGTGATGTTTCGGTTCTTAAGGCCCTTAGCTCCTACAGTGTGCTGTTGCGGGGTTTTATGAATTCGGAAGAATGCTTTACTGTCATAATCCCGGAGTATCATCCAGATGGGACCGGGAGCGCCATATCTGTGGAGTATTCCCAAGGTGACCGTCGAGTTTTCATCTTCCTGCCTAACCATTTCGGGTGCAGTCCCCATCATCTGTTAATGAGCCTTATGGAGTATTTATTAAGTAACGTGAAGGTCCGTTCGAGAAATGGATACTTCAGGTATCAGGAGAGATTGCGCTTTTACCTACTCAGCCCATGAACCTTAAATATACATTTCAACTGCAAGAAAAGCATCCTCCTGTTACCGAATTCTGTTTGATAGCGTGATGACCCAATTTTTTTTTACCTAGTATGCCCGTTCACTTATCAACTTGCCACCTTCACATTGACTATCCTGCTTAACGCTGGGCCTGTACCAGCACACCTGCTTGCCCTCCATGTTGGCCTTCCGACTGTTCGGCTTGTTCTGACTTGCCCTGTCACGGTATCCGGGTTGACGCACCACTACTTGGAATCATCACACAAAGGCAGGCAGAAAGGCAGGCAGACCAGACCATCGCGCCACCATGGCGTACACTTCAACCTGGCTTGCGATGCCCTGGTCTACTATAGACAGACCTTCGTTCGGGCTTGCCGTTGCTCTCATGGACGTGGACACTGTGTCAGTGACAGATTTTCGAACCTAATTCCTCCTTTTGATACTAGGGATCGTCTGTCCTGCGTGTGGCACATGGCACCGTACGGGAAACTCAAAACATGTATGCAGCCACGTATGCTCAGTATGTAAATATGGACCAACGAAGACGGTTTTTGTCAAACAAATTTTGTTTACAAAAAGACAGGTCAAATTTGGACTCCGCTTTCGGTCCACCAAGCAAAAACTAAGAATACATATTTTCTCCACAAGTTTCAGTTATTAGATGTCATGGCCTGGATCCAAAATGCTTTGAATAACGCATTAGGTGCGAAAGTTCACGAATGTTCGCCCATGGTCGATTCGTCTAGGACTGCTGACATGAACAGTAACTCTGGAGTAGCAGCTTAGCAACCACTTTGATGTTCCTATAGCTCAGGCAACGCGAAGATATTGTAGGATTTCCTCTGACACTAGAAATCTTGTTAGCCGACAACCCGAATTCCGATTAGTTGTAGGTGTTTATGGGTTTCAACAGCCATCCTGTCCCGAAGCAATTATTTTGGCGGGTCTGCACCAAAGAGGGGTAATCACTGGTCTCGAGTTTCGCCCTCAGTGGGGCTCATCAGCAGTGCTTAAACTTGGTCTTGCTGGGGTTCGAACCTCGGGCGTCTGAGACGAAAGACAAATGTGTTACAACTACTTCACTAGTCATGCTGCACGCATATGAATTTTGAAGTCACGGTTGAGCCATGTGCTTGGTTTGCCCAGCAGGGCCAAGGAACGCACCGCTAATGGGCTCTAATAAACTCCAGTCTACTGCTTCCCCCCTTTGGTATGAACCCATCTGGAGGATGATTGTTCAAACGAGAGTGATATGAATGTGATCTTAAATTCCCTGGAACACTCAAGGAGAAACATAACCGAGGATAACGTAGAACTGCCTATGACACTGAGTACTGAACTTTCGCAACTCGAAGACTTGAGATAGAGTTACGGTGTGTATGTGTGTGAATGTGCGCAGCTGACCTACTTAGACATGTGTGTTCATGTCCCGATTGTTGAGCCTACCCTAACTTGTTCTGTCATGAGTTCCGTGTGATCGCACGGTTAATCAGAATCACGGGACTGCCCTCGGAAGGGACGACCGCAACCAACACTACAGAGACAACATTCAGCTAACCGTCGTTTGGTTTGCGGACCTTGACGCTGCACTGTACCAGTCAGTGACAGACTTGCGCACTTGTTGACGCTACGGTGGACAGCTGAGGTTGGCTGTATAACTTTGCTCACCTTTGTGGAAATAGTACCGCAGACTTTTGAACCCAGTTCTTCCTTTAGCTATTTGGGATCGTCAAAACCTACGCGTGATTCAAAGCTCCGTATCGGGAACCCCAACACTACATGAGGGGCATCATCCCGAATACGGCGTGGCCAAAGTGGTATCTTGTGGTAACTTCCTTCTTCTAAACAGCACGATAACAACTTGTGACGACGAACCGGTACAGGACCGTTACAGTTCTATATTGCCAAGACGACTAGATGGACTGATTATAATCCGATCAACTCCAAGGATGCTTAAATTGTCGAAACGATGCTGTAGTACACTTTATCTCCTAATATTTGCAAATTTCTATCCATGGGATATCAGTAACCCGTAAAGTAGCTGGATAATTCATTATAAAGTCTGTATACTGAGGGGAGTCTGCTGATTTGTAAAGTTCAATTACAGGTTTGCCTTGAAAGCACGGACAGTGAAAGCCTCATGCACTATTTCTGTTCATAGGACCATGGCTGGCGTCCAAAGTGTATTAGAGATCGATAGTAATTCGGTGGCTCGAAACGTGCAAACGGTCGTCATAAATCAAGGTGTTTCTCATTAGACACTAGCATTACTTGCAATAAATATTCAGTTTTTTAACTGGTAAATCAGTTTTTCACTGGACGGATGTACTCGCCCCATTAAGTCCGGTGTGGTTTGTAACTGTTAATGGATTCAGCGCATCCGGGCGCCAAGTGGGCGGTCAGTTTCTTATGGTTTAGCGCACTAACAGTTCAAAAAACAAGCAAGAACCGTCAGCTTCATACGACTGACTCTTGTTGGCTTCTCTGGAACAACTTCAAAAACGCATACTGTCAACTCATCGGTTCCTGTTCGTTTTCGCTCTAACACACATTCGTTAACTGAGAAATAGAGTTGACAGCCCAGTGCACTCTCAACATACACGAGGACAAACACTGTCCTGTCGGAAATCCGGAACAGGCTTCAGCCGCCTGCTTGCTGGTGTTTGTACGTTGTTTTCGGGTTGGTTACTATGACGATATGTCTACACGCCGCGCGTAGATCGTATAGACGGATTAGATTCGGTTGAGCAACGAAATAGACACGCGCGAGCACCTCTAACATGACTGCTGTGACGGACCTTGATTGTTGGTCTGGAAAAGTGCAATTTAGTTCGTCACTCGGTAGTATTTAAGTTTTTGACGGATTTCTGAGACTTTTTTGAAACGTCTGCATTAGTTTGACGAAAGGGGGAAAGGACAGCTGTTCTTTCAGGGACCAATTATCAGCATCCTCGTTAGCATCAGCTACAAACAGACAGTTTCATTGGCTGCGCTGTTGCTCAGCGATTAGAAATGTTGGGTTAACTATGCATTGTGGGCAACGTCCTTCAATGAAATAACGTTGATTCGGTCAACTTTTGAATTTCTCAAAGCTCCTTGAATGCCTTGAAGTACGAGATTAGCAAAAGAGAACGAAGTTGTTTTAAAGCTCCAGTCGATTTATCCTTGAAAAGCTTGAAATTTTCAGATTCTCTGTGAATTTCTAATATATTCTGTTTCCCAAACATTTTTCCAGTTACAGGGAAACATTGGATATGTAGTTTGCGCGCTTGGAGTATATGTTATTAATTAGTATTTCTCAGCAGCTGTTTTCAGGCAAGCTGACAAAAACCGTAACTCGCAAAATGAAGTAACATGTTATTCAAAATAGTGATCAGTAGTAGTAGAACAGTAGTAGTAGTAGAACATCTGGCCCCTCTTTCGATTTGTCTTTTCTGCTCTGTAACCATACATTATGTCACGACTAGCGGATAATGCTGTTTTAATGCTGTCTCGGAGATACCTCTCTTTACAGGGATCTGTGTACTGTTGAATGAGAAATGAGTCGCCTTCAAACCCAGCACAAGTTTTTTAAGCACCTCTTTATTAAAACACTGACACCATGTCGTCGGGTGCTCTACATATCTTGGCAGTTGCTTTATCTATGGTGTTAGTGTGACAGTCAAGATACCCGTATGAATCGCATAGGTCAAAATGGGGTCCACGTATTTGAGTCGCATGTGCAATCCAGAAAATCTTATCCTGAAGGCCTTGTGTACCAGACTAGGGTACGAGCTGTTTTGTTGAGTGGTTGTAAGAATGATCTTGGTGAACAAGCGTAATGAAGCGCCTTTGACCATCAGTACTATGAACTAAGGATGGATGGATGGAGGTTCACAACGGGCTGATCGGGAAGCAGGTATTTAGAGAAACTTCAGGCAGTTCATTTGTGGAATGCAAATGACGCCACAAGCTGCGTTAGTTCGATCTTTTTCCGGGCATATCTTTAAGTCCAATGCCAAATTCACGGTGATATTTTGAGACAGGTGAAGTATGACCTGGTGGAAGTGACTGAAAGAGACCCTGAAAAGTTCGACTGCTGTCGGGTCCGTCTGCTTTCCAGGACAAGATCCTGTAATGGGTCAGATAGACTGCAAGATGCAGTCACTTACTGGGGTAAATGAACTTTTGCTACCGGTGGCCATCCACATTTGTATGCATAGCATTACAAATGTTTTAGCGTTTGTTCGGGTTCACCGTTGTACGGCGAAGTAGCTTAAGTTGATTTCAGACTGGAGTTGTATCTCCGGAAGTCGGAAATTCTGGATCCTATTTTACACCGAAAAGATAATCTTTTTGAACACCACCCAGGTAAACAAAAAACCATTCCAAGAAATAAAAAGCATAACGTTTGCTTAATTTGTCGATTTGATGGTACTATTGGGAAATCCACTGTATCTTTCATAAAAAAAGTACCTTTTACTCAAACCTAAGTAGCTCGGAAAGTAAAAAGTGATGAGGAAACATAGCACTGTGTCCCTTGTTTGATAATTGGTGCTAACTGCTTATTTTCGCGACAGGATTGGTTCCAGATTGGCATACTAATGACGCAAAATCTATTTTTAATGCAACTTACGATTTTTACCCTTGCGACCTTATCTGAGTATGGATTATAAACCAAATGCAACTTTGTAACCTCGATTTTCGGGCGAAATCCCCTCTGGTCAAAAGTGTTTCTTTTACTCTCCAATAAAGCTCTTTAGGCGCTGTTTCTTCACAGATCCTAAGGCAGCATACCTGAACACTTAGTCATCATGCCCAAATCCAACAATAGCAAGTAGTTGCCTAGAGATTCTAGGGAGGAACTTTTCTGATACTGCTTTTCAATTTTCGATGTGCAAACGGTTTTGATGACATTTCGATAATTACTACTAGTAAACATTTTGGTGTCATGAACTGACCTAAATGTGCCAGCTAAATGGGAGTCACAAAACAGTGTTTTTTTTCGGAATATCCTTGTGAGTTGGCATTTTGACTGGTCAACGCGATAACCCATATTTCCAAAGCCTAGTTAGAAACTAACTGCACAGGGTTTCACAAGGTTGGCATACAGTGTTCTGAATCTGTGCGACCTTCTCTCCAAGCTGCTCCACTGATGGTAGTGTGCAAGGATAGCCCTATCGATTTCCATGATGCCATAGAATATGAAGATTTTACTGAATAAAGGAGGAAGATGAATGGAATCCCATTCCATGGAGTGTTCGGCTTCCTGGAAGGATGGTGTACAATAGCCATTTTATGGGGAAGACATGTTGAACCGACAGCGGTTGCCTCGTATAACAATGTTTTGGTGTCAGAATTTCAACAAATGAGCGCATTTGATTTACGCGTAGACAGTACTCATCGTGGATGAATGCAGTACGCTAGAAAAGTGGGAATATTGAGGTTTGTTTTGCAACAAACAGGCGGCTTCTCTTTATTGTCTTTTTCAGTAGCAAGGATACTGCGAAGGCAAGCACCTCATAGTCATATCGTTTTTGCCAATGTGTTCGTAACTTGGAGAGGGTAAAATAACAGGAACTGCACCTATATCGGAGTTGTTCAGGAAAGTGTTGAATTCGCGTTATTCATAGAACGGAATATACAGATAAATAGAACATGTAGAACATAAGGTTGACGGAAACTCAGGAACTGCACCTCCATGATGGGCCCTAAGAGGGACAGAACGGGTCGTAGGCTGTCGAAGTGTTCTCAGCCACCTTATGAGTCCTTGTTACGCTGAGAAAACCTGTTATTGTTATGTTACGAGAACTTTAACATATTCGTACTGCTTAGTTCCCTGATTACAAAATGCTAAGAAATGAAAACAGCTCATCAGCCACTTCGACATTATCCTAAGAAGTTGTTATTCAACAAGATAATGAATATCAGATCACGGGAAATTTACCTGAGAGCCTGTAGACGGGGTGGCGCTCTCCCAACTGCGTACAAGTCACTCTTAGCTGAGTTGGTGTTTCATGGCCGACGAAATCTCGCCGGTTCGAATATCCCATACGATTCATGGGATGCTAACCACTGTGGATCCTCAACAAGAATGAATCAGGTGACCAGTGCTTCTCATCTTTTCAGCACAGCATGGATCTGATTTGCAGATTGAAATCTATGACTTACAATTCACGCAATCGCCTTAACACTTACACAGTTAAGGCCCTGCACAGAAGAGCATTGGGAACAGCCGAGGCAATTATTCTTCGGTTACCGGACCCATCCATGTGGCACCGGAAGTGCACATGAAGAACTTGAGACTACCTCGGTCAGTCAACCACAGTACGCAGCAAACTAATCAGATCGCCTCCACGTTCTTGACCTACCATAGAGCTTTCGTTAACTGCAAAATCCTATTCCATATTTTATACCTATATTTGCCAGAACAGACACTATTGAGTCCATATGTTTGCAAGTCTGTGTGTTTCGGAAATAAAAATTTCGGGTAACTCCCATTGTGGTAATCGACTTCTTAAACGACCTCGACGTAAGCAAGTGAATCTAGTGGCATCTGATCAGCCATCTTTATTGTTTGTTCCTTATGAGTAGCTTGTACTGCCTTACAGTAATACTTGAGAATGGCTTGTTATAGGGGTTCTCATTTGTAGGTAATCACCACCATCAGGGACAGTAAAATCATTTTTTTTCATTGACGTACAAGCGTGTTCATACGAGCACAAAGTTTATCCTAAAGTACCTAAAGTCCCAAGGCTAAAAACATGAAGACCGAATTTGGAAGGGGTCTAGTGTTGGCCTACCGGAAGCTTAAACTTTCAAACGTTCAATCAGTCTATATGGAAGACAAAGGTACTTTTGTATTGTATTCCAACGACACAATGCTTCTGTACATCTGCCCTTAGAGTCATACGAACCCAATTTGCCTATCGTGAAAAAAACACGCATTCGTTCGAACAATGCTCAGTACAGTGGTCGTCAGGGTAACCGAAGATGAAACCACACCCAAAAGTTGATTGAAGCAGTTTGCTTTCGAACTAATCCCATTCAGTTCGAAATTTGAAGTTTCCTGGATTGGTTAGAGGCTGTTTACTCTGATAAGGTGATGTATTGCAATGAATGGTACTGAATAGGTCAAAATAATTAAATAAGAAGAAAATGAAAGCTTTGTCCTCATCCTGAACTTTCAGCAGGATATTAAGTTTAAATTTTGAGTTGGAAGTAACGGTCCCTGTCAAGACTACTTATAATGTGACATTTATTTTCTCAGATAACCCTGTTACTGAAGTAGTACTGTGATATAACGATTGACTAGTGCAGGTGTCCACCATCCTATTGAGATGCATTGTGTTAATGAGCTGTTGATATCTTGTCGTAACACACTGACAAGACTGCCAGCAGCTTTCTGAAAAACCACTGATGTATACTGGTTTGATATGAGGCACTGCTGCGGTAGGCAGACGAAACTACCAGAACACCATTTTGTAATGTCTAAAAGTTGACTTTATTTAAAAACAACTTAAGGGTAACCCTGTTCCATATACTTCGTGGTATTCGGTTGAGGCTACGTGCAGTTAACATGTACTTTTGGGGCTAAACCTACACTGAAACGTGAAAATCTCCTCATTACTCCCAATTCATAATGTTTCTGAAAATGAAACAACTCTTATTGCCGGGTAAAGCTTTCAGCTAAAATTACTCTCTCGGAGAGCCAGTCATTCTTGAACCAGTTGACGTCAAATGTGTGAGTGAAGTATAGCAGTGTTTCAACCTCTCTGAGTTCAGGGTAATGACATGGATGATCAGCCATTCGTGGCCGAATGATGGGGTGTTCCACAACTACATGAAAAGTGCAGATATGAGCGTACCCGGAGATTTTTAAGATGCCTACTGCTGGTGATTTGCAACTAGGATAAAGCGATTTTGTGGGGTTCCTGACACTCCGGGTATGAATCAAGTTGACTTACAGAATGAAACCTTGACAGAAATAGGCTGGAAAGGTCTGATAGTTTAATTTTGAGCAGAGGACTTGATGACTTAGTTACCTTATCTGTTTACGGGTATATTAAGGATACTGTACGGGGATGATAACCTGGTACGTTGGGCTATCCGGCTTCACGTGATGTAGTTGATTTCGCAGCTGTCATCTGGGGATATACAACGATCTGCAGTGATATTAGACCCAGAGACCAACAACAAACGTATACACAGGTGGCCTGCTTATTACGACTGCGTGTAAATACTGCACCATGTGATACGCAGTTGGCGGTAACGTGTCCGTCTGGTTGCTCGATCTCAACCCTACTTGAAATGTAACCTGGAGGGGGCACAACCTATTCTGGTTCCTTGTTTGTCGGCCAGGTGGCCGCTGATCTGTTCATCAAACTTGGAAATCGGCTAGGAAGAGACATCCTCATCGGCACGACAGTGTTGATGACCCAAGTGGTGGGGAAAGGTTTCCAAACCAATTGCTTACCTCAATGAGCGGATCAGCAACACCTAATCTACCACCAATAAACGCATCTGAGCTCCCAACATTGGTCAACCGATTCTATCCTGTTATTGACACAACCGAAGACATCTGTCGACCAGAGAGTATCCATAAATAACCACCATGCGTGTACTGATACAGGTATGGAAGAATTATTTTTTGCAGGCCAAGTGATGTGACAAAAGATACAGGGCATGCTAGCTTGTGGTCATACATGATTTCATCTGTTTTATTTATGTTTCTCGGCAGGATATGAGACAGCACAGAATGGCATCTCCACTCACACAGACAGTTTACTATGGTAACTTCAGTTGTTGAGGCCTAAAAGCGTCCTTAATGAGAAAGAGCTGATGGGACTGCAAGCTACTCTCTAATGTGAAGTTTAATGTGGCCATCGTCGTCACCTTTGGACTGTCCCCACTAAATTTGTAATCACACGTTAAAACTGACTCTCTGTGGAACGGGCATAATCGGCGCATCGCATGTTTGTCACAACCCGATAATTTGGATATACTACGGCTACACGTGTATGAGGAGGGCGGGAAGATATGCGAATGAACTGATGGGGCGTATGATGAATCGCATGTGCGCTGTTCATTCACAAGGGAAGCAAATAAGTTCCGCTTAATTGCTACCGCTAGTGGAGACGCAAACAATTCATAGGTCTACTGTTTACACGGTTTGACCTCGAATTAAATTAAACTGGTGAGAATATTCGTCAGATCTCCGGATACACAGTATGCAATCATGTGCTCACTTTGTTCAGAAAGCGTTCGTTTTAGCTTTTGGAGATGGCGTGCGCATTGTTCACTTTCATGAACTAAAGAGGCCAATTCTGAGTTCTGATATTTAGTTGTTGCGAACTAACTAACATGGAAGTTAGAAGCACATGAGTACTCCAAGTTCGTACACGTTAGTAACAACCTTGAACGGTCTCCTCAAAAGATCGACAGATAACGCGTGCAGTCTACAGGCCTCATGTGACGTAAAGCTGACTGAAGCATGAGACAGTTAAATCCGAGTACGCGACTAATGTTCATGACCAAGGTAGTGGTAAATTATCGTAATGTTATCTGAAACGGACGCGGTATATGAATGGTCGGTGATTATTACGAGGTACCTGAGCCAGTTGGTGCGGTTCAGCATCAAAACAATGTGTAAAATGATCAAATTAAAATGCCAGCCCTTATAAATATTTCGTCCTGTGTAGGGGAGATGCTATCGACAGCAGACGCAGATTTGAAGAAACAATTAAATAGCCGCTTTCTGACTCCTACGGAAGCCTAATGTCCTTGGTTCGAGATGCCTAACCGTGTCCGTCAAAGCCAAAATAAGTGATAAATTATAGAATGATGCTAGTTACCCCTCAGCTTCAACAAAACTTCTGTTTCTGCTTTAGTTGTCAGCCTCTTTTAAGGCAAGAATTTAGGGTTATCCCCGAAGTTTCTCGCTCAACAAAAATTGGCTTGTTCAATTTTTGGCACTGGCTGACAGTTCAATCAGTCTCGTCTACACTCTTGAGGTTCGATCAACCCAAACTATGTTCGTATCAGCGAAGGTTCAAAAAACGGCGTGACATTCTAACGCAGAACAATACTGCTTAGGGATCAATAGTCCCCCAAGCCTGGGCTGTACAATAACACATCTGAAGGAAAACTGACTGAATGGTTTAATTGCTTTCGTTGGCTTCTCGATGTTTGTATAACACTCTTCACCTACAGTAAAATAAAAGTATCACGAGCCTAATTATCACACAGTGATTGTCAGGTTTGGACATTTCATTCAGAGCATTGATCAGAGTAGATCAGGTGAAGAAGTTACAGTGCAAAAATTCATCCGACTTTAGTGACTGGTTTGAGGAATAGACTAAGTAGGTCTGGTCAGAAGCTTTTGACTGGAACTTGGCACTGGATGATACAATGTCAATCTCTAGCCAAAGAAGTCCGTCACAATGACAGCAGCTGGTCACATTATTTTTTGTCCTTTTAGGTGCTGGTGTGGAGCTGTAAGTGTGAAATGGGGCCAGAATTTTCAACCATTGCTTTCTTCAGAAAAGTCTCTCCAATTATTCAAATCTCCCACCGGGAAATATTTTATTGAATAAATCAGGTCCAAACCGACGTGGCTAGTTTGTTTGAATTAAGGTAAAAATCTCACTGGAATCCATTTTTAATGAGGTGGTTTTGCTATGGAATGCTTGCATTTGATGGAGAACTTACGGTAGGTGTAGTCAACTTCCAAGTCAGACAAACACTTCAAACTCATTCAATCGTGACCAGACCTGCCTGATAAGAAGGTAACGTCCAAAACACGCGCAAGGTCTGTCATCTAAAAACATCTCTGTAACCCACAGAGACGTGAAATTCTTCAGAATTGTCCTCCTCTAAAAAGTTTAGGCTTTCGATGCTGACCCAGCCAACCAATTCCATTTATCAGCTATAAACTATGTACCAGGTTACATTGGTTCTTTTCCAACAAAACAAGCTAAAGTAAATTTCCGAGATCACTTAAATACAGGAAACTTCCTCTCAATGTGGAAAGTTCAGGTTAAGCTTTTTCAGGCTCATCTGATACTAAGTAACATAAGTAACACAACGGATGTACAAAAAACATGGACAAAATGACGGTTGATTCGAAAACCTCTGGGAGTTGGATGGGCCTCATCTGTTAGGTGTAAAGTCAGTGACTTCCCTGAAAGTATACACATCAGTAGTTTTTTAATAGTGTTTTATTTGCGAAGCTTAAATTTCACGGCCACACTTGTAGATGTAATCAAATTCGTAATAATCTTATACTGGTTAAAAAAAGTCGGCCAGGGGCACGAAGTCCTATCAGAAAGAAGTATTCGGACGAAGTACTGGCTGTTGAGATGCAAATATCAATTCTTTAAACAAGGGATAACTATACTTTCAGGCTACTCACTACTGGATCAGCCGAGTGACAGATGAGTCAGTGGTTAAGAGCTACTCGACGATTTTCTGCACCTATGCTGGTACGGAATGAAATTTTGCATCGGATAACGCCGAAAAATTATGTCACACGGGCCGCCACAGATTTATAATAGTTCGCAATTCTCGCATTTCAAGTCCCACTAAAAACGTAAGGATAGAACAATAATTCACTAAAGAGGGTTTCCAATGTGAAACGCCAGAACCAGAACTACCATCAAAAATTTGCGCCGTGGCTCTTTGTTAATGTGCAGTGATTTAGCACTGCACACTTACGTATTTACTCACTGATTGATTGACTGACTGACTTGTTTGCTTACTCACACACCCACTGACTTATTTACTTGCACATTTAATTAATTACATAATTTCCTAATTGATCACTTGACCACTTACCCGCCTATAACTTACTGAGGGCAGACCCTAGCGAGTTAGGTTTTCGGCGTACTGACTTCAAACTGTTCTGTCAACGTACATCATCCAGGCTTGGTTCTTCGTTGAAGGTGGCTTGTTAGAGATAAATGGCTCCAGCTGTCGCAAGCTCCGGCTTGGACCGACAATCAAGAATTATTCAGTCTTATAGGTGTATATTTTCACAGGCTCCCTAACCTAACCGGATACCGCAATGAAATGTCCTTCGATTAGACTTTCAAACCATGAGTCTAAAACAACAATCGTACAACGTGAATAAAAAAGAGCCTAGAAAACGTGGTCTTTTGAAGTCAAACTCAATTTTTAGATCGTCTTTAGGCATCTGGATGTAGCCTGAGTGCACATATTTTGTGAGCAATATAAGCTGCATCTGAACTAAAAGTGATCTGCTTCGAGCGTAAAAATATGAGCATTAGCATTTACAATACTGCGAAATTTGAGGTAGAGTACTTACCTTTGGTCAAAATATGAGTTGCCAGCTTCACTTGAGAGAAGTTTCCCGTGCCGATAGTTTCCTGAATTCTGTAAAAATCTAGCCCGACGGTTGTGGTGTTCACTCTCAACCGACTAGCTGGCGCGTTCCCACTACTCTCAGTTTTACATTCACTGGACTTCGTCAGAGGCATGGGTTGGCCCTCTGCTGTCTTTCTGGTTACTGTCGGTTGAAACTTGCTTGGTTGTACTGGGTCCAAAAAACCTGGACAGGAAGGCGCAGCTTTCAAAATACCTGGTGAATCCAAATAAGCAAATCGACCAGAACCAGATGAGTCGGTATGTTGGCGGCTGAGCATCCCACTGGGTTTTGAGGATGTCGACGACGTCCTAAATGAGCTTGTAGATCGTCGTTTTGATTGCCCACTGGCCTGCTTATTATTTGAACTCCCAAGTTCAAAGTTGACTTGCATTGATGGGGAAGGATGGATGCGGGATTCTTCGAATGGGCAGTTGGAATCGAATGTAGGAGAGTTTGTAGGCCGCATTGAAACACTGTCCTGCTTCTGAGGGGGTTGTGTGTTTGATTTTTTCACATGGTGAGAATGCGGTATCCCTCCTACCGATGAAAATCGATGCGAGGATGAAATTAATTTCTGAGACGATTTACGTGCGGCCGGCTGCAAAGCGTTTTCAGCGATTCGGCTGAATTGTTTTCCCACTTGTGCAGAAAGTGATTCATTTGAAAGAGATTCACCGACCGGATATTCCTGAGGTACAAGAATTGATTGCATAATGGAAGCATTGAACCAGTCATTTTCGGTGTTACGAGGCGGTGCAGTTTCACGGCTCGCTCGTGACATGGATTGACCAACAATACTGGTGTGCCTCAAATCACTGCCTATCAACTGAACATTGTGCCGAGAAGATTTCTCTTCTCTTTTCTGTGATAAAGGAAAAGATTTATGGACCAAACTGAACGCGACAGTCAGAATAAGTTTTAAATAATATACTCGTTGAAGAAAATCTAAACAGATTTTCCTCTCCACGCCTAATGCATGGAACACTACAAGTTGGGAGTACTTTCAGTAGAGATTTCATTGTCAATGGAGCCAATGTATATTGAAAAACTGAGAAGAACTGTCCAGTTGTGTCATCACCGGGAATCATCAGCTATGCGCATCTAATGAACCTCAGAGAGTTTCGAACCCGTGACCTTTCAGCTGATGGTTTGAACATGAGCGGCCGAACACCAGTGTGATTAGCGAACTACATTCATTTGCAAACAAATTTGGTTTGGCGAGAGACACCTGGAACCCAGCTGAATCTATCGTTTGTGATGTATCCAGGTAACTGAATGTGCTGCACCAGGCCGCCTCATGTTTCGGTTGCTACGATATTCGAGATATCGCCATACATGTATATACGTAATGCACTAATCATAAGGTTGCTGAAAATTCTTCGACAGCCCACGACCGGTTTCGCCCTTCTTGGGGCTCATCAGGTAGGCGCAGTCCTCGAGTTTCCGTCAACCTTGTTCTACTTGAAGGCAAAATTGCACAAAATTAGCGAAATACACTCATTTGCAAACAAATTTGGTTTTGCGAGAGACTCATTTGGAACCCAGCTGAATCTCTCGTTTGTGATGAGCCCCTAAAAGGATGAAATCGGTCGTGGGCTGTCGAAGAATTTTCAGCAACCTTATGAGTAGTGCAGTAGTGTGATTAGTTCCCTTCTGGACAGAAGATGGCACCACGCATCCTGCAATGATGGAAATCGCATCAGATGTGTTGATCTACTCTCTGAGTGACGCTTTCTGAGAAGATATTTTCACTCTTCCTCTGAGCTACCTATTGATTGATGGTGATGATGGAAGAACCAGAGGACCCCTTCTAATCACAAGTAACAAATGACAAACAATAATTAACTCGTGTCAACAACCTTGGTGTGTGAAAGTTTTTAAAAAAAAGTACAAACGTGGCTGATTGGAGGCTGACCCGTTTTACACATAAGTAATACTTCTGTTTCAATCAAAACTTGAGGAATGTAAACATCATTCACTGAGGAATTCTCTGAGGGTGTGAAATCAGTTACAACGGTTCGACCACCAGTCGAAAGGCATTTCGCAACCCCCAATTCCGTGACTGATTAACGATTGTCTTGCTTCTCGTGAACAAATTGTTTAAACCATGTTTTCTACACTGATTTCTTTTGCAACTTAAGATATCTCAATGTTTTTAGACAATATCCTGACAGGGTTCTCACGACGATCTGACGAAAAGACTAAAGTCTTTCAAGAGGTACCTGAAGATGGCGTAAATGCAGCGGAATATAAAGGGTTGTAAATTTGAGGTATCCAGAAAATTGTACAAAGACTCCGTTTTCATGTTAGTGTATAAATCTCGTAGGACAATTCAACTCGGCTTCGAGCCAGCATAAGATTCTCATCGGGTCATTGTAAGAGCTTTTTGGCATCACTTGGTAAAAGTGCTCAAAAGTCCTAAAGCGAAATAGTTACGGGTTTTACTCTCCTATAAATGCATCACCTGGAAACTGGTTTAACAGCGCCTTCATGGTTTACCTAGGTATATCCTATAGTTTTGTCCAGATTACGAAACACTCTCTATGGGCGCTCTATTTTTCGCAGGTTTATTCACTTCCGTAAGGCACTGATAAACAACTTAAATCCAGGCCCTACTCAATCCACAGCACCTTGCTTCATACATAAGTAATCGTATTATGGTCCGTAACCGTATTTACTGATATTATTCTTGACATATTGCAGACAGAGAATCAGAGACCCCCATAAAATAAAAGCTGTGGGAAGTTTACCAAAGCACTGAACAAACGACAAGTTCGCCCACGGAAGCAAATTTGCTCCTTAATTTACGACTTCAAATGGCCCTCGAGAATCGTCACATAAGTGAAGCAATGATCTTTTCAAGTAAAGAAATCCAGAGTGTACGCATTCGTGCCGAGGAAGAATAACGGCGGTAACAGTGTTGTCATGCTTGCTTTAGACCGGATCCTCGTGAAGAAATGGTGAAGAGTGTGAAGAAATGCTTTTTGAGGTCAGTATGTTGGAATCATACGACCTCTAAATCTTCTAAACAACATCAAATGAATTTATAGCGTCTGGAGTCGAGGCTAACAGGGGTAAATTCACAGCATGAGAAACAACTTTGAGGCGTTCCTTTGCGTTCATTCCATAGTTTTGATATCACGCTTAAGCCTTGGATTCTACAGCGCACACTGTTGTGGAGGTGATGATTCAATTGAACTCAATCTATGCTGGAAAGCCAAAAAGCACTGTACAGCTGTTTCATCCTTGATGCGACTTACCAGCAGTGCGCAGCTCACAAAATTCCGGAAAGTCTTGTATCAGTGACCTCCCGGCTAGTAGTTTTCAACCCTTAGCCGTTTGGCTACGAGCGGATGATCACTAGTGTAACCAAACCTCACTTAGACGGGATATAGGGCCATTAACCATTCAATCATACAATCCACAACACGTGCTAGTGGGCTCCTCGAGTGACAACAACAGCTGTACAGTGCTTCTTGGCTTTTCAGCATGGATTAGCTTCAGTAACGGGATGAAGGTCCTATTGAAATTTCTATTGATCTTGTCAAGTATCTCTCCTTTTTGCTACATTTAACTCCTTGGAAGTATGAGGGGATCTGGAAGTTCCGCTAGAGTTTTCATCCTGTAACGGAAGTAAGTCTAGGCTGAAAAGCTGAGAAGCACTGTATAGCGGTTTCTTTCTTACTTGGAAGCATCACCATAAGTGGGGGCTCGTGCGTTCGAAACCCACTAGATGCGCGATGCTGAATATTACTTATAAAGATGGGACAGAACTTATCGAATTTTTCGGTGCAGATTGACTTCACCTGCAGGATGAAGTTTTCTATGGTACAGTAGCAGCGCATTACCTTACGGTTGTAGTGGACAGGATCAGTTTTTACAGAACAACGACCACCTTATTTTAGACTGAAGAAAATGTTGAATGTACCTCTGCAACCCATTGACAAAAATGAAGAAAGAACATTAAACTACAGTAGAGAAGGAGGAGAAAGACCGCGGATCCAGTGTACACGTAAAAAATCTACTATTCTTGGTAAAGGTGGCCTCGAACGAAAAATTAAATAGGAAAGAAAACTGGTGTTTACCTAACGCTGACAGTTGTGGATACGATAAGGATAGCAACCGACAGCACAGGAGGCGCTGACATCAGTCTGTGCTACTGGTCTCATTAGATTTGTCGAATCAATCGTTTGTCGGACCCCGATATAATGCTTTTCTATAAACACCAGCAAAGGCGATTCAGGCCATTCGGTAAAGGACGTGAGTGGTTGGCCATAGTGTCTGTCAGCACTCACTGGCGTCACGAGAAGCCTTCGGTTCCCCAGGACAGTTTTACCTGTCTCGAACCTGGTGAGTTTCAAGTCACCCGTCACTATATTATCTTCCCTTTCAACTTAAGACAGTGAATAACTATACCATCGCAAAATTCTCAGTAGTGAGGCACGCACGGAGATTTTATGCTTCTTGAGTCGCGCTTATATTTACCGCTATTAAAGTTGTGGTGGTTGACCCAATATATCACTACAGGTGGTTGAACTGTTGACCTAGCTAAGACGAAGGTTTCAAGTGATAAACTGAAAGGGAGGTTTGTTGAACATGCGCATGCTCCCCTCAAATGTTGCGAGGTGTGACCCCTGTTAGTTGGGATATGATGTTCAGGATCTTGCACTTTTCAGCGGCGTTGACAAAATCTGCAACGAGACGAACAGAAAACAACTGGCTGCTGACGCAGTGGATGCTCTACTGGAGTGCCCTTCCAGCGCGATAAGCTACGGCGGCGATAGGTCACCAAGATATCATTCATCAAGAGGAGGTTTATCATCGAGCTACCATTACACATCTGTGATTTCTTACTATCCTATTTACGCTGACAGTGCTACTGAAATGGCACCGGAGCACCAGTAGGCAGCGTATACATTGCTGCCAGCTTTGACAACCACTGCTGAAGTTCCCGCAACGGACCTTTGAGTAACAAAGGGTTCTTTTCGCACAACCACGTGAAGGGTGGAAGAGAGCCAGAGGCGGTCAAACAATGACTTGGCAGCGAAGTATAAAAGCCAGTACCAGCAAACTCAGCTGCGCTGGTCATTGCCGTCTTCCTGGATGGGGACCCCGAGACGGGCCACATCAATGGTTAGAGACATTGTCAGACATGGCCCAATCGCGCCCTCAATGGCGCTCATGCATCCAAGCTATTGCCTTCAATGCATAACTCCCTTCCCAATCCCCCACATAACAGTCCATTGAGTCCTGTATTTACGCACCAATTTATCAGCTCCCGCCTCCAATGCGCGGCTGCCTACCCGAACTCCCCAAATCATCGGTGAACGCAACTGCGGCAGCTACAACCATTGTACGACAAGTACGCGGTTCTTACAGCTGACGATGATGATTTGAGTAACAAATCAAAAGGAAGAATTGGGTTAGAAATGCAACGGTGTTATTTACGCACGTTTTGCAACAAACCCCAATTGTTCACTTTCGTTACGTCAACAAGTGCACAAGTCTGTCACTGACTGGCACAGTGCCGTGTCAACTTCCGCACACGAAACAGCGCTGAGCGGAATGTTGGCTCAGTGGTGTGGGTTGCAGTCTTCCCTTCCGAGGACAGCCTCGTGAAGCTGATTGGCAGTGCGATCACACGGAACTCATGAGAAAACGAGTCAAGGCAAGCTCAGCAAATGAGGCACGAACACGCATGTGTAAGTAGGTCAGCTGCGCAGAGTCACACCGTCATGCTAATACACAAGCGTTTGACGGGACGACCTTTCGGCGAGGTGAGTGGCGGAACAATTAGCAAAACAACTGGAGATCAAAAGTACATAGGCGGAGTAATAAGGGGATTATCATGAACTCAAGTTAGATTCAATAGCTATTATGAAGTAGCGCTTGAAGCAAGGTGGTTGCTTAGATCAGCAGGAAATCGGTGCAGATACCTATAAACAGTGGGTTATTGGTGCTGGATCTCCGAGACACTACTGAAGACTTCTGCTGAAAATGAACCTGCACAGCCTATACCCGTGCAACTCTCATGAACTTAAGGAAACTTATTACGTTCAAATCAATATCATTGTGACATACAGTGCAGCGACATCAATCTCACCTTAGATCAATATTTCGCACTTCTGTAAGGCGTTAGTGGTCGCCGCATTAAAACAGGGTGCCGGGTGCGGATTTTGGTTTGTTAGTTGACTATCTCTGTTTGCTTTTGAGAAGTATGCTGATAGCTCAAATAGCGTAGAAGTTTTTGGTTTGTTCGATGAACTAGACAGTGTGGTTGGAAACTTTTCATCACAAATCGGGATGACATTCTCATCAGGTTATTCGGGAGCGGAGCGTAACGTGCATTAATGCGTTTGCATTGTTTAGTGGTTCCACGGACTAACCCCACGTATATTAAATCACGGACCACTACTCAAACCACAAAGGCTGACGCAGTGCCGCGCACCTATCCCTAACACAGCACTGATGGTACCTTCGTGACTGAAGATGAAAAGCCTATGACAAAGTTGTCTGATTCAAAGAACAAACCAAAGACCAACTATCTTGGTCTTGCAAGAAGTTAGTTAGCGACGTTCCATTAGATTATAGTCGCTTAGAACACCGAGGCATCTTGATAGAATTGTATTCTTTGATCTTCACGATTCGTTCATTGCTACGACAATGCGGCAAAGTCAAAAGTCGCGGAGTGATTCAATTTTCATTTTTAATTCAAGGTCGGCTTTCGCACATGTACTTAAAACTTGGGTGGATGGCAGGTCCGAATACACGAAATTCGTGTCCAAACTGAACCTGATTACGATTCAACACGACCTTTAGCTGTTCTAGTACTGGTGTCGCGTACAGCTACTTGTTATTTTGTTTGACCCTTCTGAGTTGTAGTTGACCTCGTGTTTTCAACTTGAGCACAAGTCTCGAAGAGAGAATAGGTTTCTCCGATTAGTGCACGATGTGAGCTACCTGGTTTCACTAGAGTTGGTCGGTAACCCACTGAGGGTAATATGAAAGTAGACCCGACCAAGGTTGGCTGGAAGTCAATAGAACCTTTGCCCATGAAGATGATTTCTCCGCGTTATTATTAAAATGTGGACATAAGTGGATGTGCTGTAAGTCAGAGAGTGCCCGTTGCATTGCCCAATCTACAGCAAAATTAAGGCGGCTAAATAATGACCAATCTTGTGTCACTGAAGTGAATAGTGTGACAGATTCTTCGGTGTCCTCGTCTTGCACACAGATGGGACCTCGATTTTATAAGATAAAGGAAGCTTTTGGCCACAGAGTCTGTTCACATTTCCTCTTGCACTGATTCGATACGAAGGAGGTCAGAAGTCGTACACAAGTATGGAAAACAGTCTTTAGTGGGATGCTGGTATTTCTATGGGTATTTCAGGATTCCGTGTCAGTGGTGACCCAGCCACTACGATGTCGGAAACAACATTGAGAAGTAAGACGATGAACAACCTAGCGATTGTCTTGCCTAAATTGACCCTGCACACTGTCCTACCGCACTTTCTAATGAATTGTATTAGATTCGAGACCTTCTAGTGGAATTCTTGATCATCCCCGCAGAGAACAGAAGGAAGTGCGCAGTAGACTAAACGAACTTGTGAGACATCCCTTGAGAATTTCAGAAGTTCTTTAACGGAACGACAAATGTTCCGAATTAGCTCGGTTTCTAGTTAAAGTGCAGGATCCCACAATTTTGAAATACTAGTACCATGCACACACTCTCTCAATGAGCACAATATTGGGAACAGCTAAATTCTACTCCTCTGCAGCTGTACGCTCATCGTGCGGACAAATCGAGTTTAACCGAGATATCTAGAGGCTGTTTTCAGCTGATCCAATGATAGATTTGGATGAAGAACAAGAATGAAAAAACGAACTACACTCATTTACAAGGCAAGTTCGTTTTGACGGCGAGACTCACCTGGAAGCCAGCTGAATCTCTCGCGGATGATGTTTATGTTCACATGCGTATCGGGATATCTCAAATATCGTAGCAACTGAAACATGAGGCGGCCTGGTGCAGCACATTCAGTTGCTTAAAGATATCATGAACGAGAGGTTCAGCTGGGTTCCAAATGAGTCTCCCGTGCAAACCAAATTGGTGTGCAAATGAGCACGTTTCGCTAATTTCGTGCAATTTTGGTTCAAGGTTGACGGAAACTCGAGGACTGCGCCTACCTGATGAGCCCCAAGAAGGGCGAAACCGGTCGTGGGCTTTAGAGGAGTTTTCAACAACCTTATGAGTAGTGTGGCAAGAATGGAAAAGTTTGCTGTTTACGATGTGCAGCTAGGTTTTATCTGATGACCAGGTATCAAATGATCCGTCCGCCGAGTTTGACAAGTAGCCTACAAAACATTGGATAATTATACGAGACATCATCAGTGCTAGCATTTACCATCGCCGAACACTAACTATTCTCCCTTGAAGGGTGATAGAACGCTCGCAAGCTAATTGCCCAGCTCGACGAACATATCAACTGATCACTAGCCAATTAACCCATGTATGGCAAACAACATACCCTCCCAGCAGTTAACACAAGTGTGCAAGTGGAGCCCTCGAGAAAAACCAGCTTCAGCCGCTTTTTTTGAAAACGTTGGTGGTACCGAACTAAGACAACGTGACCTAAGAATCTACAGTTTTTGGAAATCAAAAAGAACGTCCATCCTGAGTTGCTACCTACGCGTACCACTGACTGATGCTGTGAGCACCTTTCTTGATTGATATGCTATGTTTACGTTCCATCTTACCTTTTTCAGAATCCAGTGCTAGGATGTTGAAATGAACCAGATGTGGCTTTTTTATTCTTCGGAAGACTAAGAGACTTTTCAAGGCAAAACAATGAACCAGCGGATTCCGCACTCTGCTAAAGTTATTTTCTCTGTGTTTTTAGAGGGATGCTGGTGATATAACATATCCACTCTGATGGGACGCTCCAGGACAAGCTGATATCTTATTGTAACCTTGATAAAGCCAATGCTGGGTTTACAAACTAGCCTCGTTGCCAGCTTCAAGACACAATCATTTTACGCACAGCCGAAGGTAAGGAACATATTGCAAATTGGAACATAGCGTTGTGAGTTTAGTGCATGAACACTGACCTTGGAAGTTTAGGGTCATTTGATTTCGGTATAAATCGATCGAGCTTGTTGGTCACGTGACTCAGTGCGGTATGTGAACTCGTGAAGCTATTGGCTGGAACGGTAGCACATTTTTCAAGGATCAGATGGAACGGATTCAAGTGATCCTGTCCTTGAATGCCCTTGTGGTCTAAGGTAGCACAGTGCATTTGTAAAAATGGATGATCACAGACAAAGCAGTGTGATTGGCTATACAATAGAGGTTCCCAATCGTTTAGTGGGAAACTGTTTGCATATAGACAAATAATAAAAGACAGGACCAGAATTAATTCAAATGTTGCTAGCAACATGGGTATGCCATCCACCTTTGGTTCGATATGACGTTGCTTTCTGTTCTCTGCACAGCTTTGGTACGTCAGTATAGCTAGACGGAACTACTCCTCTAGCCGAATTGTGTGTAAGTAGATTCAACTGGTAATGAGTTATAAATAGTCTTCCAACAGATTGTCAGTCCGTCAAACAGACAGTACTTGCTGCCCCCAGTCCCATACGTTCCACCCAGTCCTAGACCCACGATAAAGGAAGATCGGTTAGAGGTGAAAAACCTTAACCGTTGTACTATTGATATGTTCACGATGTACTGGATATAACAGTGCTCGATCAACCTACACTCAAATCACGTTGAACGAGTATTCCTGATTGATTATTTCTAACACATCTTTACAGTACACTGTCCGTTTTTATATTCAATTTCTCATTTAATGCATAAGCTAATAGATTGCTTAATGGTTCAAATTAATTACATGAATCTTACTTAGGTAGAAAATTTGTTCATTTGTGTTGGAAGCAAATTTTTCCTGTTTTTGGGGATAAACGTGGCCCAAAGATATCAGACCTCAAAAAGATTGTCACCACGTTTGATGTGACTACTCACATGGTTGCTGAAGTCCGATGGATAACCTTTTTGGTCTCGTCAAACAGGCCTGGTATTCGAAGACTCATCAGTCTCAATTCGCAATGGAGAACCATCTTAACATGTGGAACATTGTTTAATTGCACCCTTTTTGGAATTCAGATACGACTTCAAAATACGTTGGTTTTGGGGCAAGGCCTCCCTGATGAGTCCTGAAAGAGGCAAAATCACTAATGGTCTATTTTAGAGTTTCCACCAAACATAACGAGAAAAATACTTTGGTAGATTGAATAGTGTTCCGAGTGAAACGTGAGGCACTATCTGTGCATAACTCTTCGGTGAATACCATTACACATGAGAGATGCGTCTACCGCTGTGGTCAATTTGATGTGGAAGTGAACTTTTATCTGCACGCTGCATACAGCTATTTTGGCTCAGTCTTGTTCACCCCTAATACTTCCACCTATAAACTCATTATATTCTTGGAGTACAAAGTAGGATTACTTATTCTCATACGTAAGACTCGCTGGGGAACAAAGGCATATTACCTGCTACGTGATATGCAGCTGCTAAAAAACACTGACTGGACACGAAAGATGAGAACGCTACAACGAATGGGTACCTCTTGATACTGACTATGGAATAAGTGCAAAATGTTTACTTAAGACGCGCTATTACGGGGTCTACGTGCAGCTTCACCACCAAAATAATGGACAGAGTTATCTTGTATAAAACGACAGCCATTAAGTTAAATAAGCTGATTCAATCCGACCTGAGTTCCTGTGCACAATAGCGAATATCAACTGTTCTAATAGACTATAAATAATATCTAGGTAAGTCCGCCAGGGGCAAAATTCTCTTGAGTAGAAATTCTATTCAGCCTCCATAATGTGCTTCACTGTGTGGGATCGTCTATTATGAACTTTTCTGGTTCCCACAGGTGGCTGTGGCCGTTCGAATAGGTTTAGTCCACAAACAAAATACTGCATATGACTAACTCACCGTAGGTTTCATTCTACATTCTTAACAAGCCGCCGTATTCCCCTAGCCTCTAAATCATAAACAGCAAGTTTATATAAGCTGGCATTTACCTCATAACTCTGTCTCCAATTGGGCACCACGACTGAATGTAGCTCACTCGTGTTGATCAGGACAAGTCCCTATTGGTCGGTAGACAGCCAGGGGGAATTCTTCCATTGGTTGAATATAACAGCATAATGTTAGAGTCATTTATTTGGTGGCATACAGTTGTTCAGAAGGATTCTAATTATTTACCAATTTAAAACGCATGTATCTTCAGATATTGAGTCCACGATTAGTTGGAACTTTTGTCATCTGCTGCTCAATGCTTCCTGTTTGATGAACAATGTAGTCGTTATACGACTAGACGTGAATATACATGTAAATATACGTGTACATGTATGCGATCATGTAGTTTATTTTACACAGATTACCCAACCTTTTCCTTATGTCTCGAAACAGCTTCATTCATAATGCGATACAGGCTTTGGATTTCTGTGCAAATTTTAGGCTAGTTTTAACAATCCTCTAGAAGTCAACGTCCACCGAACTCAGGAAAACATCCATTAGGCCTGATTTTTTATGGTTTTCATGTTGTGTTTTGGCCTGCTGATAGGTTGTTACTTCTCTTTTTTAGTACAGACCTATCCAGTGGGATCTGGAATGAAACTTTAGATTGGGTGTCTACCAACAAACTGCTTTAACTTCCCAGCATCAGTCCCAGCATGGCTAGACAAATAGTAGACAGCTGGTGTGCCCCAATCAGTACTACGTGTGTGGGGGTCCGAATCACGAATCAGCGGTTCTGTAAGATTGCCAACTCAAAAGCTATACTCACTGATTTACTATGGTACGGTGGCTAGACTTGCATGAGTTTGTAACTATGTGGATTCCATTTCCACGGGTTGCAGCTGACCACTTTGTTGTTGGTTTCCTTCTTTTTCCATTATAAGACTTTATTCAACTAGATTGACACGATGTATCAGTGAAACACTGGTGTTCTCATTTGATGTTAATGGAGATGATGATAGCAGAAAACTTTTAGGAACGTTTTAGAAGATGTCCGAGTTAGTTTTTCAGAAAGGCATAATATAACAGGAACAGTTTTGTCAACAAAAAACTCGGATTCTGTCGTTGCCATGGCTAAATGTAAATTGTCCCAACTGCATTTACATTACCTGTACTTTTTAGGTGTTACCAGACCTTGCTTGACTACAAACTTCCGTTCACTCACTACGATCGATACTCCTTCAATTTCTTCTTTTTTTGATACAAGAGGTTTGGTTAGTTCTCATAACAGACCACGCCACTTGGTTTGTTAGCTGTCCACCAGTACGGACTCACGGTATATGGACGTCTTCATTCGTTTGTAATAGTTTCCTTCCAGTGGTCCTATAGAAAGAAAACTGCCTCCGTTTATTCACCGCCTACTTTACTTAGGATTCAGTACTGTTTTTTTATAAACTCAGCATAGCAACGAGAAGCGTGTGGTTATTGCCTGAAGTTTTAACAGCAGATGTTTAGTTGTTTAGCTTGTCCTCTCAAGTATCCTGTTGCAGCAACATTGAAAGGCTTCTGTCCAGATTAGCAGCTAAGTCGTTGGTTTTTCAAATTAGCAGGAGAACTAACGCTTGCTGGATAGGTCGCAAGTAACCGGTAAGAACAGGGATGAAATACTTCGCTTGATCCACTGTTTTTGCTGGACTGCATCGGTGGTCAGTGAAAAGAGGGTTTTATACGTAAATTATTGGTGAAACTGGACGAAGACTTAGAGCCAGCTGTCCGGCTTGATGGAACACGAAATACTGCGCTATCCAAATGAACACTCACAACAGATCAGAAGCAAGATTCGCTAACAACAATTGTTCATTTTAGAATCCACTAATACATTAGTACTTAAGTGGATGGAGATCTGTGCCCCTTTACCACCCCCCATCATTCTGTGCAGTATTCTTTAAAGAACGCAATTTTTACTGGATTTTATTGCTTGGCTTTGATTGATTACAACTTTGGAACAATTAGTAGTCCATGCCATTAATTAGATTCATAGTGAAAAGCTTGGTGACTCATGGTGAAATAAAACTATCTGGTCGCCCACGGCCTTTATTCTGGAAAAGAAAACTGAAATTAAAACATGAAATTGAGAGGTTCATGTACATGTAGCACAAACCGAGAGACACTTTGGAACGATCTCAAACCGCCGATCTCCCGTTCATGCTGCACGTTTAATCAAGGCTTGACAACTGAAACGTTACTAGCGCTGTTGGCCAAGTACTCGTCAGCGTAATGTCATGTGTCTGCTGTGAAATGTGTTTCGGCAGTCGCGTGTGATTTTGTAATGCTATGTGGCTGTTTGGCACCTGGTTCTGGGACTGAACTGTCTTGTCACGTGTGGCTTGTCGCGCTCGAACAAGCTTTTTATGGTGGCAGATAACCGTCGGGACTGCCAATCGCAGTGCCAGTGGTTCAGCGCAGCAGATTTGTACGCGTGCGGAGATTTTGTCGCAGGATGTGAAGGCTACTACTGTTAATCCAATGGCGCTAAGCCAATCCATGTGTTGTGAAATCTACGTCATGCTCCAGTTTGGTTACTTCACTTCCGTTTCTTGGGTCATCCCGAAAGTGTTATTGGTCTTTCCGTAATGCACTACTTATAAGGTTGCTAACGTGATACCCGGCAAACCAGTGCACACTTTAACACGGTTAAAAAACGTTGGTCAATCAGTGTAGTTTTCAGTTAGTCCAAAAGTTAACAGATCACGAATTTAGGACCTTTCACGGAGGGACTTCCCCTAAGGTCATTTGTAGACTGTACTACCATTCCAGTGTGCGATCCTGAGAAACATTCAAATCGAACCGTCAGGTCGCTACAGCAACCATGGGTGTGCAAAATTAGAAATTGTTTTGTTTCCCCGACAAACTGCAAAAACTCAAGATGATAACCTTTTTACCTTTTGCGTGAATGTACTTTTTATCCGGATACCAATAATGAACTATTGTCACTAATAAATTTTTTGGAGGACGATGGTAGCCTGCATTTGTGCATCAGGAAAAATAGCTAATTTGGGACGAGCTGTGCCTTTCAAATCCTTGGGGGCTTCATGTTGCCTCAGGATGTGTCTAGTATGGTGATCCGTCTCCAGTTGCTTTTTTACGTAAACACCGTTGCCAAAATCTTGTGCCTACTCAAAGCCAGACTCTTCAGTAATTAGAATCTTTCGCGGATCTCTTCGATTTGGTATCAAAACATAATCGCGGTAGAAGGGTGTGTTTGGGAGAGCCTGGTCTTTTGCGCCAGACGTATAATGGAAAAATATGAATAATTTGTGTGATTGATTTACAAATTGCCCATAACATTTACTTGATGTTGCGCTACGTTCGACCACTTACTGTTAAGGTTAACTACTCCCCTTGTTTTAGAACAAAATGGTAGATTGTATCTTCACTTAAAATTTACGTGGTACAGGAAACAACACCAGTAGTGCTCATATAGTTGTTGGAGACTCTCTTACAGCCCACGACTGGTTTCGCTATTCTCAAGGCTCACCAGATGGGTGTGGACAATGGAGAACCCCCAAATTAATTAGGGACTGTGTTTGTACAAAACATTCAGTTGGAAAATATCATAAACAAGCGATTCAGCTGGGATTCACCTGAGTTTCAGTCAAAACTAAATGAACTTGCCAATGAGTCAACTCCGCGAACATTCTTGGTACTTGTACATCTGAAATTGCTAGTACGCTTAGTGAAAATGTAACAAATGAACGCGTAGTGCTGAGTAAACGGAAGAGGTGCTTGAGAGATTGCGGCAAAATGATGGAAATTACTGGCTATTTCTGCAAACATCAAGTCTCCGGAAGATGCTGCTTGAAGGTGCTAAATTTCCGTATATCTCTGTGCATAATCGGTTCCAAAGATATCTAATATTTCCGCAGACATTCGTCCCTTTGTAACAGTCTAGTCAAGTTGAATATCTACAGAATCCGTCGCTTAGCCTAATGCATAACTTTTTAACGTACCAGGGTTACTCTGGACATTTTGAGACACTTTTATAAATTTTCTTTCGGCAAATGGGATGGGCGTTTGAAGCGACTGGATTCGCTCGATCAACTTGTAAATCGTTGTGATGCTGGGTTTACTCATAAAGTCCATGCAAAATTTAGCCTAGTTTCCAACATTTTCTGGTGCTAATTGCCGAATAAATTGTCCTAGTGGTGTTCTTCAGGGAACAGTAGCCGTACTGAAGGTACGCCATTGCTGTTTCTCCAGTATTCCAGATTACACACACGGAATACCTCATAAGCTGATGGTGTCCTGAGGAGGGTTGCTAATTTTAACGAAAGATTCCATCTTGTAAACAAAGTTAATCTATACTGACTTGCCGAGAAGCCCTGTACTGCTCTTTCATCCTTGTTCGGGATCATCATCATTGCACGTCGCACGATACTCAAAGAGTTTCAAACCCGCCACCTTCCCGTTAGTGGTTGAATACTTGACCGTTTGACCATGTGCATCTAATCAGCAGTGTGACTGACTCATTTAAACAGGATATGGAGCCACTCATCCTTCAATCACGGAAGCCCTACCATGTGGTCACGTGCTAACTGGCTTTCTGAGAGATGACTTCTGAGAAGGAAGTTTCACTCATCTTGTTAAGTTATTCTTCCTCTGAGCTACCTATTGAATGATGCTAGTCAATAGACTGGATAATTGTCAGTAAGATTTCATCCAGGTTTAAGTAGTTTGGAAAGATCAGAAGAAATATATACATATTCGGCTTGTACATTTCACTTGCTTCCAGAACCAGTCTATATGATTAAGGTACCTTAGCGCTTTCAGAAACTGTGCTCATTTTGTACAAGCCTATACTAGATGGTGCAATTTATTTATAATAAATTCAGTGTAATATTCAGTGTGTAATATCAGTGTAACTGCGTTTGACGCGGAGCAGCTGGCACGTTTTTCTTCCAAATCCCGAGTGTTTTGTCTCACTTTTGGGTAGACTTGGGTGTGTCCTCAGGGAAACCGGTAATTAGTAGCAAAGCACCCCAGCTTTCCAGCAGGACACTGTTTGATAAATTGTCGTACTCCGTACTCAGAAACTGCCAATCAAAATTTGCCGGTTATGGTTACTTTGTCTACTTGTTACCAAGGCACAGGTTCCGTCAGTGCCGTGAGAACTGGCAGAATGTTCCTCAAGCAATCCCGGACCAGGAAGCCCTAGGAAGTGCTGCGGAAAGGTTCGATTTAGGGACATTCCGATCCATCAGAGATTTGTGTATTTTGACCCTATTCTAGGTAGAAACACATGCTTATTTGTACGCTCAAGTTTACTGCCTGACCTGTTCATCAAGAAGATAACTTTGAGTATGTTTTTGTGCAACTGAAGTTAATTGGAATGTATCTGACGCTATTTTTGCATTTACCCTCATTGTACCTACACACTCCCCGCTGTGGCTTATCTGTCCTTTCCAGAGCCAAGTTTCTTTAATGTGTTTCATAAGCCATCTCTGGGATAGGACCTGTTATCATCCGACTTCGGCCGGAATTCCTTACGAAAGCGATTTTACCTTTTTGTCTAATAGGGCAACAGGGATACTCTGAGCTTAGTGGAGCGTGCCCTTCATCAACGCGTAGCTAAAAACCTCAAAGAGATGGGAGATGTATGTGTATAGATCAGCGTCGTTGTACAATAGTACAAAATAAACTACTTGTCATTATAGAACTTACATTAATCCAAAATTAGTTAGCCACAGTAAATTCGATAACGTTCCGGGAAAACGGGATTTTAAATGGGAAACAAGACACTTAAGTGAGAAATCTCACTACACGTGACATGAATAGCAGTGGAAAGGTCGATACTCCGCGTCCAGGTGCATGTTAACGTTCAAGCTACATGTATTTGAAATTTTCATTCCTTCCTAAAAGTGAAGAATCATTAGGCGCGAATGGTCTTTACTATTTCATATACCTCTTTTTTGAAGTCACCAAGCCTTTGGCCGGGAATTTTCAGGTCCTGCTCGAGGAAGTCCACTAGTAATTAGTTCCAGAAGGAATTTCGTTTGCAGGTCAAGCGAGGCAGAAAAAATATTTGGATAAAGTAACAATTAAACCTTTATCCTACGAATGAAGTCAATATATCTGGAAGGCGTAGGAAAATCGCGCAGGAAAAATGCCTGACGCTATACAGAACTAACTCCCATCAATTACACAGTTCACTTTTTGTGATCTGGAGTTGGTTGGCTCTTTGAAGGAAGGAAGGCATATAGAACCTGTGGGAATATTCTCCTGTTAGAACTATGCGCTGAACGGCTGCCACCACATCCTGTCCACTTGTGAGTTAGTCCCACTGCTGATCAGCCACTCGCATCGAATGATGTTAATCAACTACTAACCGGACAGTCCTCACAGTTCCCTGCGACCCGTATCGCAGATGATTCTCACCATTAGTAGAAAGTGTGTACGGTGCTTCTAAGCTTTCCAGCACAGAATGAACCCACCCACAGGATGGATTTTCAATTAGTATTTCATTATCTTCTAGCTGCTTACAGATTCCAATGATTTCACCGTCAGCGGTAAAGTGGGGCGCAAACGAGTATATTAGCCAATGACGTACAACGAGAACATTAGGTTTATAGGGGCTCAGGGACTGCACCTGCTTGATGAGGCCCAAAAAGGGCGAGAACAATCGTCCGCAGTCTTAGAGTTTCAGCAACCTCACAAGTATAATGTTGGGTCAATACAAAATAGATTGATTTATCTTGCTATATAATCATAGGATAGGCGGATCATTACAAGTATGGCTATGACAACAGAAATAATGTGATGTGAACGAATTAATTGGATAGGATATCTAAATTTATATCCCGACACCAGTATGCTCTCATATGAACCATCTCAGCTAATGTGACATCGCTGATGCAACGCACCAACAGCAGTGAGTGCTTAACGTTTTCGAAAACTAGCAGGGCTTATTAGATCGAGAAAGCTAAGTGCTATATTTATGTTGTATGCATTGTATATGCACCATTAGATCGTGGTGATATAAATCCAGCACTATGATATATTAACATATACGACATTTCTATCCCGTGTTCAGACACCCTGGCTTGCTGGTTTGAATCGTAGGAAAAGGCTGTTATTGGAATAATAAATAAATAAATTAATTAATTAATAACCAAGTTAATAAGTAAAGACGGAGATCCATTGTACTTGAAGTGGCTGACAAAGGAAGTTTCACCAAATATCATCAGAGCAGCCTAGATCTTTTTCACTGGCAGTCAACATCGTGGGCTTTTTTAGGTAACCTCACCGTGTCATCAAAACTAGTACCAAAATGTTCCAAACTTGATTCGCATCAGCTTTTTCATCCCTATCAATGCAAAACAAGGTGAGTTACAAATAAGAATGTTTTACCCAAGCTGAGCTCGTAGCAGTGAGTCACAGCCGCTTTGGAAACGTGCTTTGATAGCTCCTGAAGACTTGGGTAGCGCCGAAATTTATGGACTGTTCTGGGGGACAATGTTGCGTCGGCTAACCATTTATAAATTTCCGTCCGAAATTTTATATCTGAGCTTACACAACTGTCTACAAGGTCAAATTTAGGACATGTACCCCAAACTACATCTCACTCGATTGCAATTTCGTGTGTAGTGCGAATCAGCCCCATCCCTGTGTGATATAACTTGGCAATAGGTAAGGGCTGTGATAGCTGTCGATGCCGTACAACCGTGACAAACTAATTCTTCTAACGGCTGACTGCACCTTGTTTGCTCACATACCAGACCTTGCACGACTAGCGTTTCTCCGATTTATATTGATCATTTGAGAAAAGTGCGGAGATGGGCATGTCGGCTAGCCAAGCGGTTATTTGTTTGCCTGTTCTTGTGCCCTATTTTGATGCGTTAACCAACTTAGGTTTTTTAGGCCAGTGGCCACGAATGTCTTGGTTTGATCTGACGATTTGTTCAGTTACATAAAGATTGTAGGATGTCAAGCGTTGGGGGTCCTGAAACATCAGTGCCTCTCAAGCTCTACTCCAGCATAGCATGGAATTGTTAAAATCATACATTAAAATTAAATAATCACGAAAACATCTATAACATTGATAACTAAGAAACTACCAAAGGTGTGAAATACCGAAGCAAACGAAAAAGTTCTCGAAGAATAACTGAAGCAGTGGGATAAGTGCGATTTTGATATTCCTTCAAAACTTCACTGAACAAAATTTATTGAGGATGGAAATATTCGGATCCCTGTAATGGTCACGTTTTTTAATTTTGCACCTTATAGTTATCAGATTACTGGCTACTCAACATTTGGCAAAGTTCAGTCAGTAATGTATTTCTTCTGAGAGAGCATTCAGACAGATCATTTCCAAAAGTCGCCGTGCCTCGCTTTTGCTAGCCTGGCCAGGTCTCACCTCCCATTAGGCGGATGAAAGCGTCAGCAACATTTACATTGCGATAAAATCTTGAAGTCACTCTATAAAAGGACTCTCTTCCAACATTTTTAAGAAGTATGCAAAGTTCGGTGTTACAGCCTTCCAAATATCTTTACTTTGTTCATGTACTTTCGGAATCAGTTCGGTTTAATCGGGCATCCTAGTACTTTCTGGAGCTAGATTATTATGGTCAGATTGGTTAAGCAGAAGAAGTTGTTACGCTTCTTTCCGAGAAGTTCTGGTGTTAGGTTTTTTCCAAAATGGTTGCCATCAAGCACATAGCAGGCCATTAGGCCAGTTGGAATTATTCTGTTTGTCGTTGCTCAACTCTTAAACACGTCCAGCAATTCCCTTAAGCGACTGTCATTTGGTTCTTCCGACGTCTCAACCGCCTCAATTGTACTACATTTTGAAAACACAAGAGATAGCCACGGAATTCACTTTGTCCAAGCATGTTTCTGTTGAAATCCTCCTTCGTTTGATCAGAACTTTTTGAGGAGACAGCGCCTAATGTTTGGCCTGAAGGCTTATTTTATCGGTAGTGTATTAGTTCATTGCTCTGATCATCTTGATTTTGTTGAATTAGGAAACGTTTCAGAAACATCATCTCGCTTCACCCCAGCTGCCCAGGTTTTCCCATACTTTTTGGTAGAATTTTCAGAACACTGATTTTCTCCAAGTAAGGGCTTTAGGGTTGTTTGCCAGTATTTCACCAGGATAGTATTGTTAGCTGTTTTTGTATTGGGAAACAAAAACTTCTACACTTGGGACATTATGCCTTACAACTCGGTCTGTGGAATAAGGACATAATGAGTGACCATCTTCAATTAATTCCATTTGGATATTCAAGAATCGGAAGCATCTCTCTGTTTTATTTTCATCGGTGGATGAAGCCTCTGAGATATTTTCCATTTGAGTAGCCACCTAACATAAATGAATCACTAAAGTCGTTAGTGGAGAGGTATACATTTTTCGTACCCAAATATCCTATGAACATGTCGGCTAGATTGGCACAAAATGATTTTCGCTTTTCTTCTGTCTTTGGGGAAATGAGGGTTAAGGGTGATCTAATTGGGGTTGTTAAAAGCTTCAACACCCTAGTTCACAACCATGCGTAAATAACTACGCTCATACGAACGAAGTTGCAGAACCACATTTTTTATTGTTGTTAGAGGTTAACCAGTTTGTGAAAACCATAGCGAAAACAGGTTTCCGAAATTTGCCATTTGAGGCACAAACCAACCATCTATTCCCAAAAGTGCGCTAAGCATGACAGCTGCCAAACCCAGTGTTGTAACATTTTTCATTCTTGCTTCTTGTACCTTTCTGTCGGGTCGGGGTGTCTACAATTTGTCTTGGTTTAAGATACGCCAATATTTCTATTTTAAGCGCAGACCACATTATTCCTATTATCTCCGCTGAAATTTCAGGCGTTTTACAATCGAGTACCAACTGTCAGTGGTTTTTGATATAAAATCGCAACAGGATATACGGATTAAGAAGAGTGTAAACGAGAGGTTCACCTGGGTCCCAGGTGAATCTCTCGTCAAAAGCAAATTGGCATGTAGATGAGTGTACAGGTCGAAGGTATGGACCATTATTATGGAAATTTCAAAATGTGCATGCGGGTTCGTACTATATTCATGTTAAATTAACAGGGTTCAGAATTTTCGGCCAGTGACGCAAAAGGCACATGCGTCATTCACTATAATGGAGTTGTTAGAGTTTGTGTGCAGCGCTCGCGATGGACAAGATTAGTCCGCTTTTGCTCTCTCTTCTACAAGTCAACGTCAATAGAGTTTTTCGGAATGTGTTTGGAATATTGATTCCAAAACTGGAATGCTCATCGCCATCATTATTCTCATCGACGGCATGACCTCACTGTTCAGCAACGATACTTCGTTGCCGTACAAGCATGCGTTATTTGAAAGTTTTATTATGAAGAAAACACTCAAGTTGGACGAGGAAGGGACTTAGTGCTAGGATACTGCAATCATTCCGAGGTGCTTAAAACTCCAGACCTTAATCCAGGCAGTCTGGACAGAAACGGACAACAAGAAAGCCATTGATATCGACTAGTAGCCATAACTCCAGCCAGGCGCAGTGAGGATCATGCGGTCACCATCCCGAAAGGCGAGTCACATCGACAGTACCCAGACTTTTCGAAATCTCTTTCAAACCCCTCTGTCAGATCAAATATTAACTGCCTCTCTGCTTCCGTCACTCAGAATCGGGCACTAAAAACAGCACTCTTTTCGGCAAACGAAGGTTCGGCATACGCTATACATGGAGGTTCTGGTGGTGCAGGTTCTGGTCCTGAATACATTCTTCAATGGATCTCCTCGCTGCACAGCCAAAACCTCGTTTTCTAATTGCCTGTCAAGGACGTATACGGATTCTTTACAGCCATCAAGTCTTACTAAACCCATTGTCGTAATGTGAAACCAAGAGATTTACACTATATCAATGAGAAAGAAAACAAGTTCATGAAACAATGTACGTTCAAGCCTCTGTAAATATTAAAACCACCCTAGAAAGACGGCCGTAAGCAGCTTGGATGAAATGGATAGGAGGACTTGTGCTCTTAGGCGAGTAACTTTGAGTGAAGGTACGTGTGTATGTCTTGGCCGACAGCGACAATATAATGTAACAGTGAATTTACTTACTTACCTGCTAACTTATTTCAGTTCTTCAGTGTAATGCCCTTGTCCACCGGAACAGACCTTAATTAAGAAAGGTTGATTTATTAATCCCATAAATTGCCATTATGATAACAGACAGCACGGTGGCTTCAAGGTGATGGCCGGCTTACAAATCTATCAACCGCGATGCACAAAATTGATTTCAAGTCACTTCTAGTGACGCAATTTTCCGGGAATCTTTTCTTTTTTATCAGCGATATTATTGACTCCGGAATGCACAAAAATACTGAATTAGTGCCTTTGTTTAGTGGACTCTTGATCACAAGATGTCAATCATAATCCGTGATTGTTCTTCTTTTGAGGTAAATATTGCGCGGCTCATGTCTAGTGAAAAGAAGAGAAATTGTAACATCAGTACGAATAAAATGAGGATCCAATGTCATAGGTTGTCAGGTGTCTGTTTTCATGCAACAGTACCATTACTATAATGATGTTTGTCTTCCTAATTACATAAACGTTTAGTCTCACTCAAACTCCTATTCACACACTCATGACGATTATCCATACATGTATGAGAATCCCAGCAACCTGCCAAACCCATCTGTGGTGCTTCGAAAAATAAGTTATTGGGAACGATTCATCCCCTACCGGAATATCACCTTCACTTCGGAATGCTGTGGCTGACCGTTCGCTGAGTGCCTTTCTATCGGTTGATGTCAATCGAGATTATCTATAAACGTGTCAAATATAGCAGATTTCATCCATTTTTTGAGACATACTAGAGTACATTTTTGGGAGAAGCATCACCAAACAGAAGCTCTATACACGCCGAAAACCATAGACTACCAGCAATGCATTCTGCTTACAGGCAACCTACTCATAGTAGCTTGAGGTGGCCCACCTTTCTTTCGCGATTAATTCCGGTTTAACAGGAACACCTGGTTGTTTTTTATTCACCAAAACTCTGGATTCTAGTCAGGCCGAAGACCGACCAGTTCCTTTGGTTTTTCATCTAACGATAGAACATCTAGCTAAAATAATATTCATGTGTTTCATTGTGTCATCCAAGATAGCTGACATTATTTAAACGTGATTACACCGTCCTCACTTCTTTGACTTGATTTGGGTGAACCGTCACTCTGTAAGGAATATGTGGGATTTATTGATGTAAGTCGAGGTAGGCTATCATTGTCGTACACAGGAAAACCTTGCGTTGAGACGCACCTGCATCTCGAGTTAATAGCAATCAGGAGGGCGGATGATGCCAGGATATTAGGGAAACTGAATTGTTATTACTGCTTTCTGGTAGTTAGTGGGAGTATGTTGTTTGCTTTGGAGTCACTTCGAGTAGTAGTTACCGGATATGGAAGTGGTTTCCCAAGAATTACCAATCCTAATCAAGCACAACTTGTCCATACGCAACTGACCTGTTGGATGTAATGATTGCTGTGGAGAGTTGATACTTATTCGAAGTACGGATGAACTCAAATTGGAGGACTTTCAACAACATGTCGGAAAATTGTTTCCCTAGTATACTTGGATACTTGCTTGTGATCAGGATGCAAGTTCCAAAAAGCCCCGACAACAGATACTGAGAGCCCGTTTGCTAGATTACATCATATAAGCCCGTTATTCAAATAGAGGTTTTCCATTTTGCGCATCAACAGACATGGAGGAATTTTAATTCGTGAACTTCCGTGCAACTACATCAGAGGTTTCAACTGCAGTTTTCTTACCACAGTGGCATTCCATCAAACACGATCATCCTGAATTACTCTTCAGTACTTACTTCTTGGTAATGGTACCAACATGGAGTCGGTGAACCCGATAGAATTTACAACGACTGTTGTATTTGAGCAGCTGTATTTTGAAAAATCCGGGAACCTGACTCATATTCACCCAGGAGCTGGCCAGACTAGGAAGATTGGACATCGATCAAGTTTTTGCTTTCGAGAGCAGATAAAGAGATTTCAGTCTTCTTACGTTAACCTCATCCAGTTTGTCCACGGCCTCGTCAGCCGCAATAAACTGCCATCTGTTCCTAAAGAGCTCCAGGTCCAAAATTTCAGGGAGACTAACTCGCAAAGACACTCCATTCATTTTCTTTCACATAATGCCACTATACATTTTAAACTAGGTGCAATACTTTTCTAGCCAAACGGTTTAACGAGAGCTTTTCTAGAAAACGGAATAGCTACTGGAGATAGTAATCCTCTAAGTTCGCCCATTACTCTCATCTATCGGCTTTTCACAGATTCATATTTAATTGTTTAGCATAATGTTCACTTGGCCGAGTGAGTTGGTCCCGACGTGTTTCAGAGCTCCTGCCGGTAACGTAAGTGAGAAAGGTTATATTCAGGCTTCGTGAATTCGCGTCTACGTTAAGTGGTACACTGGTTAAAGTGTAGCGATATATATGCAAATTTGTTCGGTTTACGGGATTTTCGTAAGTAAATCGGACGGGCTGATATCTTGGAATCGGCTGTCAGTAAACCAAATCAAACAATTCGTGAAGCAAAGCTGGATGAACGGACCATCTAGTATTTAAGGTTGTTAATAGGCTGCCTGACATGTGGCCTAGTGTTCGTTGAGTGCAACAAAGCAATAACCACTGACAACAGCCCGAACCGCTACCCCGAGTGGCGGTATATTCTGACAATTCAAAGATATCGTAAGTAATTCCTCTGGTTATATATACCACTGCGGGTTTAAAACTGACGGATGAGTTGCCAAGATTAAAGTCTCCAGTTTGTCGCTGGGAGCTGAGCTTGTTTCCACTGAACTGGTGAGCGGTGAACTCTGCTACAAATTACTCTCACTGGGCCAAAAATTTCCAACACTAAAGTGAATACACTGGAATACATTCTGAATGAGCGATACGGAGTAATTTTTGTATTAGTTAGTATCCTGGGGATGTCACTGAATTTGCTTCGTGAAGCATTTCGCAACTGCTTCAACCTTGTTGAGAAACATCAGCTTTGCAAAACGAGTTCCAATCTGGTTGGGGATTCGTGAGATATGTACTGCTGATGACGTTCAACAAAGATGGAACAGTTTCTATCGCTCATGGGCTTTTCGACATCGATCAAATTCACTTACAAGATGGTATCGCGATTACAGTTTTCCGTGTGAATTCAAAAGCACCGGTAAAATGGGTTGAAGGAAGTCATGACTGAGTTGAAAGTTCAAAAGTAGATAGTCAAAGTCTGCTTCATCTTTTTCGAAGTGTCCATTAGCTACTTTCTGGCTGAGCTGGACAGGAACATGCCCGTAACTTTCAGGTAGCTGCCACATTTAATTGTCCTACCAACCACACAAATGTCCATCCACTGAATCAGAGGGCAACCGTTTAAGCATTATAGAGTATCTCGAGCAACCACGTCCGAACCAATTCCGACGGTATATCTGTATTACACATGATCCATGAAATTTCCCCCGTGCAATGGGAATCCAGTCTGGTAGGCTCATTACGCAATGTAAGCGCTGGAGGTGATCTGAAAGTCGAAACTTGGATATCGAACATCTTGGATCGATTGCTAGATCAGGCGCTCGTTGTAATTTTTGGCCTATGAGAAGCCTTGTTCCTCCCTGGAATGCCAAAGTTGCTGAAAAACCTCGCCCTTTTTTCGGACCTGGTTATGTTCCCATTAGTTCAGCTGCAAAGTTCTAAACGCTGAGATACGGTAGCTCCTTTAGGCAAGAAGTTACTATTCCGATGGACGAATTCCGGAGTATCACCGTCTTTGGAGGGTGAAAAACCCGTCCGTTCTAAGAGGAATGGGCTTTTTATACAAAAGAGCATAGGAGTGAATAAATACCCAGCAGGACTGGCTTCTCAAGTTCATCCTTTCGATAAATTTCGTGGGAAAATTTAACAAAAGTCAGTGGTCATTTATAACTACTCATTACCCACGTACGGAGTCTTATGATTGGGTTGGAGATTTTAATTGTAAAAGCGGTGTGCTCAGGTCAAGACATGTTATGTCTTCATAACAAGAATTGTTCGCTTTCATACAAGCCTGTGGTGGAGGACATCATCTACATGAACCGGAGATGATTCTCCTTGAATTGCTGATTCTTGCAAGTAATCATGGAGCTGTCACGGCCCTATAGTTTTCCTATACAAATCCAGAATTACTTATAGATAACCATCAAAGAGTGTATGGTAGTCCGTTTCTATGAACATGTTGGACGCAAACAAAGCCTCACATTCTCTTTCGAGATTGAACTTGTGGACTCCCAGGACTTGCAGTCTTGCTTTCTTTTGACATAAGGCAGTGCTTCTATCGTCCAAGTTAACAGCGATTATGACCAAAAGCACGGGGGAGGTCAACCAAATTCACACAAAACTACCACGAAATATGTACATACTGACAGTTACATCCGTTCCGTATACGATGCAAATCGTGTTTTTTCACTTGTTTTCTTTACGTTGACTTGAGAACAAACGTCCGGAATGCAAGTTTGTTTCTGATTTTACCCCATTTGATCAGATAAAATGGAGGATAAAGGTTTGACTGTTCAGTCTCTGTTGTTTGACACACATTGGTCAGAAAAACAAATTCTTTGGAGTAAATAATTCCACCAACGTAGTGAACAAATCAGTCATATCTGCGTTTGTAGAACTCAGAAATAGACATAAAAGTAGAAGGTTTTCTTGGTCTAGAACTTGGGGCCTTCGTGACCGAAAATCAACTCAGGATATATACACCACCGTGGACCGATTGGAAGTCGGATATATATACACATCTACTAAGCCTAACTAACAAAGCTCCCCACAAAAGAAATCTACCTTGAGGCCATAAACGTCCTGCTCAGGTAAAATCAATTAACCTGACAAAGCGCCTTTGTTGATGTGAACTACCCTGCTCCGGAACTCTCTCTTTCGCTAAGTTATTCGTTCGGTCGTTTCCTTCCAGAGCACTGTTATCAAAATGAGAAATAAACAGAACAACTTTATCTTGGGCCTATCCGCTAACGGTTCATTGAAATGCTGTTCGGTTGCATTGATCACAGTGTTACTCAATTTACTTGCAGATTTCCGTTTGGACACCATAGACCACGTACGGTAGGTTTACTGCGGTAAAATACACCGATAACTCTTATCAATGAGCTTTGAGTGTTTCGAAGAGCTACGTTTATCTACCTTTAGCACAAACCCCCAAGTACTCAACGACAAGACCACTATGATTAAATTTCTAGTCAACGATGCTAGAAAGAAACTAGGTTCCAGAGTAGCAGACGTTCGTTCATGCAAAGAGTGTAAAATGTCGGAGGCTTGTGAACACACTCTCACAAACCCATCCAAATGCACTGAGGTTGTGCTCGCACTAAGGCGTAAAAAGCACTTTGTGTATAGTTGGTTCACTGAAACCCCAAAGTTGTCAAAGATTACTCACTAACGAAATTTACATATATGAAAGGTTTTGGTATTACGGTATCCCTTTTTGCCCAAACATTGAAACTTCAAGTATCGGGACTTTGCATTTGCCACTGTTTGGCACGTCATATTATACAACCACTTACGCTTTTCAGCGAGTCGCAGAAAGGGAACCATATCATTTATAGTCTCTCGTGACTTCCTGATAATATTATGTTGTTCTTTGTGAGTTAGATTAATTGAGTAAATACTCTTAAGACACTTAAAAACGTGAGCCGCCTGTCCCGTTTCTGAACGAGCCGTTGTCTTCTAAAGCGCTGGTTGCTCAGCCGTGCCAATCGTGCTCAATTTGGTATTCATGTAAAACACAGTGTTGGCGAAAACTCGTGGGCCATGTCCACCTGAAAAACCTTAATTGTGGCGAAATCGTTCGTAAGCTGTCGAGGACCTTTCGGCAACATTCTGATTAGTGTCTTCCCCCATGCGAACATATAGCGATATCTCGAATACTGCCTCAATTAAGATACAGATCGACCTCTGTGCATCACATTCAGCTGATGAATATCACAAACGAGAGATTCAGCAAGGATTCTGTTTGGTCTCCTCTGAACATCAATTCATTGTGAAATTAAGTACAATTCGTTACTTTGGAACTGTGTAAATATCAGTGGACGTCATATCTGTTTTACGTATTATCCTATCCACGAATGTCTGTCAGGGTTGGAGATTTAACGGAAGCTATTGAAGAATTTCTTGAATAATCGTGACCGTTCGCTAAGCTCATATCAGGTGTCTGACTTAGTTTCTGTTAGCTGCCCTCACGACACCTCTTGTTACGGTCAAGAACAGATGAATTTGGAAAATTCAGAGCTCAAAAAAAGGACTTAGAAAGACCTTAATTTGATGTACATTAGAGTAGGAATGTATCAGTATAGTTAAGAGGTTTAGCAGTAACCAGGGACTGATATGGTGACTGCTGGAGGACGACTACGAACAGCGGTAAACACGAGGTATGGAATTTGTTTCTGGAGCTGTGGGTCCCGGTATTTCCCTCTTGTGAGCCGTCTCTGGACCATCACAAGCTTGCCAAATCTTACCCAAGAACTGTGGTTAAAACCACTCAACTCATCTCTTTTCGGTGTTCTGTTACCTTCCAGTCCATTACTTCAAATAGTCGACAGCTTTTTCAGGCAGGCTGAACACATGACTGCGGGGTACCAAACAACTCCAGGGATTGTTCAGGATAGATTTGTTTGATGTCTTGGAACCTCCGTCGTTTAATCACAACTTCAATTTTCAATATCCTTACTATTCTAAGGAACAATCGAGAAAAGCTCAAGCATGGCGGTGCAGTGAATTTCCGATTTGCTATAGCTCTAGGTGAATTGCGGTGAGGAACACACCACAAAGTCAACATGTATCACATGTACCGCGCACAGCACGCAGAGGCTTGTGTCAGTCGTCAGATTTGGGTGCCTATATGACTTCTATATCTGTGTTCCGGGGGTTGTTTCCCAATTTCTACAAACCATTAGAATTGAAAGAGACTGACTCTCATGGATCGTTTTCAGTCATAATATTGTACTGGTAAGAAAAATACTGCTTTCCTAAGTGATAAAACAAACATGCTTCTTGACATCATGTTGTCAAAGAGTAATAAGTAACAGTAGCAAGGAAAGATCTTATTAGTCGATTTATGCCATATCAATATGTGTTCACAGGAATATTGACTTCTGACCGACTATTGAATTGTGTTTCAACGAGCTATTCATCATTTTAGCTGCACACTTTCTAGCGCAGAACAAGTGAACAGCATTTCTCTCATCGAGGATACACTGTAAATGAGATCTTTTCGTCGCAAACCGGGTGTATTTCACATATAGTACACATCATTTTACTTTATCTGTATATGACTTCAGAGAGTGGGGCAGCCGCGTTGGTGTATTCCTACATTAGATATGAATAGAACAAAGCGCATCCAGTATGAGAATGGATTTATGACTTTGCTTTTTCCACAACAATACCTGTGAAAGGGAATATGGTATTCTCTTTGGCCTACTTCGCACGATATTACACAGTGGCTACCGTATAATTTGCTAGGTTAAAGTGTATTTAACTGATTGATGAAAAGACTAATGTATTCGTCTATCATTTGCGGGATGAACCGGCCTAATCCTGTGTCTAGAACAAGTCATAGTACGAATGTTCAGAGCGATCCCACGAAACTCAGTCCACTAAATGCAAACACTGTCTGCTTGGGCTACTTAAAACGGTTTCAGTAGCGCAGGACTTGGGATAAGTATAACGACCATACGAAAAAGACATCATTCGACTGAAACAATGAACGTTTCAATGTGTTCATCAAAGGCACCAGCAACTAGATTCATTTAAAAATGAACCAAAAGGCATGGAAAATTACCCTATTGTCTGAATAGGTACAGTTAGTTCCAAATAAAAATATTGGTGTGAATCATCTTGTTTAACATTATGTGGCAAAAAACTCTGCTTCGGAAGTGGTTAATCGACACTTGCTCATCAACAAAGGGAGTTAGTTTCCCCAGGATACGCTAATATGTTACAATTTTTTGTTTGGTACGGTTCATCCTTCCAATCATGGTTTATCAAGTGTTTGATGTCGTCTCAAAGGGGTTGATTTTATCAAGATGCAGTGCGAAGTTACCTTACAAGTAGATTAGCTACACAATACAGTTTAAATTATTCTTTCAAACGAAATGGGCTACGCAAATATCGATTCCAAATGATCACTTGGCTGAACTTAGTCAGCAAATTTCTGCTCTCGGCAAATCATAATGAAACAAATAGAACGTGTAACAGAATGGAAACCAGCTGTCTTTCCAACTCCCCCAAATACATTAGTTATCGAATTCCACCGCAGCCAAAATCCACAGTCCAATTTTTAAATTTAAGATAAACTTAAGCTTGCTCGAATCCGGAGAACACGTGTGGATTGAATTTGTACGATTACCGTTTCCGGTTGATTTTCAAATCTTCCAAAACCTGTAAACGAAGCTATTTACAACGAGGGAAATTAGGTATTTTACGGCAGATCGGAATATTTGTACTATCTTCAGTTACCATGCAGTTTGTGCAGCCAATTCCGTAAGAAAATGAGTGTTACGGAGTTAGCCTGTTGCGATTTGGCCTCTTTGAATCTCAGAAACTCACTGTCGAAAGAACTTTGGAATATAAGTAGTTAATCCTAGCCTTTCGTTGTTCATGTTTGATATGATGTTACTTTAAAATAGTTTGGTGTGGAAAAAAAAACAGAAGAAACTTGTGCACTATCAATCTCAAACAGATCGAAAACGAATCATCTGCTGAATCTCAGAAAAAGCAAATTCTCATTTGAAATTACATTTAGCATGTTATTATATGCAATTGATAAATAAGATATTACTGCAACCAACTCCCGCACACTATGCATGAAATGCATTCTTTTGCTACATTTTGAGGACTGGATGGTCCTTTCAAACGATAGAATATATACCGTATATACTATAGTAGCCCGTATATGATTTATAATATATAAATAAAATCCGTAGAACAGTGGACATACTGTTAGGTTTACCTGTTTGGTCATTTATGGGACACAGGTCACGACTTGGAAAACTGTTATGAAAATAACGGATCTACATTACAAATACTGACAGTTTCTGTAGTGGATTCATTTTACTAACCGCATTTCTGTTCACAAAGTTACACACCCACCCACTTTTCTGTGAAACCAGACTAAGCTAAGTAACGAAGAAATTTTCTGTTTTTGCTCAAAGAAAGCATAGTATACCACTGCTATTACTCTGCGAGCAGAACTGAATAAGCTTTATATTAGGCCTTATCTTATCTGTAATAGCCAAGTATCATCTTAGTAGTCGCAGATGGACGCCTAAAATATATGGACAACTTGACGAGTGATAAGCAGCTGTATTTGTGGTCACCGTTCTCTCTCACTGTCTTCTGTCATTCACTTCTTCGATTGCTGTTATTTCTGGTAGCAGATGAGTTCCTCAGGGTTGCCTCACAAGTGAAAGATATATCTTTTCGCTCATCAATATGCATGAGTCCGAGCGAAGCCTACTGAACACAACCTGCTGTTCTAAAGTAATACAGCACAGATGAGTGCACTCAGGAGACGCGTACTGACTCCATAAGAGTCGATTCTTACGTGGAAAATGTTTTGCTCACACCCCTATGTTATTGGCATACGAAAAAAAGCCAAAATACCCAAAAGAAAACTTTCGTAGCTGATGAAGGAGGCAAAGTGATATTTACACACACATTCTGCTCCCGGTAATTCCCCATAAAGCAAACATATCAAATCACGCATCTGAATCTTTTCTAATGACAGATTTTCACGAAGATTGGTCCACGAATCTCAACCTTCTCTTGAAACGAATCAGATGAATGAGTTACTGGGCGAGGGATGGTTGGTTGCCATGGTTGCTCGCCTAATGCGTTTGTGCAGCTGCACAAATTCGCCATATGAGGATTTAGGTCTTTTTTGGTTGCAACCATATTTTTCGATATCCAGAACACTAGCGACATTATTAAAAATAAATTCCTCAATTATTCACCACCAAAGGGGCACTTTGAATTGTACTAGTGTGAACAAGATACGAGAACAGACAACGGTCGCCAAGGTTAGTACGGTCAACTCTGATTCGTGATATCTCGTTTGACCGTCTACTGCCATTTAAACAAATATAGAATAAACATATAAAAGATGTGCTGGGTAAAAATCAAGCAGTATAAAACCGAAGAGGAGAGGTTTTACTGTCCATATTGGGGAGTCGGTTTCCAATTTATGGATTTAAGTTTGGTGTCTGAAGCGCAATGGAGGAAAAATGTTGAATCGATCACCCCGCTGAGAAACTGTGAGTGGACTTGTAAATTACAGATTGCTTGATTCTTTTCTGGAGGCATCCCAGTGTAGAGGTGAGATGCTGTTCTATGTCCACACTGTCAGGAATGCTTGTTTAGTACTACTGGTGTTTGGAGCATTCGAAACCTTAATACCCATGGAAGATCTTGAGGCTTTGTTGACTGAGCGGAATGGCCTATTCTTAAGGTGGTCAGATGTCTCAGAGGGCAGGTGCTTTTTGTCTTAGTACCCATTTGTCTCCACGTACACACAAAGTGTGAGATGGACAAAATGGGCAATGAATGGTCGCATCAACACGTAGAGAATTAGGTTTCACAAAACGCCTTTCTTGGTGAGCGAAAGGTACATTTGTTTTAATAGTCATCAGCATTGATCGCAATACACCAGGAATACATACTGGGGCATAGCGGCCATATTCGCAAACGGACTGCGCCTTATCGTGGCGCGTACACCACTATCCATTAAGCTTCACTTGCGAATGCCCTGCAACATCCCCAGCGTCTTTCCTGTCTGATTTTCAAATGGATAAAGGTGTGACAATCACAATCTCCTGGTCTTCGAGGTTAAGGGTTAGAAAAAGTTTTGGCAAAATATTCCATAAAATTTGGGCTACTGTAGTAGTCTTGAGCCAATAACCACTGTCTTCCAATCAGGCTTTTGAGTCTGAAGCTTTGGCTGCGGACCCTAGGAGTTCTCCTGTCTAGGTTCTGAGTGCCCTGGAAGTACCTCAGCCCACATACGACCATGCAATTTACAGATAAAGTACCACATCTGTCGTCGCGTGATGACATTAGTCGGTTCACCTTACTTGTTGTATACAACAGTGCGGATGGACGAAAACATGCGGCTGCCGATGCCTCGCATTAATTCTGTTCAGTGAAGCGTAAACAAATGACAACAAGGCATTTAGTGTGAATAACAAGGGTGCAGTTTTTACTTTGACTGTTTATCGACCTATTATATTTGTTCTTTTGATCCCTGCCAGAAGATGATAATTGCTATAATGAAATGGTGAGTAAAGGAATTCGCCATGCTGATCAATGAAACCTTATAGAACGATTAGCATATATATCATGCATGTCAGGCTGTCGAGTGGAGTAACCTTGATCGAAAATACAGCAGGTTTGCAGACTGAAAAGCTTAAATTTAATGAAGCGTAAAAAATAAAGACGGTTGGAAGGGAACGAAACTGGAACTTTAATGATGAATATGTAACAGTGTCAAATCCGCATTCATCTTTGGCGATTTCAATTAAATTTAAGCCTGGTTTTGAGTGTTTACTAAAATAAACACATTCAGCAAACTGAAGCAAAAAGGTCATGAAACATCGCGCTCTTGATGAAAAAAGTCATCTTTTGCAACAGAGGTTGTTCGTAGAGCCAGTTCACGCATGATTTTGGGAGATGAATTGGGTTTTTGGCCCCTAAACTGAGGCATAACCTGCTTAATTACAAGTTAACGACAGTTCGCCACTAAATGGTAATGTGAGAGGCATAGATTCAAAACACTGTTGACTTGATTCCTTTTGAACCATTCGTTAGTAATCTTTGCGAGAACCCTGGAAGTAAGATGTCAGTAAATACGAGATGTTTGTTCAGTTTAAATGTATCAATCTTAACTTTAAAATCTCTCACCGACTAACTTCTACCATGACCGACATTTTTATTCCCGCGCTTGACCCTAAAATATAAATTAAGATACAACAACTATTTAATCTGACGTGTGTCTCACTTAGTTGTAACTCATGTGATCTACGAAGGGGTATTTTGATCAACAAATGGTATGCTCCAACACTGCTTGCACTATTATACGGAGACGGATGGAGCGTCATTAAAACCTTGACGCACGTCAGTGTATTAATACGTTACTTCCCGTGTAGGAGTTCGGTGTTATTAAAGTTTGAGTCAGTTATTGGAACTAAGCTTTAAAACAACCACATAGGACTGTGAAAGCTGATTGAGTTGTTTTGTTACTCACTGGATCGCATGCATAAGACAGACATATTCGTCTGCATTGGGAAGTAGGGGCTGAGTCTATCAGATTGATTTATCTGCACCATCTTGGGATTATGTACGACGCTTTAACCAATACAACTGTTTAGAATCAATAGGGAGACGACAGATGTTCCAAAATGAACAACACAAATCTACAACACAGAATTTTTCCTTCTGTTCATAATCTTTTGTGAAGAAGGTACACTGTATTAAATTAGAAAGCAAATAAAGTCGGAGGTGTGATAGTCGGTCTATTCAGCTGTCAACTGATTCAGTCAGCAAACTGCCTATTACTGACTGGTCCGAAGTTTTTTCTTCTGACCAGTCAGTACTTGTTACGTCAGATCTGATAATTACCCGGCCTTGGGTTTGTAATTATACCGGATTTCTGAAGTAAGGTTGTGGCCGGGTGTTTCAAATCTCAACTAGACGACTGCTTTCGTGTTTATTAACACCCATTATTTGGGCATGTGACCATTGGCTCCAGACCCTGGATCAAGCGTCCACGGACCAGTTTGAGCGGCTGGTGCATTTGATTTGGAGTGTGATTTTTCTTCTGACCTGCTATAGACTAGTTCAGGAAGGCATTTGACTACTGATAAATAGTGGTGTTTTCAACGAAAATATCTTCGTCTGACTACATTTTTCAACTTGAATGTGATTAATTCTGGAAAATCGACCAGTCAGTTCAATTTAACAAACAACACAAATTCTTCACAGGTGAGTGAGACGACCCCATCTACCAAGCTCTTTGTGATGAACTTATTTGGGAGTATTCCTGTGGTACATATGCAAACATAAAAAGTCGACTGATCAGACGTATTAACTACAGACTGCGTGTGTGCCCACAATCTACTAGCCTGAGAAAACCTTCACAGCATAATGGTGGGCGAATTCTAGTGCAAACTTCTATTGTTAACGTCTGGTGAATGGTAGCTCGAAGTAAAATTGAAGCATTTTCCAATTCATTATTGGAAAGTGCTTGAATGTTACTTCGAGGTACCATTCACCGGACGTTAACAATAGGAGCTTGTACTAGACTTCTCCCTCTGAAAATGAAGCGAATCAGACTAACACAATGCATCAGTATGATACAAATACCACAGTGCGCGCGATGCAGCATATAGTGTTCATTGTCCCTGCTCATCCCCTTATGGGACCCAGGTGTGTGTTCTAGATTAAATTTCCACACTGCCACAGAACTTGCTTTGGTGTGACTAGCTATTCCGACGTGCCAACAGACCAGTGTGAATTTACGTCTCAGAGTAAGAACAATCGGTCAACATCCTTGGCACTGGCTGCGTCGTTCTTTTAATCAAAATAGGACCGGACGCAAGATATATGGATGCATTGAAATAGATACAAAAGAACTCCAGTCAATAACGCGATGAGAAGTGACGTCCCTGTAGAATTCGACTTTGGAAAAGACTCCAGAAGCCATAACAGTGTACAAAAACTCAATGTCTTGTAAAGGCTAATATTATACTCATCGTGAAGTTCGTAGCCATCCACAACCTATGGCCTTTAGGGAACGAGGATACTAACCACAGTTGTGAGCATAGCTATAGAGAATCCAAATGATTTCCTGGCTTATCTTAGGCGATGAAATTCGTCATAACATTCAATTGATTGATGGCGGTCAAGTGTTGTTGCCGACTTTTCAAAGTTTTATAATATTCATGCAGGACTGAGGACACCGGGCCAATGAAACGTGGAGCTGGAGATGGTGCGCAAAACGACGGTGGTGAAGCGGCCCTGAAAAGAAATCCTTCGGGCCCTGATTGAGATATGTTATTATGGTGTAACAGGATGAGTTGCATGTTTTGCTGACTACCACATTTCCTGACGAATTTTCTCGCATGGGATAAGCCAAGGAACCATTTTGATTGCGCTAAGAACAGTCACTTTCTGTCAAAGGGCGGTCGTCTCAAGAGAGTACGTAGCGTTTCTGGGGCGTTGCTTATGGCAGCGTAAGAAAGGCCCTGTCAAAAGTTGTCGAAAATAACTACAAGACTACCGTAAATCCTCGATATATATCCTAAATTACCATACAATGGTTTTCGTGAAAACCATATCTTACAAAAATCAGCTGGTGAGTGACAGTCCATTCACGTGATGCGTAAAAGTACTCAACCAGTAGATTGCACTGAGTGGCAAAATAGACCCAGACAAAGTATAATTTTGGTCATACCGAACTAGTGATTGATGGCCTGGTGGGAAAGGAAAAAGAATACCAGATTTAAGTGGTTTGCTCGCTCACTGAAATCCGTCAAAAATGTGACTACTAGTGGACAATCAGACAAGTATCCCCAACTTTTTCACGGTCCTCCCAAATGAACAGAAAACGGTTCAATTACGAACCTGGAGTATTGCGAATGACCACCTTTCGTGAACCAATCTAGTGAGCTTTGTGTGTCGATGATGCCCCACGATTTGGTCGGCTTTTGCTCAGGTCCATTTTCGCACCCTCAACCTCGAAAGCAGGGATTGCTCAGGACGACCAACTCGGAGACAGCTTGACTTTATAGCATTTCATGTTTTCAGTGTTGAGGGCGGACTCAGGCAAGGTCTTTTTATTCGTTCAAGCCTTATTCTAAAAACGTTAACCGGTCAACGAATTCGATATACACTGACAACGTATTCTTTCGCTTTAGTGCACCACCTAGGATTGACTTTGTTTCCATCTTGCTCCTCACTGCTGCCACCAGACACGCAGGACATTTTATGTGGGTTGCTGGCCGCATTCAGTTGTCGAATGGCATCTGAGACAAGATGGAAGTATTGCCCTAGCGAATGCGTTGCATGTTCACTAGGATAAGTGTAGAACGTTATCTCGTCGTTGCTATGTATGTTCTCTATTGAAGAACGATGTCCTTACACTGTTGATGTGAAAAACCGACTTCGGAGTTGTGCTACTATCAAATAAGATGTTACATTTGAGGTGCTTAATGCAGATCATTCGCTCAAATCGATTGTTCAAAAGTCCGAACAAACGTAAGAGGTTTGTACGAAACTGGTGAGAAATACATGCATTATGTGGTGGATACCAAAGTTGGGCCTGTAGAAGGCCTGTAGACCAGGCCCTGGATTCAACCAATTGGAATCAGATCAACGCCTTGTTATACTGGTTGTCGAAGTATTCCCAAGGCGCTCTCACTTACTGAGCTAAGTAGAAATGGCGATACATGACAAGGTTCTGAGCGGTCTTGGTAGACTAAAAGCTTGGTGACATCTGGTTCTAAACCAGAACACGCCTGGATGCTATGTTTCATAGCGTTCCCAAGATGTTACAGCTAATTGTGGTATACCGGCCTTGGTGAGACAAATTCAGGGAGCATTTCTTCGAACTCAGTGAACATCAGGAAGAATATCCTAGACTGCAAAAATCGTGAATCGTTCGTACACATAGCTGTTTTGTAAAATCTCTCCATATGAGATCTGCTCCACGTTCCAACGTCCACTCTTGATACTGGTTTGCAATACGGGACAGTTTGCTTCGCACAGGGCAGAAGGCTTCCAAGAAAAGCCAATTAACATTGGTAATTCATTTCTTCAACAACTTCTCGGAAATTTTGGTCAAAAGCTAGTGCCTCACTTTTAGATACCCACTGCTTCAAGCACACTGCTGAAATGGTTCAAAAAATGCCGTCTTGTTCTGATATGCGTTAGATGCAGGCCATCATCAGAAATTTGTCTTTTTCGCCTGGAAGCATTACTGGAAGGAGGCACTGGGATGGACCAGAAAGGTGTCTCAAGATGGTGAAAGATTGAATGAACTGCAGGCATCGAGATGAACTTCGGCTGAAGGTGTTCTAACCAGCTCTCCATAAGCTGAAGAACATCTGCGAGAGCGGTTCCGCCAGATTTACAAGCAGTCCCACCAACGGCGCGTTCTTCAATGCCCATATATATGGGCATTATATATATATATATATTATTATATAGAAGAAACGAACGGCTGTGACCTTCAGTACATGTATACTCCATTCCATGAGCCCATTCTGCTTAGAAGATCCCACAACATCCAACAAAATGTCCCATGTATGGCAACATTATCCAGCTCGTTGCATTCTTATTACAGTCAGCAGGAAGTTCTAGTAGTTAGACTGACTGTAGGGGATGCACCTCAGGAATAGCCTCGGATATTCCTGCCGGATTCGTGAATGGTTTGTTTGACTGACGGCCCCGGTGAATTTACATGTTGAATTTAAACCTTCACACTGAAGAAATACATTATGGTTTGTTGCATTAAAGGCTCCATATTTGTTCATCTTAATTTTTGCAATTTTCCCCTATGTTTCCCCACAAACGGACACACGCTCAGATTCAGTGGAAACTTCAGCTCTGGAGAGATTATACCTATCGTCAGTTGACAACCAAGTGGTCAGTCTCTGTCAACTTCCACAGGCGGAGTGTGAGCCAAGCTTTCAGGGAACTTTCAAGATGCCGTAAAATTCAAACATGGTGAGCCTATCGTCAGCTAGAGGTTGCGGATCCAAAGGCCAAAGTGCTCTCGACATGGATATTATCTGATGTCAGACAGACAGCTTGAACGTTCAGATTTTCAGCTGGTACAATGAATGCATTCTTTTCTCTGAGGGCAGGTCAACACGAAGATAGAGTCATTTTTGACACCTCCGTGAATGATGTCGGCTAGAACGTTCTTTGGGAGGACCCTTGAAATCCGACATCAATATACAGGATTGTTGAAAGTGCAATAAAGCGTGGAATCTTCCTGAGTGTTCCTGATGAACTTGACAGAGTTTGTTTCCTCACACCAGTATAATGCAACTCGTAATTAGCTTCTACAGATTTAGTCGGATTTGTGGCTTTTGCCTCAGAATGTACATCTTGGTTATTTGATGGACAGTATAGCAGATCTTCGCATCATTTTTCGGTTTTGCTTATTCTACATTCATTTCCAAAGAATACGTTTAGGATTCTTATTCAACCGTAGCTGTATGTGAGCACGATGGATGTCTTCAACTAATATGGGTGACAAGCGGTAGTAAAACTTCGTAGGACGTTCTACACCAATTCTAAAAGCTACGTCGAAACATACACCCTCCTACATATAGTCTGTGGCCTTTCATTACGAATTAGGTTATCACATTTTCAATATCATTTGCTGCACTTCTGTTTGGACTTTCCTGGTCAATCATAAAAATGAATTGCGGATAACATTTCCTAAATTATGAAAGGCAGTTCGCTCGCCATATTCGCGTCTGAATGATCCGGCAAAGTGTTGCTGCTTTTTGTCCTGTGATTTTTAGCAAATAACTCGTCAAGCTGTCTCGATTTCAGCTCATGAGCGATTAGAATTCGGAGGCGATATCAGGTTAATATGAATCGAATAACGCAGTATTGCAAAACAATGGTACGTTTTCAGCCATCAAGCATAACCCAACTTTGTTTGTTGCAGATTTGAATGAGACATTTAGAAACGTAGAGCTAGACTTTTCGAAATTCAAAAGAATATTTCCCGTGGTGATATACAGAGTGGTGTTTTTGGTAAATGCATTTCGTAAAGCAGGAGAATTGAGAAATTCGAAGATTGCTTTTTGGAAGCCCGTTTGTGGAAATGGACAACAGAGAAACTGTAATCAATCAATCCTAGTACTGGACACCACTTTGCTAGGAAATAAGAAGCCAGAGAACGTTTATGGCTCTGCTTGTAAGACAGCAAAAGTTACTGGAAGATGAACGTATGCCGTCGACTGGTACATGGAGGACTGATAACAGTTTGACACATCTTACTCTGGTTCGTTATCTTGGTTGCACCAAACGTTTAGGTTTCCATCGCTTCTTGCTTGAAAGTTTTGGAGCAACAGGTGAAATCACAGGCTATCTAGATGTTCGTTTGGATCCAACAACCATGCTTGTGAACAGCCTCCTGAATTATCCCTTAAGTTATTGATAGAGTTTTCCTTCACTTTGAGAGCAAATACATTTTTATGGTGTCAGTGTATTCACTCTATTGCTTGCTACATCTTTCTGTTCAAATTTCTGTATACCATATTTCTGTTTAAACCGATTTTTCTTCAAATCTCTGACGATCATTCGGCGTTTCGTGGCTTGTCAACCTACAGTTTATTTTTTAGCACCAGACTGATCAAACTGTCATTTTGAACGGCCTCAAATTTTGAACCAACAGTGCTTTCTCTTGCAAATGACTGAGTTACTCGGAAATTGCCTTCTAATATATAAAATGGAATAAACGTTGTTTTCAAATTTTTGCCACTAATTCCGTGGTGAGCAAGCAATTTCCACTTATCGCTTCCAAATAAGAGTTTGATGTTTTTACTAAATTGGAATACAGTAGTGGCGTTTATGGGCGCGGTCATTTCGTTAAACATTTTTTAAAACAAGCCGTTTACATCCAAACACTTTGTAGACGCCAGACTGCCTGTTTAAATCAACATGGCATCCCAAGTTCATTTCAGAATTCTCGAAAAACTGCGACTCAGTCTGTTGACAAATGCAAAAAATTTGGTCCTTGTTAGAATGTGTATAATCCTGGGAAGTATCTCATATGCTTTATCAGCTTACGAAGGTTCATCGGATCGATTACACATAATAAAACTCTGTGGGAGCTCAACCTATTGCGTCATCAGTGCAACACTTGGAATCAATTGACATTTCTTCTCACATCTGAGCAAAATCCTTATGTAGAAAACCCGTCAGAGGGAAATCTGGGGATTGTATTTCATAATAGGAATATTAACGGTATCAACACTTAATTGCGTGCCAAAATGTACAATCTAGTGCGTGCTTCCAGGTGATGGGTAGTAGCAATGTTGTTGATATGACTGCCTCGACTATATTCGTGGGCTCCAAAAATTGGCTACAGCCTTGGACTGTTTATAATGGGAGAGAAAATGGTACTTGTCAGCGTTTGGATCTTCTAAACATTTAATTAATCCAGACAGGCAAAGAACCAGTGTCAAGTAAGCGCCTGGAGTCATTCTTCTAACGTGCCATGTCACGCGCGCATAGGATATTCTCTTGCTAGTGCCGCTGAACATCAACGAGTAGAATGTGTCACGTGAAACGGACATTGTGAGAACATAATATCAACTTAATTTCATCTCAACTCAGAACAGGGGAAAACAGGTCATCCTGGTTGACAAAGATCGTTCCACTTATTGTCATCAAAGCCTTATGCCGCAACTCGTATTAACATTGTTTGATGTTCATCGTTCTGGGCTAATTATGGAACGTCACAAATTGGCATGCTATTTCACGGCTATTTAACTGTATGTTAGATTCTGGCGATTCTAGTGCAAACGAGATGAAGTGGTGGTATTTATTTTAATACCACACAGCAGAAATAATCTTGATAAAAAAATTATGCATCATAAACTAGGGTAACGACTGTTAACTCACTGTGCGACATAATGTTGACTGACTTCAAATATTGTCCAAAGGTGACGCGCGTGAAAACAGATTGGGGTTATTCTTCCTTGGTGAAATTTACTACTTATAGGGTAGATGAAAACTTGCCGACGACCGCGATCGTTCTGTTCTATGTGGGCTTAGCAACAGGGTTAATCTCCTAATTCACATTAGTCATCTGGTATGCTTGAAGCACATATTCCAAACTAACATAATGTCAATGCAAGGCGAAAATCAATCTCATGTTTTCGATGTTTTTTGACTGTCTCGGACATGGGAGAACCAATACCACAGTAACATTTTGTTATTATCATAAAACAATTTTAGCCATTGTACTGAATTTATGCTCGGCTGAGCCATAAATCCCCTTTTGCATTACATATTCAGATGAAGTATGCCACAGACGAGTGTTTTGTTTTCATCGTAGATTGTTGAATTCGTTTAAAAATGATTATTTGGCTCTACAGATTAGGGTTGGATTTTATGCAGTTTGCTTCCCGGTATCCAGCTCACCTTCATCTATGCACATTTCAGACGGAATACATTGACCCAGTGTACAATATTCATAGCGACCCCCGTCTTTACACCTCTGTGATGCACCTGGTACTTGCGACGACTTAGCGCTCAGTCGGCTGAATGAATGTACACACTCCGAATTCAGTAGGTAGCCTAGGTTGTCCTTTATCCTGGGTTGAATGGGCTCTAATCAACTTTAGCTTGTTGTCACTCGATATCACCAGAAGTATGCTTACACCTTGTGATTCGCCTCTTGTCCAGGATCGCCTTCCGAGGAGCTAGTGGAATTATTTAACTTACGCTGTTTCTGTTGCAGCTTTTATAGTCCGAATGTATTTGAAATTGGTCACATTTTGAAACCAAGCCTAACCTTATTAAACCCTTATCTATATCAATCGGGAATACTACTATCCAGCTGATGAAGCTGCGTTTTGTAAATGAGCTTTAAAGTGTTAGTGTAACACCAAAGCCACCCGTATATTCTTTGGAACAGCTTTGTTAAGTGAATGGGTTAGAAGTGAAGCAGAATGGATACGCCCAGTTTGCATGTTCGACCAGAAGCAATACTTTTATTGAGTGCTCCGGAACGTAGTACGTCCTTGATGGTGAAATCAATTACTCTAGTTAAGAAACATTGCGTTTGATAAACTAACATCGTAGACTGGTAAGTTAACTCAAGTAAGTAACATGGCAACAGATTCTTCGTTGCAGATATTCATGGCCGACTAGGATAAGATAGAGTCGTTTGGATTTTTCACACTAAACCATTTCAGCTCTGGTATTGAGGAATGCACCCACAATTCAAACATTATTTGGTGTGATGGCAGTTGGTGAAAAAGTTTGGTGTCATGTTGACGCCGCCGTTTGGCTAACGCAAAGATCCAAAGACGCAACAACAATTGCCGAACCGATACTTGAACGCACGTCACAAATGAATTAAATGTCTGCTTAGGTGTAGCCGGTAGTGTCTACAGTGTTACTTCAATGAAAGGAGGACTGGAGGCGCCTAAAATTCAAACAATGATAGGTGCGTTCACACATGAAACGTTGCCGATTTCTGAGATATTCTAATACCGCTAACCGACTTGAGTTACTTTCATAGTGGTCGTGAGGGAAGTGAATGACAACTGGCCTTAAAATTGTTTTAGTAGGGACGCAGTGTAAATCTGGTATGAATTTTGTTAAGTTTATTGGGCACGTTCCATCTTGTACTGAGACAAAACTGCTGGGCTTTGTATATAGTGGATGGTGTGAAGTTACTCGTTAGTTAGGTGGAAGTGGTTAGTTCTAAGCTTTTCAATAAACTTTTTGCGAGCGTTATAGTTCAGGTAAGATCCTGTTTGCCTGCGATCAAGTCCTCAGCAGCATTAGTCTTGATGGGTGATTTTAACTATAAAGCAGTGGAAATTTCCTTGATCTCTAGGCAGAAAATTATTGGTTGAACCCAGAAATCGATCCAGTATTGAGCGGATTTAACCACCCAGTCGCAACGCAATGTGTATACAGTGATTGCCAAAAGACAGACACAACAAGATAAAGAATAGTTCATTCGAAATCCACTCTATGCACAGCAGAGGGGAAGATGTGCGCGTGCATTATTTTTTTGTTTACTCTGTTGTTGAGTGTAACTAAGGCTGGACCATTCAGTGAGTTTCTGTCATTAAATCAAACCACCGCACCCTTTTACGAACTGACTGTGTAACCACATCGCATTCCACCTTACTCACTTAAAAAATCAGTAAGTGAGAAAATCATACTGCATCCTTTTGGCCAGGGGATAAACTGACTTTTACAAAGCACTCATCATCTGCCCAAATAAATATCATCGCGCTATCTGTTTCCTGTCTTACCTCTTTCGGATGTTTTGGGCACGGATTTTATGCGCACTTCGAATTAGTTAGGATGAATGCTTCGAAAAAAATGTGTTTTTAATTTCGTCAGTAGTTGGCTGACTCCAAAAAAATTGCCTATCATCAGAGGTGGAATTTACTAAAGACGTTTGTATACTTATTATTCCTGTATCACAAAATTGTCCTAGTTACCCACGGCATAATTCTATTCAGAAAGCGAAAAAATACACGAACACATACATGTGATACAAAAGTCGATGTGTAAAGAAATCGACGGAAGCAACTGGTAGCCATTTGATCTTTCTATGAACGGTATAAAGTGCAAAATGTTTGCATCCTGAAGGAGTTCAGTACGTCCATAGCTGGCTACACCTGACCAGCTAATTCACGATGTGAAAACTGTAGTTGAACGGCTCACTTCTGGGCAGAGCGCAACTGTTTGATAGATAAAATCCAGTGTTCAAGAGTTCAATAATGTTAGACTTGTGGCTAGCTTGTATGAAGCAAAAACTGCCAGGTACCACGGGCATTGAGTAGTTATCGCTGGCCGGTTAAATCTGATGAAAGTGGTGGTGATGTTGATGATGAGGAAGGTGGAAGCTTGAGGAGGGCACTTTTTAACTGCAGCTGTAGAACGAGACATTCGATTTAGAAAGTCATTTATTTGTGAAAAAAACGGAACTTCAGTGCGGCTTTGTAATTCTTACTAAGATTAAAACTTGTGGATACTAGCAAGGATAAAATATTGCACAGTGCTTCCCTTGTTAACAGAGTTTTTTGACGCAAATCTTAAGCGGCTTATAGCATGCTGTTTCGAATCTTCAAAATACTTCCGAGATCCACAGATATGGATACTTTGGATGGTCGCCCTTTCAAAGTGCCTTTTAGTACCATTAGTCTCAACAGAAGGGAAATACACCTCGGTCTGCTATAATCGACTGCGACTAATCATAGCATTAAAAGTGAGCTTATTCATATTTTACCAGACAGCGAAGAAGAGATCCATTTGATCGAACAGAATCCACCAAACCCATATGGAGCAAACTCTCCGCAAGATACCTCTAGTTGGTAAAACTCCAAATGAAGTGCGTCTCAGCGGGAGAGCAGAGCTGACCCACCATTAAACACTAAATATGGGTAACTTCTTACCAACACGCCATCAGCTAAGATCCTCTGTTCAAATCACCAGCAAGTCTTGTTGGAATGACTACATCTCTGTGCCAACATCAGATGTATTTGAGAAGCATTACTATTCCTTCTTCCCATCACAGATGTAAAACAAGAACTGACTACAAATATGACGGCCCACTGAAGGATATCGACTTGAGTTCCGTACAGCCGTGTTTCTACAGGCGGTCCCAATTGATGAATTCCACTCCACATGATGACCCACCAAAGAACTTTCCCTCGACTGAATGAGTTGGAATCCAAAGAAACCTCAGAAGTTGCATTCTGACATACTACTAACGTCGAGGCTGATAGCATTTGTCTCCATCACTGCCAATTTCTGTTGTTACGAGGACAGTGTCCCAGTAATGTGAAAGATGCCAACAGGGCCACTATTGAACTGCTGTTGTCGACAGACTAAATAAAGCAAAACCGTTCAGCACTCTAATGAGTAGTGATTCTTTAAGAAGATATACTGCGGTATCTCAGACATTGTACCAGCTGAAACATAAGATGATCATCGTGCAGCACATGCAGTTGAGAAAGCACATCACAAATAACAGATTCAACTGGGATTCACTTCAGACTCCCGTGAATACTAAATTGACATGTAAATCAGTATGGTTGAGAAAGGAATATATTTGTAAACTCGAATACAACGCAGAATCGTCGTACACGAGTCAGGGGCGCTGTGGACGTTTGGGATGTTGGATTAGACCTCCTGGCTTAATCTACTTATTCGAATCCAACTTTCAGTAGCACCTGCACACAGCATCCTTCTTATACCAATAACTTTGTCTCAATTTACACTGGACTGTTATCATGTTTGCCGTTCGTTTGCGACACTTTTGGGGGATACATGGAGGTCCTACTTTGCTGCGTTTACCTGAGAATCCGTTTGCATCGATCTTGAATCCTGACCGATCAAAACTTTAAGCAAAACTATCCTTGTTTATATGCGGTGGTTTTATAAATTATTCGGGATTTCATTCCCTATGCATGACCAGTTTTCTTGTCTACTGTGTCGTTCAAGAATAATACAGGCGGTGTTAACAGCTCTCTAACAGCTTTATGGCCACAATGTTAAAGTGCAATAATTTCATGCCCACTTACACTTAGCATCAAATGATAGTGTGCAGAAATCAAGGGTCGATTATCTAGCTGGAATTCCAGCCCCTCAACCTAGAGAATCATTTTGATGAAAGAAAGCGTGCATAAAAAACATGACATTGATATTCGAATTCCGGCCCAAACTGCACTAGTGATCCGTAACGAAGTGCGTGTTTCGCGGGTGGAAGTAATCAGTGAAGCAATTCTTTAAACACTGGGTCATCATTAACTTTCGGGTGGATAAAAACGAGCAAAAAAGTTACCTTTGCTTTCAGAGTTCTTTTAGACAAAAACCAAAAACTAATCCGAAATTCAACTGAATTTGCAGGGGTTCGTGCAATCTATCGTCAAGAAAACAGTGCGGACGGTAATATTGACCCAAGCAGACCGTGTTTAGCAGTGAGTCAGTTACCTGTCAACTTTCATTACAGAATATTTGCTTGAGCTTGCCTCATTATACGTTGGGGACATGCAGTAGATTTGTTTGCATTTATATTATTCGTAAGCCATTCAATTACTGAAGACATTATGAATTTAAAGCGTTAGGAACGAATAACTAAATTACTTGCATAGATAGTCTTGGATGTAATAGGCGGCATATGAATTTGTTTGCAAACGGCCACCCGTCGTTAGTTTACTTTATGAACTAAAAGTGCCTGCAACACAAACAAAAGTTGATATTTTAGCAAGTTAATTTCTTATCAGATTTACAATTGCTGATCTACCCCCGTTAGAGGTGCTAGCTTGTTTTTAAGTGATTGTGCAGAAAACTCGATCAAGTCAGAGTTCACCAGTTAGAGCACCGGTAGTCGTAGAAACGTATTTACGTGATGTGACCCTAACCAGGCCAAATACTGGTGAGTTATAACACCCCTTCTCGGACTACAGTTGTTAAATATCGAGCAAATCTTGCTGACATCTTGCAAATATTTAGCCAGAAAGTGGAAACAGAATTACACATAAACGGCATCGAAAGGAAACTCCCTACTTTCGCTAAAGGCGAAATGTACGTGGTCTAAAGGGATTTCCGGCTCTTCGCATTGCTGAAAAATTTAGTGCTGAGCCCTGTGGTTCGCGAAAATTAAACCATGGCGGGAAATCATTTGATTGGACGACCTATATAATTCCTTTCAGAGTAATTTGTCAGCCTTAACCATCGGAAGAAAGATCGTTCCACAACAATGCGATACACCGGTTCAGCTTGCCACTACGGACGTCTGCAATGAAGGAACAAAACAAAATGTATAAATGTGAATGAAATTTCCGAGACTTCGGTCAGCGCACGACCTCAATGATTTGGAAAACGCATTTGGTATCGTATTGTCTCTCTGTGACCGGTAGACATCTTCTGCCAACTGCTCGCCCGGATTGTCAGCCCATTCTACAGCACCTGCATGTTTTGTGATGTACGTACTGTGTTTCGTCGACCGTTGAAGCCTTCCTCCTAGTTTGAAAATAGAGTGATCAATAACTAACCTTCTGACCATTCTGGACAGAGGACGAATGTCAGTTATCATATACATATTACCAGATCCACAAGTAGAAGTATATAGTACAGGTTCCTGGTGGTCAAAGTTTTCGTTTTGCAGAAAAGCCAGTGCGGAAAATCCACATTTATCAACCCCGTTTGATCTAGTATTCTCAACAAATATTGGCAAATTTGAAGGGTGTCGGATGTCATCATAAAAGTCATCGTGTTCATTAGAATTCCGAGAGCACACACTATCGAAAAGTTAAGTGAGTTAGGCTAACTGCTTAAACCCTATTTTGGTGAATTTTCCCAACTAAGCATTCATACAAGTTTGAATGATGCTCATTCGTAGACAAAATCTATCTTGAGAGTCTAAATGATTAGTGGGAAGTCATGATAGGTTAGTAACTAGTCACCACAACCAAGCGAGTACATGGGCCGTCATTCCGGCCGCCGAACAAAGGTGAACAATAAGAGTATTCGAACTCCACCTGGCTTGTTCTAATGGGTTCCCGGTACGGCGCTTGTTTGCTATGACTTACTACCCAAAACCGGCTAGGGTAATTGTTGCTGGCGATCTATGGGTGAAGCAAAAACTAATTTGACCGTTTCCTAGTAGGTTTGGATTAAAACAGCTACTACTTACAAAAATTGGTAGCCAAGAACAACTGAAAATAATTGTAAGAGAACCGTACAAATGTGAGTTAAATTCGACTCATTAGTAGTCAAATTGGCATGAGCAGACTCAAGCTGTTCTACAGAAGCCCCATCTAATAACGATTCCACTTTTCTCACTGTAGCTTGGACGGAGAGCAAAGTCGTTTAATTGCCGCCAAGGAAAGGGCAACGGTACCATTTTTTTCAACATGAACATGAACCAGACTCTGCGCAACATGTTTTGGTTAGCTAATCGAATGTTGGGCCGCAGACTGAAGAAATGCGACACCATAGTTGGTAAGAAAATATGGTAAATTTCAGGTTTTCAAACGGAGCCATATCAACGCCAAAGGTAACTTTTGTTGTAGATTTCTTTGCCGATCAGCAAAAAGATGGTCTGTTGTATTATGCGGTACATTTGGGAAACCTGTTATTCTTTAATTACGTATGATAGATTTGTAGATGCTTTTGAGATGCATTACAAAGATTTTGTATTACTTATCTATAAATGTTATTACAGCAGATTAAATAATAACCCTCTTCAGTAATATATTCGATTATCTCGTCAAATAGCTTCAGTGTAGAGTTAGATGTTTCCCGCTAATCATGAGAAAACGTACACACATACCAGTGTCGTTTGAAAATTCAAAGCGAGTTTACGTGGTTTCAAGCTAATTTGGCTGAAATGAACAGAACGGTTTGTGGGAGGAAAACGATATCTGAAGAGTTTCGTCAATCACAGAATGCATAATCGTCTGTGCAAAGATTGTTTAGGTGAGGTAAGTAATCAGTATTGTTTCTTGGCCAGACTTTGGCCAGCCTTTGCTATCGCAAACGTTTTGCACATTTAATCGAAGTTGTGCGTTGTTTCTTCCGCTTAACGTGTCAATGTTTCATCCACGCTCCACTGAGCTGTGCCGTAAGGCGATATAGGGAAAGCGGTGCATTGTATATGAAGTACCATTAGGCCTTCTGAGGTGATGTGTTCTTTTCACTAAAAACAGTTCAAACTGTATTTAAACTGGGATTTGTAAAAAAAACCTATGATCAGTGTGTTCATAAAGTAAGAAAAGGGCTCGGGACAAACTTGAACAGATGGAAAAACAACATTGACACTGAAATTTCGAATATCTTTATTACGGACATACTCGCGGCCCAAGTTTGTATAAGTTCATTTACTTTTTGTCATCCCTGCATTGTGAGACTCCAGCCCACGCAAGGTAGCTATGACCAGTCACTCGAACTTTACTCAATTTTGTATGCTCCTTGCGCACCAATATTTAGCACTGGCGTTTTGCTGAGATAGATGTCTCCGCTAAAATAAAAAGACAAATTTCAAACTAATACATTTTACACTCTATTCTGTGATATGCAACTATGCCGTGCCAATTAAGGATCCAATTAAAGAGCCATCAGGTAGGCACTGAGAAGTGGAAACTCTAGATGATGTTGTCTTTTACAGTAAAAGGTTAACCTTAAGCGGGAACGATGAAATTTGATTGAATTTGGTGTACCATTTTATTTACGTGACTAACAGTTAAAGCCATGTGTGCGTCAGTCTGCTGTCTAGCTCTTGGGACATGTGGCTGCCGCTGCATTTCCCCATAGACCTTGGATCTTTTTGGGTCACAAACTCACTTCTCTTGGAACAACATTTGAAGCTCTGTAGAAAGTTAATGCGTCATTTTATAAGCGAAGGAAAATCCCGAAGAAACCCGGAGAAATGAGCTGCTCCTGGACCTCCTGTGAAGCGTTTTCGCATGGATCATCCTTGGGAAAAACCACACCTTTGAGTTACCACATGCGGTTAACTACCAAATTCCCAGACAAGAAAACTGGGGCGATATTCAGCATATTCTGTGGATATACAAATTTTTACAGTGCTACCCATACCTTTTTATGTCTCGCTCCTGAACGGTTTTGTGTTTTCTGACATCTGTTGTACGAATCCAGTGCATCGCAAACTGGATTTTCAAGACATCCTCAACTGGAGACCAGACGAATGTATGAGTCAGTTTATGATTGGAAAGCATTAACTTCTCCGACCAGTTTTTATATGAAGTCAAATCAAGACCTAAAAACACCGTAGATGTGAACATCTCCTGACTAATACAGTCGACTTTCAATCATTTAGCACCATATCCCATCTAGCTGAGAATCAAGACACATGATATACCACTTAGTGGTGTACAGTGATTCCCACCTAATCCGAAGTCTGATGGACACCCATTGCTGAGTTTCTAAGACTGTGCCCCCCCTTATGTTCTGTCCATACCATTTTAATTAGGCCATTGGTTTTAGGCCTACTTTTTAATGCCCTTCTACGTTTTTGTACAGGTTGAGTGTTACTTATGCATGATACGTAGTGGTCCCGTACTTGTCTCAAATGCAGAAAGCTGGGAAACGTGTCCATCTTTGGTTGTACTGTGCAGCCTCAATAGTGAAAACCAAATACTAAACACTTAAGAGTTACTACGGTGCTCTTAAAAACCGAAAAGCTCTAAGATACGCGAAGAAGAAATCTCCCAGTTAGTAGCTCAGCATGAGTAGCTGGCCGGCAGTATATAATCTACTTGTACATGTGTACTGTCCTTCACGGTATATGACATCACTAACCTTCAGTCAGGACTTCCTCGACAGAAGGTTCGCCTCTATGGGATGTTCCTGTATCTCAGAAGGATGAGATGAGTAGATGACACTGACACTTTGAAAGTTCCGCGTTTTCCTCAACCTATGGTCGACTTAGTTTTTACTGGAAAAACCGCTGATGAAGAAGCTGGCTATACGATTTGCATTATTACTGGTCCGGTCCTCTGAATTGTGAGCGGAACTCAGTATCAGTCATTTTCAGCCCAATTATAAGCTTCTCAACTTTCATCGAAGACGCGCATCTGAATCCATCACGAGAATCCAAGAAGATGAAACCCCCTTGGATTTTAATATACATTTGTTTGCGTGAAAAAGTTCGACTGAATTTCAAAAATTCTTCAGGAAACACAGACTGGAAAATGTTACATACTTTACCTGACGGAATGATCTGATTCTAATTTCATTCTACATTACCTCTGATTTCGGACTTTTTGCTTTAAACGCTGTTCAGAGCTTGCATATACGAAGCTGACATAGTTTTCATTTTTCTTTTCAAAATCGTCTCTCAGAAGCCACATGGAAACGGACAAAAAGGCTCAACCGGAAGGGCAGGTTTTTTTTGTAATTTGGTAATAATTATGTTGCTACAACAAAGAATGTGTCCTTAGTCCTCACACGTTTGAACTATCACCATTGTTTTCGCAGTCGTTTGGATTACCGGTCCACGGAGGGATATACTCTGTCTTCAGGTCAGTGAAAATTATCATATACCATCTTATTCTGAATTGTTTTTTCTGAGAGTATCTTGATTCTGTGGGACGTTTTGTAAACCTTGGCGGCCTTCGTCTAATCGTAACTCCCCTTCCTCTGCGGGCGACCAATCTCAGTGTAAAGCGAAATAGACCACTCTATTGACGTTGGAAAAGCTTGCACAGTGTACACGAAACTTTGCATGGTGACATCTTATTCCATTTTGCTGTGTTGGTTGGTTTTGTTCATAAAGTTATCCTAATATCTATCAAACCAGGCAAACTATCCCGCAGTAGTATTCATAATGTGTGTTCACGGGATACAGACCCCTTTCTATCTCAGAGGCTCAGTTATCCTCTTTATTTTAAAGTACTTTGTATGCACGCCAGTCGGTGATGCACCTTTTCACGTTTTTGTTTTTGGCTTAAAAATTGCACTTCATGGTATTTTGTGTCCCACTGCTTTGAGCTAACACCGAGTGATGGGAGAACGTGAACTGTCACTAATGAGCCAGAACCAGTATACTTTGTGTGAAATTTTTGCCGAAGTTGCAACAGCCTGTTATTTATATCCGAACACCCTCTGAGATCCGTGCATTGTCTGATATTCTAGGGATTCAGGGGGTTTTATAGATTCTTCAGCGTTCGACGTTAGGAAAGCGGATGATCTTGTGAAGCACCGGAACAGGTGGATGTGTTAACTAAGGGTCACTCACGTGTTGATGATCCGATACATACTGTTTCATCCATCGTATTGTTCCTTGTAAGCTGATAAAAATTTTCATCAGATTTATTCTGTACACTTGATTCGTTGTGATCGGACTATTGTGCACATATATCCTGTGCAATGTGATCATATGACGAAATCTGCCCGGGGCTTTGTCTTTACACAGAGTCCAAAAGCTGGCCTTAGATGACCTGTAGGTCGATAGCTGAGAAACTTTACAAAGCAGTTCGTCTTTCTTTTCGCGAAGTGTATCACTTTGCACATATCTCCCGGATTTGATTTTTAAAGAAATCAACGAAACAGCTAGCAGCTATAATAGAGATGATTCAAAAAATTGTCATCTTAAGAGTTGAATCGGTGTTCTTCCCACTCTGAATTTATTATTGTCGCTAAAGATGTTCAAGTAAAGAGCGCGATCACAATAAGCGGGGACTCGTTGGGAGAGGTGCACTGTAATACTGTAGTGGAGACCGCCCTCCATCTGATGACGAAAGTTGTCCCATGGTTCATAAGTTTAATAGGTTAGCTGAACGAAAAGTCTCGTCTGTAACCCAACGGTTTTCGTGGGTCGCTTAGTAACTCAAAAGTTACGGCCAAACACCAGAAAATGGGATGCTTAAACCAAATCGCCAACTGCATAATAGAAAAACAATAGACGCCTAAGGAGCAAGTTATTGATAAAAGTGATCAAAATCACTAGTAAATAGTAACAGTTAAATAATAGAATAAACTAGTTAAACTGGTCTATTTAAGATAACAGTCCAGTATAACGTCAAACTAATTAACGCAGAAATAGATTGTTACTTGATGACTTGATGACTGAAGAAATAACAAGTGTCTTCTGCATTGTTGCTCCAATGCTCCCTGAGGCAAATAAGTCTTTAAATCTCCGATAAGACAACACGGAGAGCACACTGAACATAAATATAGAAACAGAGGTGCCCTGAGGAGAGAACCCATAGGGAAAAATTTGGTCGCGTCATAAATAAGCACGCAGCAGGAAGTTCAGTCGATGAAGTGTGACTCGAAAACTACAGAACATGATTAAGTCAGAGCAATGAATATTGCTTGGTGTATTTTTTTTAAGTAGAATATATCACAGAACACCAGCAAACTAGTGCCCTTACCTGGTGCGTCGGTGTGAGCCTAAACTAGCATTTCTGGGAAATCACCACTCATTGAGATACAGCGTGTAAGACAATCGATTTGCAAATGCATGACGAACGAGATGCAGAGATAAGAATTTCTGATGTTACATGTGATACAAATCTTACGGTTCACTCACCCAATCATTAATTACATCCCAACCAGTTATTTGAGAAGCCCAACTAACGTCCTTCGCTTTAAACAAGCACGAATTGTTCCCGATCATGAGTTTATTTATGTGCAGCTCATGTGAAAATTATAATGATATTACAAAGTCTAACCCACAACGTTTCCGAAAAGGAAAACAATATGCGCAGCGGATTTCGGACCAACAACTTTTTTAAAAATCTAAACCGGGAAAGCTGGGATTTCTGAAACACACCAGAGCATACACTGTCTTATTGTCAGTTGTTTCATGAAATTGAGGACAGTGTGCAACATCCTTATAGCTTTGTGAATCATTTTGCGACAGGAAAGCAGAAACGGAGCTCACAACCTTTGAGAAATACTGAGGCACCACGCCAAAGTTATGCACTATTCACGAAAATAAAACATCCTCATATGGAAGCTCTGTCTGTTCCTGCTGACTGAGCACCCCGGCTGAGACATCAGGCAGCCTTAGTTCAGTGCATTAAGCTGAGAAATAGCACAAGCGAGAGACCCAGTTGGGTCTCATCACACCAACATCGGAGCAATTTACGAATGATCATTTTTCATCTCTGGTGTACAGTTTGGTGTTCAAGTACAACATATTGTTGACAGAAGCTTGAAAACTCCATCTGATTAACCGAAGGAGGACGAAACCGTTAGTGGTTTTTCGAAGATTTTTTAATGCATAATTGGAATGTTAGGCCCATACTAAAAGTACGTTCATTGTTCACAAAGGAACCTCCCGAGGATCTTTTACAAAATCAGAATTGTATTGGACTTTGCTTGGTTTAACTGCATTTGTCTGTGAATTTTCACGCGATCAGGTTAATCTTAAGCACACAACAGCACTGCGTAAGATATATTGAAGAACTGCTTCAATAAGTTTGGATGAAGAGTGCCGGTCCAAAAATTTAGTTTTTATGTTTGTTTCGTAAGGGGAGATTGCCTAATGAAGGCATGGATACTGAAGCATTCGTATGACCCATGTCACACCCAGCTCCCACACTCATACCCATGGTGTTGTTTATTTTGGAAAAGGTACGGCGCCACAAAATCAAACGGTTTTCTCACTTTCACGATGAGCCTACTAGGGATCAAACTTATTTTAACGGATGATACTGTTGAAGTGTCATCTACGTGAGACAAAACAAGAATGAAAATTAGGAAGCAACACCCCGCAGTTGAAAGCGAGTCAACTGCAGAGGCCTTAGAGGCGGATACTTAAATGCCGACTTAGCCCCCTTTGTCGACTCACGTATTTAACGAGCGAAAAGGTTGCATGATACGTGCTATGCTTACGGACGGTACCGATGGTTTTCTGAATTGTTTTCCTTGGGGGACCACTGACCTGCTGATGTGTACTTGCAGAAGGGAGTAGACGAAATGGAATTATTCCTATCTTCGTTAGAAACCTTCAAAAAATATACGGCAAGCAGTTTTGAACTAATGAGAATTGTGTAATGTTTTCGAGAACGGCACGACTACAATACATGCTGAACTTGCACACTTTTTGGAACGTCCTTACCGTGGTCGTTTTTGACGATCAAGATGGGGTCTTTTTATCCCCAGACTACTGCGGGGGGTTCTAGTTAGATGATGATTTCTGTACAACTTGCCCTGTCTTTGCTCACAAAGATCAGTGCAAGGGAACTTGCAAGACTTAGAGAAACTAGTCTACTTTACTAATTTTTAAATTTTCTGGGGCTAGATGAAAGCAGTTTGCCGACGTCGTACTTTCACGGGCTTGCACTTACAATGCGCCGTAGGCTTAGTAAAAGTCGCAGTCTAAAATGTAGTCCTATACACCGTGGACTGAGGCTGCGCTAAGAGGCCGCTTGAGCATAAAATACACAGAGCAATGTAGAGGTTTATCAAGCAAGACAACCCTGATCGTACTTTGGTGCATTTCTGTGTACGTATAAAGGCACCGGAATGCTAGTTAAATGAATTAGGTGGTTGGTGCCGCCAAACGGTGGACTTCATATGCCATCTTATTAAGTCGAAAGCATTGTGGCACCCAAGGAACAGCTTTTGAGTAGTCGCTCCGCATAATGGCCCCAAATGATTTGCAAAACCTTAGTCTTGCGTATGGGTTTAAATGGGCTTAAAAGCTGTTTCAATCACGATTAATTAGTGTGGTCCCTTCTTGGAAGTAGCTCTAGAGTGAGCAGCCTATCACTATTAGGGACATGTAGTCAAGGCATCGAACAATTTCATCTCTCCTCGGAACAACGCTCACTTCGGAGGCACATTTTTCAGCTGCAGAACTCTATTTCTGCTCACTTTTTCCAATCAGCAGAAGGCATATGGAATTTGTTAATTATCGATATCCAACAAAATAACATGTACACTTTTGCGAAAGTTGACGGAACTATCATGCCTCTAATTTGTTCACTTTTTACTCCTAGTTATTTGGGAGTTTCCGCAGACTGGTACGCAGATGTAAACCGTACAACATGCTGCCAAGAGGGTCAACAAATATATACGTTGGAACGTACCGAGTAGAAATGTGGGAAAGTGCAACGCAATCGAATATCTTTAAAATGCTTGACCTGATTGGGAACAATGGATGCAAATACAACGCTCTTATTATGTGAGTTTACAACAAAAAGCTGGTTCGCATCAACCGATGTCCGACACTGTGTGAGGTGACGTAAAACTGCCAATTGCTTTGTTCTTTGATTCTGTAACACATTACGCCGGTATGAATTTAAGAATGAAGGTTCTCACTATAACCGGTTTAATTTCTCACAAAGCCAACCTACGAAAAAGTGCAGGTTACTACATGCAAATTACCAAAGATGAGTGTGCAGTAGGCTTTGCGTGCTATGTGGTAGGACTCTAAAGGTCTCAGGCAATCAGTTAATCTTCTCAATATAAGGACTTATCAGGTGTGCCCAGAAGAATCGATAACATGATCATTTAGCTGACAAATTCGACTTGCTCATCGTAGGGCCCGCGTCTACCGACCAGTGAGCGCAGTTGGTGTATTTGTTCTAGTCTTTTAAAATTCTTACCCAATGGACCGTTCATAGAATCAAGAGAGGCTGTCCATGCACCGGCAGTCAAACAGTCTTCACCAAGTTAGTAAGTGTTAAGAACCTCTAAATATAACGAACTGGTATCCACGTAAACCATATCACGTTAAGGATTGAATATTCTTGTCCGCAGCATACTGTCCATATACAAGGTAAAGATCTACACAACACTTCTTGATTTGCATGACTGTTGGTCCGTTTATCCTCAGCCTTCATTCGACTACAGTTGTTCTGGGACCTTAGTGGAAGCGTACCTAAACCCCGCCAGTTCGGTGTGCAACTATATTCGTCGTTGGGTGAGTGACAACAAATCAGTTCACCTCCACTGGTTGTAATTTCCGGACAGCTTAGGATCTTAGAGAACGATTGGAGCCAGTAAAATATCCGTAGGTGATTGGTAGCAGGAACAGACGGATGAACGCAGCAAAGGCTATAGTGACAACTGGCTCTATAAATAAATGGGTTAATAACAATCTTGGATTAAGTGGAAAGTAAAAACAACACCACCGTAATCGATAGGAGTGGAACAAGAGTCGGTGAGGCGACATGGCTTTCTGGGAGAAATGCTGAGTAATCACCAAATGATATACAAACGTACGGGTACGGACAGTCAGACATTGGAATTTGAATGGTAGCGCAGAACACAGCCAGTATGTTCGTGAATTATATCAGAAACAAAAGATAACGGAACCTGTCTCGTAAACCGTTATAGGGGAAGTTACACAAAGTAAATGTATCTGCTGTCTTTAGCTGACAGCGTGACAAAGTAGACTTGCTGCGTGTCAAATCGAAAAAGATATTTAGGCCAGTTTAAAACAATACCCCCCAAAAGCACATAAGGTGATATGCAATCTATTCTGGTCCCCAGACCGAAATCCGGACCACCCAACTTTTCGTCGAAAGTAATACCCGAAAATAGGTAAATTTGACATGAAACTGTGGGCGAATTCGGATAAGCGGCGAAATCTCGACATTAGTATTTATAGGGTAAGCGAATCTGGGATCGGGCAATAAGGAAACGAAGCGACATTATGATAATCGGACGTAAATCATACTACTTATGAGTAGTCAAACAACCAAGAAAAATAACTGCCGACCGACATCGATACACATTAAGAATCAACATTGATATGATGCTCATCCCAAATAACTCACCAAACAATTTCCATGTGAGCTTATTTATTTGTCTACCTACTTTGAGCCAGATACGTTGACCGGAGAATACGAACGTTTGATTGTATGCTGTAGCGTATTTTCAAGAAGATAGCAAACATTCGTGGACCAGACCAAGAATTTGATCTGGCTACGACGCTCAACATTACCTACCGGGGAAGGAAAATTGAAAAGCTCAACATGACAGAATCCTTGACGGTCGAATTCGACATAACTCAAGTAAGCTTTAAACGGAATCATATTTCAAACACCTTACTTATCAGGGCCATGCCAATTCAATCCTTACGTCATAAGTCAAGGGATAACAACGAGCCGAACTAGCTGTTGCAGAGAACCTGTTTCTAAACCTGCCTTCAGATAACCCATCCACAACAAGCCCACCATCTGGTAACGTATGGTCCGATTTCCAAATTTTTAAAAGTATATGATTCTGAAAGTGTTAGAGGCTGACAACTTAATCCAGAAAATATCTTGCCATGCGTGTAAAACACTTTTGTGTGGAAGACGTGTGGGGACTTACCAAAACGTTTCGGTGAGAAGAGCATTTTTTCAACTAGACTTTCAAAGCCTGAAAGCTAGGAAAGAAGTTAAGTTGATTCGCACAGCTTCAACTAAATGGAGAAAAAACTGAAACTGCAATACGGCTTTACTGTTTGAAGTAGCACAATTGTCTTCTTCCCTCGGTACGCTACTGTGTGTGCCAATAAAATGGTTTCTGTATAGTCGGGACCAATAAACGGCCATAAAAATAAGTTGACGGCACGTTTCCCGCTGACAGCATCCTTTCGCATCAGGTGACATAGTTCTCTTACGAAACATCAGAGTCAGGGGAAAAATCAGCCTTACACACAGAAACTGTGTGGAAGAGGTTCCTACAAATCCACTCTGTTATCCCCTCTCAAGATGGTGGAGGTGACTAAACCATTGTTGTGACTGATGAGTTACTTAATGCAGTTCTCCCTTTCGACTACATTTACTTCTCAAGTGATCCGTCTATCTAACAATTCTTAACGTGACGCCTCCCCAATTATGCAAACGTCTGGTTATTCAAGCTAATGACAGGAAACAGGTACTAGTTTTTGCAAAGCATGGCCAATTGTGAACTAGGAAGAAATTGTTTCCGGTTTTTGCAGCTGAGATGATGACAGCAATATCAAGAGTATGCTCAAAAGACGCATTTCTAGTTATCAAGAATAACATCAGTTTGTTTAGGCTATAATGGAATAATCCAACTATAATAATTTCAAAATTGGACTCTTTAGAAAAACTGATACGTGTTTGTGTTTCTTCAATTAGCAGCCTCAAAATTGGGCTCTTTAGAAAAACCGATACGTGTTTGTGTTTCTTCAATTAGCAGAGTTATTAAACATTCTGCACTTTTTAGGCACACGCCACTACCATATTTGGAATTTGTTCCCACAATTATGTTCATCCTAACTCCAAACTGCACTGGTTGGGAGAAAACCGAAATATTCTATGAGAACGGAATAGATATAAAACGTTTCAGTGTGCTGTAGATCAGAATAGGGGTAAAAACATCGGTTTCTGTTGCATTCTGTTGATAATTGTATTTTGGACAGAAGATTACCCTCTCTATCGCGATCGACGCCATCTAAGGTGCAGCCGCAATAGTAGTGCAGCGTTACTGGTGTGATTACTGGGAATGTCTCCATAGTGTAACGCATGCGAATTATATCCTGAAGTTGAGTGAATCGCCATTTATCTGGCGGATTTCTTTTTTGCAGGGCTTGCCTAAAGGAGAGCCGAGGGATTGGCACAGATTTGGCCTGCGTGTTAAGATTTGAACTATTTGAGGAGAGTAAAGTGCTATGCCCAACATTTTACTAGCATTTTAAAGGATCCGGTAGATACAAGGTTCACGCAATTCGGATGTGGATATGCTAAGTTAACCACCAGGCTGCGCAAGGCCACAGTGAACAGCGAGATCTTTTAATCGAGTGGAAGTCTAATCGGCCTTAGTACACCCCCATGGTGAGCCCCAACCTGGGTGGATCCATTCGCCAACTCCTTTCCAGGGTTAGCTACATCATTTACCCAGACAGGGTTGCTTCATACTTAGTTGGCACCTGACGGTGAAGAGATATTTGCTTACGCTCCTGAACAGATTGCTTTTCATTTTTAGAGCATCTTATGCTTGATGACCTTCTAATATTCAATTCCAACTAGATCGAGTCTAATGAGTCTACTTCCAAAACGTCTAACCTGGTTCATTTCTACTATCCGACTGGACAAAAATGCTAGTTATAACTTTCACTTGCTGAAGTGTATTCAAACTAGAATAGACAAACGTTCGTTTCGTCAGTTTTATTTTTAACCGCCAAGCCGATGAAACCTCTTGCCTGGCGTTTGTGATCTACAGGGTTCAACAATCATCCGGATGTGTACCGATTTTCACCGTTTATTCTGGTAGGCAGTCAGAAGATTTTTGCGTTTCACTTAAGTAATGCTAAAATGGACAGAGGTAGGGGGCTTTGGCTTCAATCTCTTAAGTGATGGAAGGAGTTTTCCTTGGTTTCTGTTATGAACATATAACTAGTGTCCCTCGTAATGCAAATTGTCACAGACTGGTGGGCATGAAGATGTCCTACCTTTGAGTTCACATAACTTTTGAAATTTCGCTGATAAGCCCAGAAGAAATGGCCAACTCTCTAAAGCGCAGAATACCCCGCTGAAGAGTGATTTCTCAGAGAAGGATCAGAAAACACGCGAACCGTTAAGGGTTCTATTCCTGCTGTTTTTTATCTGTCGAATTTGTCCCTTATTTTTACCAGCAAAAAATGATTAGGTGACACCACTGTTTACCTAATAATACTTATTCAGCATGGGACTTCACACCTTGGAAGTTACACTCAACGGTGTGATGGATTTTCTCCAATTCATTTTGGAATTGCCTAAAAGAATTCCATGCACGGTGTACCGAATTTCGTGGGAATTTCCAACAACCGTTCTGTCAAACAAGCGGTCAAAAAATGAATTCCACAATTCAATAACCGTGGATTTTCCACTTGAAACTGTGATGATGTTTCACAATAGTGATGATGCAAATAGCATTCAATAACTAGACGTCACATTGGACAACAGTACCTCCGATTCGTTCATTACGCGGTGTACTCAGTTGTTTTTGGGACGTTAATTGCTTCAGGGGTGTTTGTGCAGAACCATGAGCATCGTGTGAACGTCACTTGTTAATGCACTATTTAGGAATGCCTTAGAATGCCACTATCCATGCCGGAAATTATTCGCCGTGTAGACGGGACTGATCAACGCGACAAAAAGGGGGCGGTGAAGCTTTGACAAAACCTCCATATCCACACTTGAATCTGGCCTTTCGAACAAATCAGGAGGTCGGCATGCTTTTGAGACGATCCGCTTAGCGCGAAATAATCCGACTTATTCAGAGAACAGGGAGAAAATGCTGACCAAATAGGACTTCATCCTGATAATAAGAAATGTGACAAAGCGCGAACGGGTGAAAATTTGTTGATGGTGTGAGACTTGAGTACTTTGATGGAGATTCCGTCCTCTAGGTGAAAATAAGAAGCACTGTGCAACTGTTTCATCTTTAGACAGTGCGCATCTAAAAAAACTGCAGGGAGTTTAGAACCCGCGACCCATCGTCTAGTAGTTTGCACGCAAGATTAATTTGACTACAACGGGCTGGTTAGCAGTGTGATTAGCTCGCACTAAGACAATATAGCGCCGCCCATCCTTCAAGCACGGGATCTACATCACGAGGCCCGTAATAGATGATTCCCAGAATGACAACTTCTCAGATAGCAGTGATCTTGTGAAATTAATCCTTCTCTGAATTGAAAATATGAGGAGCTCTGAGAGTTTTAATGGATTATCCATCCTGCAAATGAAGCCAATCCACGCTGAAAAGCCCTGCAAAAGACTCTGTAGTACTGTACGGTATCGAAGGATGTGGGACACGGTATTCAGTGTAAATTCGAGTTAATCACATTTCTGATCAACCGGTCGTTGTCAAGGGGTTCCATCTGATACCCGGGATATCACGGATTCAAGACTTCTCGCATTTCCTTGAGATAGACACTGTTGATGAATCTAATAGGAGAACCAGCTCCAAACGTAACTGGACTACAGAACTGCGAATGGAATAACCGATTTCATTGAGACAGATTTAATTTAATTTAATTAATCTAATCTAATTTAATTAAGTTTAATTATTTTTTTTAATTTAATTTAATTTAATTTACTTAACCCTCACTTGTCCTTGACAGATGAGTTTTATTTTTAGCGTCACATTTTGGCCCGCCTGGAAATTTCCACGTGAGCTTTATAAGCAGCCCTTTTTCGGCCGCACATGACACGCCTGTACGAGTCTGTGTTCAATAGATCAGCTGATTCGCACGTTCATTGGCTTTCTGGTTTGGCTAATCGCATCAGGCTATTTAGCGGCTATCCAGACTCGGGTTCACGGCACGTCACATTTTGGCCCGCCTGGAAATTTCCACGTGAGCTTTATAAGCAGCCCTTTTTCGGCCGCACATGACACGCCTGTACGAGTCTGTGTTCAATAGATCAGCTGATTCGCACGTTCATTGGCTTTCTGGTTTGGCTAATCGCATCAGGCTATTTAGCGGCTATCCAGACTCGGGTTCACGGCATTAAAATGGCACTAGGAAAACTGCGGTCCACAACAGAATCCCAATAGGGATGATAATAGAGTACAATGCTTCTCGGGTTTTCAGCATATATTGGCGTCACTTGCGGGATGAAATCTATGTTAACCCGAAGAGTTTTCCACCGATGGGCTCAATTCATTTATATTTGAGCATGATGCGCAAAGCCGGAAATAATTCCATCCTCCGCTTGCTCAGTTCCATTACTGGACAGATGGGTGGGATAATGGGTTACATTGTCCACTGTAAACCCACATAGATTGAACGAACATTAACCTTCTACTTCATGGAATTTTGAGGACTAGTGGCTTTTGAAAACCTGTGCACTCGGTACACTTCAGCATAAAATGTCGAGCACAAGAACGCCTGTTTCGCTCTCCCGCTGAGTTTCATACAACAGCAGGAATGAAAGACACTTTTCTTCAGATGCCACAGCGGGTGTTTATCACAAAAAGTACTTTAAAAATGTCGTGTTGCACTCAGGTCAAAATAACACAATATAATAATTCTGGCAATATAAACCAGGAACTGGACAAAGCCGTCAATGAAAACGGCTTATGCCTTTTTCTCAGGAGAAACATGTATTCATTGATTGACCAGCACCGGTCTACAGGTGTAGGTCGGAAGATTCAACATCAAGACTGAAACGTATGCAAAAACATGTATATATATATTTATATATTTATCATTCGTGGATTCAACCTTTGTTCACATTTATGACAAGGAAGAGGATGGAAAGTGTCTGCTTGGTTCTTCAGAATGTGAAGTCTCCCAGAAAGAAGTTGCCGCAAGACGGTATCGCACCGATTGACCAAATATGAGGAGTAAAATTTTGGATTGAAATGTCGCTCCGCTGCGGTTAATACCCAGTTATGCAATCAGAAAGTAGATTTTGGAAGACCGGATTGTATACCGCAATTTGTCAGTACATATTTCGACCTAATTGTATCTCTATTGTGGTCTTATAATAGCCATGTAGTGAGAAATGAATTTTCACTTCAGTGCCCTTCCGAGAAAACTTTATTATAAGTAATGCTGCCAAAGTCTCCTCAGCTCAAATAAATTTGTTTAACCAGCTGGAGTGTGAAAAAATATATTCATTCGTAAATAATGGATGGATAACTTGGACACTTCCAGCGGTGTGCAGGTGGGAGATAGCCATAGGCAATCCCGTTCGGTCTTGTCCCATAACAGCTGCTTAATTTCATTCTCACTACTGTGTTTGATTCGCATGACGTTAAGTTAGCAACCACTGCGGAGAAAATCATAGCATCCAAGTGGGTGACCTACTGAGCCCTTTGAAGCAACAGAATATCTTTGTTTCATGGGAAAGCTGGACGTAGAACAGAGCAGCGATGTTATGAACAGCGTGCACTACAGGTATACTAAATGAATAAACAATTTGAATCTGAAGACAAGACCTGACAGTATAATCAAATCAACCGGAAGAGTGAACGCCCGGCAAATGCGAGATCATGTATGCACGATATACATACTCTGGCCTCTCATCTAACAGTTTTCAAAGCGAATTCACACCAAAAATGAGGCGAACTGGAGTCCCATAGTGTATATCCAACTGGTTCGCATTTAGCAGGCTTATATTTAAAGTCCCATTAAGGTTGTCAAGTGAACGTGAATTAAAAGTGATGCACTACGAACTGCGACCAGAAATATGATTCCGTTTGAACTTCCAGATCAAAATCCATCGTTTGGAGCTTCCTGGCCATAGCAGCAAATAGTCAATAAATATGTCTGCTCTCAAAAAGCGGCCAATTTTTCAGCAACTAGAACGCATACTCTAAGTTGGATTACAAGGAGATGACCATTAGAAAATTTAGTTACGTCAATTGATGTGTAATGAATCCCCATAAGTTTGAACAAGTCTTGGTATAAAGAATGATGTTCCACTTTTTGAAGCCATCTGCCATTTACCAAAGTCAGCTGTGAAATCAGAAAAGTAGTTTTGTCAGTCTTTCATAAATAATGACCAATTGGGGTAAAACATTTCATGTCAAACAACCTTGACAGCTGTCACTTGAGTAAACGAATTGACATGCGCACTAGCTCTCTGAAATCCTGCCAAATGGTAGATGGCGCTGGTAGGCGCGTCTACTGAGTTGACAGTAGACTCCTACAAACATTTCGGAGTATGGATGACTCATTCCCCTCTGGTTCGTTTCATCTCTAATGGACGTTTGGCCAGCCTCTTGTAGTTCAATCCATCCCCTGCCAACATGGGACGAGATCAGCTGGCCGCGTCTTTGGCAACCGGTAAAGAGGGTGATTATGCGAGTCCATTAGTTACAAGATCGAAAGGTATCGTTCAGGCGTGAAGCTGTGCAATTCCACAACCTGTCCATCAGACTTGATTTACAGAATAACGACTTTCCGATTTCAGCTTTTTCAAACCGTAAAAGCCGTCCAGGATAAAAACTGTTTGCTGTGTACGAGCAGTTATTACTAGCAAACACTTAGGTTCCTTATTACATTTTGAAACCGTGAGCATTAGACGCAACATGCCGAACTTAACTACACAAAGACACTTCAATAGGGCGTTCAGCTTACCTTAATCTTAGTGTGAACTGAATCAAGTGTTTTACCATTCATAACATAACTCTGTAAAACTATTTCTAAAGAGAATCGTACCTGTAATAAAATCCTGTTGAATCTTTGTTGTGTCTTGGAAAATAGCCAAAAAAGTACAAATCGATACAGTTTAACCATTAATTGAAGCATTGATTGTTATATATCAACAGTGAATATCAGTATGCGTGCTCCAAAGATTCGAAAAATAGCCTTGAAAGGCAAGTCTGACAGGGAATAGCTGAAACTGGTATAACGTCTCAGCAATGAACAAGTTTCGCTTTACTCCAAACAGCTCAGTATCAACTGACAAACTATAGCTAATTAAACATTTAAACAAAGAAGACGAGTAATCTGCTCACCAAAGACCTGAAGGACACCGTGTGAAGAATGACTACTAGCAGACTTATTTACCATTGGCTGTTGCTGAATTTCCCGACTGAGATAACTGTTTAAAAAACGAGATAATCCATTTTAAGGGTTAACTTGTAGCAAGTGTTGTGTGGGAAATGACCTCATTTGATAATTCCAAACAGGTTATTTACACCAAAAACAAACTGTGTCCAATTTTACAACCTGAAAACACTCTCCAGTTAACTTGCCAGATTTCTCCTGAAATGAATGCCTATGCTCGTAAGTAACTTGGAATACAGTTTACTCAGGTTTTGTATTGCCACTTCATGATGTTTTGTCTAGTTCTTTTCGTTTGGCCTACATGACAAGCCTGGTTCCTTTAAGGGGAATATGTTTCAAGGTCATGCGTAACATAATTATGAGGCCATCTGCTTTTAACAAGTGCTACAACAACCATGAATTTGTAATCAGTTGCACGTAGTGCACAAAGAAAGTAGAAAAAATGCCCACAGACGGTCCCGTAGTCCTGCTTTTAGCAAGTGCTACAACAACCATGAACTTGTAATTAGTTGCACGTAGTGCACAAAGAAAGCAGAAAAAATGCCCACAGACGGTCCCGTAGTGAAGGTAGGTTCAATTTATTCCAACAGGCTAAGAAACCACATAAGAATTGAAAAGCTGACTGTGTTCAAGATATAATGTTATAAAGGTTATCGTTAGCCGGTGGTTATCAAATGCTGATATGATCCACTGCTTGGCGCACACGTCACGCAGTTATTCTTTGATCCTCGTCTTTCAATGAGAGAAATTTGCTCCAAGAAAATGTGCCTATCGTTATGTGGTATTCTGATGGTTGTGCTGTACATACGTTCGACTGAAACTGTGATGTACTTCGCACCAGTAAACATTTAGTTAACTAATAAGCGAGCAATTTGTCTGAAATAATGGATAGCACGATTATCGCAAGCAGGTCCCGTGCTGTCAAGTACCAGGGATGAGCTTGTAACAGGCCACGGCTACTCCCATATGTTTAGAAAATCCTATGCTACAAAATGAACCTACCACGTTAGGCTCATAATTCACGGATTCCCGTTAATTGGGTTCCTTACGTGTAGATTACCACAAAAACTTCTTATTACGATAACGTAACCGCTGACTGGCAGTTCCATCGTCATATATACCGCAAAATACTAGTCTTCTTGGTGTTTCTACGATTAATAATCTTACCCGATTGAACCACTCGATTTTTGAACCAAGTAAATTTATTAGTGGGCTCGTGTTCACTCGAAAAGCTGCGTTAATCATGGCCAGTTTTAGTCTTCCTTAGAAACGGTTCTTCTCTGATGACGCAGTGTGTTTAACTGATAACTCACCGCAAGAAAAACTATTATGTTTCACACCGAAAGCATCGAGTGATGTGGGCGAACAGTTCCCTTTTCCTGTGCCCAATGGTGGCAGTTGGTGAACTGTCGTGCTTCAACGCCCCCAGACACGAACGTACACTTTTCGTTGTGTGCTTGGGCAAGCAAACAAACAGGCGGTTACTAGCACGTTACTAAATCGATCGACACTTCAGCCAGGCGGTTTTTGGTCCAGACGGCTGGGCAGATCCGTTTAGCGTCAGTATGTTCGACATAATTACACTATTCGAATAGATGCCATGTATAATCCGCAGTAACTGAGGCGGAATCGTGTCTACAATACGAAAGAAAGACAAAAAGACATTTCAAACTGGTGAATTCTAAAACTTTGCTTGGCGGTAAGGCAAAAATGCGCAAGCTGTGGTTTCTCTGGTCAGCAATCGCGTGGATATCCACTGCGCTATGTACCGCAGGCTGTGTACTCCCCTACTGGCTCAAAGGAACAATCTATACTGGTATCAATGAACAGTTGGCAGTGGCGATGGGACTACATATGACAAGATTACCTAGCACACTGGGTTTATACCGGCGATGTGTCTATCCTGTGTACACAGACAAAGTTAACGAACCGGTATCTGCAAACCAGGATGCAGCTTCTACGCCGAACCACTACATACAAACGACAGAACAGGCTAGATTGATCCGCATCCGAGCAGGGTGTGGATTTTATCAGTTTGAGCAGATTCCTCACAGCTTTTGGCGAGCAGCACTCATGCTTCTTAGCCTAGCGTGTGTCGTTCTATGGTTCATCAGCTTCTTTCTGCTGTTTGTTGGCTGTTACGTTGGACTTCTCAACTACCCCACATTGACCCGGGCGTGTCAAGCCCTTCTGCTTGTTTCGGGTAAGTGCTCACTGAATTATACTTCCACAAATTTTGCCCCAGTACAGGGTGCGTAATCAAATAGACAGTGGACTCGATCGCGCAGATCTGTTTAAATTGAGGAATTCGGTGCTTCCTCTGATCATGCATGTCGCTGTTGTTGCCTTGCGCATCGTGAGTCAGTTACAACAGAAAAGCCAATCCCCGCAGCTCGCTGCCCACATTATTCAATGTGAATTATAAAACCTCATTATCTGGCATATTAATTCAGCTGCTAGCGGCTGCGAAGAATAGAGACTAACATGTTATTTTGCATCATAAAGTTTGTAAAACCGAATCGGGCGCACACATTTTTTATTGAACGTCTTCTCAAGTGGAATAAAACACCAGGAGATTCTCAGAGGTTTTATAGTTCATAATATACAGCCCATTTCACGAAGAAAGATTGAACGTCTTCTCAAGTGGGATAAAACTCCAGGAGATTCTCAGGGGTTTTATAATACATAATATACAGCCCATTTCACGAAGAAAGTTCCGCTCACTTTGACTATTATCTTACACACAAGCCGCGCATCGGTCTTCAACTCATTATAACGGTGTAGGTGGCTTAAGTTACGTTAAAAAGTTGCTGCATTTACAAAAGGATTTCTCAGTTCCTTATTCATGGAATACTGCGGTAAAAATTTGAATCTTCAGACTACAAAATGTATCTTAACAATATCCTCTTAGGTGATAATGTAATGCTGGAGCCTTTCGTGCATTTCTGGAGCGGATTAACTCTCCAGCACTATGCTGTCTATACAGCTAAGGGATAGTTTAATGGTTTTGCCGTGATACTCTTGTGCGTTGTCATCAAAACGTGATGTGTCTCGAATTCTTTAGCCTACTAATACCTTTCTAAGAACATAAATCATGGCTTATTCAAGGTTTAAATTTCCCACAAGTAGTGTATGACTCATGATTTCCTCTCAGAACGAAGGAAAAGCTTGGAAGCTAGATTCCTATATTGTTGATGAGATAAATATCCAGCTGCTTAGTAGCCATCTGCTCAAACGAATTAACTGTCGATACCCTGCCAAATTCCACTCTTATTCGGTTTACAATGTTAGTCGGGTCAGTCCAATCAAGGTTATCTGTCAAATAGGTGATTTTGGGATATGGTGCAGGAAAAATCGTTCCTTGAGTAGGCCGGTTAGCGGGGACGAGAGATTAATAAAGCGAAATGAATGAATTCGAAGGGCAGATAAAGAGTGTACATGTGGGCACTTAACATAGTACTTAATAAAATTGGCAATAAAACGGGAACGGTCTCAAGGATTCTCAGGTTACCGAATACTGTTGATGTGCGCACACGAAATATTGCAAGAAACAAGAAGTAAACGGGTCTCAGAGAGTAGCTGATCAAACAAATCAGTGCCTGAACAAAAGCCTCCAAAATTATTTTCGTCTAATTTTGGGGCATGAGTAGTTATGCTGGAAATGAGAAATGTTTCCTTGGAGTCTACGTGTCGTAGTTCACCAGCCGACACAGCGTGGAAGACTACTTTTGAAGCAATAATTCTGGTCTCAGTGTACCATTCAGGTCCGTTTCTAATAACATCTTGAGACATACATGCCATACAATTTGAAACCAAATGTAGTCAAACATGACTACTTCGCGACAGATATTTTTATTTCCGCATTTGAGATCAAGCGCTGAGATCAAACATCGACTTGTGAAACTGACCCCCCCGTTCGATGTACCGCTAGAAAAGGCACAGTATAATTTTCACGGAGCTTCCTTTGGAGTTTGTGGACCCGCTTATTCTACGGACGATGAAACTTATTAACGTGGAAAACAGCTACGGTGAAGTTTTTAGACAGGTCGGCTTTGGATTCTATGTCTCGTCCGGTCACATGACCCAAAATCACAAGCCAGAAATCAAATAGATCAGGTGACTAAAGAGCGGAGACAAAGTCAGTTGCCGATTAGGACTGTAGAATCTCCCAAATCATCAGTCTGTTTGCTTCTGGCACACGATAAGCGTTGGAAGTAATTGGTAATGCTTACCAATCTATCGGCAGCTGATCCTAATTAGACCGAAACAGGTAAAATTGGTTGTAAATTTGTCTCTTCAATTTCCTCTACAAACTTTTAAAACCATTTCCGAAAGAGTAAAAAATCTCAGTAGTACAGCGCTATAACCAGCGGAGAAGTGTAAATCTAAGTAGTAGACCAGACCAAAGAAAGGAATCCAAAGTTGTTTTTATAACATGTTCTCCACATGGCCTCATAACTGTCGTTATTTTCCGGGAATATTTCCGTCTACACGACGTCAAATCGATCAGCGCTTGGTCAGCTGATTTGAAAAAACAAACTACATAGCGTTGAGCTGTTAAATAATTCAATTTACCGGGCCGTAATGTATAGAAGGTTGATGAAAAATGTTTTTTCGGACACTTGTAAATAAAGAGTTTTCACTAATCCCACGTATAGTGGGAGCAACTTATGGTTGGATATTTTTGACGGACACTCGCTCGTGTTGATGCAAGTATCAGGATGAGTAAAAGTCCAGTTAGGCACCAATATGTACAGAAAATAAAAGAATAGTCTTCTTAAATCGCGTAAATGCATTTCCAAGCATTCGTAGCACAAGTAACTTCAGGGAAGAAATAGATGAGCATGAAATAAGTAAATCATGAAAATATGGAATTGTAAATGTATGGAACAATGCCAGGTCAGCTACGTCAAATCGCGCATCAGGAATTCTACTGGCTGGTATAATTTAATGGTCGTTTACCCTAATAAGTTTTTTACATGCTTATTAGGTTGAAATTAACGCTTGGAGTAACGTTTAACATTCCTGACTTGTAGAAATCACTTTTGAACATTGCGTCAAATCTGTTAAGCTGAAAGTTTAGGTAAATGGATACAACAGATTTGCGGAACCACATTCCCTAATGCATAGAGAAAACAGGAGTGTTGTTCTTATTGATGGAATTTGTCGAGGGGCATGCGTTTGTTTTTTAATTTCGTTCACCTAGGCAGATGGAAAGTAGATTAACTAACTGACTATGTTATACCTGCTGAAGTCACATGGAAACAGGATTTAACGCGCAATCCCCTTACGGAAGCTGCCTTTTTATGATATAGGATGACGACTTCTTTGAGTACTTCCAAATGATTTCGTGGGATGGTCTGTCCATTTTCAGGTATGTGGGAAGCTGTCTGCGCCAACTAAGGCGTCAGTTGGGGGTCCATTCGGATCGGTACCAGAAACTCAACTTTTCTTGATTTTGGTCAGTTTTCTTCCTCCCTATCCACCTTACTCTCTGTAACTGATAAGATTTATCAAACACTGACGTAGCCTGACTGCGCCTGAAGATCGGATCTTACAGACTCTACCATACTCGGAATACTTTACTGTCGCTGTTTATCAGTTCGTTCCTCTGCTCGTTTCTGCTCCCTGGGTGACTGCGTTTAAAAAACTAGTTGACACCTCTTTAAATATCGTACTTTGTATGCACAACCAAGGCGCATACACCCCATAAAACCCATTATACTTGTACCTCCATACTCGTCACTCCATTTCCCACCGACTCAGCTGCAGTCACTTGCTGAAACCTTATACACACGTTTTATTATTATCATTATTATTTATCCATTATAAAACATATATCCTTTGATAGTTTCCTGGTGCTATTTTTGACAACGCAAAATCTATGCAAATCCAAGCACATCACATCTGAAGACATCTTACTGGCACGTAGGACAGCTTGATCCAGTAACAAAAGACCGTATCCGTCGTTCACTGGACAGTATCATGATACTGAGTAGTCTGACATTGTGAATGGCTGGTCAGTCGACACAAATGATTACAAGTCTGTCAAGACTGTCAAGATGTAAATGCTCTCTCCTCAGTAAGTAGGCCTGAAACATGAGAACCCACGAAAAGAAAGCTTACGCCATTCATGCCGTGGCAATGCGTTGCAGTTAAGTAATGGTCCAGTAGAATCAAGCGTCTTCTCTGAATAGCAAATTAAAACGTTTTATTTCGCATAAATTGCAAACGGAAGCTGGTTTCCTTCTAGGCATTTGACTGTCAAAAATAGCAGTGGTTCGAAAGAAAACAAACCCAAGCTGTCGCTGAGCATAGATTGGTTATAAAAGGAGCCTTTGCTTCTCAAATTTTATGCGTCTCTGTGTGAAAGCTGCGGGCGAAATATTGTGAGGAAAATTCACTGAAACGTACGGTTCTCAAACAGGATGTCTAGAGGAAAACCCAGACAAAGCGCCTGACCTATTTTACATATGCGAAGCATGTCTATGAGACTAATTCCCTAGTGGAATTCTGTAGACCCTCATGGGAGAACAGAATAATCATATGGTTGAAAGTAGGGCACACGTTTCAATCCGAATACTGTTGTGGGCATCTGATGATTGATACATACCTTTGATTCGTTATGCTAAAGAGACAGTTTCGAGGCAAATTCGGATAACTTATGGCCTCTTGTTTATTGACCCTGTATCTAGCGTGATATTTTCTCACTTTTATCCCCTTTTTGTACCATCAATCAAACTGTTTTATTTTGTGCTTCAGTGGCCCTATTTTAAGCTTGTCTTCGAGTGTTTATAAAGCGATTCATCCGAATAATAGCCCAGCGAATTCGAACTCTCCCCTCTTAAGTAACGTTGTATCTTTTTTCCTTTTTATAGACTTATTCAATTGGAGGGCATGTCGTGTTCGGATAACACCACTCACGAAAACCAACCAAGCCTGAAAAATAAAAACCATTTCAAAACAATCCAAAATGTGCTCAGTGACCAAAACCATCCAAAGCAAGACAGGTGGATTGAAAGATCATAAAACCCCGTGGCATTTTGGAAACAACGATGCACTAATGTGTCACGCGCCTTGAAAGGAAATATGAACATTCCAATTAAGACCGATTCTGTCAGAAGAAAACCTTCCTGGCTTTTCTAACAGTTTGCCCTACATTGCTTGATTAGGCCACATCGGCAGGCGCGTTGCATTAACATAAACAAGATTTTATCATTAGCGCGGTTAGGCCCTGTCTGGAAGCACATTTACTGACGTTTGCTAAATGCTACACAGTCGTAAATGGGCTCCTTGCTAACCTTGGCTGAACTGCATCCACTCGAAATCGAAAACCCGCGTCCAAAATTTGTTACAAAGCTGCCACTGATGAGGCAAACGAACCCTTCAACTGGACAAACATCAGATTTATAGGATGGGTAATCCTAATTGGTGGCAGCGTATTTTGAGAAAACTGTTCCTGAAGCAGAGCGATAATGGAATCAACTGTGCACCACATAAACCTTCCTGGAATAGGTACAGAGAAAGCACGCAAAATGAAGCGGTTTTATTTTTTAATAGAAAGATCGGATACACAATGTTTAGCGGTTGTTTATTGTTTATTACCATAGGGTTTATACTGTATATTTATTACGATAGTTTCCGGACAGATTACACAGTGCATCTTCAGCAGAAGCATCATACTCAAATAGGAGAGTGAAGACTTAATCAGTCCTCATTCTTTTTAACTTTACCAGACTTCGGTAAATACTCACGAATAGTAAGTTAGTTGGTAATAGACTGTGCAGAACAATGGCCACTCAGCCAGTCTAGCTCCGTGTGCTTTTTCTGCTTCTAGGTCAGCATATTGATCTTAAATTTAAATGACTCAAAAGTTCCATTACAGTATGAAAGTTATGCACTTTTGTAGCAAATAGTTATGACCAATAGGACATCTCTCTATCAAAAGCTGGAGACCAACATTTAAAAAAAATATCGATCCTCAGCAGAACTCTCTTCTGCTTCGAACCTTCCAGAATACTTAAGGGAGAAATAATACCATCTAGGAATCGCTCACCATGAGATTGTTTCTTTACCACACTTAATTGTTCTAGAGAACTACCGGTTTTACTGAAAAACATGCTTAGAATTTTTTAATTGGAGGGCTCAGCGTTGGAGATCATTTGGTTAGAAAACGTGGCGGAGGATGTTGCATACCAACAAAACCAACAGTAAACCGGAGTGGCAACACACCAAATGCAATCACGCACACATGAGGTAATACCGGTTGTGAAACAATACACGCTGATGTTCGATTTACACGCAGTTTTGCCATTTTACAGCACTTAAAGCTGTCCAAACGACTTTCACCGATTGAATCCTACTTAATTCGGCGTCAACTGACAACTCATTCGTAAAAGGGAGTCATTTTTGCATAGACAAAACACATTACGCACAAGGTTGCTGAAAATCCGAATACCCCACGCCCAGTTCGCCCTTCCACTTCAGGCTTATCAGGTAGGCACAGTCCCTGAGTTTTCGGCAACCTTATTTTATCCTTGGAGCAAATAGCACGTGCGTCCAACCATGAGCGGAAAATTGAGCTGGGCTTCAGGGATGGTCCTTTGTTTTTGAGCTCTCATGATTGTTTGTGGACATGGCTATGAGAAGAAAAATGTCATTCGGTTTCCCTGCGTAAAGCTAGTCTGCTGCAACCCTGTCACAAAAGTAGCTGAAAGATTTCGTCTTATTTATCTGGAACACAAGTACCTGCATAAAATATGACAGCATCACTTGCTTAGAAACATTGAAAACATCTGCCTTCGATTCTTATGTCATTCGTAGGGCAGTACTTTTGGTATCATCAGATAATCTGTAACTCACTCACATAGAGAAAAAATGTGGAGAAGAAAAACAGCAATGTGCACGTGTCTGGGCAAAAAGACTAGGCAATGCGTCTACATGTGTCGAACTGTGTGTGGTAGCTTGGTACATCAACATCAGTGTGGCTTGACCCACCTGTCATGGAAATCGATACTTTAGCAGACGAAAAACATACGCATGCTGTCGCTTTATGAGAAACAAATATAAGACGCTGCAATAAGCGGAGGTGAACATCGAGTTATAACATCAGCAAATGTGAACTAGGCGCGCTCCTTCTGTGCATTTGTTTCAGAATTCGGTCCTATTGATTTAGCCTCAAGCAGGTGCCGCAGTGAACCCGCTAACGGCACCTCAGATTTTCAAAATATTGAAAACAAATCAGTTTGTTGTTTATTAATTAATGACGTTTCAGGTAGAGCTCTACAGAGTACGTGGAGAGTACAGTTGAGTCTGAATACGGTTTCACAACAATTTTGGGAGCCACGTGTGAGCAAGAACGCCTTCGGCCTACATGTCCACTTAAACTCCAGCATGCTGAAGGTAGTGGTTTTAAAAAGGATAACCTGGGAAATCAGTGACTCAGCGAAACCAGTTGTTTAGTCTGTCCATTTGTCATTAGCCTTGATTCAAGTGTTGTTCGAACTTGGGAGGAAAAAGTCGTTTTGCTATTACGATCCTACGGCCTGACATCTGCTGTCGCACCGATATCAAAAATTTTCTGGTCTCAAAGAGAATGGAATATAAGCGTACCTCTATGGGGGTCAGGCTAGGAGTTGCTCGATTGCAGCTTTACGGAATCCAAACTAAAGAAATTCTGTTGGATCACAAAGTAACAAACGTGAATTGGTTATTTGCCGATGGCGAAATAAAGAGGCATATATGCAGTATGCAATTCGAGCCTTAGTCAAAAGGCGCTCAGAGGCAACAGGGGGAAGAGCTGGTAACATTCTGCCGTTGTAATACAGGACTTAAAATTTAAGATTCCTATCAGTTAACTCACCATCATCACTAAGAGAACTGTAAGAGGTTAAGCATATCCGCATTATGGCTCCTAATTGAGAGAACCAAATCACCGGATGACCTGAAACAACCAATTACTTCGAGTCAACCCTGGAACGTAGTTGATGGTAATTAAATTGGCGGTTACAGCATCTTCGGCCCTGCTAGCAGCAGTTTATTATACTATGGTTAAAATTTTGTCGTTACAGTTACGTGATCTGCGTATGTGCTATAAAACTGTCCAAAACATATTCTTACTTAGGCCGGCCATTTCGGGTCATCGATGTTTTCAAAGTTGTTAGCTTTAAAAATCCACGGTAACATAATCGTACCTCAAACACCACATTCCCCGGAAGCGAACGTAGAATAATGCCAATAAAATTGATGGGCTTTACTTGTTTATTATATAAATTATTCCGAGCATTTTTTAAATCTGATCAATAGCACGAGGAAACTTATTGTGTTTATTGTCACCGGATGGTATTCCCTGACTTCTAGAAGTACCGAAACCTGGTGCGTCTCAACATGTAGCCCCAATGAAAAAAAACATTTGATTATCATATGGTGTTCGACTTTCTTCACACCAGATCCGAAATCGCTCATGTCCTTACCACAAACACTATCGTAACTAATATGAATTATCGAGCAAATATATTTGGATCTTGCTATGTATTGGTCCATGTGCTTGTTCAATCATTTGGAATTTAGCCTTCTGTTGCTACAAACGTGTGAAACGATGCAAACGACTGAGAACATGCGATTCTTAACTCAAATGTTGGCGTACACCCCAAATAAAGAGCCAGATCAATAAAATCACCATCCGTGGTGGCCATTCTCTAGTCTGTCTGAGAAGGTTGTGGTTTCGATTAGGTTATAAAGTGTGGCTTAAGGATTTTCCTATCGTTTCCGGTTAACTTACTGCAAGAGTCAGAAGCTTTACCCTAACTATGAACAGAGTGTAATATAGCCGGTGAACTGGAAATTGTAGCTGAACAAAGTGTTGGTGTCCGGAAAACCTATTGGAATGCGAAAGCGTTATACGAAATCTCAATGGCCCGAGTTCTGCTCTATCGGTGCGAGTTTCTGTGCATTTGTATATGATTTGGAGGTCTCGATGAATCTAAATGTTGTTTCCATATATCCTTAGACTTCTTCTATCCGCTCTGAGCGTAAGGAGTACAGTCTCAGTAGATAGATGTTTTGCATATTATGGTGCCTAACCATCCTTTTCAACCTGCTTCTTTAGTGAATCTCAAATGTGTCTCCCCCACAAAAAGTTCACTCAGAACGGTCAAGATACCCACCTTGGTTATTTCGAGTTGTTCTCTCAGATTGCGGGTACTGAACCGAAAATAAGTGGCTAAAAACAAAGTGCACCCAAAAAGAGAGGCCTTGCCAAGTACGTACCTTTCAACGTCTAGCAATGTATTTACTAACCGAAAAATAACGTCGCCTGTGTAACAGACGATACTCCCACTGAGTGTTATTACTTTGCGTTCGTTTGTTTCCTAAAATGCGGGTTTTCGATAGCTCTGGGGTTTCTGTTATTTATGATGTTGTTCGATCTGTTATCTTAGAGGTATTTCCGAACAAACCCAGTTCTGTTGTTATTCTATTAGCAGTCAAATTGGCTCTTCACCGATGGGTATAAATGGGCGAGTCGTAAAAATATTTCGCCACCTCGTTTTGACTTTCTAGTTTTTCTGATGTGTGACAGATAAGATCGATAATCCTACTGATCTAATCAAGTCCGCCTAATTTTATTTACCTGCAGCTAATCAAAATTAACTTATAAAGTAGAACAACTGGACTTGGTTTTCTAACCTTAATAAGTTTAGAATATCGTTCGTTTAAATCACTTGTCTCAGAATAAAATTAACAGGTTTTAATCTACATAAGATACAACTGCATAATATGTACCAGTGAACATTCCCATAGATAAATTCAATTTTTCAACTTTAAACTTCTCAACTATCGGCAAAAAAGGATTTTCTGGTGCAGGACATTAAGTCAATTAAACAAAAACCCCGACTTTCTTTGGGCAGCATCGTTATTTCTTTCTTTTCTTGCATATGAAAGATGCTGAGACTTAAATCTAAGGATATAATTGTGAATGCATCATGGTATAGTCTGGAAATCCATTTTACGACCAGTTTTTGATTGATTGTGGCTACTAGCTGAAAGTAGATGATTTGGTCACTTGACTTTTGTTTTATTAAATTCTACTGTTACCCATCGCATCATGCAGCGACTTGCCGTTAGTTTAAGCCCGAATAACGTGCAATGCTGATAAGCACTGGTGTTCCCGCTAGTCATTCCCTAAGCGACTGAGAACCTAGTTTGCTCTTTGGTGCAGCAATGCTAAACTGAGCTCTGTGATATATTTTGCGACACTTCAAACCCTGATTTTCTACCGCGTTTGAACTAGTGTTCTGGTGGGTGGTTTCAGAAGCATAGTTACATGATGATATTAATTAGGGTTTTCTTAAGAACGATTGTACGCGTGCATTTTATAGCTGAGGTGTATTTGGTGTATCACGCGGTCTCTCCTTAATTTTGCCGGCTGCTTTATGTCCAGTCACAAAAGATGAAAGGAGCTCATATGTTTCAAAACTGCACATTGTGGACTGTTTAATAGGACCCACAATTATCATGATTATTATTATCAAACCTGGTTTTTACGTGTCAATCGTTTTTCATAAGAACACCTATACTAAGTCTCACTAGAACTAAGATATCAAAATTACAAGAATCGATGTTTGTTTGCTATCAGAACAGATGGAGACTGAGGAAAATCTTGGTGCGCTCACCACAGCAGATTGAACACCGTGATTTTGAGCGTACACATTCTTTTAAGGTAAGTAGTGGTCTGGTCATTAGCGACAAACAACTAATAGTCCCCCTTTTGTCCTGATGCACTTACTCTCGTGAGTCCATACCAAAGGGAGAAAGCAGTGGATTTAAGCTTTTCCTTATTACAGCTCATCATTAGTGCAGTTGCCTGGCCGGGACATCGTACGTGCAAGAAGATGGTGTTACCAGTACTCCATCGGTGCATGCTGGACTCGTCCGAATTAGCATGTTGAACAAACGAACCGGTTCCCGCTTGAGCTGTGTGATTTATGTGAATGAAAACTCTATAAACTTCGCAACCGACCACTTACTACTAAGTAAAACTTTTTCAAGTTGCCGCAGCTCTACCTAATTGGAGAATCCCAACAGGCGGTTCCACTGATCGACACAATCAGGATAGTTACTGGGTCGTCGTTCGAGGCGTCGGACAAACAAATCACACCGCTCAAGCTTGACCATGTTCACCTATACACACTTCGCATGTCAACATTTTGGAGTTCAAACCAGGCACATGCACTACTTATGAGATGTAATAAGAAGGAAATTCCAAGTTGATATTTTCTCCTTTTGGTGTGAACTTACCAGAATGTGGAAGATTGTTCAAACAAATGTGAATTCTACAGCTTCTGCATCCACCGACCAATAAACGCTCAATAGTCATCCAAATGTCAAATATCGGGATTGAGTGTACGGACGATATATCTACCATAATTTGTTAAGCCAGACAAACTCACGTGTTTTTTTGCTTGTCCTGTATGAAATGTGTTGCAACCGATGCCTCGTACCTCGATAAAGTGGTTAAATCTTAGCTCCATTCTCCCATATCAGTATGTTGTGGTTCAATTCCAATTATGTGGCTGAAATAGTTTCTATTACAAGTTTATTTATTCATTTTCCTGAGCTAGATGAATGCACCTGGTTTTCTGACATTTTCAGGTTCCCTTGTATTAGCCTGCTGCGTACTTTATCCTCTTGGCTGGTCGGACAATCCAGAAGTCACACAAATTTGTGGAGATCGCAGTTCAGTTTTTCATTTAGGTAAGTAGTTTTAAAGATTTGTTTTTTTCATGACACATGGATGATTTGGAGGTACTGTGGCATGCTGTAGAAGTTGCTTCAATATGAAACTGAAGATAGCTCGGTATTCAGTTGAGTTATCACGGTAGTTCTTCAAGGTTGGACAAGAAAACATGTTTTTGTAGGAATCCTTCATGCTTTTTGAAGAATAACGTGTGAATGTGTTCCTTTTTAGGTCGTTGCCAATTGGGATGGGCTTATTTGCTAACATTACTGGGAGGATTCTCGAGTATACTGGCTTCAGCACTACCGAGCCTGTGCGGTCCGTGCTTAACTAGTAGCCACCACCGATTCCTTTTCCGTATCACTCCATCTGACCCTACGAAGAATGCCACAGGAGAGATGGAACTGTCAAGAAAACCACAAGACTACACCCACTGTTCCGGCTCTTCTGGACCAAACCAAACGATGACTGTACATTCAAATGTTGTCAAGTGGCCCGGAGCTATCAACAGCTTTTACGCTCGTGTGCAACAACCAGTGTTCGTCAGCCCCGGACCATCTCCGAACATACCCACACAATCCATCAAAAGTCATGCAACAAATAGCAGCTTGATGGGCTCATTCATGGACATGGAATCTAAAGTGCCGAATGACATCAAGTCACCCACGGTAGAATGTTCTGAAAAAGTGAGCTAGGGTGACACCGAAAAATACTAGCGAAGATTCAGAACGTATGATGAACAACACTGAGCAATCCTTCAGAGATTTTGATTCTTCTCCTTTTTGAAGTGATTTTAAGATTACACCCGTGCTTTTTTCCCGAATGCAAACGCTATCAGCTGGCGAATGCTGTCTAGTAAATATTCACACGAATCGACACTGTCACCTGCGTAATGAAGCTTAACAAAACAATGCAAAATGTCACTGCCTCACTTCACAAAGCATAAGGAAGTGCCTCCTCCTCATCTGCTTTCTGTATACACTGCACGCCAATATGTTACATATACCAAGGATTCCTTTGCCGGTCCTATTGCCATTTGAATATCTTGATTCTTTGAAGAGATAGACTAATCTAAGGAAATTCAGTACAAAGCCTTGCCTTTATCCAGAAGAAAAACCATGTAATTTACAATGTAAAATGTTCGCTTGTGATTGTTAAACACATCTTGGAGGAAACAGAACACACATCGTGTAACATCGTGAGCGACACTCGCGCTTCATAGTTTGCTCGGGTTTAGACAAGTACTTTGCATGTCACAGGACCGTCTGCCTCGCAGAACTCTTTTCGGCGAGCCCTATGCTGAATGAAAGTAGCCGACAGGTGGATTCTGTATAATATGGCAACGAAGTAGGAAAACTCTAACCAGTGAACTCAGTGGGGTCGATAACTACAGCCTCCCCGGATGGAGACCCGGGGACTCTACTCACCCCTAGTAGGTGACACTTGTGGATATGACTCAGTCACACAGTCATTGTTGCTCGTCCACCAAAGCTATCGCCTTCAGTACGTAGCTGCCCAAACTATTTGAACATATCATAGCCTCCAATACTTGGCTATATCTCCAATGCGATCTCGAATTCCGGTGACCGAATCTGTGTCGGTTGAAAACGACGTATGTTTGGTACACAGTTTGTAGCAGACAGACTGAACTGAAGTGAAACTTAGGAGCCTGACTATCACAAAAGCTGCGGGGTTGATCAGCAGTGCAGTCACTCCAAGCTTGTTCACTACCGTCGACAACTAGGCACAAAAGTGTTTGGATTTACTCACACCCTTCGGTCCCAGAATATCCATGGTAACGTTAGAATTACTGTGGCAGCGTGCATCAACTGACGCGCACAGTATGTTCACACAATTATATTTCACTATTGCAAAGTGAAAACACGAAAAAAATTATGTGAAATTTTTGATCATTTTGATGTGCACGCAAGTATTCTACATAGATTCCCAGAGGTCTAAAACATTTTGAGAGGGCTGGCATACTTCAGTGGGTACAGTACCTGCTGTTTTACAACTGAACGCCACCGTCGCAGTAAGTCGTGTAGATGATCCACTTATTTTCCGTTTGTTTATGTAAGTCATTAGCTGAAGCTGCTCTGTTCCTCCAGACAAAATTACAGACATTTCGATCATTCGCCCTTCTGTTCAATGTGCTGTTTAGAAAACCACCAAGAATGTCAATGAATTGGTGCTGTGTAGAATGAAGACAGTTTGTGTGGTCCATGACGACGGTGCAAGGCGCCTGGTGTTGTGTTAAATGCTTTCTAGGACGAATAACAGCGCTGATTTAACGTGTTGTTTGAGACGACGTTTCGACTACCAAAGGAAGTTTACAACAGAGTCTAAAATACAAATTATCTAGGTGCTCGCGTCAGTGGGTGACTGTAAGCAAACAAAAATAGTCTTATCCGGCTTGTTTGATCGTGCACATTTGAGCATGTGGCGCATATTATGTCTTTTTGATGAGGTAAGTAGTTGTTTGCATGAACTGCGTCGAAGTCGGATAAGTTCTAGTCTGTCGGCCACTGTTCGCAGACCTATGGTGAAAAAGCCTGTACCACGATTTCGATAGACATCCCTACGACGTCGGCTTATAACAGCAGCCTCAGGCACGGATGTTCCACGGATTTGCCGAAACACTGCTGCAGCATTTGCAGCGTCAACACCGCGTATGTCAGCAGCGACAGGTTAGGAGATTGCTAGGACATTTTTTAAACCTTCCAGAACTATCCCCACTGCAGTGCTTTATTCGGGCTTTTTCCTTATGTCTGTTGTTATGGAATGATTAACAGACGTATGAGCACCCAAATCCGGTGATCATGAGATCCTGATCTTTTTGATTTTCTAAACATTAGGTAAATATGCTATCCACTGTGTAATACATCTACAACGAAAATCAGCTAAGCACAACAACGTCACCTGATCCACAGTTGCTCACTCAGTAAACCTGTCCCTTAATCCGTTTTAATTTAATTAACTTGTCGAAACTCTGAAACCCTCTACACTATGTGTACACTAAGAGTGTTGGGAAAAGACAGGTAACGAGCATTTGGTTGAACTACCTGCCCCATGATATGGTGCGTTCAAGAAGAGAACGAAGTAGACAAGGGCCAATTGTGTTTGAGCCTAGAAAAGACCACCATAACGTCTCCCATTAGTTCCAATAGGCTCTTAATTTTACACGCAACTTCTACTTCACCCTCTTGTAATGTCATTTGTTATGGGGCATAGTCTGAACATGTATGTGAAGTCATCACAAAGAATGATACATAACGAAAAAAAAGATTTCGCTTGTTAAAAAGTCTACCTCTTATAGGAATAATTATAAAATTCACTCTCAGATAATTTGCCTGAAGACTCTAAGGTGGACAGCGCGCTGAGACTGCAAATACTAGGTCTAGATGGAGCTGAGCGATGTTGGAGAAACTTCTGCTACATATTTACACTACTGCTACGTTAGGAAGTAGTGAAAGACAATTAAAAATAAGTAGGCCATTCATCGGGGGGTTGGTGAGTCACGGTTAATTATAAGGTAGAAAAACCAGTAGCAGCAATTGAAGAGTAGAAAACAAGCGGGGAATAAAAAACGGCTATAAGCGTCTATCTCTGAGTCATAAGGTTCAGCCTGCTCTTTTTGACCCGCGTTTGCTGACGGGGGTCTCCTTGGCGAAGGAATTTGTTTGCGTTTCCCCAAGCCGGTCAAATTTAACAGTCGAAGAAGGGACCGGAATGAAACGAAGGATTCTTTGGGGTTTGAGCCTACATCTGGAAGTTCCGATTTTGTCACTGGCTCCTTGGTGTTTGGTGGTCTGACCTTCAGTGCTGACTTCCTTGGTGGATCCTCCACATAAGCGAGCGGTGCACTTCCGATCAGTCTTTGACGTTCAGGTACGCTGGGAACGAAGTAATCTGAACTGCAGGGCTCCCGAATTACAATACGCCGTTTATCCCGAGATCTTCTTGGTTCACTTTTATCGGGCTTGCCGCAGCATTCATTGGGTTCAGCCTATAATTCAATAAAGCAGCATAGTATATTCATTTTAGCATCAAAATTCAGATATTCAGGAAAACTGTTTTTTACGGTTGCTTCTTGCCTAAAGGAAGCACTCGTGAACAAAAACAAGGGGTTGCAAACATGTTTACCTACAGCCTTACCAGGTTGTCCTTACTCTCGTTGCAGGCGAAAGCTATAGAAGCAACTAAATTTCTGTTTGATTTGCCACACGCAAACCTAAATTGCATTTAATGATAAGTATCTCTCCTGAAACTGACCAGGTCACGATATCCATAACGATATCCTCGGTTGCCATGTGTGTTGATTACTTGTTTGTTGACTGGTTTATGGACTATGGGTGTTTTCTGCTCACAAACAGGATATGCATGATCACCTGCCCGTGGATTGCTATTATGGTAAAACACTGATCCTCTCGTTGCGAACGGAGTCAGAAGCTGGTTATCACAGCAGATACAACCTTTGATGTTAAGTTCGAAAATTTTTCTCCTCCAGCATGCATTATGAGCTGCATAAACGTACTTGAGTCAAAAGACTGAGCTGAACGTGAGTTACTTGAGGTTAATTATAACGCTTCCTCACAGTGGAGGGAGAAAACGATTAGGTTGTATGGAGGAATTTCATGAACGGTTGGAATAGCAACACTTATGGGTCCGTAAGCCGATTGTTTTTGAAAAAACACAAACATAATTAAACATAATTAAAACTAATCATTAGGATTAGGCCTTCAAAAGTTTTCGGTACATTGCATCGGAAAGGTTAATCGCGTTGAAAATCAAATAACATGGTAGTTGTGAATATAAGAAACAGCAAGGATATAGTTGACCGAATTTTCTTGAAACTTCTCGGTGAAAACGTAACGTACTGTTTTAATCAAAGGATGACAGGAAATTTCATCACGCATGTGTTCTTCAGGTAGCCTTAAGACAGGGAAATTATACATACATTGTACATTTTGGTGACACCCAAACAACACTATATCGCAAATACTACACAGGACACCTAGGGAAGCTTACTCTAGTATTTCCCTTATTCAGATAGATGAAAATTTTAGGCAGCTTATGTCACAGAATTTAGATTTAGTCATGGGCCTCTAATAGATGCGGTCCCCATTCTGCAAGGATATTTTACTGTACGTTAATTTTTGAGCTCATGTACAGGTTAAATCGTTGGAATGAGTGACTCAGTGAAGTGCACGTACCTAACACCGTAGTAAAGTTCTTCCACACAATTTTCCGTAAACCGGCAACCTGGAGATTCCATCGCGAAAGTAATGAAAACAGTTTCCTCTGGTTATTGTGACCGTTTACTGAAATACGCAGAGAATACCATTGTTTTCTTCTATGAGTATAGGCTCTGATGCGCCGTGGTACTGGATTCCCAAACACACCATTCCCCGGAAAAAACGTTCCTTGAGAGTTGAGTTAAATAGTCACGTGGTATTTCAGACACTCTTTGGTCAACACTGTTCTGTCAGCAACATCTATTGATTTTTAGGTGCGCTTTAGACAACATGCAAAACTCTACGTTGAAGGGGACGTAGGTGTTAAAGTGCTATTCAGGGAATCTATGTTCAAGAAATTGAGCAGTGGGAACTTAATCACTCCAACTATTTATGGATCTTCTACGACATATTTCGTCCGAATCATCCAGTAAACGTATGATGAATTATCAATTATCCCGAGTAGCTACATATAGTGTTCGTTATTTACTGAGCAAGTATATATCTCCGAGTACAAAATGGTCCACTTGTTACAGATTATTTTTTCTGTGGTGAAATATTTGCAAAAATGGTCTCTGGTTGGTAAACAACACTGATTTACGGAAGTGTGAAATCATCGTAGATTTTGCCGGATGGCACCCGTGAAATGTCAGTAACAGGGAAGTCTGCCAAAATCAAAACATCACAAAGAAAAGCTATTTTGCCAGCTACTTCGTGAGGACTGCTCTACGAGTGCTGAGACATTGGGCCCTGAAAAAAGAAATCGTCTCTTGGAATCTTTAGAAGTTGGATCCATTTTAGAAAGATGACCATTAGGGGGTTCATCTATCAGGAAAAATATTCTGACTGGATGTTTTATTCTTTCTTACAGGATCATTCTAAGATGTGGTACCTGGCAAATTAAAATAGTTGGCAGAAAACGAGGAGAACTGAGCAATCTCGAAGAAGGGTTTTATTTCAGTTAAAGGCTGTAATTCGTCTTTGCTGATTCTCGATGATATCAGTGTGGTGGCTTCCTTCCTAGAGAGGACCCATACTCACCCCGTCCACCGTAAACATCAGGGCGGTAAACCTCCTTCAGATGAAGCAATCCTCATATCCCGTGCTGCTGATAAGTGGCGAAGTGCTATCAATCCAAAACAATGTTGCCGGAAGGAAGATACGCATTGACAGCTGTGTATTCCACGGGAGAATTTGTGAGCGAAGTGATACTTTTATTGCAGTGGAAACGTAAGCACTATTTGAAACCACACAGTCACACTGGCCACCCCTAAGTGCAAATTTTTTTTCAGAATCAGCTGAGAATTTTCTGTTCTCGTCTTGCATAATTTCCCACATCGGATAACAGAGGTGAGGAGGACTTTGTCTGATCCCGGCAATTCCAAGTTCAGAGCTTGATTTCTACCATCTTGCGAGAATTTTGTGGCATTACTCGCTTTTCTACATAGGCGGATTTAAGTGTAGTATTTGATTATTAATTAGAACTGACTGCCGTTAGAAACACTGCTCCGTGAAAACGTGTGTTATCTTGGTGTTCTGAGCATCCTGGAAAGCTGGCTTACAACATGACAGCCTACGAACAAACCTCAGCCGCTGGCTACCGGAGAACCGCAGATGATAGCATTCGTCATGTAGCTTTTTAGACCGTATTTTCTCCTAATTAGAGACTCTGCATGATTTTCTTGATAGCAATTGGGCTAACTCATCAGTTTTTATTTCTGCACGGCTGTTTTCCTCCGGAAGTAGACCGCTGGTGTTTTGGCAGCCAATCGTGCAAGCATTATCGAAAGAACTTCACTTATTCGACAAAAACTTAGATCCCTTGACTTCAGAACGTGAGTTCATTCATTTCACTGCCCATTTCAATAAACTTTCTAATTTATTGAGTAATTCAGTATCTCATATCCTGTTATCATGCGGCCAAAGTTAAGATAAGATACAGTTACTTGAGAGTTAGATACAGTAGCGATGTAAATACCAACAAGTTGATTTTGGAACTAGTGGAAAGCAAGAAAGAAGCCAATTTTGGAATGGCAAACGTGATTCCAGGATTAACATTGGTTGCGACCTCGAAATGTTGGCTTCAAATTACTAGGCTAACAATTCCAAGATTAGGCCGGATAAGAATGAGAATTTACATAAGATATCTTCAAAAGATATCAGAGCAAGCAAAAATGGAAATGACATTAACAGCTTCATTCATGCAGTCAAGTCAATCAACCGATTTGCTTTCAAACACCCGAGGAAACAAAACCTGGGAATTGGATCTATTCTGGAGAGTCGCACCACTTTATTACCAGCAGACAAGGACAAACGACAGGGACGGATAAACAGGTTGTGCAAAAGATTTATGAAAGTCATAACTACTTTGTTGTGAGTAGTCTCGGTCTGCTTGATTTCAAACACTTTTAACAGAAGACAGTATATTCTCCAGCAGGGGCTAACAGGCTTCTTAGTAGCCCCTTGCCTGGATGAATAATACAGTAACGCGGCAGATTTTTGCACTCACAAATGGCAAGTAACAGTTAAAACGAGAGCGTCATGAGGCCGATATTTTGAAACTTGACCACCAAAAAACGGAGTGCTCGATTACTCCAGGAATCAGATTCTATGTACTCACAAATATCTGCTAAGTATAAATATTTCATTTAGGAGCAAGGAAATCGGTATCATGCTCTTTCAGCAATGAAGTATCTTTTCCTTCATTTACGTGGCCCATACAGGTCCATTCGGAACAAGATAAAAATGACAATTTTCATTACAGTGGCCGCTTTAAATATTTACACTTTTGTAACTGATACTTGCCATCACGATATGGCGGACCTGCGTAGTTCTTGTTAGCCTGTCCGACCCAAATCACTAAGCAGATGTTTTATTCACCTAGATATGTCAATGTGTCAAACAAATGACGAAAACGACGGTTTTTTGAAGTCGATATTTATTGGTCTGTTCAGGGTTGTTTGGCCAGTCATTCATTGATTGATTGTCTGCATGTATCCAGTTCCAATATATCGGCTATATCCCGCCAAGATTCTTTAACAGTCGTGTTGGTGGGTTCTTTATTTGTGGTTTCGATGACAGTCAGGTGAACATCCATGAAAAAGTCTCTCATCTTTCTTTCTGAGGGATTACTTTTTATACGGATTTTAAAGAAAAATCCTCCATGCATTCAGAATTATTTATCCCATAAAAATGTAAGTTTTGATGGGTTTATTTTGGGTGAGAGATATTGTATAGTGGAATTATCGAACCACGACTTAAGACTTTGGCCGTGGGATGAATAAATTTTTCACTGTCAGTTACCTGTACAGGAAGTCACCCCATGAAGGCCAATGAAAAGTTTCTACGACATTGTACCGGTAGTACATGTTTCTTTCTGTCATGATTTCCCTTCTCATGCCTATCGGTTCTCAATTCCGTTGGTCTTTCACGGAGACCGAATGTAGCTCAGTGTGAAGTCAACTTCTGAACAGTGACCAAGCTCTGTGGTAGGCAGCGTTTCAGCAATTAGTTTGAGAATGCAGTCAATCCTGCTCTCCGATTGCTTAATCTTGCTTGCAGTGAGAATCATACAAAAATGCTCCACCATGCATATTTGGCTGTTTTACTGGTTCAAAATTTGAGAAAAATTGCGTACTGGTTTTCCGTTTGAAAGTCTTATAGGCTACTTTTACAATACAGATGTTCGCTTCAGTTGGTTACAAAATGAGGCTCACTTATGCAAACAAAAAAAGGAGTTAGAAATATTTTGTGATAGCTAGACATTAAAGAAACACAATTCAAGAAAGTACCTTGATGCAAGAGTTCAGAGGATACTTCTAAAGGAATAATGGAGATGGAAACTGCACCGATGAATTCTGAATTGCTTTTCACTTTTTTGTCTACTTTATTTAGCGCTTCTTCTTAGATGTATAAAGCATATTTATTTGAAACCATTTTGTTCCGCGATAGTTTTGCTGCTGAATGACTAAAGCCGGACAATTTCTCAAAATTTTTCTTATTATAAAGAGATTACTCCGTTCGAACGCTTCCTAAAAGGAATCAAGTCATCGCGTGACCGGCGCTTAGAGCCGAAAATGGATGCGGTTATTCTGGTGTACTAGCCAAATGAAGCATCACGAATACCAGCTCAGTCGAGGCAAACTGGAACTAATAAGTAGTTCATAAGGGAATCCGCGCCCACTTCAGGAAGGAAAGCAGCTTTTCGCATTCCCCAGAGGTAGTGTTTATAACAAGGATTATGATGATAGCCATTCGCATTAAGCTGTTCAACTCAGAACTAAAAGTCTTGTGTAAAAACTTGTCAGAAGTCAATTACTGCATTGAAAGACCAGCCAACCGTTATCTGCCTTGATAAAAATTTTTCTTAAGACACCTAAAGCAATGGTTGCATGTACTCACTTGATCAGTACACTCATTATTGGGTTGAACTGGAATAACACGGTAACAATAGCAAAAAAGTAAGCAGGGATCAGTGGGAAGTTTTTGTTGTCCACTAGCTCTTGCTCAAACACCTTGAACCTAAGGCTGTAACTTTTTCACAGCCTATTATGTCGAATGCGTTAGTGCATCGTACGACCTGTGAGGCGATTTCGATTTTAAGCACACATTAGCTGGATCTTCGTGAAATTTTCGACTTTTCTTGTGTGTAGCGTTTTCTATCAACCAAAGATGCTTTTTCACCAGGTAAAATACATTTTCCGATGCAAACATCACTAGTCTGGATCTGAACAGTCTTAACTGTCATCATCATCATCATCCATTATCCAAAATGATGGATAAGCTAGTCACTGATTATCTATACAAGGACTAGCAACTTATCAAGTTGCCGCTCTGTCCAGGGGCGCAAATAGCAGACATTTTCTTCGCCTTAACAGACATTGTCACTTCAACCTGATGCTAAGCTGACAGAATACACTAGATCGGTGTGCGAGGATGATTGTTTTCCTCCATAGATCAGTTTATTTTCACCCACCGTAAACGGTCTTTAAATTGCCATCATTCATATTTTTGATACTAGTTGCACTGGGACGTGTTTGGGCACTTTGAGATGCTATCATCAAAAACGCCTTATCAAGAACTGTGGCTTTCCTAGTTCTCTGCTGATTTCATTGTCAATTTGTACTTGGACGGGAGCTGTCATTTTGACTTCGAGGTTTGTTTTTAGCGCTTTCAAGCTCTGGGACACTACGAAAACCAGAACATCTTTTATCGAGACTTAACAGAGTTAGGTAGTCCTTTAGAGAGCTGATAAAGTTAGCTTCCATACTGTAGGTAGTGTTGATACAAACGTAGAGTCATAGTTTCCTCCGTGAAAGTTTGTAGAGTCATTAAGAGATTCATGACAATTGCTCAGCACGAAAGTAGCGTTTTCGCCGCCATCTATGATCGAGGATTTTGGAGTGTATGGTCCTAGACCTCACCATGCCATCTCCATCACTCATAGGTTTACTTTGGCTGCTAGTTTAATATCCGTTGTTGTCGAGAAATAAACGAACTGTGTCATTAGTCCATTGGAGCAGCAAACTCATTACTTTAAACAGAGACATCAGAACTCAGACGTACAAGCAAGACTCCGTGTTGCTCCATGACGTTCCAACCGCTTACGCCCAGATAGGGTAGAATAACTATTCGGTGACCCGAGTCGAAGGTCAGAACCCCTAGAAACCACTGCCTCGCGGTTCGGGTGTTTGAGTCGGAGAAAAGGCCTTTAACGAATTCCTACATTGCCGTATTGACAAGAATATATAAGTCGATGTCTCACAATGGGTTACTTTAGACAGTCGCTCTATTTATGTCTGAGAAATACTTAACTTGGATTATGTTTCTGCAGCTCATTGTTCATCATCTCCGTTCCATAACCCGTTCATCTGTGTTGTCCTGAGTCCTCTAGCACTCAGTTATCTTACCTTTGCCTTACCTTTGAAATTCTTCGAAGTTAAATAGACCAAAACGGACCACCCATTCATAATTTGCCGTTACTTTTTTATCAGTCTGCGTTATGCTCCTCAAGCTTACACTATAATCGTAAATTTTAAAACCCGTATTAGGTTTTCCGACTGTCCATGCCTCGCGTGATGCAACTGTTTATTCTAATTCTGGCGTGCAAAGCAGCATTCAGTCTTAGGACTGGGAGCGATCTATCGGAGTGAATCTCAGTAGTTATTAGTTTTTGCACAGTCCAGCTGATTGAACCAATTAGGACAAATGCACTTCGACATTAAATGTGGCGTTCAACTGTTATGTCAACATGAGCTCCGAAAGAAGACAGACCTACGGGTTTGAAGTATGGCTTCTGAAGATGTTCGTCACTGTACTTTGGGTCAGTTGGCACATGTTCTTATCTCTGAAGTTGACATGATTACGTAGATCGATTGACTAAATCCGAAGAAGCTCGTCCGTAGGTTGGTTTGCCCTGTATGATCGTTGTATGGCAGGTAGAAAACGACTTCCGCAGTAAAGTGCTAAAGATAATCTTTCTAGTCAGCACTGAACTTCAGTAAAAGACCACATGATATATTATCCATAGACTGCCAGGTTCAAAGAACTCCATCATGTCATGCAGCAAACAGTCTCTTGTTTTATGCCTATTCTGGAGAAAGACATTTTACTTTAACTGTGCTACTTCGCAAATAAAACATCTTCTGAGGCAACGTCATTCATTTTGTCACTCTCAACAGGTCTCTATGGGCAGAAGCCATGGGAGTGAACTGCCTCAGGAGCTCTTAGGAATGGAGTGGTACGTTAGTGGGAGCGTAGGAAAACGGGATGAAACCATCCTGTTTTTCAGACTGGTTGCCCAGAGCTGCCTACAGTGGGCCACCGTCAGCAGTTTCAACTGACTGCAGGAAGACTACGGTAGCGATCGCGAATCCCACAGTAGTAAAAAAAGTAAAGCGGATTAGTGGATCGTGGAGGCCATGAAATTGGAAGAAAATTATGCGTCAGAAAACAGCCACTCCCCACTCTAATCAGTTGGGTCGCGTACAACAATTGGGGTAAAAGTATTACTTCACATGAATCTTGTCATAAACAACGGGCCGAATAATTTGAAGAGCGTGTTAGCATCCGAATCAAATAGCATAGGACGACTGCTCAGAGTCTGCAGGCAGACCAGTACTGGTTTCGGCCTGTTTGAGGCTCATCAAATAGGCATACACCCAGGGAGCCGAGGAACTTAATCTATTACCTGAAAAGCCATTTTTGATCGGGTTTTCACTTTAAAGCTCATTTGAATAATGCTAGAACTGGAGATCAGATGGAGTCCCTCATTATTATCTGAAAGAATATCAATGTGCTGCTGATAACGGGGAGCTTAATTGAGTCGCCAGTTCTAACAAATTCATTATACACATAAGCTTTACAGCAGATCGGATTGTTTCCTTCAACCAAGCTGCCGAGAAAACCAAACAGCTCTAAGTAGAACAAGCTCTCCGTCAAAGATGGAGGTCCGGGAAGAAAACCCACTGTGCGTTTTGCAAAAGTTGTATCAAACGAGCCATTTCCCAGCCTGTCAATCTGATCGTAGGGTATCTTGAAGGAAGCCACATTTCCAGTGGGATACACCCCTTTGATGGTGATCTTGATCTTCAGTAACACCACTGAAGCAACAAAGCGACGTTATCCTGCGCACCCTACAGGGTGTCTTCCCCTTTACTGTCCTGTGTTAGATGATACATAGTGAGAAAGGTCAGAGATGTACAAATTTAATCCATTCCTGACTTGACGGAGAAAGCGTTCATCTTCTTTTCACTTAACGATGCAAGCATGAACAAAGTAATCTTGATCCAAAAGATGTTCTCAATTCCATCAGTCATCCGAAATTGTTAAGTGACAGAAGGTGTTCAATCTACTCCTGTAATAAGATGTCGCCTGTCACCTGCATTGACCAGACGGTTATCTCTAGGTTATAACCCTTAGGAATATTAACTACTCTAAATAATCCAGATGATTCTCCTCTATGTTTTGACCTTTGGTTTACTTTCGTACAGAACAATACAGTGTAAGGCAAGAAATCAATTCGGACCCTTGTGATTTCAGACAAATCCATTTAGTTTAGCAACTGCATATGTTTCACCGGCCTGGTGGAAAAAAAATATTTCCTCAGTCTGCTGTCTCGCTTGGTGACCTCTGCAACTGAGCTGAAATCGGTATGACTAGAAAAGACAGTGAGATTTATCCCATTGCATTTATCAGAAATATTGCCACAGCCGACACGTTCGAAATCTACTCGTGCTAAACGATCGATGTCTCTGAAGGATCGTGAGGAGTTGATGGGGTTGAGGGTATGTAGGGTTGAGGTACGTTGTTCCAAGGAATTATGAATCACTCAAAATAGATCGGCTACACCGTCCATAAGTTTGGCTGCTCAGTCGGTTTGTTGGCCTGTCAGGGGATCGTTTGACTCACACAGCACTTTTGGTCAAGCGAAGTGTAGGGTGGTAACGACCTAGGGGGCGTCAGTTCATGGCATGAGAAACAAGCGATGAGGCCCTTGCCCTTGACGGAAATGCTCCTCCGGGATGATCATAACAGATATGACTTAGTCACAGAGTCCACAACGATTCTAAACAAGAATACGGCCCTTAATCCGTGATCATTTCCCTCCATAGGTGATCGAAAAACGAGCAATAAGACATCAACAGATCGATTGACCAATCGCTTCAACATGTGTATGTCCTTTTATTATTCCATCTATCCTTGGTGAAAACACTGTCCTTTAGTACAATCTTTTAGCTGAAGCACTGACTCAGTAACACAGTTCTTCAACATCATCTACTGTTAGATATACAATGCCGGTGACGGTACCAAGATCTTTGTGTTTTGCGTTCCCTGGTAACACCACATACTGCATTTAGTTACTGTCAATGCGTCAACAACAGGAAGTCTCTCAAGAACCTCATATTCAACCAGAAATGAAACTCACCTGAAGAGACTGATATTATTAGCGAAATACACCCATTTGCATACACATTTGGTTTAACGGAGGACTCACCTGGAACGCAGTTTTAAGCAACTGACTGTTCTGCATCAGGCCGCCTCATGCTTCAGTTGGTACAATATTGGAGATATCGCGATACATGTACAGACGTAATACACCACTCATAAAGTAGATGAAAACTCATCGATAGCTGGTTTCCAGGTGAGTCACCCGTAAAAACCAAATTGGTGTGCAAATGAGTGTATTTCGTTAGATTATTGCAATTTGGGTTCAGGTTGAACATAAGGTTGACGGAAACTCGGGGACTGTGTCTATCTGATGAGCCCCAAGAAGGGCGAAACAAGTCGTGGGCTGTCGAAATTTTTCAACAGTCTTATGGGTAATGTAATATGTTCAAAGTAATATCATTTATTCAACAATAATAAAGTAAACAGCACCTATTAAACCAGAATTTTTCGGCTTACAGTAATCTCATAGATGAGATCCGAAGGGTACGCATCTTGGCCTTTTTCAACACGAATTGCGCACTTAGTCTTGGCTAATGAAGAATACGTTTTGCAGCCTTATTCTTTGAGTGGATTGTTCCTTTGAGGCTAATGTAATACAAATTGACCGACTCTTTTGCGTGTGAAATTTCCCCATACACAAAAGTCACTAGTGAATGGTACTCATTTAAAACCCAGTGTATGGACTTTTTCAAACATCTGAAAGGCTATTGGCTCGAGGTTTGAGGCTACCACCGTTTTCAGGGTTCCCAGCCTCTGCTGTAACTTATGACAAAGGTCTGGTTTCCTTGAGTTATGGAGAGATTCAAATCAACTCACGGCTCACATGGTTTTGCCATCGAATGAAGAAAATCAGAAATAAATGGCCTTTCTCCAGATTTACATGTCAAAACTACTTCATTTTATAACTGAGTTATGTATATAGTGAGCGGGACAAGGACTTGGAGACCGGGCCATACTCTTAGGATCCGTTCAGATCAATATAGGTACCAGGTCCCTAGAAGTTCTTGATAACCTAAGGACTTAATAAGAACGCCAGCACAACATGTTCCCCAATAAACTTCGGTAGGTCATCCCCTGTTAAAGTGTTACTTGGGAATACTAAAGAAATTCTGTTTTCCTCTACATTGGACTGTTTCCTTCATAAAAGGTCTCTTCATTTGTATCATTACTGGTCGTATTCTATGTGTAAATTTCAGTGATGATTCATACATTAGAAATACAACATACCTTTTCAACATTCGGTTTTGGAGCTTTCGAACATTTGATCCGAACACACAGAGGACACTGACAGCAGTTGGACTGAATCGCTTGACATAGAGGGCATCTCTTGGAGTTGGAAGTAGACAGTGGTTGTTGATTGGTTGACCTGCAACACACAGCTGCTGCTGTCACTGAATGCTCACTGCGGCCCTTTGACGCCGTGCTGCTTCGGCCGCATTTGCTGGGACTGTTGACATGCTTTCCTGCTTTGGAAAAAAGAGCTCGTTTGATGGGTTTGTGACTTGTGCACTTGGTGTAGCAACAGCAGCATCGAGTATCTTTGAGGGTTTCGGCCAAAACCTCACGAATCATATCACGTACTTGGTTCTCACAGTCAAATTGTGGATCACTAGGTGCAATGAGATAGGCAACAGCGAATTCGACCAACGCCGCAATCACAAAGAGTAGGCAGGTATTAATCCACACATCAATGGCTTTGATATAGGTGACACGGGGTAGTTTTGAGCTAACACCTGAACCCTGTTGGAAATGGGGCAGGAAGAGACATTTCGGGGAGATCAAATGGAAACAGAGAGCAAGACAGTGAATGCTTTGTCAGTTCTAGACACATGTTTAACGCCCAAACCTTCAAAGATTTGTATCTTCAGTGTAATTAGGAGTGGCTAGATTCGGGTAGCCATTAGATATTTGGGTATATGAAATTTTTCTCTGTAAATGGAGATTTCGCGTAACGCACTCTCCAATACTGGTGAGATACCGAGATGGGGTTTTAATAATAAAAATGCAGACTCGTAGGGGCACCTAAAAGTAGATGTGGTTTTTGTGTTATCTGACCTGTAAGCTAGGCAGACAACCAGGAACCAAACCCAACTCTGGAACTCTTAAATAACCGGTATACTATATCCCTTAAACTTCAAGTAACTAGGTAATATAATATTTATTTCAGGTTGTGGTATCCCAGCAACCAATTGTATCATTGTGAACAGTGTGAAAGGCAATTCATGGGTGTTTGAATCTACATGAGGTCATTTAAATTACTAAACCCCACTCAACTGATGGTTATTGTCATCTTCCTCTCAACTGTCGTGGATACTGGACTTTTAAGTGTTCAGTAGATTTAACTGTTTCAATATTTATTGCTTTCATGTAGTAGTTTTTCGGTTTTGTCAAATGCTGGAACCTGTCGTAAATAATTACAAGTTCTTTTTTAGCTTGTTGCAGTTTTACTTCACTGGGAAGAGAAACTAACCATCTACTTTGACCCAAATGACGGACTTGTATTCAGCCGTTGCATTTGGCCTCAAAACAGTGAATTCACCAGTGTTGCCTATAACCGGGACTGATACGTTCCGCATGGTTTGCTGTCGTTGTTCTGTCAGTCTTGCTGTGGGAACTAGGTTGTTTGTGGTGAATTGGGTTCCTAAGTTTAATAGGCGTGGATTCGGTGGTTGAATCAGTTTGCTGGTTGACATATTGATTGATCGATTCTGGGCACATGGCTCAATGAATGGATAGAAAACCGTGGCAGGATAATGTTACTGCTTTAGAGGAATAAGTTCAAAAAACCTATACACAGTAAAGCATATTCAACCACTTCAGCTAATGTAATTCAGCTCTTTGTGTACGGTTCAGGACCGGGTGGGGTTGAAGGCAGACAGGCCTTCAGATCTTGTCCGTTCAGGTCACTCAAACCCAGGCGGAAGGTCAAAGGTCATATACAGAGTGTTCACACCTAGAAAGGAGAGCATTTATCCCACTGGCCATTGAAAATCATCTGAGACACCACTCAAAAGAAGCACATCCCCACCCACCCACTCCCGGGAAAGTGGTAAGTTTTCCTTTCTCAAAGATTGTTACCTTAAGAACCTAAAAGACGAAAGCACATATCTCCGAAGCCCAAGCAGTCACGGCACACAGTCCATCACACAGTGAAAGCGAACATGCGAAACACGTGAAAAGGGCGGCTGCACCTTATTTTATCGAAACAAACCACCGGATCCATCCCGCTGGGTAGTTCAACGTGACGTATTAAGCTAAAACAGATCTTTCCAAAGCCGTCAGACAAAAAAGACCCGCAATAGCAGAATTCGTGGATATTTATGGACATGAATATCTGAGCTAACAACTTGGTACTGAGTCACACTATACAGACCTAACCGTGGACAAACATCTGGATAGTTCGTCAACGCGTTATTAACACACGGCGTGCCGAGTAGGCTAAATTGACTGAGCTTTGCATGGCTGTCAGTACCGAATGACATGCTTTTGAGACCTACACTCACAACAGTCATATTTCTTAGGTTAATACCCTAATTTATCTGCCCATAGAACACAGAATTACACTGCTCATGTAAATGACAAATAATAATAATGACAAATAATAAAAAATAATAAAGAATAAAATAATAATAGTAAAATAAAAATAAAACAAAATGACAAATAAAAACTACTGGTTGTTTACCAATCCCTTCTGGAACGATGACTTCTCAATCGGTTCCAAACTTTTTCAAATTAAATGACAAATTATTTACTGCAATGAGAGTGGTTTAAACTCAACTTCATTACTCGAAATCTCCTTCATGCCACGGGAAGATTTCTGGAATGTGCCTGCTGCGGACGCGTGGGGCGATTATGATAATCCGTCAACCAAACTCGATAGAATTTCCTTCTCACTGCTGTGTTGATAATCAAAATACAGAATACATTGTGCTACATAACAGTGTAGCAACTTCACATCACATACCTAAAAAGGTATGCGTGTCCTTATCTTACTCTGCCAGGTGCGTACAATTTCAAATACGTACAGCGAGAATTGTAACTCGATAACACAAAGTCACTGTTTTCGGTCAAGCCAAAACTGTAACGCTATCCAAATGGCAACCGAAGATTTGAGGTGATAAACACATACCCAAGCAGTTTTCAAGTCTACCTTGAATTTCGGGTTATGGAAAAAGGAAGGCAGAAGCCGCTAAAAAGCGACTGGTTGAGAGAAGAATGAGGAGCCTGGAGGAAGACAGTTGTGCATTGCTCACACCGGACAGGTTTGATAATGTGGAAGGCAAACGTTACATAGGTTTATGACTCGGAATGAGCAAAGTCACAAATTGAGAACTTTTTCAAGGTATTTTCTGCCAGCTTACACAGTCCCATCACTTCTGTTTCATAAATGAGATTTCATGCAAACAATCGAATGGAAAAGAGCTATACCTTGAAGCTGCGCTTTCCTAGGCATTTATCTTCATTAAACTCTAACTAATTAGGACTTGTGAACATTACGCAGTGCAGGAAGACAATGAATTGGTTTTATCACGAAACCTAGAAGCCTACATTTACGAGCGTGCCACAAAAGCAGCCTGGGCAATCTGCTTAAAGTTTTGGAAAGAATGTGTTCTTTGTCAGTAGCCTCATCACCAGTAGCCAACTCAGGGTATGACAAATATTACTCCTAAATACAAATTCAGTTAAGTTCGTAGCTGTAGATTTTTATTCATAAATCTTATCAAAGGCACACTTTTCTGGTTGCAGACCTGGTCTAATGAAGCGTCGTTAACTCAATTTAAGCATGCAGTATCGCGCGAGCCATAAATTCTATCCATCAATTCAAATACAAACCTTACGGATAACATCTTTCTATGGAAGAAAAACGAGTGAGCAATCAGGCCCTTTGTTCCAGTCAGGTAAATTTACGCTCAGCACCCCAGCTCCTCATATGACCCGTGCAGAGCCCATCGATTCGGTAAACGCTTGATAAAATGGTTGAAAAATTAGGATTGACAGCTAGGCTGAGTGAAAACGCTGAGGTAGTATGGCCAGTATCGTCAGACTAAGGAAAAACTAAATTGCACGTTAAAATCTGGCAGAACTCGTTTTCAAAGATTGCTGCATTAAAAAATCATTCTATTTCGCATTTTGTTCCCTTATAGTGATTGGACGCGCAGAGGAATTCACTTCGATGACATTTTTAGGATGTCCACTAAGCTTGTCCTGCAGACACAGACAACGGGTATACTGATCCGATCAGTATGTAAATGAGACATCTTGTGGTCTTGACACTATAGACATCGGACGTAATGCAGTTGTCGCAAGCGATTCACATAAGGTATAATGGGTAAATCGAACCCAAAAATAAACAAAAGTTAGCCATACTAGTTTAACTGAACACATTCACGGGCAATTCGATTCTTCGCAAACCGCGTCCAGAGAGCAGTACCTTCCATCTGTCGCTGAAAGGAAGTACTGATAGAGGAGACAATAAACCAGAAATGTCCCAGGTAATTTCCAATGTACATTCAACTTAACAATATTCATACCCCTATTGAGTGATTTTTCTAGGGTAATCCCCGCAATTATTAGACCAAAAATGTTGGTTCATATTTCGAAAAGACCTGATGCACCGTTTGCGAATAAGTTACGGGGCTGACGAGTACAACTCCTCTACGAGCGAAAACAAGGCGGATTTAGAACACGTTTGTGTTTATTGATGCGAATGGTGAAAACCTGTAGAAACCTTTTCAATAGCTGTGGACAGGTTGCATGTCGCCAAATAAATTGCAGGCACGTCAAGTTCACCAGTGTTAATCTGTTTCACCCTTGTTGAAAAAGTTATCAAGGAACCGAGAACAGAAAAATCAGTTGTGTTAAACCAGTTTTTTCGAGATCAAAAATTTCACCCACTGCACACAATTTCGTATACTTTGTTCATGACGTCACTCTTGATTTGTTCAAAAACAGCACTTGTTGCACACGAAAGAACAAAATGCAGCCTTGAAGGGTGGCCCTATTTGCGTAATATCGTTACAGTTACTTCTTCCAGAAGGTACTATCCAGCATAGTATTTCATTTTTTGGACGCACCCAAGGGATTACGCCGTATCTCACAAAATATATCATAATATCCCACATAATATAATATAGTAGCCTCCCAGAATGATGACAGCTGTAAGAAGACGCAGGGTCTTATTTCAATGAAGGTGGCTTTGATATGAATTTTGGACAACTACTCCAGCGGCACTTGTTGTGAGTCGTTGAACAGTCTACTGAGGAGGGATGGTCTCTGAGAGAGGGATGTAGAGTTTTCTTTACCACAACCTTCTTGCGTTATTCTCACGCTGACTGTTCTTTTGCCCTCAATATGGCAGTTTTCGCCCAGTATCTCCTGCAAATGACATGCTAATCAGATCTCATTTGTAGCTATGCTCGTGATTCTTTCCGTTCTACTCCAGTCTGTGAGAGCGAAAAGCCTGTACTCATGGCAAGGATGAGTACTGATATCGGGCGTTGCACACTCTATCCAAAAGCTCCAGGTGTAAAACGTTCAGTATATTCGGTAGTTTGTCAAAAATGGGCACGGCCGGATGATGAAGTGTCTCTTTGTGTCTCGATACAAAAAACTTAGCAGAAAGCCAGTTTTTGTTGACACTGTTCAGTTGTGAGGTCCTCATCGATTGCACAACTGAAAACTAGACCAGTCGGCCGACAATAACGAACCGTTCTCAATCAGTCCCAAATATTTCCCGACTGATTCTGCATGGACTACCAGTTTCATCTTTCTTTTCGTCTACGGCTAGTAATTCGTGTATTGCTTGCTTTGGTTCTCTAGAAAGGCGACTAAAATGACAAGAAAATTGAAAGTATACTGATAACTTCTCAGACGAAGGCAATGGTTTTTGAACTAAAGAGTTTGGGAGTAATCCACAGCGTCTGAACCCACATTTCATGTGTCATTATTAAGGACATTAAATGACACACTTGGCGTTTAAAAACACTCAAACAAATTGTGGCTCGGAAACGATTCAATTTAGTTTCCAAACACTGTGTACAAAGTAATTTGTCAGTACAACTACAATAAAGCTGACCCATTTAACTTCATTATTCGTTGCAACGAAAACATTAAAACATTTCGAAAATGCCTGAATATTGTATGTGCAACCGTAAAACACATTGGTGTGATACGAATATAGGCTCCAATCAAATCTTTAATTCCGACTTCCATTTGGAAAAAATCGTGTGGGCTTTGTACCATTTGCAACGTGTTAATTTACGAAGAAACCCTCTTGCCTTCAGGCCAGTCCCAGGACGGAAACATGTCACATTGGGTTTGAGGTTGACAGCCCTTTTTTCCGGAAAAGTCTCTGCTTCTGATCGTTAGCTTTGAAGACGTCGCTAACACTTCTTACTCTTTGGAAAACAAAATGCAAAATTAGACTGAATGGTAAAACCTTCCCACTCTCCTGGAAATAACGAATAGGCTGACAGACAAAAAGTAGTCATTTTCGGGAGGTAAGCCCACAAAGGGAACTAACAAATATATTTAAACAAAAAAATCTTTCTTGTTATGGAAACTCACAGTTTCCAGAGTAAACTTAAAGCCTTTTTCCAAACTGGTCAAACCCTGAAGTTAAAGACCGCTTTCAAATTCCACAGTCTGAACATGACACTATCGTACTTCAGTCACCCATTCTATTTGGGTGAGAATGACACCTGAGATGGACTCATGTGCCCCTAGTGACCCGAAGTCGAAACTGAAAGGTCATATGTGACAAACGTTGCTAAATTCTATAACGATAGCAGCAGTGCCAGAAGAACAAGTCGCTGTAACACTGTAACACAGTTTGCTATTCTAGGCGCTCAAGAACTCTACATTAAACGACAATGAAAATGAGAAATGAAAAATTCTCTGTCATTCTTTCCGCGTAAAATGTATGCCACCTGATAAGCCAGTCTCATGGACAGGCTGAGTCTCATCCACGACATCCCAACCTGCGAGGTTTCAGAAATGAGGTGGTTCCTGCAATAGGTCAGATCCTCCCACTGAAAGCTGAATTGTGCAGCGAACTAACTGAAACGACCGCAACAAAGCCGACAGAAGAGAACCTGCATTTATTACAGCTGCACGCAAGATAACACCAATCATCCCTAGAAAAGCAATCTGTACGGTCTCTCTCCCTCTCTCATAGGAGTTGATAGAAATAAGGTTACACACCCAAAATGAGCACCGATAAGCTTCGTGCCATGGGCTTGAGTTTTTACAGACAATGGTATTAAAGCCGGGGTAGTTAGACCGCATTTTCTCCACACGGACTTATGGGACTGAGGTGAAGGGATCGAACTTCTTACATATTAGTTAACGCCTACATTTTTTTAACCCGATTGCAAAGACAGAAAACTTAGATGTAAAACTGAATGAATTATAGAACAAAAAATGTTGTCATTTGGGAATAGTTGCGATGGTTCAATGAGCAAAGAAAGTGGTTAATAGCGCAGAACTGCTAAAAAGATGGTCATGAGTTCGACCGCTCTACGTCCATCCTGTCAGTCCAAAACTACGAAGTTGGTAAGTTAGTTGAAACGAATATTAAACGATACATGCCCTCGACCAAAACCAACTGCCACGAATGATGGAGAGAGTAAATGCTGGTATTTTTGCGGTCTAATTTCTGTGATCTAACGAACGACTGAATTTGGGAGAATGCAAGGCTTCACTTGCCACTCACATTTATGCTTATGTCTCTTTCATCCAGCTCGTTCTGTAGCTAAACGAATGAATTGGGGGCAACTCTTTTAGCCTTACTTTTTTGTGCAAATATTTTACGTTGATCACAGTTTACATCAATTGTTATATTCGGAGACGCTTATACTGTCCAACAAGCACTCTTCTGTGACGGTTCCTCTTTAAACCTGATCCAACATAGATGCATCTCAAGTTATTAGAAAAATAATGAGGCTTTGTGTGTCGATGCGTGATCATCAACGATAAAACATCAGCTGATGTACGTGCTTTGAGCAGAACTTCATCAACACACGCCGGTGACAGGAAAGGAAGTCGACAACGGATCAGTTGAAGCTCGTGTTTTCGTGCAAGGACAAGATAAGCCGTTTGTAGGTTGTGGTGGACGAACGTGTTTGTGTGTATGAACGTAGACGCTTGCGGAGGTAAGCCACGAGTTGATAATGAATTTGGATTAAAATTGTTGCAGTTCCATTCAATCAAGCGTGATCAACGTCGCCGTTTAGTGAGACTGACTGAAAGCGGGAACTGGTTTGAAGTAAGAGACGTAGTTCAAAGAGACTGTGTCTACGTATGCCGAGCAAACGGACAACCGAAGTAACATCCTAAACAAGGACTTAAATCCATATTTCCAGATATTCAGGTCATTCGGATCCATGTGAACCGGCATGGAAAATCGCACTACTCACAATTTGCACTGTGTGTAATCTAGGTATTGAATTGGAGATTGTGTGACAGTTTGCTGAATTTTAATGGTTGCGATATACCAACGGTTCCTTTTTGGTTTTCTATACTCAGCGTACTCTTATCTCCTAGCAAACAGATGTTAAACAATGACGGCTATGGCGTGTTCCTCGTCGTTTTCTTAGTACATTACAAATGAAGTGATATGCATTCAAAGTAAAAGAGTCAAATTACCTTGATTACTAGGGTGATATTTTTGTCTAACTTTTGGTTATTTCCTAAATGAAGCACGATGAATGTCAACTCAAACTTCCACAAAGGGCCTACCTAAAGGAAGAAATTCAATGCCCTGGTATTCATATTATAAGACCGTATTTCCGTAAAACTAGCCAATGAAACACGCCAACCACTATTCTGAACGCATCAAAAGCATCCGATCGTCTATTGGTGTGATATGGAAATATGTAATCCGCATCGGCAACATGTGCTTGAATTTATCGGAGTATATTCTCGCCGCGTTCACAGCTCCTTCCGCAATTCTCAGCACGAGATTAATTATACAGCTGGACTAAAATGGGAATGTAATCCAATGATCATTGCATTAAATATGTCGCTGAAGGCAACATTTCAAGTGCTGCTCAAGTGTTGATTGGTCCAAATATATGGTCAGTTAAATGTATTCTGGGTAGTTAGTTTAACGGTGGTTGTGCTGTTTTTTCTTTATGAATTGTCGTGAACTGTATGGATAGCCAGTCGCCTCGGTGTCTCTCAGTCCTATCGGTATGCGCTGAGTTTTAAATACAGGGCCTCATATTTGAACGGGAAGTCAACTTCGTGGGTTTGCACCTGAACTGTCTATCGTGACTGTCTATCGTACTTTTGGTGGACTCAGGAGAATACAGTCCGTAGGCTTTCACACGCGAGGTATAAGAAATCATTCGAACTATACTCAAATGATTTAGTCAACGCTACACGTGACTACCTTCACAAGTCTTGGCCCTAGAAACCTAGCAGGGGAAACGTTTACTAGCAGTCAAACGTAATCTATAGGAAGACCTTTCGTTACATTGCTCCCACTTGGGCTAATAATTTCTAGAACCCATAAGAACTGACGGTCAGCTGGATTTTCGGATGTGAGAAACTATCAGCGGGTTTACCGTTTCACCTATTTGGTGTCAGCTGTATGCACGTCAGCACGGAGAGACTGCTAGTTCGTTTACAGAAAACCGTTCAGTCATGCTTGCTAGAACTAGGTGGACTTTCAACCGATTATTCATTAGTAAGAAACGGGCGTGCAGTTCCGGAAAGAATGTAGTTACGGCAGTTTTGCCATCTGTGAGTTAGATTTGCAAGCCACGTTTTACAGGTGGATGTCCGACCAAGAAGCAGAACCATACTGGTTTCCAACTGACTGTGATGCAGCACATGAATTTCAAGAATAAGTTAGGCTAATAAAGAAGAAACCCTACTCTTACGTTTGCTGAAACGTTTTTGTCTTGAACAAGAGGTCAACTAACAAAAAGGGTGCATTCCGGAACATTCTGTTACTTTATCATGTTTTAACGAGGCCCACAAATGTGGCCTGTTCGGCAGCTCTGTGGGATTACTATGGTAGTTCATCTTGTTCCATCTGGAGCAGAACTCGATCTTCTTATCTCTATGACGTAAAGAAACTTTTCGGGGCCACAGAAGAAACTGCTAATCAGTTGTCGTTAGTTGTTCAGCCGAAAGTTCGGCGCTATTCTGGAGATGTCCGGTGCTTGTTAGCCATTTACCGAAAGATTTAATACTGAGCAGAAAAGGACTTGATTCCGCCATGGAACTACAGAAGAGTCGAAATACGATATAAAGGTCTGTATGGGGACGCACATTTACAAGCCAGAACAAAATTATTTGGTTTTGTTTCTGACAGTCGCTCTAACCTGATCGTTGCGTGAGCTCCCCCGCTTGAGACCCGAACGATCTGCTTCCCTGAACTTTGCATGCTTGGTTTTCATGACGTAATGCATCAAGTCGATACATAATAAACCCTCACTTAAGGTGAGAAAAATCAAGTCTCCTATCTCGGTCAGTTGCTGCGTAAGTGGAGTTAGTGAAATGAGAGTGATTTTCCTCTATTTGGGAAAGAACATGACGTTGCCCGGCAGACGCAGGTTGCTAAGTGAAGGGTGAGGAATGGTGGAGTTTTTTTTAGATACAAATAAAGAAATCTAACTTGAAAGACTTAAAAATTATTCTTCTGAGCGATACCATAAACGCCTGATTTTGCCAGGCCTCCATGGAACACTTGGGGTTGGCTCGTAAAATTCAAATCTGTGGTCAACTCCTATGCTGAAGCACATGAAGTTAACATCGATATAGCAGCTTAACGCGGATGACAAGGACCTCATTTTTTATTTCTGGTACTGTACATCTTCTGATTGACATCAGCGTATTTTTATCAACAGTTTCAATGAATTTTGTGTTGAATTGCTGAAGCTGTGCTGGCACAAGGCTATATGAACTAGGCTTGCAATTATGACGTATTCCGCACACTGACCCGGAAATATTTGCAAAGCAGTATATGTGTTCCTTTACTTGAGGAATCAATAACTTTATTTGTCGTCCTGCTTTAGCATGTCAAGTGACTTAGGGTAAACGTTTGAATTTCATTTAAGACATGGACGCATACGCGCAGGAAACCTGAAGAATAGACCCCTCGAACTTGGGGAAATTTGACTTTCCTAAATATACGCAGGTGACTTAGCAATAACCTGGTTCTACATTGCGCTCGAGTGACCAGATAATGTACTAATTAAAGTGCATACTTGCGTGATTGGAAAAAAAATAATAAATGATAGGGGACTTAGGAACCACATTGAAGAATTTTTGAATTTTGAAGGTCGAACGTCAGTTTGCTCTCCTGAATCGGCATCAGAAGTACGGTTTGTTTCCGAAAACAAAACAAATAATCATGTGCACAAAGTTTACAACCATGTTAATTACCTGTCCTCCATTAATGCTATCAGTCTTTCCAAGCAAATTTGGTAGTTATTTTGAGGGCTAATTGCAGGTATTGGGTGTCAAACACGATGTCGAACGGGAAGGAAGCAGGGACTTGCATCTTGTTCCATATGTGTGACCACTTACTCAGCTTATCCTACATAGGAAATCCTTATCTCGACTCCCCTGGGAGAGCAGCTTGAAATATACGTAATCTCCGTTCAGGTTCACACAAGTAAATCGACAAGTTTTTTTAAGACATTGCTGCACTCTCATCAGCATTTTGACCTCACGTATCGGACACACGACTGTGTCATGATTGTTGTTAAACATGCTTTTTGAGCCTTACCAAGCTTCGTGTACTCTCGGACTTTTTTCATTTTTTTCATTTTTAGAAGTTGTATATACTAACTGTATACGTTTGGAAACAAATAACAAACAAGTTTCACGTGTCAAGTGTGGTGCCCTCACGTACCTTGGAATCTTCAGTGACTAGACATGTATATTGTGTTTGCAGCATTTTCCATGAGAAGACACGTAACTAGCCAGATCAGTCAAGACCTCATAGCCTATGCTTATTTTAGTATAAGGAAACCTATAAGGACACTGTGTAGTTTAAACATACTAACGACGAATTTCATGCCGCCTTTCAGGATTGTTTTCAGCGGTTCCCCACTGCAGACTAACACGAATGATTGTTTCGGTGTGCCGTCTTGAGCAGACTACCGAATTCAAAAACAGATATACTATAAGGTTCACGGATAAATAAACTTACCTCGGTTAGAAGGGCAAGCAAAGTGAGAAGTCCAAGACTGATTCTAGCCGGAGCGGCCTTCACATCAATCCAAAATCCCAGCCATGAAACCATCACAATCAGCACTTCAGGGATATAGGTCGTTACCAGATAAGATCCCACCAAACGTTGAAAAGAAATGGTGAGTAGGAGACAGCTGTAGGTACCGGTACTAGTAGTCCCATTGGTGGTGCAATCCTAAAAGGCAGGGGTGAAAAACCGAGAGAGTACGAAAATCTTCGAAAGATTTATAGGTACTAGCTAACAGACAAGCCAGACCAGCCTGCCGACTATAATCCTCAAACATGTTCTATTTGTGTTGCGCTAAAAGGCTCCGTGAGATTGATTTCTGTTAGTTAAAATCAGGAGTTGGTTACCTGCAAATTCTGATCGCCGATAATAAACCCTAAACAAGATGAATGATCTATCGGTTTTGTGATGTTGCAAAAGTTTGTTCCTTTGCTGTGAAAACAACCCGCCTCCACAAAAACGTATATCTATATCGCCTCAATTTTATGATCCATAAAAATCTCGTACGCAAACATGGAGGGCGTGCTTATGTTGGGAAACCGCCTTCCTCATTTATACATATATATGCGTATATGCTGAGAGGTTGCGAGGTCAATTGCCGTTTTGTACACCAAGATAAAGCGCCTGACTACTTCATCTCTGGATTTCCTTCCGCTGGATACCTTCCGCTAAGACTTGACTTGCAGACAGATTATTCAACCACTATTTTGTAAGTAGGTGTGTATCACCAGACGGAAGAATTACGCTTGTGAGACGAGTGTTACTATTGTAAACCACTCGAGCAATGCGGACGTGCGGTGAGCATTTGTGATGACAGAAAAATTCCTGAAAAAAATCGGTACTACTTTGTTCGTCACAAACAACGATCACCGCGCTGACTTTGAAAGAAGCACTGATCTAGACAAATGTGGGACCGTCTAACTCCGGACACGATATAGGGTTTGGTGTGATCAGAAATTCGAATGCTGAAGCGGAAAGCTCGACGTAACTCACTTGGGGCGAATTGGAAAACTTTTGCCAACTGTAAACCTGCACAAACTGTATGTGGTATGTGTGCAGTTAGCTGAAATATGCTGCGAGAATGTAGCTTCATCTTTTTTCCATCAGCCTTCGTTTTCTGTGGGTTTCTTCCATTTAATTAATTATCAAAAACTTTTGGCAGGTAACTTGTGCGCATGCTCGTAAAACCAGCCATAATTAGAGGCTATTTATTAACACTACAAAACATGACATTTCCTGCTTGCGAATTTTCAGCATAAAATACCAAACAGGGTAGCAGTGTAACGATATGAATTGATTCACAGAAACTTAGGGAGAATATACACCCTGAACTAACGGAACGTCACACGTTTACTAGATTCTGGCATGGTCGACAGAGCATTAGTGTCGAAATGGTGAGTAATGTACTCACCAATATTTGGCTAACACTGACATACTTCTTTAGTTTCCACTGATGTCGTTCCCTTGAAAATATCCCAAGTCCCACGGAGCAATAGGCGGTAATATTGGTGTGCTCTCTAGGCATCACTTGGATGGCTGGGCCGGCACCACGGATATTGTTAGCTTAAAAATAGTAGCGAACCGCCAAGCCTCGTTCGCCTGTTCAGATCTCAAAATTCAGCTGCGTCAAACGTGCGTTGGTGGAGTCGTGGTAACACGCTTGCCTCGCATCTCAGATGTCCGGGGTTCAAATCCCGGCACGGCCACTGGATATGCACTGCTGATGAGCTCTAATAAGAGCGAAACTCGAGTCCAGTGCTTCCCGTTGGTGTGGACTCACCGGAATAATTACGCCAGGACAGGAGAACGACCGTCCAAACGAGAGTAGTGTGAATATGAACAGAATACCTATCCCGCAAAACCCCACAACTGTTGAGCATGTCACAGTCAGGTTAAGTCAGCAAGTAATTAGTCGGCCTTCCATCACTTCGGTGATGCAAACAGTTGCATTTCACGTTCCCTGCAGAGCATGAAGTCTCTATGTCCTGTCTAGAAGTAGTCCACATTATCCCCAATCCTAACCTTAGGAACAGCGTGAACACTTGTAATATCTTATTCCGCCCAACTGTTCAAATGATTATCTCATTTTTTAAGCTTTCTACAGATACCAAATTGTCTACAGTTTGTTTTTCTAACTCACCCCCCGTTGGAATATCTGCCTGATTAAAGTTATCCAACATCATTTCAATTTTTCACACGCGCCATCCATCTGTATACTGTCAGTAAGTCTAAGCCTTCTCAATGCTTGTAATAGATAAACTATTGCACCATCCTTCTCACTCCATTCTCTATCCGGCAACGTAACTACTGTCGCTAGGCTGCGCAGCCCACTTGCGTTGTTCTCGACCGGAATCGAAGCTACGAAATGGTCCGTTTCACTAATTCATCGGTTCTTGGACCTATAATTGGTTAATATGAAAAATTGCTGTCTGCTTGGGTCATCCAGAGGTACAGGCACTTATTGCACTAAGCCGTAATTGGCATGTTACAAGGTGAGCACAAACAATGTGCCAGAGTTCGTTCATTGTCATGCTTGCTATTTGATAATGTTGAAGAAGACCTTCAATCCAATCATTTGGCGTCCAAACAACTAGCCAATTAAGACGCTAGAGCAGGAAGCTATAGTGCCGATAGTTACGCAAGCTGGCAAATTCGCATCACTTTGATGCTTTCGTTTGCTTCTGAAAGGTTGCATCAATTAGTGTTTTCTCAAAATACCACAGTTCCTTTGACGTTGTGAAAGGTATCGAAGTAAGTCCAGCAGACGGCTCATATTGCCTTGTTCGCCTCCTAGTCAGCATGTGCAAAAGAGCCAGCTACGATCAAGCGCTACATAGCGTTGGAGATTCCGTCAAAACCAGGACTGATAACGAGAATAACTTATCGCAGGAATACTCCACGTAAAAAACCGGCATGCTTACGAAGCGTAGTGGTTATAGTCAAAGGATGTCTACCTCAAGCTAAAAAATGCCAGAATCTTTTCACCAGATTGCCCAAGCTGTCCAAGTATTGTCTGGAATAAATTGAGTACAAAAATTTTCGTTCTGGTACTGTACAAATATTTGAAGTAGTAAATAGTGCTAGCTGATGAATGCCGGCATTTTTCTTCTAGGCACTGTGAATAAGAGCTTTCAGAGGAATGTCGTCATACCAACACATTTGGCTACCATAAAGGCAACCATGCCGTCATAACAAGGGTGAGTTTCAAATCAAAACTGCTTTCGAATCAGTATGAAAAAAGCTAATTGAATCTCTTACTTTTTATGGTAGCATGGTCTGTAAGGTCATGTTTTCAGAGGTGTGAAAAATACCCATCTGTTGTGAAACTTAAGTTTAACAACACTGTCCGAAGGACAGGAGAGAAATGCATAAATACAATTACCCCGGTTAATACTTTCATAAGGCGTAGGCTATCTAGAGCAACGGGTCCTTTCGGGCTCTCCTCCCTACAATTATCAATTCTCCCCTTACAACCTTACAACCTTCCCTTGCGTCTTGGGCAATTATAACTAGAGTAAATTTTTAAAACGGTGCTTGTGCTTAAATATCGTTGTGGATTCCGTTGTGCACAGTTGCTTTACTTACGCTGAGGAACGTCAGAAATGTACAATTCGAGATATGTGTTGAGTAACGATTATCCGAACGCTGAGTGCGCAACCCGCATATCTATGTGATGTGAGATTAGGTGACCTATATCTGCAAACCCCATGTCACATTGGCTGTCCTCGCCATTGATGATGTTTCAGCTCAAATAACAACCGATATCGTCGAATGTTTTCTTCCCCGAGTTGCATACTAAAGTTCTTAAGTGAAATTACGTATAGTTGCACTGCTTCTCCTAGTAAAAGCAAACTCTGCAGGAATCATGTTACTTGTCAAATATCTAATCAATATAATTATGACTGCTATCTTCACAAGTTTACAAATAACGGATTAGATTTTTCCAACTTTCCCAGGTGTCACTTCCCAACGAACACTTTTTTCTGTTCTTTTTAGAAGCACTGGCCGAAAATCTTCAGCTGCTCTCACTTTTTGGTTTTCAATTGTTTTTGCCCAAAGCCACTCCAATTTATCTCTGCTCAAAACGTTTGTGCGGTTTATTATAATCTACACGGATCATCCAGTGCTTTGACGGTAATAGCTAGACCTTTACCCAGACCTTCACGATCAATTCCGAGTAGCAGAGCCACTGAATTAATTTAGAGCACTTGATAAGCTATTGGGAATTGATCACTGTTGTCGTTGCCAACGACGCACACAACGTTTTCCTGGCGAAAATGACATGGTCTACCGATAACATTCAACCGGCGAATTAGTTACCGTTCCACTCGAGAATTCACTTATTTGACCCTATCTCTTGCTCAGATCTAGACGAATGAGGCAACGACAGGCGAACCAGCGCTCCCATTTATTGATTAATGCAACAGAATGATGCGCGGAATGATAAGTTGATACACGGCCATTGTTGGTGATGCATCGGTGAACAAACGTTGATTTGCTAGCTGGTCTATGGTCCACAACAGGTGATTTATCTGAATGAGCAGGAAGTATCATAAAACAAACGACAGATTTACCAAAATGGTTTGCAGTTTTTTTTGTCAACTTACCTTTTGCAATATGCCTCAGTAATGTTATGTAGGTGGTTATTCTGGTAGCGCCTTGCTATAAACCCAAATATGCGGAGGTTGGATGTTCTGAGGTAGGCACAACAAACGCGAGTTTCAGGCTAAAGCCTACATACCACATGAGTCTCCTCAAAATGGATCCAGGTGTCATATGAAAAGTACTGGCCTGTACATGTGTATATAATTATATATACATTCTTTGTTGATTAGCAGCCAGTGGAAAAATAGGCACGCAGACATTAATCCCCGTAAGCGACTTGACATGACTCCATAGTTATCGGTATCCACAGGTGTTTGATAGATACAGTATAACTGTTCAAAACATTACTGAATTTACTTTCTCATGATTGAGTTGGTATCCCACTGGGCAGTAATGGAGACAAAATGACCGCACCACGGACCGATGCGTGTACTAATTGGTGACTGGGTTGCAAGATATATATATATATAATCGCTCTTCACCACCAGACCGAAGAAAAATGGCTTGATCAGGGCTTACCCAAGCCTACGAATACTCACGACCACATGGTGAAGCCCTGGACGCGTGCATAAAAGTCAGGTGAAAGAAAACGTCTTTTCAACCAGTGTCCGTGTGATAGCATTTTTAGGAATCTTTTCACTGAATAACCCAGTTCTCCAGTTCCTAGATAAAATATCCGTTTTTACTCGATGCAACGTTGTTGGATGGTATTCGATATTGATTTTAGCTGCCAAAAGTGGCTGAACCACGGTGTGACTGCACATAGTCATGACAACGAAATCGGTCTTCTTTGAGCTAAGGTGTTAATTCGGGTGACTCGAAGCAGTGCCTCACTATTTCCACGGATGATTCACATGCGAATAAAAACGTGTAAATTACAAGCTTTTCCGCTTCGTACAAGCTTTGTTTGTACCTCCGATTAAGAACTCCAAAATATTGCCCTCTCCCCAAATGGATAGATAAGTCTAGTGTAAAGCACAATTAATTAAATTTCTGTTGTTCATTAGCAGGATATTAACACCGGTCTCGTGAAGCTTTGAAAACTGGTACATTCTTGGGTTTGGAACAGATGGAGAATGCAAGCAGGTTAGAAAGGTTTGGAAAACAATCGAGAAATGTGATGATTTTGACAGCTGATTGGACTCAAACTCTATCAACTTTGCAATACTTGAATGGCGACCGAAATAGTTCATTACACAGAATCTCCAATATCGACTCCATACATCCTGTGTATACATATGTACCAACAGTGGTCAGCTTCGCAAAGTGTATTTCAAAAGAAGAGATCCAAAGATTTTCCATGGACACTTCTACCACAGTTTGGTTTTGAAGTTAAACTAAAAGTCATATTTTATCCAGCATGAAAAATGTGTTGTAAAGTCCCAGTGCCATTCAAATATCTTCAGTTACGGACTGAGGACATGTAAGTTAATTAGAGTAACTAGTAAGGGCTGTTGAGTGGATACTGACTGGTTTACTTGTAATGGCAATGCATTCAGCATAACCAAGCTGCAACTGACAAACGTATCGTATAATCTATTTGTCACTCATACTAGGATTGAGCATGGAAGTATCACGTTTGCTAACCAAGCATTGTGTGTGACCAGTCGAAAAGAAATAAAACGCTACCTCTGTTTTTAAAGATTGATGTTTACGCATTTCCACTGGAAGCAAGTCCAAATTATTAGGGTACTGAACCTTATGGAAACGACAACATTAAAAGCTAACTGAAAAATAAAGGGTGGTCCGTCGAAATACACTAGGATGAAATTGGGGTTAGTGTATCTAACGTCAATCTCAGCTGAATCGTTTTTTTGTGGTAATCTCCAACAGAAAGTCCTGCATAAAGATAGTCTCGTGATTCGGTTGGTGCGATTTTCGAGATATTGCTGTGTATTTTCTCGGCTGAGCCCTACTCGCGGTTACTGAGGCCCATCAGATAAGCACAGTTCACGTAGCACAGGACTTGCGAACTGCACTCATGAGCAAACTATGTTTGTGGTTTTTCGTTCAAGCTGAGTATTTCCTTCTTTCGTCAAATTGCTGTCGGCGGTGGTTTTTAGTTACATTTCTCTATACGGCAGTTTTCACGGAAAATTGTTTGCTGCATTACTTGTTAAGGAATGCACGTTTGTGGTAACCGCAAGAAATCTCGTCGAGTGGTTGGCAGCGGTTGTGCTAAAGAAGTGAGTTTCTGTCTCTTGTCAGTGAAGGTAAGTTTTGCTGGTCGTGCAGTTAGTGCACTTCCACAGAGGATTGATAGACGGACGCATGATGGATATAGCCCACAGCCAGGTCTTAGTGCCTAACAGAAGAACTTATCTGAACATATTTATTGCTGAAGAGTTGCCGTTCTGATTCTGTAAATCACGGCTGATCCTCTAAGATGCTTGATAACGTGCTAATTCCGTTAACGAAATTATGTTCTCTGTCGTTTTGGAGGCCCATTCAAAATGACCCGTCACTCCAAGGGAACAGAGTGATGTCGCGTCGACAACTATCCCGCCTCGCAGTCTTCTAGAGAGGTTGGTCACTGGTGGTGGGAGCCACTTCCCCTCCGTATGGCTTCCTGCTAAATCATGCACATATTAGACTGCCGTACTGTCATCCTCAGTCAACTGGTTAAACCTGGAGGTCCGGCGATACATTCGTGTTGATTATGGCTATTGTCCGCGAGTGAGAGACGGTGCTCCAAACCTCACAACACCGACTACGCAAAAGAAGGTAGCTTCACACGGTCGAAAGAACTTATGACGTGCCGACTCCGAATAATACACAAAGCCCAACTAGCGGCGAAGTTACTTCTTGAACATCCTAATAAACCGGCAGACGATGGCCTCCTTTCAGGCAAAATGTCGCCTGTTCGTAATTATCCTCCCTGATGTTTTCAGTGGAATTACTGCGTTATACAAAATCGATAAGTAAAGACCATGCATGTGTTGATTTAGGGTAGTATATGGATATGCCGTCATTGCTAAGTGAAAAGATGCACGTATCTATATCCTATCATTCTTTAACCACAGTATTCACAACTCAGCTGACCATGGGAAACCTCCGACATCCACACTTCAAAATCATAGTTCAGATACGCTGTTCCTGCCAACAGCGTAGTGCTTCCAAGCTGACGGACCAACAATACAATGTCCTAACAATAAAGTTCAGGTGAATCCTCGACTTTGAAGTTGCCATGGGATCTTCGAGTGAAAAGCTTTAGGTGAGATAACAGGCTCCATCCTCAACCATTTTCACGTAACTTGCTTCCCAGGTTTTTACAATAAAGCTTACAACAAACCACGAGGCGATGCGCAAAATTCAGGATTGTTGAAGGAAATTAATGACCTGGGGAGGTATTTAACCCCGATAATTCAAGTCTCTCTTTGACCTATTCTTCGAACTATTCTAGAATGCTGACTGATTCATTTAGGTCTTCCGCATCTCTAGCAAATTGTGTATTTATCTGTATACATATTTATTTGATCCACAGGGCAAAACTGCAGACAACAACTCTCTTTGCACATATGTGGAAGTTGCGCGATATAATTCTGCCTCTTGCACCGAATATACCGCGCCAAGTTTGCCTATCTATGCCTTCTACTTTAGGCTTCTTTCTAGATCCGACCAAATCCACACATACGATCCTTAGTGGTAATGAGTCAGAGTTGCTAGTCGTGCGTTCCAAGTTTAGACTTAACAGAGCTCTCCGAAAAGGGTTCCAACGTTTGAAATAGTAACTTCAAAAAAATGTGGTTTGCCATAAACGACGCCCTAACGATTGTGTTATTTACGTCCTTCGTCCTCTCAGTTTACACGGATCGTATATGACTCACTATTTTCGCGGGAAAATCCGTCGGTTCTGTGATTACCAGGTTACCTCAACTGTCAGCCAGTCGATACATTGTTTTTTCGGTCGGACAAAATCATACACCAAATACTCATTTGAGTACTGACCAACCATGATCTATACAGTTTTCATAACATAACTAGACGATTTGTTGAACCGTAGTGACCTAATGTGTGATAGACGAGCATGTTACCAAAATAGGTGGTCACCGCAGTCATCATAAACTGTAACAGTGTCCAAGTGCTGTGCAGGTCACGTATCAAACTCATCCGCGCTACGATATTTGTATATCCCACTTTCACAGCAGATGTATTATTGACGTCCGATGAAGAAAACACTGGTCACCGACGATGGTGCCTCACAACGCACAAATCCGTCCGACCACTGTGATGAGATTAGCGAAACCCCTCTTAGATACATTGGTGCAGGCATCCCGTTAGGGAAGCCCTTTTGGCCAGCTTGCGCAAAGCTTGCATTCGACTGATACACTCAGCCTAACAACCAAACGCGACCCGAATGCACACGTTGTGAAGCCAGTCAAAGAAAACGCCCCTCACACATCCCCATAAGACAAGCACAATACATTGAACCCAAGCATTCAGCCATTAGCTGCATCAACCAGTCCGGTGTGCCTCGTCGGTTTGTGCACAAATCCCCAGAAGTCTAATTGTTCACACGGCAGTTACTACAAAGTGACGGTACCACTGTTACAAACAATAAAATGATGAAAATTTTTCAAAACTAAGGTTGTGAGTTTAGGCCGACTTCTGCTCACCAAGCTAAGTTATGATTATTCCAAAAGGTATATTAAAATACATCGGATGAAAACCAGTAAGCCTGCTTACACTTTACACAGAATCCAAAGCTGGGTGACCACAGTATCGCGGTGTCAAGGCTGAAGAGTGGTTAGTACGCTGTTTAGACAGTTGATGACTAATATTTTGACCGAAAACTAGAAATTACGGCCTGAACAACACAAAAGGAAGAAAATGGTACCACCATACTAAGAGGTCGGGCATGCCTTGTTGGCCCTACAAAGCTGATTAAGTATATCACAGTAAAGTAGCCTCAGTGAAACTACTTGATTAACCAGCCTTAAACTAACTCGAATGTCAATACGTGTTCTGTTCGCCCTTTCTGCATCCCAGAGCGCCTTTCTCAGACATTTAGAGAATAAAACACAATGGACTATTGTCCAACTATGTTTGGAAGATGTGACCATTGTGTATATCAAAATTTTTTATTGAAAGTAAGTGTTCTTTGCCCGAATGGATTTTTATTTTTTGGGAAGTGTCTTGTAGTAAATAGTTTTGATTAGCTGAATCCAGTTTCCCGAAGCTCCTCGAAGATCTTAGTATCCTCATGAAGCAAGACCAGCTAGACTGGATGCTGAGAAGGTAGAATAATAAACTAATAAACGAATGGATAAATGAATAAAGAATAGTTAGACGGTTGTAATAAAACATTGCCACGCCCGAATAACTGTCAGTATCCTTCAATCACTCGTAAAAATTCATTCTTATTTAATTTCCACAACAAAGAAAAACGATTGTTTGGCCTTTTTGTGCGTATAAGTTGAAAAAAATTGAAAGGATAACAGCACTCCGCTCCCCCCCCCTAAATTATGCACATTCCACGTGCACATTCACCTAATTGTAGTTAAGTGTGACGATTTCGAGTGCTGGCGAACAACCGATGTTTCCACAGGCATGTCATTTTCATACAATTAAGAGAAACTTGATTATCGCCAAGGTATCATCAAAAATAACTCTACTCACGGCAGCAGTTGTAGTCCCAGTGCAGGCAAAACAAAGCACCTACGTCAAGATGCTAATTATTTGTTGATATTTGTCAGGAGCTAGTCATGCGATGTTTGTTTTATAGGTTTACTGCTATAATCCAATAGAACCATAATTGACAAAGGTAAATCCATCTAAACCGTATCAACTCGTGGGAACTGCAAAACCCTATTCGAAGGCAAAATTTATTTCGCTCTCATTTATGGATACATGACTGAACAACACTGTTGTCATTAGCAGAATGAGCTTAATTGTTTTGCATGCATTCAAGCCGGAAAAATCAATTAATGATTGTGACGATTATGCAAGTTAAGCCACAATAAATCGATAAAAGGGATAAGAAGACGTTTATGATGAAAAAAATGAACGTCTACGGAGAATTTAGTTAGCTAAACTTGGTTTCGCATGACAAAAATTTGTAAACACGATAGCACAACTGTAGATATTTTACAGAATAACCTAAATGTGTGCTTACATTGAAGCCCCGGATGGACAGTTTACTAGCTTGTAGCTCGATGAGTGACAGTCACAATTATCAGTGGCAAAATTTCAATCAAATAATATTTACCATTTGTAATTCTGTTTGAAACTGCGGTAAATAAAACATGATTGATCTGTTTATCTGTTTACGAATTTCTTAGGCAGTAAAACAAAGCAAGGTAAGACTGCTCTCCAAGATGTCCATCCCGTCCAGAGGCTTTGCACTCCATGACAAAAATATGGTACCGCTCACTTGGTACTCCACTGAAACGTGTAAAATCTAACTTCGATAACTAGAATCGCGCGGGGGGGGGGGGGATAAATTCAAACTTGTCGAAGAAGTCGAAAGACAAGACTGAATTCTGGATCAAACCAAGGAATCAGTCTTGTGCATGGAAATATCGTGAGCCGAAATGCCTGATTTACGTTAACTTTTAAATATAAAAGATAACAACAACGGACTTCAGTATTTGACGAGAGAGACCGCAGCTTACTTGTGTGACATCTGTTCAACTTTAGCGCAGTATATATGAGCTTTCGCAAGGTAAATAAACTGACGTACATTTCGGGAAGTCACGCGACTCAGCGAATGAATTAGTGAGGAACCGAACAGTCTCTCGATGTGACTGAACCCACCGAATCCAGCGAATATACCATAGATGTTGACGCTGAGGTGTGCATAGTGGCTAAGTGCTAGGAGGAGTTTGCCAATGGTGATAACAGGGGAAAAGTTTAATAAACGAAAGGGACCGAATTTTCGGAAAAACAAGTGGTGAAAACCGCTATCCGAATTCGAGGCTGAATTTAGTTGGAAAGGTACCTAAATTTGGAAAATAATGCTACAAAATTATAGTACCATCCCTGCACGCGCTCATGTCGAAATGGTTTACAACGATCTACTTCTAGCATCTGTCTTCCAAACCCATAAACGGCATTTTTGTAATCTTTTAGAGAGTATAAGTGGAAAATTTTGACCAATGCTCCCCGCTGCTACTATGCATGCCACTGGCGTTGACGGGTACAGGGAGCATCGCCCTGTCAACTGCATCGTACTTTGTAGATGATAACATCAGGCAAGGACTTAGTACTAATACCTAGTTTACCTTGCATAAAATATTTTTCGGCTAATAGTCTGTCTCATTTCTAAGGTGTCCTTTTGTTGCATGACAAGTACCAAGCCGTGACATGTAAGAATGGGCCCACGGACATGTAACATAGCTCAAACGACAAAATCCTGGTTATATTGTGGCCTGGTTGGCATAAAAAGTTTGAAACTTTGGCGGTGGCTCGCAATATGGTTAGTTCGGTGCTTCTATTCCTTTTCAAACAGAAGAGTGAATACGAAGTCACAAAAGCCTCAGCAAAACACTGCAATTGCAATTAAGATTTCTTCTATTTTGATCTCAGTACTTAAATAGGGTATAAAAACCGCTTTGTTTGGGACGTATCATGAAGTGCTACAACAAGTAGTTAATTTGGAACTGAAAATAAAATTCCACCTAAAGCCAGTGCGGAATACGAATGAGTTAAGCGGCACTGATCCAGTCAGTTTTGAAACCCATGTTGTTGGTGCCATAAAAGCAAAAGCTAGGTTGATTATATACGGGAAATCATACTCTCACTGTATACTGTTCATGGGCCTATCAAAGATGGACAATACGGTTGAATCTTGCTGCACCAAAATATCATGAAGCTAAATTGCGGAAATCTGAAGACGGGAAGAAATTCTAGCGCAGTTTTTTCTAACCATATTCAACTGTTTTTGATTTTCTTTCCCCGAACGATGGAAAGTGAAATGCACGCAACCTATACTGGTAATCACCTCAGTCCAAATCAGTAGGATAGAACTGAACCTGACAGGGGCTAGAAGACCAAACTACTCGGTCAAAGTGGTGGTTGTTTTTGACGTGCTTACATGTTGTGTTACCTTGCATATACAAAAGGATACTGTGCACTACTCTACATACTGGTTACAGCCACAGATTTTGTACATAAATTTTGAGAACTGTTTTCGTCGCATGAATAGCAAGGATAATCAAGCCGGCAAGAGAATTTTTCTCAAACAACCAGTAAGAACCAATGAGCTAAATGAATAAAATGCTGAAAACGTCAAGGAAAGAAAACCGAGTAGCTCATCCATAAATCTGCCGAAGTAGATTTTCCTGTTATTTCACCAGCATTGATTAGCATATTGTCAGTAAAATAAGCCAGAGTCACACACTCCCCATACGGTTTGACCCACGTTGTGACGTGTGTTTTTTTTGTGCAGCCGACCATTTATAGACTTCTAAAATGCTAAATAACAAAAGTCACTTACTAACCGTGGAAAACAGCTTTGCAATAAATGAGTTGTCACATTAATAGAAAACGTTTGTTCAAAACTGGAGTGTGTGAAATGAAAGCAAGACGGAATGAACTAGCAGAACAAGGAATTAGCACAACTGCTAGTCCGATGGTGGGACACTATACGAAGAACAAACGTTACTGCGTTCGCCGTGACTGGAAAAGCTGAGAATACGGTGGAGTAAATTTATGTCACTCAATGCTTTGTTCTTGAAGCCAAGCTCAGATCTGTCTGCAACACCAAATGGAGTGTGTACAAGAAAATCGGAAGACTTAACAAGGCTTTGGGTGTAGACTGACAGGCATCTACAGTTCATTTGACCCCGTTGTGGACTTTGCGATCCTTTACTTCCCTGATGTTGCAGGTGAACCGGAGCGTTTGCTGAAATGCCCATTTTATATTGCCTTTGAAAGTCTTGACTCAGTAATCAGGGTTTACCGGAAAATATACACTGTCAGTTCAGGGAAGTAGGAACTTCCTCTCTGTCACTGCCAGCAAAGCACAACTTCACGAAGGCCTTGTATGGTTAAATCTATACGATTTCTTTACTAAACACAAAAAGTAATTAGTTCGATGACTTTTGATGGTGGAAGAAGATTGTGCAGGGCCACTTGAGGGTCTTCTATGTTGGAGTAACTAACTAGAAATCTGAGTAAAAAAGCAAAAATCCGATTGTTTACCAAACTCTTCTGCAAAAGCAATTGTATCGTATGTAATTCACGATGTAACTTAAAAAAACACCTTCGGATGAGATTAAAGCAATTACCGTAATGGCTGGTCTTGGAAAAGTCAAAAAGTTTAGTGGGGTTTTGACAGCTCTTTGTCAGTTTTCTGTTGTTACCAGCTCGTTTTTGGCGAATTGATTTTGGATAGGTCTGGGTAAATGTAGAGAAGAGACGTCAACTATGAATGCAACAACTGACTTGCTTTTATATCTTTTTTCAATAGGCTTAATATCTGTCTGTTTAGAAGAATACACTTGGTTGCAAATCAATTTGGTTATGATCGGGGAATCATCTAGAACCAAGCTAAATCCCTCCTTTGTGATGTCGAAATCTGTCGCATTCGTGCTCAAGTAGAACATAAGGTTGACGGAATTTCGGAGACTGCGCCTTCTTGTTGAGCGCCCAGTATGGCGACACCGGTCTTGGGTTGTTACAGAGTTTTCAGCACACTCACGAGTAATGTATTATCTCTGTTTTGATTTTTTATGCTCTTCTGCGCAACAACAGTGTTGCCTAAGTGTTTTTTACTTGTCTCTAGTTTGAAGACTTGCAGGCAAAAAGATAGGTCTTAGTATACTGAACAAATTGTAACGTATTAGACCTAACCCAAGTTTTCCGTAGTTATGGTATCAAAACTGGATATATTATTTGTTCTCCGTCGTCTGTGCAGAGTTATATCTCATAAATAATCTAAGTAGGATGCAACTTAGCATGGACGCTTGATTCATGACATCCTTAGTTCATAGTCGGGCGTTAATCAGTGTCACGTACCATCCAATGGCCTACGCTGTTGCTTTTGTTGTGAACCCTAGTTAATCTTGCTGTTATTCAGATGAACGATGCGGAAAGAATCACTTGGACTCAAACAAGAATCCATCTGCGTTAGTCACGAGCAAAACTAACCAATGCTTGCATATGCGACCGGTAATAAGCTTTCACGTGCTAATTGACAGCAGCTTCATTTGGGCGTATGACAACCTGTCAAAACACTGGCGAAACAACGGCGTAAAGTCGTTCACACTGAACAACTAAGCCAAGAATATACAGTTATGCTTCAACTCATGCGAGATTATTTTACGAAGCTTGAAAGGTTATCTTTAGGATTGTGCATTTCCCCAGCAGCTTATACTCTGCATTTTTGCTAAAAAAAACATACCCATAGTACATGCTAACACTCAGCTAATTTGAATCGTGTTTGTATTCATCATCAAAAGTTGATTGAAACATTTTTCCTCATTATGCAAAAACCATGGAGGCGAAACCAAGTGCTGTATACAATTCAAGGCCAAATGAAATAAGGGCGGTCAAGCAACTTCACTCATGAAAACAGGATCGTTTGCAATGGCCTTTTACTAACCTCTTGCATTTGGAATCTTAATCCGGTAGTTTTTTTCTTTTTAAAAGTACCCTATACCCCTTTCACAACACAAACCAACATATCAGCCCTGATCTTGGTCTGAATTTTATTAGGAACACAACTTGAAACACAGCCAGTCAGCCGGCTACTTTCAAACGTTGTTTCGAGATTAGTTTCTCCAAGTTTCATAGACATGCGCGCATCTAACACATATCCTCCACAGATTGCAGCTTTACGTGCTCTCCCATAAAACAACAATGAGAAGTGTGTTTGTCTCATCCAATAGCGTGAATTCACCTGTTCAAAAATACATTCGTTGCAGAATTCCGGCCATCAGTAACAACAAGCTGTAAATTTCATGGGAAAATAGTCACCTGCTCAGCCCAGCTCATACGATCCGACAAAAGTCGGGGAGAAATTAATTACCTCAGAAAAGGACAGCAATAGACTTAAAGAAGTGGAGTACACGCGCATGTATTTTTAAGCGTGCAGAATGCTGAAGACTGGGTAGTTACTTTGGTATATCATGCAAGATCCAGTGAAAGAGTTCTAGCCCAAAATAATAATAATTTATTTCAGATACTTCATACGATTTGGTCGGATAGTATCAATTATCAGCAGTAGAGAAGTGTTTAGTTTAACTTGTCTCTAAATTGCAAAACAAAGAAATAATTTGCGTCAGAGTCAACATTCACCGAATTTTTAGAAAAACCTCCTATCTTAATAAGCGGAGGATTAATCTTCCCCGTGTTTCCAAAATGGACCATTGGATAGCTAACGGAAGCAGTGAACAGCGAGCCTGTCCAGTGTTCCCGAACATTCGGTCAGCAGTGACTGTCAAACGTAGTCACTGATTCATATCCTTGTGCTGTCTCAACTAAGTAGACACTAGCTGGAACACATAATGGGACTGACAGTGCATTCTGCCAACGAGTGATTTTTTGAATGAGTGGGGACAGTTCACTTGATAAATTTCTATCCAAATAACAAATAAATTTTCCCTGTAGTTGCAGAGTGCATTGAACACAATGGTGAAATACGTAGCAGTAGCCTATGCACAGAAACTTTTGAATGGTTAGAGTAATCACTCAGAAGCGCATTCATGCGTAAACAGGAAAAAACTGCTAGACGTAGCAAATACGCCACAAGTGATTAGAATTCGGTAAGGGGATAATGAAGGAACCAGGAAAATTTTAGTTAGTTCTTTGTGTGATTAATTTCGCGGTATATCCTCAGTTTGCCCAGCCATGATGAGCCATGATAACTGGTGGCACACGGAGCGAAACGCCTCTGAGCGGATGAAATTTTACGACATTCTGGATGCTAGTTTGGTGATGGAACAACATTTACAGTTTATAGAGTTTTCACAAAGTCGACAAATTCTTTGGCAGAGCAAGCAGTTCTTTCCATTTGATGCTTGCTTAAAATGTATCTTTCGCACATTGCGTACGGAGATGGCGACTTGAAAAATTTAGTTTTCACCAGAGATTAAATAGGAGGATAAAATTCTGGAAGCGTGACCAAAACGGGACACAACAGCAGGTGAACTCTTAACTGGTATCGATCAACTCTATCAGTAGAAGATGAAATATTAGTTTAATCCAATGAATAACGTTGTAGCAGTAAAACAGCCAATGAAAGTTTAACTCTGATGTGGAGTTACAAAGAAAAAAGTGGTGGTTATTCCTAAACCGCAGTTTGCCATATAACCCCTCCAAACATAAAAGTAATATGGGCATACCCAGCATAAAACAGCTTAAAATGATTTCCCAGTAAGCTCTTACTAACAAAATACTAGGTGAATCCACCTCGTGAAGAAATATTTACAAAAATATTCATAATAAATGAACAAAACACGAGCAAGGTTTTCTTATGTATATTTTGGAGGTCTCAATTACTCGGGTATTATCCGATGTGAGAATCGCAGGGGAACATAAATTATTTGAACACTGGGATGGAAGCGGTAGTTTACCACAGAGCTGTTTAAGCTAGTAGGACTGGATGAGCATGGCTATGCGCCATTTACGAGATAAAAGACGCCTCAAAAATTCCAACACTGAGACAGCAACACATTTTTTAAAGCCTAAGTTAATTTTGCTGAAAACTAGACAAAGTTTTTGGCTGCGTTGTGTTCAGTTAGCAGATTACTCATATTTCATAAGAAGGGATTTTTAACAGCAGAGTGCTGATCACCCTATCTTCGCCGAGACCTGAAACTATACAGATTGCTTGAGGGCAAATATCTGAATCAAGTCAATACGGAGGCATCCTAGCTCATCCGCTACACGCCTGGAGGTCCCTTCAGACCTACCAAGGTTATATTTTAGGAAGGACGGTAGGGACGTCGCGCAGCCAGCTATGAAGTAAGTCTCTGGATGTGACGACAGGACCAAGTCAAGAAGGACTGTCCTTGAGTAGGTATCTGCACGGACAGGTATTTTTCCTGGAAAATAGTTCCCCAAAACAAGTGCTTTGTTAAGAAGAATAAATGCAAAATGGCTGCGTGGAATCACGGGACACGAGATACACCCACCCTGAGACCTCTAACAGTAAGGAGAGGACTATAGTAAGTTTGTTCCATTTTCTCGTCGGCAGATGCCAGCAATCATCATTTTATAGAATTAAAATAATATCTTCTGCATACTTATTTATAAGGAAAACTGGACCGTGATGATTGCAAAAGTGTGAGTTAAATTCTACCTCTTTTTTGTTTATCAAAAATAACAGTTCTTTCTGGACAACGGAAAGACCATCCAGAATGAAACACTAAAAAATGTCGCTTAATTATCAATTGACGCTTACGAAAACAATATGAGGTTCAGCCCCAAAGGAAAATTCGTAAACTGTTTAAAGAAATAGAGTGCATTGTGATGGACAATGCTAAATGTAGAAGGATTACCACTGTGCCCTATTTTGCTGGGAGATCAAGGTTCTTTGATGGTTTACAAGTGATCTCTGTTTGCGTAATTGGTAATTCCTTTGATGTGACCTACATTGGCAGTAAAGAAAATCAGGTATGACCATCTTCCTACCAAAAAACGGATTTAGAACGCATCCAGTTGGTTAACCACTACTGACTGGCAAACGCAGTCGCCAAGCAGTTAGGCAAGCATATAACTTCGTAGAATTCTGTTTAGGCTAACAAGCGTTTACTCATTGACTCATATTTTACGAACGTTTAGCAGAGCAAGCTTGAACCATGGACAAACGAATATATGCCTGGAGGAAAAATTGAAACCGAATTTTAAGTTTTATGAAACGGTTCAAGTGAATCAGTTAGGTATGAGTTCAATGGATCTGCCTTTCAAATTTGAGTTACTCGTAATTAGAGACCGGTCTACAGTGACTGCTGAAGTGAAATACAGGAGACAAAATTTAAACGAACTATCGACTTGGCTCAGAGGCATGGAAGAGTTGCATTAAAACTGTAAGCTATTACACGCGTAGAATTCATTGACAGACCCAGAAAACTTTGGTATCTGGATAGGTCCAAAGAAGTAGTTACGTAGGGTTTGTCCTGTACAATGCAAACACATTACTTTGGATAGGTTTTCTCATTAAAATGACTGAATTAGGGTATTGATCATTTTGTAAAAGACCCTAGCGAATATAGTGACACAGTCAAACTTGCAAACTCCTGTCTGTCCGAGGTGAATAAAATGAACCAGTGAGGACTACGTGTTTTATTACTGTTCTAAAACCACTTTATGCAAATTTGGCATAAAAGTGTTCTCGCAAATTACGATTACCAAAAAAGTTGGTTAAATAACTTTGGGCAACCAACATGAGTACGATAGCTCCCTCTCATCAGCCGAATTGCTGTAAAGCTTTATTATCTCTAGGTAGCTAATTATGTTAAGACATCAAACTCTTTTACACTAAAAAATGGTGTCTGAGGCTGAAACCCCCTAGCTTTATGGACAGGACATGTTGAACTGCAGACAACTTGTGAAAGTCACTCCCAGTAACCGAGGTCTTGGGGGAATTTTAGTGTGACCGGTCTTGCTTCGATACTGATATGCATGGCACACGTTTCCGTGTGTGTAAACATGGGTAGCGAGAAAACTAAAAGTGTTAGTTGAAATCCTCTACCGCAAAGGAAGCTAGTCTTAGGAAAGCACCGAAGATCGCTTTACAGTAATCTCATCCTGGTTGGGACTCATCGAGAATGTGCATTTTATGAATCCGCAAGGTGGTTTAGACCCAGAAATTTTTAAGAAACAGCTATATCACTCAGCCACCAGGTAACAACCATAAATCTGAAGATTCAGATCAACCTAATGATTCGTAAACAACCCACTGCTGGTGTCATCAACCGAGGTGATGTACGACAGAGTTGACGGTAATCAAAAAGGGCCTATTGCTGGACCTGTAGGAAAGCCAGGTGCACAAGTGTGAATTTGGAATAATTCAATCCTTCAACAACCTCCGCTTTTAAAACCCTGCAAAACTTAAGGCACAAACTCATCATTCCAATAAAAACATTCCCAATGTCTTTGAACAAAACACCACCCATGAGTTTTAAGAAAAATCTTCGACGGTCTTTGATCCTTTTCGCTCTTCTACAGGCTCTTCGGATAAATGCACCCCTCGAGGTTCTAGCACCCTTTTGTTTCAACTGAGCAACTGGCAAGCCAAACACATTTGCAAATCCCATTTGTTTTAGCATATTATTATTACCAAGTTTCCAAGTTAACTTGATTAAAGTGAACAAGCTTTTTGTTAACTACGCACCATTTGGTATTAAGGGATAACATGGTAGTACTGGGCCAACCTGATGAGCTGGATACTGGATACTGCACCCACCCTGATCAGAGCATGTAAGAAATAACCACATGAGTTATTCAGTTCAGTTACACTGCCAGACTTGAAAGCAAAAGCAAACGTGTACGTACTTGTGCCCTTTGTAGACAACAACCAAAATGTCGCGATTTATTCAGGTTTTCAGTCCAATTATGTTCACCCACTCACCAGAAAGGTGAGAGCACCATGGAAACTTCAGATGACAGAGACTTAATCCAAAATGTTGACTCGAATGATGTGAAATGTTACCAAAGAAACTGACAACATTTACGATGAGACTCTTGATCTTATTTGGCAAAATTGTTTTTCCTGATCTTGCACATGAATATTCTCACAGCCACAAAATGTTTTGGTCGTCATTGCTCTAGGGAAACCCTCCCATCTATGAAGTCATTTGATACTTCGGTGGCAACACGTTGACGGAATCAAACGGATTTGCTTGGCTACTCAAAAACCTAATTATTCAGACAGATGATAAACGCACTTTTTCTGAATTTAGCCTGTAAACATACAAACAACTTATCTATCAGTTAATCCTCCATGTTACAATATTCCCCTCAGTTGGCTGCCGCAGTCCTGTTGTCTCCCAAGACGGATCACTCATTGAAAATACGCAGCCCGTTAGGGTAACCTGTTAGCATCACAGATGTCTACATTGCAATCTTCCTCAATAGAAAAGTTGCTAGCAACGGACAACAAAGAATTCCTGCATTCATGGTGCGCACAAATCACGTTTTTGGACCAGCTACGGTCTGTCCCTTAGTTTGGTGCTGTAGCTGTTTTTTTACCTCTCTGGATTGCACTTTGCGGCCTTTGTTGATGCGATTAAAAAGTTTAACGTTTCACAATTTTAAATAAGTTAGTCGGTGAATTTCTAATATTTCGGTTGAGATAATGGTCTTTTGCACGTGGTGGTATATTAAGACTGAGTTAATCGAATTCATTGTGAAGTACCATTCTTCCGGAAATTATCTTCCATACCTCATGTCCCGATATATTAAGATTTTTCAGTTTTCCTGAATGCAATTGTGACCTTGTTGGTCTACGTGTATGGAGATCTGCGATAGTGGGTTATTTTCTCTATCGAACCAACCATTAAAACGGACTGACCGGACGACAACCATCGAAGGTCCGCCCCGAAAAGGTGCACCTGCATTAGCACAAACTTACGCGCCACTATTCAAGGCACACTGACCCACTGACCCATCGCTATGCTCTACTTCGCACCCTAACAACGCACTGACGATGCCACCTCGATTGGTGAGGAAACATGTGCAATCAAATTTTTCAGCGAGCAAACCAAAGAACATTACTAGGTACTGCTGACTGACAGGTGTGAATGACCCCAACAACAACTGTAAATTTTAAAATTTTTGTGGTCTTGTCAGGTGACATTTGGCCATCGGTAAATGACAGATTACTGAGGATTAGCCGCAGATTTACGGTGATAATTCTATGCATTTTGGGGGGATAATACCACATCTGTGCGACTAAACTATGCCAATTATAAAAAATGGCGGAGGGTCCAACGTGCCCAATGAAAGCAATTACTCCGTACATACAAAGATAGGTGTGTTCATAAAACCGGCAGTGAGGTCTCTGCAGACCGTATGAGCAACAAAAACCAGTAAGGTTCATAAAGTCTCAAGTGAAACACGTAACCTCTGTGAGCCCGCGGTATGTTACGTACAATGAAAACCGTCAAGAATTAGTGGTCAAATCTTGCACAGTGATTTTATTAACGAAACATTCAGTACAACTCCCGCTGCGATTGAACATTTTCATGTAAATAAGTCGGCTGAATAGCTTTTTATCCTAACTGTACCTTACATGGGTTGAAATCCGTCAGGCCAATGCAACGTACGATTTGTCATATCGGTCTGCAACGGCAAGTTCGGAGTTTGTATTCTTCAAGCCACATACGACCGTTTAGATCCTGCCGCTCGATAGAAAAGATGTATGCATTTAGTAACTTGTTTGATATTGACAAGGCCATAAAAAGCATCTGTGAGTTAGCCCTGCAGCTGATTAGTTGCACAGCTGGAGGACAGTTGGAGGTAATAGTTTTGGTTGTTCTCCGGGAGTAGTGGGAATCTGAAGAGCTACTTATAATAATACTATAGAGGCCAGAGAGACTAACATATGGAGGCCGATTGCGAAAATTTACTATCACCGTGTAAGGAGAATATCCTTCTTATCCGGTTTAATTGAAATTGGTATCCCCGATGGTGTTTCCTTGAGCGTGGAAGTGCTTCGATAGGGCGTCCATCGTAAGATGTATTGGTGTTCCAGATGGTTTCAAATCGATGTTGCTTACTGTTGACTGTCACCTAATATTGCTTTGATTTTTTCGTCATAAGGAGCAGATAAAGTACCAACAGCGTGAATGACAGCTTACATAAGCCTCAAGTTTTCATCTGGTTGCAAATTTCTGATGACCCGTGTCTGGCCGCGTGACAATAATATAATCTATTTGTGTGTGCCCGTCCGCCTGAAACGGCTTTGCGGAAACTGTTTTTGAAAGTGTCCCCGCGCTAAACTCTTGTAGCACCTTGTAGCATCTTGTAGCAGTCCATGAAGCTCGATTTGTACTATGAATCTTATCAAACTAAACAGTAGCGAAATAATCTCATGTTCCTACTTCTGCTTTCAAGTCTCTATGGAAACATGCATATATCCTGAATAGAAAATTCTGCTACTTTCAGGTACTTTTCCTTATTATTAGGAGCTTCTCTTGTTTGTCCATCAAAACGGTGCATATCACACATACCCAGAACTAGCAGTTATGTTCCTTGAATTACTTGGCAAGGTTCAGGGGTTTTCTTATTTTTTCCCCTGTCATGTGGACGATCAAACCTCAGGCTATGATGACCAGATATTGCGGTTGTCTTCTCGAGGTAGGGCTCATTCCATTCGACCAAGGATGCTACACACGTTTCCACACACACACACACATACATACTCGAGTTGACATGCTTCGGTCGTAATCCCACCTCAACTTCGTTTACTCGGCTATTGCCATAGCAACACTCATCTTTATGACAAGCTGTCCATGCGCAATAATACCTACTCCCAATCTCAGTGGTAGACCTTGTTTTTGGGGGCATTGTCTCAAGGGGGAAAACGGACAAAACACTGGTTGGTTTTCATCAGCGCGAAGGAATATGTAACATTTTTGTTTCGTGATGCCCGTAGTAAACAACATTTCAAAATAGGTGAATGGTTTGGGACACTTTTCTGGAAGTCCATTATCATCTTTTTGGAGATTCATGATTCAAATTTAGATGAAAACAGACTGTACAGTTTTCAGTCGTGCAGACAGTCAGTTCCATTATGGATAAATCGACTCTTATGCCCTTGCCGTGGAGTTTGGCACTTAGCCAATTATTGGTTTGTGAAAGAACAACTATTCAACCAGCAGTGTTTGGTTGAAAACAACCGAGGTGAAACACCAGAAAAGGAGTAGACAAAAGTAACGAATATAAAAATTTCACGGTTAAAAAATTATCATGGAAGAACGACGTCGTAAGTAACTACATTTTTGAACTTCACTTTATAAAGGGAAGCGAATATGCTCTAATTGCAAAGCGTCCATTGCAGCGACACACCAGTGTTAAACACTGATTTTATGACGTCGATGATGATGACGACTGCTAGATGACTTAAAAGGTTGGTTGCGGGATATCAGTAAATATTTTTAAACGTACAAAGTGTAAAGAAAAACCTCCTTGCAAGAAACCTGTCTGAAAATTATTCGCATCGGGTAATGTATTTTGAGACATCTGCATTATCAACGCGTAACCCGTAATGGAGATAAAACAATACCGTGTTGATTTTCGACTGAAACTAGATGAGAAGGCCTTAATTCTCATTTTAGAATTTATCCAGAACTTCTGAATAATTTAAGGGGGTCGGCTGTAGGTTCCAAATCAGACTAAAGCCGATGTTTTATATGTTAGCTTTTTATCACCCATACACAAGTATCCGGGATCAGGCAGCAGCAGCGATAAGGCAGCAACTGTACTGAAAAATTTGCATCTGTATAAAGATAGCTATACACATGAAAAATACAGATGTTCATCACATCCAGAGTTTATTGTTTTCAATAAGAAGACTGGATGAAATCCCATAAGGTTGAGAGAAAGTACATACAGTTGAATTTACTTCAAGATTAGCCCTACTGTGTTATTACCAGTAGGTTCATCAGTTGCGCTGTGATTCACTGTAACCACTTTGTTGTATTTTAGCCACTTCTGGATGAATTTAAACTAATTTTCATACAAAATTCTGCTGCACCGTTCTTATCATATCCAACATTTAGAAATTAACCACCATCGCTGGTTTCCGCATACCTTATATGGCAGTATTCCTCCTGATACTGCCAAGTCCTGATGTGATAAGTCATAACTCGGAATGTGTTTTGCCCCTTTGACATGTGTTGGTGATTACAGAAAAAGGGGTAAGAGAGGCACCGCAAATAATAGGCATCAGTCTAAAAGTCTTGCATCAGTAGCAGGTATTTTTCAATAAGTTTCGTCACCGGAAGGCGGCAAAAATAAGTCCCCTGTTGCAAAAGGCCAACAGAAACAGAACTCCGCATGTTCTAGAATGTTGGCTGGAAATTTGTTTACTCGCCTATTTCTTACTAGGTAATAAACTGGAATACGTCATGAAGTTAGCCTCAATGCGCCTCCTTACTCTCCTATCAGCGTTAGGTAAGAATACAAGAGGCAAGAAAGCAGGGTTGCTTTCTACTATCTGTAAGGCTTTTGAAAACCTGCAAACTGTGTTGTGTTTGGAAAGCGACAACATATCAGAACAAAACTGAAGTTCTCTTCGACTGATGTGCACAGTCGTATAACCATATATTGGAGGAGGTTCTTATGTGAGATTTCTACAAATAATAGTAGCATTAATTTATAGCTTAATCCAATCAACAGTGCTTGCAATTCGGCACCCCACAAATCAGCACCTTGGGTTTCATACCCCCATTCCAAATGCGCATTGCATCTTCCACCAGATACAGCAAAAATTATGAAAAAGAAGGTTAAACTAATAACACATCTTGATGGAAATGGACCCTAGTCAACTCTAGGTAGTTTCAAATTTGTGCTTTTGTGCATTTGTGCTTCGAATCATGTATTGTCTAAGGAACTAATCGTCTTGGCTTGCAAAATGAGTAAGCTATCTCTGCTGAACACTAATGAGACTCAGATGAATTAAGTGATGATCCCACTTGCCACCATGAGTAAACAAAAGTTCTGGACATTTATGGGAACAGCACAGTATTTCACAAACCCCAAGGCAAACAAAGCTTGGCTCCCTTTTGTCTCGTGCAAGTTTGGAACCAGTCAACTGCTCAGTTTGAACACCACTTAAACGAGGTCCGATAAGCTGACTGACGCAGTTTGAATACACAGCCTACATTCGCCGATAACCCCAAAAATGGATTGGTGATTGCTCCAAAACAAATTGGTCAGTACACTTACTAAACTTACATTACGGCGATTTTTATAGGTTCCTCTGCAAAAAAGTTACCAAACTTCGTCAGCAGACGTGCCAAAGAGACGACATCATGGCGTGATCTGTTTTCGGTTTTGTTGTTTTTGCTCTAGTTTGGCAAATAAGCGCTTTTTAAGTAAAGGAATGAACAAATGGAAGTACTCTGATACACCAGACGGTCGTTCCTATGTATACAGCATTGATTTTTTAAGACTGGAACATGCCGCAGTAAATTAATATTTCTCGAGTGATCTCGATATAATAGCAAAAACACATTTTGAACTACCATTATAAGTTTACTCGCCCCCGTTTCCAGCCCGTGCCAAAGAGCAAAATCCCACAGATGTTCTAAATGTTTCAGGTGATTTGGTTTGGTAATCACGGTGGACTGAGTGGAAGAAGATCGTTTACAATGTTATAAAAAACGCGGCAGAAATCGGTTCCTCACCCTGATTTATTCCGTATCTCGCTACAAACAACCTAAAGCAGAAAGGGTTGCACACGACATTAAGATATGCACCTAAACAAGACAACAGTGCATAGAAAGGCACCTTGTGAGTTCTACTTAAGAACTAATTAGCTTAATGGATTTTTATCTGAATTATTACCACTTTTATTAAGTCATTGTGATTAGGCAGAAAATCTGTACCGATAATGGTCTGAGGCTTATTCAAGCAAACCTGGTGTTTTCGGTACGTGAAACGTAAATGTGTGGATATAGTCTGCACTATTCGTAGCTTCAACCACGTGTTCGTATCAGTAGCCGTGTTTGCTGAATTTGGACACTAGGGGATTAAATAAACTGTTGGCTAGGTATATTTGCATACTGAAGAGTTTCATAGATTTTTGGTAGTGTGAATGGTTTATGGCATTTGAGTGGATATTTCGTCTTGTAAGTGAAGGCGATGCGAGCTAAAAAGTCACGAACAGCTCGTGGTCAAACAGTTGAGTGTTCAAACTACTAGTTGGAAAGTCTCGGGATCAGGTATGGAGATTTGTGGGTTGATTCCCAGAAGGATGAAACAGCTGCACAGTGTTTCTGAGCTTTTCAGCATAGATTGGCTTCACTTACAAAACAAAATCTTCGTTGGAAGGCCTTCACAAGTTGTCAAAATGTATATACAAATGTACACATCCAGAAAACACCTACAAATATAGCCGAATAAAACATTACCGCACACCTTAGTAGTTGAACTGATAAATGTGAATTTATGAACTGAATTCCATTCAGAGCTGAATGCAAAGACACATATATGCGTAATGCATTGCTCATATGGTTGCTGAAAATTCTTCGGCAACCCACGACCGGTTTTGCCCTTCTTGGGGCTCATCAGGTAGGCGCAGTTCTCGAGTTTCTTATGTTCCACTTGAAACCTAATTGCACGACATTAGCGAAATACACTCATTTGCAAACAAATTTGGTTTTGCGAGAGACTCACTTGGAACCCAGCTGAAACTCTAGTTTGTGATATTTCCAGGCAACTGAATGTGCTGCACCAGGCCTCCTCATGGAAACATCACAAACATGAGATTCATCTGGGAAAGACATAGTTTACTGTGTTAATAATTCTGTTCAAGCCACAAGCACTTTTCGGCTGATATTGGAACGAAAAATTCGTACACCCAAAGCTCTCTCGGTTGAACAAACCGACAATACCGTATCCGGTCCACGTTCATCAGTTAATGTTCATCGCAGATTTTGTTTGCATGCATCTTTATTCATGTCACTGGCTTTACACCTGTCTGCTACATTGATTTGTTGTTCACCTACGCACAAGTTCGTCTGTGCTCGCTTAGTCCAGTTAGCTACTGTCCTCTAATCCCCTGTGAACAAATCATATCTAATCCCTGTGGAGTTACTCTTCCGTGACCAAGACAAAATTAACTTTGCAAAAGAATTTTTGCTATTGTTTTACGACTTTCTTGTAGTTTACTGTTGGATCGGTCTCCCAAATTTAAGCTCGCCTTTTCAAATTCCTTATGCACTTGAACTCGAGCCCACGTTTTTCCATTTTGAACAATTTAACACTATTCTTTTCCCAAATAAACACCCACAGAATAAGCTTTTTAACTGGTTAAGATTTGACCGATGCGGTTTTTCAAGTAGCTCCTTGTGCTGTGACAGTGGGTCAACACAAAACCGAATGGGTGGGGGCAGAGTAGCTGTGGGATTTTCGTTACCATGCCGAGGAAATATACTCGGCATATACCGTGAAATATACTCGACAAAAACAGTTTAATCCGGTTTATCACGACGGATTATTTAGGAACTACAAGTAATAGGTATAATTACACTTTTATTTGTAACGAATCGATATATTACTTCATAGATGCTTTGTTACGAAACAACCCAATTCATATTGCGATATAATAACGACAGCCATGGAGAATCTGATGGGGACCCATACATTTTTAAAATCAAATCGGCAATAAACGTACATCCAAGTCACTAGGTGAGAAAAGATAAGCTAACACATTTGACAGATTGCCTTGAACACAAAATGACAAACCTTTGTGGGTGGTGTAGCGAAAGCTAGCTTATCGTCATCACTAATCAAGTCCGGCGAGATTTACTGAACTGATTGTCAAACAAAAATGATAAGATAATTTTAACCAGGGGATAACAACTGCACCTAAAGAATGACAGAATCATCAATCTGCTTCGTGCAACGATATGCTATCTTCCAGAACTTCCGTCTTCGAAATGCTATTAGATTGGCCTCGTCGTGTAAAATCATTTCACTGAATGCTCACAGACCGTATACTAGCAGACAGAAATGGGGATTCTTTTGGTTTCTATATATATATATATATACATGGACTTACATAGTCATGGCTTAAAATTGGACACAGCGACCTAGTCAAAGAGCGATCATTACTCACTATAAACCACTTTGTCACTGTCCTGCGAAGCTTTCCTTCTTTGAGACGGGTAAGTGTTTGTTTCGGTGTAAAAGAGAGGATAGGACTCTTGTACCAGATTTCCATGTTTGGGAACCTGGAGAAAAACTGGTTGTTTAGATAGGATTTAACAATGACGTTCACCACGACTGTATAAGTCAAACCTCGCTAAAATCCACTGTTTACGCAAATGGATGGCACCCATGAACACGTAATATCTCATAATAGGCCAAATTAGCCAAATTCTGTTGAAAGCAACTCCGAATTTTGTGAAACAATGACTTTTCTCACCTGATTTCCCTGGTACGTTTTCACGTAAACACAGGTTAGCAGGATCTTTCCTGAAAAAGCGAAAGTCGGTCAGGCTCTACTGGACTTCAGTAAGGTATCACAACCCGAACGAATGGACTGTCTTGTGAAACCGGAACACGGGGTTGGTCTTGAGCAAAAATCTTGTCTGTGCGTCGGATTCCGAGTACATTGCCCCTTGATTCACTGACCGGATATGTTATCATGCCTACCGATTTAGTTTTCGTAAAGCGCAACCAGATTCACTGTTGCCAGTCAGAAAATACGATCAAGCTTGACATCGTGGAGCCATATGTGAACGAGATCTACGCAGGTTAAGCTTAAAGCGTACTGTGTTGTAAGCCGGGTGAAAAAACTTGCACTATAATGTAACCGAACAGGTAAAGGTACACGCCGAGAGAACGTAAAAAATAAAAAGACCTATGCAACAATTTTGCTTGAGCTATTTCACTAAACGCCTTACTTGGGTGTGGTATAGCTGTAATATTCCGGTTAGGCAAACCTATACTTAGTGAATAATTCAGTGAAAAATGAAGCCAGACAAGTGAAACGGAGAAACGACGAATATTGTACAAACTGGTCCATTTTTTAGCTAAATTACTGTTTGGACATGAGGCTTGTACAGTGTGCTTTACTTGCGCAACCGGTAAATGATATCTTTGCCGATAAGATCCAGATATCAATGAGTAAGATTAACTCAATTGGACCACTGTAGTCGAAAATTATTAAAACAGACGAGTTGCATGCTAAGCCGCGTCCTTGCACGAAGACGAACATTGTGTTGTCTGCTAAATGTGAGTAGGTGAGAGGCGATTAGATACCACCACTTCGGTCGATGTTAGTCAAAATACTCAGCACAGTCATTTAGAGTTCAGTGTGATAAAAAATGTCCCTATTACTGTTTTTTTCCTATTTTTGTTCCTTTCTAACCTCAAAATAGGCAAATGCAAACATTAGACAATTTAAACTTTTGAAAAGCAAAAGAGTTTTGAATGAAGACTTTTTGGTGGGAGTATTGTTTACGCAATTACTCAGTAATCAGTGGAAGTGAAAAAGCTATGCAAAACTGAAAACTCGTTCCAAAATAGTGCAGCACATTTTTAGACGTTTTCACCTTTGCTCCTGATGGATGAATCTGAAAAAGTAGTTTCATCAAATCGGATTTGTTTCTCAGTCCATCAAGCGATCTAACAACGTGCGCAATACCACTCCATAGAGCTACCTTTGTCAGAAAAAACACTGTGGTTCCACTTGGCCTTTTGGCGAGTACTTAGAAAGTCTCATTCCGGATACCATTTCCGTCTTGCTCTACTGGTCACCAGTTTGATTTGGATGTGTTCATTCGCTTGAGACAGTAACATATCCCCACTTATGAATTACAGAATATATTTCAGCTACCTGACAATCGAGATAAAAAAACAGGTACAAACGAACAGCCTCCGGTTTCTTAGTTCAGGTTACCGTCTGTGGAGGCTTTTTATTCATTATATATTTCAAAAGTGAATTCCAATGGCCATCCGACTGAGACTGCACGACAGGTTCTGCAAATACGACCGGCAGCCATGTAAATACCCATAGATAAGTCGACCGAAATCTAACGCGTCCTCTATATGTTGAGATGCTTCTTTAAGGCATAGTTTGTTTTTATCCTGAGACGTATCCTGAGGGGTAAAATTAACACCTGGTATATATCTTGCACAAAGCTCATAGTTTGTCGTTGATAGGATCCAAGCTGAGAAGCTGAATCGACTTGTTTGTTCTTGGGTTCGAGTGACCGACCTAAAAAAATCCCCCGCGTAGCTGAAAGCAGCACGTAATTCCATATACGCTATCACAAAATAAAATGGCCGCAAGACTGTTCACCTTAGTTGCTGATTCTTTTCAGCTGAACTTACATGAGAAATTTATAAAGTTAAATTTATAAACCGGACTGAATTCATAAAACTGTTACACAGCTGACGACTTGTGGATTCGATATTCTGAGGAGATTTGCGGATGTCCAATGGGGACTTCGTCGTTAATATAAAGTTAGTCAATGAGGAAAAGCCGAAAAGCACTGTTCATCCGTTCTCTCCATGAGGTCCCGAACCCCATGACCTCCTGTATAATAATTCAAACACTTAACCACTCACTCAAGAGTTGCCCATCAACATCATCAACATCAACTATGGTCAAACCATGACAGAAGATAGCACCACACTTCCTTTTATTCGTGGAATCCCCACCACGTGGTGACGAGTTAACTGGCTTCTTGGATAAAAACTTATCAGGTGAAAAATCCACTCGTCGTGCCGGACAGTTATTCCTAATCTCCTACGATCCCCAGTGGGATTTGTCATCACAAATTTGTTGACTAAATTAATCAAGCTAAAACAGTAGGGTTCGTTATAGGAAAAGGAATCATCCACGTGGTGTAGCCTGACAATGACTTATCAGACAGCTTTGAAAGAATTCGATTTTTGAATGGACATATTCGAGACTTACATATAACCGTAAAAGGTTAAAAGGAATCGGATCTTCTTTGTCAATGAGGCATAGGATTGAACCAAATTTGGCTTGGTTTAGGCTACGTATCGAAGTATAAGCCAATTACGTTTGCTCTGTATCTGTTATCTGAGAAAATGAAACCTCGTCAACGGACAGTTAGTAGGTCCTGCATGCATACGGCAAAAATTTTGGAACACAGTTTGCCTTCCCTCCAGCACCTGATTTCCCAACCTACACCGACGCGTGGGCTAAGTTAAGCTAACCAACTCAACACCGGTGAGCACAACCGAGGCTGAAAAATGGTCAGTGTAGAGGCTTATATTCCGCATATAAACACCAGGCAATTGAGTCCTCTCGCAATCGCCTAATGAGTTCTAATCAGAGCAAAATAAACCAAAAGAAAATTTCTCCATAGCCACCACTTTTTCCTGAAATATGACAGTCTCATCCGATGTGTTGTGTCACTTCCGCATTCGGACGAACTTAATTGAGATATGAGAAAATGCAACAATGGGAAGCGGAATGTGCATAAACATTTCGTTTACCACTGTGTATCTGGTTCCTTGCGAGTGTGGACATCCAACTTTTTCTCAAACATTATTGAGGGTGAAATATTTCACTAAATTCAGATAGAATGACTTTTTGCAGAGAAGTAAAACCACCACTATTCGTGCTCTGCCATCGATCGATAACGTCGTGCAAGCTGCATTGAATATGCGTGACGCCGATGGTCTCAAGTAATGGTATATCAGGGCAATGACCGCAGTGTTCTCTGTCGTGGGTGTGGGTGTGGGTGAAACATTCGGCCACTTGTTAATTCAATCGCATCCACACAATTGCCAGGTACAGGTACAACTTAGTGAAAAAATCATCTGGTTACAGAAAAGTTTTGCGGCAATGCGAAGCAAAATTGGCCGCGCGCTGTAATTAACCAGATAATCAATGCTTTGAATATACAGAACTCCCTGATACTCTTCGGAAAATGTCACAAGGGCCATCACCGTCGAAGCGAATGAACTTATGGTGGTTCTCGTACCTGAATAAAATATAATTTCGGAGTTGGTGGGCAGATAGTCATATATTATGGGGTGAATAACATTAAATCGTGACGTTCGGCTCTGCTTCTGTCACGGAAGATAGAAAAACCGGGAGTTTTATGTAGCCAAACATTTAGGATATTTATTGGTGCAGAATTTCGTGTCCTAGGTAAACCCGGCTAATTGAGTCAGTGAGGGAATCACTATCTGTTTCTTTGTATCCAAACACCTCCTCCACAATGGCTAAGCTTACGTTGATCTCGCTACTGCTTCCTTGGGTATTTGATGTTTAGACTGTCACACCCACAAATGTCCTAGACAAATCACGAGGCATATTGAGGCGCATGGACTAAAGGGAGGAATGTTGGAATTGGTAGAAGTTGAGGACATTCATTGTGCATGAACCCTATGAAAGCATGCATAAGGCTATATTCTTATTATCAATTGCAAAACATAATGTAAACCATGCAATTAATTTGAACCAGTCATTGTGCGGTTTTAAACCCTTCTGGCAAGTAAAGTGACAGCGCATTAGGACATGTCTCGTCAAGTGTGACTTAACCTATTTTATCTTAGAATCCATTGGTGTTTTTCCTTGTTGAATAATCCTCAACCATTGTTTCAACTTCTGTTTGGTCTGCTGTCTGTAGAACGTTCGGTTTTGAGGCGAATTTTTACAATAACGTATATGAATATTTCTGTTAATTATCGGGGCTGACTTGACTAATATCACACTGTTCACAGGATGGTTCGTATAGGTTCCAGACAGTGCATTCAGCGAGTAGTGAATGTCACAAGCGCGGTGGTTTGATAAAGAAGTACAGTGCACAGTCACTTAAAAATCAAGTAAGCGCAAAACAATGGGATGGTAGCTGGGCGAGTTGCAATTTTTTCCACATTATTGTGCGCATATCTTTGAGTCCAGTTTAAAAGGGGCTTGTTCAGCCCCTTTTAGGGATATGCAAGCAATAGAGAAGCGCCGATAAACCTGAGTTTATAGGCGAGTTTACCGGCATTTGATCAGATCGCCACCTGATCTGTTCGCCAAGTTTTTCTCCATTAGCTCGCAAACGTTCCTCACCATGCCAGGTGACACTACTGAGGCGATATAACGAGATATCTTGTTGTCCGCATGGAACACGAAACTTTAGCTAATGCCTGGGTAGCAATGTCCATTCATCCTCATAAACCAAAAGCGAAAAGCGGATTATGGGCACAAATCAGTGTGTGGTCCCCACCGCAGAACACGTTTTCAGTTTGCCAGCAAATAGCATACCACCGCAAGCGAGAGTAGTAATGTAATATTGTGGTCAATTTTTGAAGTTTTTTCATCCAAATATTTCAGAGACAACATTTAACGGCGAGATACAGTTTTGTAATCAACAGCTGGTTGGTTTGTTTCGAGATGTTTTGAATAAATGTACTGTTGTTGAGCTAGAAAAAACACGTAGGCCATGTAGTATTTTGTGGGATGAATACTGAAGAACGTACAAGTTCATCCAAATGTAAACTTATCTTCCGCCTCACTTGACTTTGTTTCATACGGATCACAGAACCAGAAAAAACCCCGAATGTAGTCGTTAGGCTACCGGGCAAAATTTGTTTTCGTTGAACGGTGTCACATAGTTAATGGGAAGTTGGATACCTCGGTAGTGAAACTGTAAATTTCGACTAAACTGAGGTAGTGTGATTCCAAATCACGAAGGGAACATTAGAGATATTTGTGAAAACTTTATCAAGAACAGTCCGAAGAGTTTGAGTACTATCGTCGACAATGAATATAGCGTTAATATTTCCGTACTTACGTAAGATCAACTGTGGCCTGTATTTTTCTCATTCAAATTGCCAAAGATCAGTTAGTAGAAGTGAATGTTGTTACCCTGTCCTTGAGTTGAAAACTTACCTCCACGTATAACAGGAGGTCTACGGAAAGCATATGCATCTGACTTGCTTCACAAATAAAACATAGAATATATTTTGTCACCGAAAAGAAACTTCAAAACAACCAATCATGAACCTCGAAAATACTGAAAAAATATATATTCTTTAACTATGATGCTTTTTGTCGAAAATTTCTACGACTTGTCGTGTCAGAGGATTTTCACTCAAAGGAAAACAAACATTTAAAATACTCACTTAGAATTTCACAGAAAATAATTCAGCTATACAAAGACAACATTTGTTAAATTGCTAACTCATACACACTCTTTTCCATACTCCAAAATGTCTGATGAATCTTTAACTCTGTAGAACCATTATTCAGTGAGCGCTTGATAAGCTAAAATTGATAAGCCTATTTTTTGCATGCTGCATAAAATCCTCACCCCACCCAGCCCATGATTTTGCTTTCACATGTAGTTGAGTGTATTTCAGCCCTATTGAGTGTGAAGACAAAAGCAGCGAGTCAGCATTGTGTTGAAAAGAAAACGAGGCTTTACCGACAAAAGCTGAATCAAAAGTCTCAATTCTGGTTGCCTAGGAACAAGCACCACCATGAACTTTCCCTATTTATTCTGGCGTTTCGGAGGTCACAGGGCAACTGACGCCACTTAGAAAAAAGTCGCCGTCGAAATCGGAAACATTTTCCATAGTAGATGCCAGGCCGATGCAAAATTAGACAACAGAATCTAAGAAAAGATGATTGAAAGTTCTACCTTCCTCGACTGAAATGGTACTGGAACCGCTACCGTACTAGGATATAACCAAACTGCAGGTTAGCGGGTACTCACAACAAATAAGCAAGTCGTCAGTAAGAGCTCAGGGAGATCCGGATGTGCATATGCTTAAAAGTTCCGTATGCCAGTGTAGCATCTAGGGATAAGATCGATAGTTTATGCGTAGTGCACTACTCATAAGGTTTTTGATAATTCTTCAACAGCGCACTACCGGTTTCGCCCTTCTTGGGGCTCATCAGGTAGGAGCAGTCCCCGAGTTTCCGTCAACCTTATGTTCTACTTGAAACCAAATTGGACTGACTGGAAACATCACAAACGGGAGATTCAGTTGGGTTCCAGGTGAGTCGCTCGCAAAAACCAGACTGATTTGCAAATTAGTGTATTTATCAAAGATCTACAGTTATTTTTACGCTTAACAGCTCACCATAAATTGACGGCAAAACCGTCAAAACCGGTAATGGTTCTCTCAAATTAACTCGCTCGCGTCATTCGTCAGTTGATTTAAGCAACGGTGAAACATCACGCCTATATAACAAACTTCAGATACTGAAAAATCTAACGACTCTTGTTCATTAGGTCAAATGAATAAGAGTTTGGTCCCAAGTTTTCTCTAAAGGAAAATATTACAAAATTTATTTATTATTTAGAAACGAAAGCCCCTTGCTATGTCTAGGAACGAGTTTAACGATGTTTCAGGCTTTTAAACTTTCGTTTAACCCATGTTTCCCCTTGCTAACTTTCTTTTTATCGCAATGAGGAGTTTGGTCAAAGCTTATTGATTCAACTGGCGTCTTCACGGGTGATTGAGTTGTCTAGAACCTATATGTTGTTTAGTACCGATGCAACTTATACGATAATCACTTACCAAAGCAGGTGCAGTTGAAAAATAAGTGACAAGAAGAAGCGAATCTGTTGGGTTAATAAGAGGACGATATCTGGGAATCAACCTACAAACAAAAGGTTGGGAATAAATCTTGACGTGGGTATTTTATTCCAAGTCGCTCAATGAGTTAATCCAATAAAATTGGTACTCTTTCGAGATGAACCAGTTTGCACTTCCTTAGCATTGTCTTTTCAGCCCAAATACTGCTTTGTAAAAACTACACATTTGAGCTTATTCTCAGGGCTTAGACGTAAAAGACTGTCCTCTGTATGTAGGCTGTTTTTATTTAGGAGCTTCCTCACGTGGTTGGAATTACGTGAATGCGGCTCAAGAAAGCTTTCTTACATCACAGTCTCTTAAATGTGATAACTGTACCGACTAACGCACTATGCAGCACTTTACAAAATGCGCTCCGCAGGTTTGGTATCAACTTTAAAGCGACTTTCGCTTTCATACGAAGAACGCAGCAATTCAGAACTTCTTATTTTCGAGTGCCATCCTGAGGAGAATATTACCAAAGAGTAAAACCACAGCTACTAATGAGTTTTTTCTGAAATTGCTTGTCAAAGACGTGAGTAAAGGCATTCAGACTTTTCTCAGAGATTCATCACAACGCCTTAGACAAATGCTCGTCTCACATGAATCAGTGCTGAGCACGGCGTTTGAAAACAATTCTTGGTACAGTTATCACCCAACTTTGTAAGCCAAAAAAATAGAATCTAGCTTTTTCTTATTCTCAGATTATGCTTGTTTTAGTAGTTATTTGATATTAAATCGGGACTGGCTGGCTATGCTACTCTCAACCCCTTAGCAGAATAGCAGTTTTTCAAATGATTCTTTGGCAACGTACCGTTTATCTTATCCCTAGTCCGAGTATTCACAGCACCGTGGAAGTCTAAGTCCTCTCTCAACTAAGTTCTTGCCTCATTGCATTTGTTCTTGAACAAGTAGTGCTGAAGATAGTTATACGGTTTTTTTACCCGGCTGATTGCTAGTATACAGGAAATATGTATGGGCGTCGCCCAACCTTCGAAAGCTTTCACCTACCACGGAGTATTAGCCTTATCATTTGCAAAAAATACTCCGTTATGCTCTCAGAAATTAGGTCTTCCAGAGAACCAGACCAGTCTAGCTTTTTGTGTTTTACTGGACTAGGTAATCAAACGGCTTGCATCTGCTCTTTACCAGTCTCCTGAAAGTGGAAGTTAATTACATGCAGGTCTAAGAAACTTATGGAATACAAAAAATAGTTTTTTAACCGAAAGCCAGACAAAAGGATACTTACGGTGAAACAGAAAGGGCTAAAATTGATGAATATTAAAAACCTTCGTAAGATTATCTGATTAGATTTTGTGAGATGTGCTAGACTAAATTAGATGCTGACAAATGTATTATGGTGTGCAAACGAGCGTTTGTTAGTAGAAGTGAAGCACCTTATTTGCAGAGGTGATTAAAGCTTACAGACAAAATGGTTTCAACAAATAATAAGGCCGAATTCCATGATCCTCAAGAATAGCTGGTGTAGACCTCCGCTTCACTACACAGACTTTAAGTTCCTTTGGGCTGGAAGCGGTGGTCACCGAGTTTTGTTCTTAGTCATCCATACTGTACATCTTTATAACAAAGTATTGTTGTCTTGCTTTGGCCACTCAGCTACATTCAGCGCATTGTGCGGCACGCTACAAATGATTCAGATAATCTAGCAAATACCGTTTGCTGCAAGTCTTGACCAAACTACTGCTAGGCTGTTCAGGGATTGTCGGAGCAAAGATCAACGTTCTGTTCAATACAGATGGCATATTTTTATCCTCAAGGGAGATTACAGCGAAAGGCTCATTAAATAAATCAACCCGTCGGCAACAACTGAAGTGTCAGCCCCAAACGCTCATTAATCCTCTCTCACCAATCCGGAAGACTGGCAGTTTTATTGCAGATGAGCAGTTTATGCTTGGATCCGAAGCACTTAAACTGATGGCTTGATTAGCAACGGCTAGCCAGTCGACCAAACAAAACGGGCAGTTACTGTGTGGGGTTACCTTACCTTATTCACATAGGAAACTTTGAATAGATGGAGAATAGTAGTTTTCCATTAAATTTCACTCCATCTTTTTTATCCCGAATTAACGTGCTGCTATGATGATGAGGAATCCCCATTCGAAGCTTAACAAAGAGGAGAACATTAGATTCCCTATAACCTAGTAGCGGATTTTTAGGTCCTGACGTACTGTTTTATGCTTTTTTCATAAAATACGGCCATTTAACTTTAGTGTCGTCGGTTTCTACATTCCTTAAAATGCTGTGCGTTGTCAAATCATAGAAGTGACTAAAATGATGGTTTAAATCGTAATCTAACAACGAAAACCACGCACGATGTAATTGTGACTTAGCGACCAATTTATTGCTGAACGAAGAAAATCAGAAACTACCTTGGCTGTAGTGTTTGGGCTAATTCTAACAAGAGAGGGTGGTTGTTTTACTTCCAGTTCTCCTACAGCCGATCCTCCTAGAAACAACGCTTCACTCTGAGCCATCGCAAGTTTATTCTAGCAGCATTTCCTTGGGATTGCTTTGTTCATTCAAGTTAAACAAAGATGGTCAATAGCATCAGAGTAAACCGCAAACAACTTGTTGTTTAATAAACTAGGAATGATACCTTCTCTGGTTTCACTCGACTGACAGATCGTTTACCTATGATAACAACTGTCGTCAAAGGAATCCCGCCGATTTCACCCACTCCTAATGCTTAATTTGACTGAACAACCACAGAATCCAGGTTGTTCCGTTTGTGAAATCTGCGCCCATCTACACCAGACTCGTCAGCTGAGCAACCAGTATGACACCAATCAGAAAACAAAACTGTAATTCATTGTCAGGCATTCAATACAATGATAACATCCAGAAATTTTCACGTATCGCACGTTGGTGTAAACCTACTAGTTCGGGTGAAGATTACGGCTAAAAGTATGGGAAGTCTGAGTCAAACTGACCGAATCTGTTACTTACTATTGATGCAGCAAAAATCCATTTCTTTATTCTGTACACATTATTTCTTGCAAATTTGGCAAAGTTTACTAATAAAGCAGACAATTCAGTAAAAACTGATCACGTCTTTTTGATTATTTACGTCTGTAAGGAACGCATAAACCTGACTGGGAAATTTCCGAATGAGCATTCCGAATGGACACTCCCATGGGTATCGCGTCTAAGAAGTTGCTGATACTTGAATTATTTCGTTAAATTTGCTTAGTTCCTAGTTGTCTCAAACAACCACATCCAAAAATTAGCCAAGCAGAATGTTTGCTTAAATTTGTATTGTTTTCGATTCCACCAATAAAAAGAACGTTTTTGGAGGCAGCGGACCAGCTGAGTAGTGCATTACCTCTATACAAAAATGAAGATGTCTAGCTGTAATTCGGTCATAATCAGTCAAGTAGAGAAGCAAGTCGATATGCAATTCTCATCAGACATTTATTCACCGGGGCTTAAAAAATCGGAAGCAAATAGGCTACCATAATTAGACGCACAATTTACATGCACTTATGATGTGTTTTTATTGATGGGTTTAAGAAAACGAGGTATGGAACCCCATTCTCCGCTCCAAATTTAGACAAAAATGCATAAATATCCATAAATATCCGTCACTATTTTCGGGCTTCTGCCAAACGACATATTTAAAACTGCCATTTCAAAAGCGACAACCAAGCCAATAACTCAAGCAGCTGAGATTAAAAATGACTTATTTTCGCATACGATGTGCATTTGTTTTTGCGCTCCATTCCATTCGTGACTGACAGTTTATGATTTAAAAATATACTGCTCGCTCAAAATTTGAGCATTTGTTGGTTCTTACTGAACTAATATGTTCCACCACCTTCAGAAATTTGTGTTCTGCGCAACCAGGAATAAACTGTTTTACCTGACGATGAATACTGCAAGGGAGAGTCCGCCAAAGAGAGAAGTAGCGAAGGAAAACGTATTTTCTTACTACTGAGGAGATTTCTGCTACAACGACCCGACCAACTTTCAGGTTTGTCAGTCCGGTAAAGCCGTTTACTCGTGCCCCATAAAATTCCAAATAGCTCTCCAATCAGTTTTTGGTACCGGTAATTCGAGTTAATTTCGAGCTCTTGGATTTCATTTTTACCGTGTTTTATCCACAAATATATATTGACTATTTTTTCAGTCTGTTCACGAGAATCTATGCCGATCAGCTTCTGCAACTACCCCATCTATTTGATCAGGCAGTTTTACCGTGTGCATAAATCACAGTCGTCCTTTACCTCTCCCATTTCCTGCCAAATCATCCACTTACCCCTGGATGCTACTGTTACCCTCCCTTTAAGCTCCAATCAAGAAACACAAATCCTTATTGCCTTGATAGCGAACGGTGCAAAAATGCCGTAGATTTGCTGATTAGCATTCCAGAGTTCGTACGGGAGGAGCGAAAAATTTGTCTGCGAAAAAAGCAAAACTGCAAACAATATGCAAGTCCACGAAACTCAGCCGTGTCCAAGCTACATTCACCGACACCTTCTTTGGCCCCATCCTCGCTTCCAGACCCATCGTTCAATGTGATAGAACCAATCTTTTCCCAATATCAGACGTTACAATTCTTACCTATCGTGCTTTCCAGGTCGCATTATAACCTTGGTTCTATTTGCTACAACATGAGCAAAACTAAAGCGTTTATTTATGCGATACTTACCCTCGCAAAAGTGAGTGTTAGAGCCAGTTGCACTGTCTTCAAGGATTCATAAGAAAAGATAACATATGGGCTATGATCAGGCCAAACTTAAGCCATGCTGAATCGGAAAAATACGAAGCCTAGTTGAGAAAGTCATTTGGAATTGAAACTGGATATAAAACTTGGTGGTTTTAGTGATGTAGTGGAATACAGAAGGGAAAATCTGGATTTTACTGCCTTAATGAACTGAATTCATGCCTAAGGTTTATAAGCTCTGTAGAGTTGTTTTGTCATTTAAAAAAAAACACTTTCTGTTCAGCTCACGAATCTCTAGGGTAATCCGAACCGCAGACCTATGGCTTTAATTGTGAGGAGAACCATTCAGCCACGAGAAGATGGTCACCAGCAGGATTGACTTTCAATGTTACAAATACTTTTAATAGCGACCATGCAGAAGGTTGCATAGGTACAACTGATTGTTGTTTCAATGGTAAAAAGAACGAGCACCTTCCTTTTTGGTTCAGAAGCTAAAAACAGGTCAGAGATTGTTACTTCGGAGAACGATCTTTAGAGATCCTATGACCAAGGGTCCCCGAGTAGATGCGATTTCCGCGTTCACCGTCCATCAGAAATCATATGCTCGCATATTTGTAGGGGCTGTCGTAATCAGTCGACTAAAGCATTCATTGTACGTTCAACAAAACTTCAACTGTGTACTCTTAGGATTACATCGAAATTAAGATGCATGCCGCTTCTCATGGTTGACTAGTCGAACTGTCGTGATATAATCGATCCTTTTGTATTGGATAATATAGACATTTCGTTGCTGTTACAAAGGAGTCAAAACTAAATGTGTGCACATACCAGGTTCCGGCTTCTGAGTGCGTTTTCCTGAAAAGAATTGCTACTTATGGCTGGATTTTCGCCACCACCAACCTAATGCAATCGTCATGGACAGACCGACTTTTGTTTTTGTTTCCACAGTTAATTGAATCAAAACACCAATTTTTCAGACCACTAAGCAAGTTTGAACTAAAGCAAAACTTTGAAGTTGGTAAGGTGATATAGGTGGATAGCAAGACTGAGACAACGAAACGTATTGAGACAACTCAAACAACAAACGACCCAAGAAAACCTAAACTAGCTTGATGAAAAAAGCCTAAGACAATGATTGCAACACTCTTGATCCAGATCTGTCCCCATGTTTCAAGAGCTCATACATAGGTACAGGCAACCTATGGGTAACTTAGTTCCTTAGCTCTTTAGGTTGAGGACGAAGGTTATATAACGAGCCGCCCTCCAAGATCGAGACTACTCCTATCTTGATTTCAGTGCTCGGACAGCCTTTCAGTCAACAAACAGGCGTGAATTATGCCAGTAAACGTAATTTTCGCCAGACTGGCCGTCATTTGGCGTGAACATCGGCATGAACATTCTTTCCACTGCATAGCGAGCGTTTCGGTTCGTATACCACCCTGGAATCATTTCATTCTTATCAAACACTATCTGCCGACTTCACGTGTTTCTTCCAACTGTCCAGTCACGTTCAGTCAGTAGAAGTCGCATACTTGAAATCCGTACTTCATTTTGCAGAACTGATTCGCAGCGCACGTTATGGAAGCAATGATTCTATTCCTGAGATTCCATATATTGTGGCTGTAGTAGGTGAAATTGCGTTTCCGTCGCACTTGCGAGTATAAATTGACGCGTTCCTATGACTCAGGAGTCTTCCTCACGTCTTTACTTTTGAACAACCAGCTCTAGCTAGCACTTTATAATCCGGCCTGTTATCCATGAAAGTTTCCTGAATTGAGGAGTTCACATGTAGTTTTTCCCAGAATTGTGATGATGAACTTATACGTTTCTTGTTAATGCACAGAAATTTTTTTAAGGTACGATATCAGAAGATAATTCACCATCAAAAAGAGTTAGAAAATTCTTTGCTCTTTGTTTTGGTTCATTTTCCTGCAGAAAAAGTATTTCTACTGCGGGAATTTTGCAGATTTAATAAAAAGACTTCAAGACTCCTTGGTTACGATACATTTTGTATGCTATCCGTCTCACTTTGGCCATCGATTCTCACTGGCTCCATCAGGGTGCGCTGAAAGCTCACCATTACCATCTAAACGTTAGACCATGTCTCTGTTTGGCATTGTTGGAAATTTCGAAATTTTGAACTGCAGTAAAGTAACCGGGAATTAGAATTCTTCACAGTTCACATTGCCCGGTCAGTACAAAACTGGATTAGATTTTCAGGTTCATCAAACTTGCTTGTCCCACTTTGCAAAAGTCCAAAAACCTGTAAATTTAATCTTTTCGAGCCTTCATTTCCACAGATTAGCATAAATGAAATGCAAGTGGCGCAAATACCTATGGATAGTAAGTGGGACAATTAGCAGGATTTCTCTAACTCGGCTGGAAACATTTGACGGTTACTCGAAAAACGGTGGAGAGCACAGCAAGCCTCAATTCGCCTTTAAGGTAAAAACTCGTTTTATGCGTAGCTGTGAGAAATTAATAAATAAATGTACACAATTTTGAAGCATTTAGTGTCTTCGTTAGGAAATTTAAGTACTCTTGGGTATTTCATCTGTTATTCCAGCTATCGCAGACGAACTTTCTCAGAAAACACTGGTCTGAAATTTAACCTGGTAACCTATGGTCATCTGAAAGCGTTGCATGACAGTTATTAACCAAGAGGCCCATGATCCGAAACTAGCGATTATCCACCTCTCCCGCTTTCATTTAAAGGTACTCCAGGAAAAAATTATTGAAAACGACAGGATTCTGCATCATTGCTTCATCAGATTTCCCATTCCACAGCTGCAAAGTGCCTTACACCAATAGACTAACAGTCCAACGAGCTTGGTGCCAACGCACGATCACACCGTGTCCTCAGAACAATGTGTGTTAACTCACGCCAACTTCTGACTCACTTGTGTAGTTGCCCCTCGAGGACTTTCGAATTCAAGCAACTGTAAATTTTCTGCTACGGTCACTGCTCCCTCTTCGCGCCACACAAACTTTAACTCATCCACTGTGTACCCATAGGAGCCCAAATTCATGTGGCATTCTTGATGATCCATTGGATAATTTTTCAGGTACATTGAACAGGATAGAATCAGTGTGATTTTCTGACTGTACAGCACACTCCCGTCAGGTGAGACTCGGATCAGAAAGTTGGGAACAGACATGTCATGAGTAAATCCTTTCTTTCCGTTTCTAAAAAATAAATCCGGAAGCCACAAACGATGTTTTTGTCCCGTGAGTAGTATGCTGTTTTGATGGTGCTTCAGATGACTATACGTTTCCCAAGCCAAACGTGGATCGGTCCATTGCTGACGTAGGTACAAATCGACAGTATACTGCATTTGTACCACATTGATAGACGTGACGGCGAGGATATGAATGAATACGTGTACATTGGTCGGGTCAGAAGACAGTTCATTGGGTCGTTCATGACTCCTGTATGAAGGAAATATTGTTTTCATAATCTGCTCGGTGATAGAGGGTTTGAAACCCCAACTAGAAGGAGCATCCCCACCATCGATGAAGACTACGGGGTTGGTTAGTCTAGGTGGGGTCACAGAATCCCTTGTTGAACTGGAAGATCGTCCAGAAGGTACTGGATATTGCAAGTGTCTTTGTAGCCAGTATTGCATGGGCACCACAGGAAACAGGTAGTTATTGTTCCTATTGGGGTCAGTTTGATAATGGGACATGACATAAGGTCCAGGTGGATTGAATTGTCTCAGTTTCAGGGGGCAGACCATATTGTGAAAAAGCACCGGATAACAGAAGTAGAGAACTAGGTACCACGTTCCCAGGCACCCAAGGGCCATGTATTGGAGTAAACCTTGTGTCACATTTCAACGGCTTATCGAATCAGTCGCAAACTTGATTGGGTTTGGCTGAAATAAAATGCAATGTGGTGCTTTCTTTTTGTTTACCTCTGGGAATAAGATCATTGCAAGACAAATATATAGTTGAAATCTTAAGTCACCTCGGATATCGGTGAACGCCCGCCTGCATTAGGGACGTATTTGTTCACAAACACATGCGAACAGCCACACACTAACCCGCCAGTGGTGGTTTCTAGCTTTGCATTCGTTCTGTCCGCTCGATTTTGACTTACCTCATTCATGGGCTTGACAAACAGCCAATTAATTGGACACGACTCGCTCCAATCAGCGTTCATCATCGTTTCAGATTGCCTTTGGATTACTGCCCTCAGGACGATGGAGCCGACCACGCGGTAACGACGCACAACCAAAGTGGCCACGTGACGGTGGCCTGATGTAGACATGCACTTCGCGACACACGTGCGCTACGGGTATCATTACATGCCATTCAGAATGTCGCGTGTGTGCAACGTGTTTGACACTAAAACTCCTAAGGTGTTCCCGAGGCTTAAAGTTTTGTTACTTTTTTTCTGTCTGAAGTTTATCCCTTGAATTTTTTACGACTGTGTACCAAATCCGATTGAAAAGTTCGAAACACATCGGGCGGTGAACCCGGTGAGCAATACGATTGGTTGACTGTCTGATCTAGCTTGCGTGGTACGCAGCTAGTTGCATGAATCCTGCAAAATGCAGGTTGGATATGTTTGTGACAGTTGATGGTAGACTCCTCGTGGAGGATAAATTACAGAACCAGTTACTCAAGTATTTTTCAACAACTTCCTGGCGAATGCACAATCATGGTGCGAAACGGCCAGCAGAAAATGAAGCGGACTAATGACGCCCACACGCGATATAACAATAACAGCACTAACTAGGAGGATAACACTAAATAAGGAGGTTTGTCGTAAAAGTGTATCTGACTAAGAGTAAAGGCTTCTTTTCCCCAAATTTTGAGAGCAACATGCTTTCCTTTACTTGTAGTTTTCGGGATGTTATTTCATTTTGGTCCAGAAGCTGTTTGACAGATGGTTAGGCACTACTGCTCGACCCGGAATTCGATCCTGGCCGTGACTTTGACCTTGACCATGTCACTCAAAAATCCGGCGAATTACAGAGCCAGTCTTAGAAATCCCCCATTAGATGCTAATCAAACAGCAACTGGAATCCACTTAGATCTGCCCTGGAAAGCTGAAGTTCACAGGCGAGTGCATCAATCGGCGGTTCGCTTATCCACCTTCGTCGCTTATCGTAGGTTTGTGAGGCCAGGTGAGATGATTCGCTTTCCCAGGTGAATCCAATTACAGGTGCGCACAACTCATTGCATAGTGTTTGGTACTCAACTATCTGCTCAGCTATTTGTTTGATTGGTGCCACACGCTCCCTGTCCTCAGATGATGAGAACAAACAAGATAGTGACATCATGCGTCTTGGGACCACGATTTTTTTCAACTTTTAGTCTGCTCTGACTGTGAATATCATCTTTCTAAAATCAGGACGAGTCTAGTTACTGTTAAGGTCTCACGGACGAAGTGGGCACATGAGCCGGAATGAAAAATAGGTGCAGAAAATTCAGAATACTTAATTTTTCTGCTCAAACTCTGGACGAGAAAACCATTTCATTTCTGTGTGATATGAAATTTTGTGCACTACTTGCTTTCCGCAAGGTATCTGGTATGGTCGTTCACGTGACGATCTACCGCAAACCGTATGCACTAGTTTTATATCAGCGTATTAATTAATTTATGATAGTGAGACTACATAGCTTCTGTGGATATGTGAAGGCTTGGGAAACAGTGAACTGTCTTAATATCATAGGGTTATTTTCCCTACAGTTCCACGAAACTGAAGCAAATGACCGGTATGCATAGCATCATAACAATAACCATCAGGTTAACGATAGTTTGCTGTGGAAGACGGTCTTGTCACCTGAGACCAGTTAACAGTGATTCCCATTTCGATAACTTTTATCATGATAAAGAGTATTATTAACGTCCTTGGCCTAAATGACATAGGTTTACGTTAATAACACTACCCGTGTGAACAGTACTTGCGCCGTTCATGTTCCATTATTTTGGGTGGTCAACACCAAACCGGGAAAGTAATGCGCTCGAGCCTACCCTTATTCAAGCAGATCAGCAATGCTTACTGTAGGCCGTGTCAGGACTTGAACTCCGGATATCTAACACGCACGCGAGCGTGCTACCACAAATAAAGAAGGACAGCTGAATAAACATTTCTGAACTAGGGAACGTTTCACACTCCAGCGAAGTAATTGGTTTTCTGACACTTGACGGAAGATTGACGTCTCACGCAATTTGTGTCTGATTTTAACTGAGCAGACTATTGCAAAATATGAAAACCATATAAAGGTTGAATTACATTCTTCCGGTTGATCAACCGTCACTTCGGAAAGGTACATGCAGTTAAATTTGTGGCACATTTTTATCTTTGAAGGCTACTAAGTTACACACCCAGATGATCTGTCTTGCAATATTAGTTAAAAACTACCATGCTTACCAACAAAGAGTAAATATATAGGAGATAAAATATGACGGACTTGGTTACGCAGTTGGTAAGGCATCGCGCCTCAAGACCGGCTTGATCAGTGAACACTGAGAAAGCAGGTAAGGGTTACAAAGAAAACCGACTTTGGCCCAACAGTTTGTTCTCGAATAATATTCGGGTAGAGTAAGCTTTTAGGTGAACCAGCGCAAGAAACTGCTAATAGGGTGAAGACAGAGCTTATACAAAAGTAGAGGGGAGACAAAATTGGAGTAAACAGATGGGTGGAGATAATGACGTGTAAGTATAATTCTATAACACCGAATGGGAAACAACACAAAAGATAATGGTTAGGTAGCTGGTACTAAATCAATTCAATCAAGGCAGTAAATTTATCTTGGCAAGGAAAGCCACAAAAGAGGTGAAGTGGAAAAATGTTGACTGGTATCGTTAACTTTAGGCTAACTACGTTTCAGGACGTAAATGACAATCGACAAACGGTATGTTTTCTAAGGATGCCGTATTTTCATGACTTTTTAATGTGAAAACCGCCAAACCAAGTCAGGGGTTCCAATAGCGAAATTGATTATAGTCCTTTAATAGATAATTCATCCTGCCAGGGAAGCCAGTCTATGCTCAAAAAGCCAAGAAGCACTGTGCAGCTGTTTCATTCTTATTTGGCATCATAATCAGTGCGCATTCAACGAAACTTCGAGAGTCTTCAACCCTTGACCTCTCGGCTAGTGGTTAAACAATTGACCGCTTGGCAAGGAACAGCTGATCACAGAATGTTTGTTGGATCTTACTGCTGAACCTGGCACACAACTTGCACTCACGAACAAAGGACAAGCAGCGGAATTTTGTTCACTCCAAAGAACTTTTCAGTAGTCATCTTAACTCTGACATATCTGCCCTACTGCCGTGATTTGGGTGATGAATCATCACAATTATATCGTGATAAAATAAACGCGGGTAATTAAGTAAAGGCTGTCCACAGAACCTTAATGGAGATGTGACCGATCAGAAATGAAGAGAATTTACCTTGCATGTTACCAAGATAAAATTAACCTGGCGAAGTTACAAGTGTAAATATAATGTATAATATTATAGATACATATATAACAAAAATATATTTTATACATAATCTACAAATAAATGATAATATAATATAATGATATAGATAATGTGGGTTCTTCACATGGGAAAGTGGTTATTGCGTTGGGTTTTCTTGTTAGGACATCATATTACTGCTTATATTATATTTTAACAAAACTTTCGGGAGGAATGTCAAATACTTTCCGAATAATCTCAAGAGTACCGGATGTAAAGCTCCTTTTTCAAGGAGTGTTTCATTTCTGGAGTGATGCGATGCACAAAGCTCAAAGCATCTCTAACCAGTGGTGATTTTAATACTCCATATCGATTATTCCTAAGGTTTTCGCTATATCATATCATTATTTCACTAGAAATTCCAAACATCAGCTAATCATGTGGCTGTTACAAACTCATTAAATACTGGAGAGACTGACAAAAAACTGTAATTTTGGGGACTACTCTGTTGAACATACATCATCCTACTGTCATGATTCCGTTGAGATACGACCCAAAAAACTAACGTTATCTATTGGGTTAGTTCAGCTGAACTTGTTCTTAAGTCAAGAGTCCGAAAGATTTAAGCAGCATTATCATTGTTTCTTGGACAAACACTCCTTCAGAATGCAAAAGTACAGTGCGCATGCGCGAACAATCATAAAAAAGTTCACTCGTATACAAACAACAGTGAATGTTTCTTGTGCTTCCTGATTGCTTGATCGTCAAGACATTAGCCTAGGTTGTCTCAAAAACTCTTACTTCCATGAGGTTTTGTTACACATTCACCTAGTTTGGTTTCTTTAGACGTCTTGCAAACTTTGTCTTGAATCTTGGGGTCTGATGTTGGGTTCGACACTGCTGTCCCATTCATCAAGAAACCGTCTGAACATGATTGTTTAATTCGACATAAGTGTATGTAGTATATTTCTCCCCCTCCTGCCGACTATTTCAAAGTGAAGTACGATGTGATTTCCTCGTTCATTTGGATAAGTTTATTATTGCTAACCTTTTGTCCTTCGTGTTAACATGGCCCAAGTTTACCCTCATCATTATTAGGTGATAAGTAGTTCAGTTCAGCCCAGACAATACTGGCTGCTATAGGATTTTTTTATGTCCAAGGACGTCGCTGGTGCTCTTTGACGAAACTGAGTATCACAGTAGTTGGGTCGCAACCCGACTTACCGCTGTTTCATTTAGGTCGAATAAAACACACAAGATGATAATTTTTACCCGTTTGAAGTTTGGAGGCGATGCATAATATGCTAGCTAATGCGACGACCGTAGACGACTGCTAGTCATTATCCCAAACTACGGATTCCTTTTTTGGGACGAGACTGGTTAGCCCAAAACAGATGGTGCATGAGATATTCGGCACTACAACATGAACCTGAGATTTACATTCGTGCAGAAAAGACATCACAAGGTGTCACCCTTATTCGGATGCGTCAACAGGATTACGGGTGGAAGTGGTCCTACTAAAGTGGTTCAAAACAATACATACAGTAACAGTAATAACAACGGCAAAAACAAAGAAATAAATGAATTAATCATCCAAAAAAAAACCATACGTCTGGACTTCCAACGTGGCTATCTCACAAACCAAAGGCTACTTTGTTGGAAGTGATTACAAGACCTACGTAAAAAGCTGACGAAGGAACATAACAGTGTCTTGTAGCAACTCAGTCGCATGGTCGGTAACAGATGTTCATTTGCAAAGTGGAAGACTGTCGACATGGATAAAAACCATTCTGCAGCTGACGGAATACAGAGGCGCTATCGCTGGTGTCCACGAATGGAGATTCTGACTTGACGAAGTTGACACATGGAACGTGGGGTTCCAAGAACATCCCAGAAACGTGGCTGTCAGCGACGAATTCAGTCAAACAACATATCGATAAAAACAATCCCTTTAAGCGACAAATAAATGAATCGCAAAGAAAGCATCAGTCCAAGTTGAAAGACGGAACCTACAAGAAGAAAGCGATGGTTACAGCCTGAGGACTGGAGAATGTCACTATCTATGTTTACCTAGATGTCAAACAGTTAGATGAAAGTTCGGACAAGAAGCTAAAACCAGAACACAGCCGATGCTAACTCGAGATGACTTCGGGTCACAGACTTGGTATCTGCCCACAGCCGAAGTCATAAACCGCAGTTGTGTTATCATTTTGTCCGACGATGGAACACTTTCAATCAGAACACTCAGATGAGTAGGCACATCTATGAACATTGCTTACTATCGTGAAATTAGTTGAGCTTCTCCAGGGCCTTTGATTCAACTTCGCCCGTTATTTGGTTAGATAAGGTTCTCAGCAGTCTTCCGTTTACTTCCACGAACAGATTTCTCCAATCCAGGTGATTTTTCAAACAACCATCTTATGGATTCTGAAGTAAGATATTAGCCATGGATTCCCTCTGTTCGTTTCGAGCGCAGTTCATCTCCTGCTTAGGTCTCCGTGGCCTAAATATTCCCCCTAGCTGCGCATTTAGAGTAACGAAACAAGTACCATTCATCTGATGGTTCAAGTGGACCAGAGATTAACTCACTTCGGGTGTGTCTCCCTGGTAAACATCACACATTACCAACAACACGACCTGCAGAATCTTCACACTTAAAACACCTGTACAACAATCTGCGAATATGTTACGTCCAGAGCCTTGGCTAACTTTGGTTTGACCGTGTCAGGTTTTCCCAATCCGCAGTGCATCGTATGGCATTGAACAAGAATCAGGGTTTTCGTGAACGTAACCGATGTTTAAGGAATCCAGACTGATAGCTACGTGAAATTAACCGGTTGCCGTAATACTGTTGTATTCACTTTTCCACTGGTCAATAAGGAAACTTTTTAACAGAGAAAGTAATAAGTGGCTGCTTCCTGATCTCGTTGTAGATTATTATTTTCCACTTATTGTCCGAGACCTCGATTTCTTAAAGAATAGAACGGTCTGAATATAAAGGATAAAAAACGAATTTTTAGGACAGTACTTTTCTTGTTACATGGACACTGCATTCGTGAAATTCTGAATTGTTAATTGGATTCTGGTGTGTAAATTCACACGGAAAATATCAGAGTATGAAACAAATTAAAGAGATCCTCAGAATATCACCTTTCTTATGTTGTGAACAACTGCCTTCCTTTACGTTTTGCGGATAATTTGGACGGGCCCACCCGCAGTCCTGATCTCAGTACAGTTGGGTGTTCGCGATCTACACTCGAACAAACATTGCACAAACTTGTAAACATCCCCGTTCCAAAAACGGATTTATTGGATATTTTGCAAATGGAACAATACAACCTTATTGAAAATGCTAAGTAGATGCCCCTAAAGTTAAAACGAGTTTTTGTGCAGCTCAGACGAGGTGCTACGAAGATACCTAAAGGTCACTTAATCGCTCCCATTCCATATTTTCGGGGTGCCTTACACAAATCCTGTCAGGAACTTCCCGTGTAAATTCTGAATTTTTGTTCTTCTGAAGCCTGTGCGATTAACATTTCTGATTGATGATGAAGAACACGGGTATTTCTATGTTTATACTGTGAGACGTACTGTAAATAGTGCGCTATCTGTTTAGACTCAAAAGCGCTAAATACTATGTTTTGACAGTCTTAGCTGCCCCGGCCACCATTGGAGTAACTTATTTCAAACACTGCCCACCGTCGTAACAGACAATCATGGATGGGCATTCCGAATCAGAAAACTACATTCGTTGCGGTTACGTGAAGAAAACCATGCGTCATCTTGCAGTGCACAATCCTTTTTACGGACCTTCGCCCATATTCCGCGGAATTTCAACAGTTTCGAAATATACGCTGTGAAGCATTCTCGACGACGTGAACAGATCCATGGCTTGTGATCCATTGAATTACAACCACACACCAGTCAGCGGGAAGCCTGGATCTAAGACTCAGTGAAAGTTCCCACCAGCTACATGCCTAGCGTTGTTCAAAACTCTTCACAGCTTCTTGCAATTAACAAATTGATCTATTATAAAAGACAACTGGAGCGTTAAAAAGCAAGGAACTCGACAGCCTTTGTGTCGGCGATATTGCAGGGCCTATGAACTACTCTCTAAGACCTAATGATTGTCGCTGGTCCGAATCTGTTTCATAATTCGTGCGATGTGCAACGCTAATAATTCTCAACCTGCAGGAAGCACTGGGGCTGTTATTTTAGCTCCGTAACTAAGAGACTATATAAAGTCCAAGTTTCGGAACATGAGTCCAGTTGACAGCACAGTGAATAGACATTCGAACAAACTTGGTTCTAATACCGTCGTTGGCAACTACGCTGGAAGTGGTATCCATTAGTACTTCCACCAAAATAGGAAACAAAAAATAATCCCGAGGAACCAACTACCGCAGTTAGGCGTCAATTTCCCTGTGAACCAAAACTATGCTTATAAAATAATGACGGGCCAGATGAACTTCGTGTTAGAGGTTGGTTTATGGCGAACGATCAGGACAAAGACGGGATCGAAGGGGGTTTGAAGCGTTCAGTGCACCATTCTTGTCTTGGATTTAAATCATTCTGACGCACCGAGTCATTTAAAATTGTGGTTATTTCCTTACAAATAGAGCCCCGTTTCTACTTACGAAACATACTGAAACAGAGGAAAATATCTTGCTTTACTCAATGCAGATTAGTTACGAGTCTTGGATTTTAACACAATCCTTTGGTTAAAATTCCACACCAATTGATCAGAAGACCAGTTAGTTGCGAAGACAGTATATTGCGTGGTGAAACAGTCAGCCTAAAAAGTCTTAAATAGCTTGAGTCATTCGCTTATCTTAATTCTCTCTAGTAGCCTTGGTTTCTTATTGAGGAGAATATTGTAGCTCAAGTAGTGTAGAAGGTTGTTGGTGTGTTCGGGGCTGATCTGGGCGATTTGACTGCAAACGCTTCACTACCAACTGAGATGACATTAGTGACGCTTTGTTAGAGAGCGTACTGGGGCGTAGCAATGGGTAGGTTCTGGAGATTTGAGTAATGTTGCGTTTGTCTTAATATGCGTGCGGCTATCCGGTGCTGACCTTCGATTATAATTGGTTGTTCGGTCGGGCAACTTCATTGGTTGCTCTTTTGTCCTGTGTCCTGATCGATCGGTGGCCACGTGATTTTTGAGTTTGGTATTCCCTGCTCTCCTACTCTGGTCGGTGCTTGAGAGATCTCTGTCCTTGACCCCTCTGGGTTCCAGTTTGTAACCTTTGTTGATTTGACTTCAAGAGTTTTCTTGTTCTTTGGTTTGTTAATCCGATAGCTGGCCCTCGTTGAGTATTTTTGTTGAGATATTGGTCCCTTGCATGTGGTGTGGCCTAAATGGATCTAGTCCAATGCGTCGTTTATCGAATCCTTTGTGAAGTACCATGCTTCCAGAAGTTGCCTCGTGTCTCTGTATGACAAGATTTGGTTCTGTTGTGGTTTGGTTTGTGGTGCTGAACACTGAAGATAAATCGTGAAAACGATGTTCACTTGGTGGGTACACAGTGCACTTCCCATTTCTCGCCACATACGATGTTCTCTAGTCATTTAAAACGACAAACAAATAGCACATCATGGCACTATCCGGAGTAGATTACTGCAGACTTTCGTTTGTCACCTCGCGTGCTGAGTTTCGAGGGCAAAGTAGTTTGTATGCATGTGTATGCTTTGCCTCCAGGGAAGAAAAAGCTGAACCGATTAGTGCAAGAGACTCATTTAGTGTAATGATGATTGACTCAGATGGACGTTGAGCATCAAAATGAATTAAACTTTCGACCCATCTTTCTCGTTCGTATTTAGGTTTTCTGTTTAACCAGATCTCCTGTCCAGTGCAATTCAGCGGTTATCTCAACAGTTTTTTACCAATCACCTCGTAACTTTGATCCACAAGACAGGAAACGGGAAGTGTTGTGTAGGCAACCCTAACCGAGATGTCTGAAGTGAGTTTTTGCGACAAATCGATTGCGCTTGCTCACAATTTCATGCAACTTGTGACGGTACTCCTGCTACCAAATTTTTCGTTGTCATGCAAACGCACCCTATCACATATGCCAATGCGTACTGCTTGTTACCGGTGATTACCAGACAGAATATATTGTCTGGAATCAACGCATTTTGTATAAGTACTGATCGATTCTGTCGCAACAATATGTCAAAATGCCCCAGCTGCATGAAGAGGGCAAAAACGTTCCGCGCGTGACAAGCTAACAAGTGAGTTCGTTCATATTTTGGGTGATATTTTTACCACCACGAAGCCCGCGTCCAGGGGAGGAAATGAATTTCGAATACCACTTTCATTGACTTATTTGATGAGTTGAGAGTTCTGAATTAGATGACCTTCAAAGTGTTGATGACAGCTTCAATAAATGTCCTATTTCCACTCACTCCCGGTAAGTGCGGTAAACGGAATGTCTGAACGTTTGAATGATGTATGCTTGTTTTTAAAGGGACCTAAGCTACCCAAAAACACACTAAAGTCTACCAAAAAATCAGGCCAAATTTATAATTTACCTGACGAATACTACCATCACCATAGTAAAAATTAATCCACTGATTTCAAAAGGATCCAACGCCTAAGAGAAAAAATGACACTCTTTAAAAGTGTGTAGGCCTTAACTTTTGACACCGCAAAACAGTAACCTCAACTGCACCCTTATCCCGATGCTTTTTTCATGCTGCCTGGACCTTATGTAGTGAAAAGATGTTTCAACTAAACGCGTTTTTAACCCATTTTCAACCTAGTGTTCAACGATTTGGGAAGTGAAACATCATTTTCGTGATCGGCGATTTCCTCGGAACTCACCTCTAATTATGCACTGCGTGGATAAAAACAGAAAACAATACAAAGTGGAATCGCTGTCAAATTATGTATACACTTGTAGAGTTGTTTGGCTGCGACTAAAGAATACACACAGGTTACATTACTAAATCAATCTTCAATATTCCTAAATATATTGTGCAAACAGCTGATTAGCTACCCGTGTTGCGAACGCAAGTTTTATGCCATTCCCAAATGATTATACGTCTTAATCTGTCATCAGGCGAAAAAGTCAAGTTTTTGCGGAGTTCAGCAGCGATTGACTGAGCTTTGCAAATATTCAATCCTGAGACAAAGGCTCCAGGATTACAACCTGTCGGCAGACTTTCAGATGAGTATTCACAGAAGTTTTTATTCATGGAAACGTACTACGTGGAGGATTCTTTCACTTGTAGTGTTAAGGACGAAAAGCCCTGTCTAACACTTCTGAGTGTAAACACATTCCGAACCAGACGCCACTGATATCTCACCAGAAAGATTACGGGTGCATCAGAAAGACAAGAAACTGCAATGTATTCCATGTATTTCCACACTGGACTGTATAAGTTCACACAACTAGCTCCTTCGCTTATAGTTTTCTGCCTGCTCTAATTAGCAAGGATGGTTCCCAATAAGCGAAGTTTCTGGTAAGCAACCTACGCCGATCTTTAGCAGTGGAATGGATTGGTGGGAATAAATCACCCGTCCAGTGTCCCTCGACTTTCTTTGTAGGTTCCCTCCCGTGAAAGTACCTTTTGCGAGAGGAAGGATCAGCAACGACCCTGGTTGGATTATTGCAGGGCTATTTTCTTGCTTATTTGTGATTATGAAATCTGAATTTCTAACAACCCATGTTACGGTTGGCCGCTGAATGGTGCATACACAACATCTGAGAACAGAAGGGAGCAAAACATTTTTTGATTCCAGCGCATTTTCTATCATACACAAAGTTAATTCGATTAGTAATATGCACACGATTGAAAAAATTGCACAAATCAGCTATTTTGTGGGCCATGCCGATGGAGAACAAGATTACAATTTTGCAGCACCGTGAAATGATGATAATCCCCAATAAAACGTCTTTAAGACAGAACCGGTTGTGTTCCACTTGGAAAGGCTAGACCTTTGTGCAACATTTGCAAAGCTTCACCTAAGCAGCGCCTTATTATGGTGAAACACTGAGAGAAAATTTAGGCAGTAAGTCTCATACAAAACGAGCTATTTCTGATCTCTTTACCAGATTACTACTTTCTTGAATAGCAAGTACAAATAGCAACCGAGTGAAATGTTTCACAAGTCCCACCGTTCTTATTCACTCTGCCTAAGTGTCAATTCTGGATCGAATTCCTCTACTTCCGTTCTCCGCAACTACGAATTGACGCACGTCGAATTGACTGCCATCTGAGTTGACAGAATAATAACACAGATCGCATCGTTGAACGTGAACATAGACGCATGAAACGAAATTCTACGTCGTCTGTGAGACGAACAACACTGAAATTGTTCTAGGCATATTCTTCTGCTTCCTGGTCAGTCTATCCATATTCAATGAGGATCATGACTCTGTTGGAGTCCAGTGTAAAAGCTACTATACAATTCAATTAACTAATAGCATTTTGTCTCTACTTAAGACGATACGCTGCGGCTTGTGTTGTGGTTTGTTGAGTTAAAAAAATACTGTTCTATTTTGAACCGTAAAATCAATAAAAACGAGCCATTCTTACAATAACCACCTGTCTACCATTGCCGAATCCTCTTAATTAGCGAGTAAGTGGAAAGGCTAGTACTAAATATAAAAAGAATATCAATACATCTGTCATCCCTGTTCCGATAAACTGGAGTCATCTTGAGGTTTTCCTCTTTCCAGAAACAAAAGATATAACTTTGAACTCGAAGTTATCTTATCCGGCCTAACTAGTTGAATGTGTTATGGCACCATAGACGTATACACCCAATCCAGTTCCATGAAGGTATAAATGTTACCGATCGTTTGGATGAGAACGTCTGTTGTCCGTTGAACTGACACTTTTACTCGAATGACATCCTTACCAGTGGCTAAAACTCGGGCACAAGTTTCCGAGTGGATTGCGTAATGTAGTAACTCGGTTCCTTGTCCTCAGCCGATGTGAGCTGGACGGTGCGAATTACAATTTTATTATGGGACACGCAACTGCCGTGGTCCAGTCTTTCGGGAATGCGACCATTGCTGAGACCGTAGAAACGAGATGCACGGGAAGGTGTTTCTGGGTAGGTAACTTGCATGCCATAACATAGAAGAGATTATTCACGAGACACGCATAAAACTCTATTTCGAATGGCTGAAAGTTGGCTCTATTTTCGATAAAAAGGTCATGATCTGAGAGTTTAGCGATATGTGTAATCACGTATCCTGTCTGGGACCAAATCAGACAACGTAATCATACACACAGAGGATGGTTGGAAGTTTCTCCACATCAATTTACATGTAATTGACAAGCCTAATCAAGAGTAATTTCGATGTGGCGACTGCCTAATTTGCGAGAGTCGTGAGATAAGAGATGAGTGGGTAGAACAGTTTACTGGAAGGTGTTATTCGGAATTTGTCTTTTTATACTGTTGACGGCGGACTTCCAACTCTGATTTCCAATGTGGACGCAAAGTTTAAACGATTTGTGGAAGATCTTAATACCAAGAGAAGAAGAGGTAAATCTTACTAAGCCGTCATGAGTAAATTTGAGAGGCTCATTTAAAATGCCCATAGTATCCCTGTTCTGTTCAAAGCAAAATATTTAGCCTAATACAGCAGTTAAAACGGCGTAACGCACTTCAGAAATATTCCCCTAATTCCCTAAACATTGACGCGACATTACTCCTTTAGTCCCCTCGGGTATTTAGATTTAATCGATCAAGCAACCAGAATTGCACCAACATCCAGTAGGCAGCACTGTCTGCTTACAGGCATGTCACACATGTGACATGTTACACATGTCATCTATTATCACTGTTTCCCTCTTTCGTTAAGGAAGGCAGACTATTGTCACACCGATCAGCTGGATCCTGTTGTAACTGATTACACATAAAGGGAAGTCACCCAGTTGTAGAGTCCACTGAAACAGTGGACGATCCATCAGGGGGATTATCATTCCTCTTCATAAAACTTACACAATTTTGCCCCACTAGTATGAAGACTGAGTGCCTAAATCCAACGTAAGCAAAAAGCACTCTGATTCTGCACAATAAAGCACCTGTTATTCTTTAGGGTAACTGATTTTAAATAATTGCAACGGTATACGAAGGAAGTTTTTTGATCTCATTCATTTCTGTTGTGAATTACAAGCTTTATATCCGGTAACTGAAAGGGTGCGCCTTACCGCATACAGTCACGCTGACACTCATCTGAGCACAAGGAGCAACATTTAAAATCTGAGAAAACTGTTTCTTCGTAACTTGTCCATCATCAACTTCAATGCTGAAATGAAGTGCATCCAAACATCTCTGTCAAACAATCACTCTTCCGGTCACAACCGTCTTTTGCAAAAGCACCTGAAAACATGTAAAGACTTCAACAGCATTCATGCTTGGATTAGAAAGCATCGTGATTGGTTACGGAAAACACTACATTTGATAGGCATTTCGCTGGTTTCAGTACAGTATCCTTGAACTGTGGATTAATCATAATAATAATTTGGTTCAAAAACAAGTCTTTATATATAGGTGCTGTTTAATTTCCAGAGAATCCTCGTGAGTGTGATTAGTATGAGAAGACCGTAGACAGGTGGTATGATTAGTTAGGCTTCATTTCAAAGTCGTTCAGACATTTGACCTGCCAAAAAAAGGATCTTTGAAAATCCGCGAAACAGTCATTTGCTCAGTAATTTGGTTTTAACGGAGCACTCGGTTGAATCCCAGCTGAGCCTCTTGGTTGTTATTCTTCAACTGAATTTGCTGCTGCACAAAGACTGCTTCATGTTTTATTTGGGATGATATGCTGGAAATTCTTCGGTAGATCACGACCGGTTTCACTCGTCTTTGGACTCATCAGGTAGGCTCAGTCCCCGAGTTGTATATATTTGTGGATAATATTTTAGACTCTATTGTCTTTGCCAGCCTATCACCCTTACTTTTCTAGAAAATATTTTCACTCACTGATGATGTGTTCTCACATTCCATACATGGACCGAAACAACAGTCAGGAAAAACAGTTAAGGACTTCTGTAATAAAATTGTAGGATGGGCCAATCCCATTTAATTGCCTCAGGCTTCCCTAGCGGTTAGACGGTGGTCTTCCAGATGAGGGTCATTATTTATCGCCTTTCTGAACCGACGGGTAAATTACAGAAGTTTTTAAAAAGAACCCAAGACTTGTCAGTGCATACCTTGCAATATTTCAACAAGAATCATCACGTTTTTGTAAATCAGAAAAGTTGTCTCAACTTTTTGGTGAGCTAAAATACCCAACAACAGCCCACCTACGTAGCTGATTCCGCTGTACTATCCAAAATCTTTGTATAATCTATGCATAGGAAACAACATATCTTTGTCCCACAAAATTAGAACAGACGGTATTTAGCAGTGTCAAAAAGATTTGACGGGATATTGCTCAGGTAATATTGACTATTACGTACATCCAACTAGAAGGCCACAATACCATCAGGAAACAAAAAGTAACCTGACGTTGCGTATAGTCCCTCTTGTAAGCTGATTCGGAGACAGTGTTCGTGTAAAATCACAGGCTGCTACTTCTGTCGCCTATGAGTTGGGTTTACAAAAACTAAAGTTAACAAAGAATGCGAACATAGGCTTACCTCATTTTTATAGCAATCAGCTGTTAGTAAGTAAGCAGTTGCGTTCTCTGAGAAATAATCCCTAATGAGCGCAGGCTATCACACCTTTTCGACATAAATAACAACATGTGAAAGCGGTATAAGAAGCGTGCAGGTTGGGTTCTTTAGCTAAGTAAAAGGTTACCTCAATTAGTCGGATCAAGGCATTTTAATGACCTGCCCCAGGAAATCATTCCAGTATGTACTGTTCCTCGGAGATAACACATGTGATTGAATGTACATTAAAACTGCCGTTGTAATGGTCAGAAAACGTAAATTTAACTAACTGTAAAATCGTGTAATAACTCAAGTAACTGTGGCAACGTCAGTGCTAAACGCAAAGTGGGCTCTTTCGTTCCCACATTCCGCTTAAATTCATGATAGCACGCAAGTAAACTCTGCTTCGCAGAAGCTGATTGCAAGCCTATCCTGCTTAACCGCGAAATGGCTGACGGTTTTCATCTCAGTAATAGTATAATGTTTGTTTTCATTTTTAAGACACATACAACCGGAGTAACATGATTAATCTGACCCGCAAAAAAACAATTATTGCTGCTTTGTCACAGTTTGAAATCTTTCCTCCCTGGTTGCCAGATTACGTTTAATTTCAATGAAATATAACAGATGACCAATGTGTGTGTTCAACATCCTATCATACGGTAGATAATATGCGGATGACTCACCAAACAGGCCAAGAAAGACGAGACGATGAGCGATAAAGAAAATCAGACTGATTACAATACTATGTACATGGTTTGTAGCGTAGTTCTGATTTGGCCGCTAAGCTTTTAGGGGAAGGAAGTATTTCGATTTGCAGTAGCGTGCTGCTTTTGATTTCCATTGTAAAACATCATATTTCAAATGTTGGGAGAACACCTGCCGTGGAAAGATAGTTGATTTCCCTGAAAATACCACGTTAATTTTGAAATTACTCACAAGACAGAAAACGAGGTTGTAGATCTCTGAGTGAGAAGTACACGTTCACATTAAGTGAACAAGACTGTGCGTCTGAGTTGGCCTCGGGCCGCAGGCCCATAGTTCGGTAGGTCATTTCACTTGGACTTAGACTGGTTTCTCGACCAGCATGTTACCACAAAAAACTTGTGATACCCTGATAAAAACCGTCTTAGAAAGAACCACTTTATTCAAGTCCCACCTTTGTTTTCCTTAGGCAAAACTCCCGTGCTGCGGATGAGGCCAGGTTGTACACAGTTTTTCGGTGGGCTCACGTCAACACCATAGTACACCATTGATCTCTTCTGTACCTTACTGCTGGCGACTTGTCGGTTAGACAAACCCAGTTAAGCCATGGACCCACTAAACTATGGCTCATCTTACCCAATGAGGAGGTACTGAAAGTACATACTTTTAGAATCATTTACTTTGGGGCTTAAAGGTATGAGACTGGTAGTAATCAAAAGTACACTTTGTGAACTCCATACATAGATCATCGTAAAATACATCCGCTTTTACAAAAGCGAAGGAACTCAAAATAAGGTAGTCCAGTGGATGTGAGAACCACTTTACGCGTTTGATGGTCTACGAATGTGTCTCAGTTCACGAGTGTTAATACAGTGAATGGACAGGCTGAATCAGAGATAGGACTGTTCGGTAAATGATAAATTTTTATACATGCTGATACATGCAACAAATTGGCGAAGGCATGGGTGTTGACCAGCAATGATACAAATGCAATCGGTTTTTCCTCCCTGAGAAGTTGGCATCCTCTGCATCTAACCACCCAGTAGGATTCGGTCAAAATGTCCTCCTCAGTGGAGAATGTTAGGAACTTATGTATGTACATATTATTGTTTTGGTTCAAAATATAACATCCTGTATAAATTCATCAGCCTAGGAATCAGTCAACACTCGACTGAGTGAAACGAACATGGTTCGTGGCAGAGTGAGCGGCTTTATATCTCATCTTTGTGCGAGTCATATACTGCCCAACTTCCATCTGGAAGTTTGCTGGTTCGGGGCTATTCTATGACCAGCCGTCTGCGGGCAAAATCTGTCAGCACCAGAAAGATTCTTTGTGCGAGTCATATACTGCCCAACTCCCATCTGGAAGTTTGCTGGTTCGAGGCTATTCTATGACCAGCCGTCTTTGTTTTCCAAGCTGCGTGGAACTGTGAGGTGCTTCACAAAAAGTGGAAACTCTAGTCGAGAATTCGTCCTGCGGGCAAAATCTGTCAGCACCAGAAAGCCGGTTATGATAAAACCCACCTGCAGGATAAAAATTATTTGACTTAGTTCTCTAAATCACCCCCTACTGTCAACAAAATGAGGGGTGATAGAAGAAATCGGGAATAATGTCGCTTGCGAATATATTATGGACATTGCAGGTATGAAATCGATTTCAGACCACCTTAAATTCCTTCAACCATATAGGACAACTTATCCACTTGAGTCACTCGAAGCTGGTCGCATTGGACAATAATTGCTTGGCACTCTGGATCCAGTTATGCTGTCAGGCTTTTTACTGTATTGTAATCTTGTTTTCGGATTCTACCCAGCCTTCTATATTGGGCGCGTTGCTTTGTAATTAAGAATGGTCGCACGGCAATACTTAAGAAGACTAATAATTCAAGGGCTTGCTGAACTGGACATTCAACAAATATGAGGATGGCTTGGCGAGTACTGCGGCTCCCCTTAGAAGGACACCTCACACAGAAGAACCTTCTAACGTAATTCGATGAATGATGATGGTGCCCCTAAAATTTTTCCCTGCTTCCAATGCAGACGGTTGGCTTACATAAGTTAACCATATTGCTAGGCTGGTTGGTGACGTCTTTAGACCGCATGCTTAACGTTGAAACCACGGTTATCTGAGAATATCAGTTAATCACCCTAAGAACTGAGCAACTAAAATGATATCCTTCGACCCCAGTTCACCGCGTCCAACTAAAGTCTGAGTTCAACGTTTCATTCGTCCGGACGTGCTGCGAACCTGAATCAGAATAAATAGTGCTGGACAGTACTAGACAAATCGGAGGCTTGATATCAAAGGAAGATTCTGGTTGGCCTGGTTCTGATAATAATACATGAACGTTTACTACTTTGTGTTCAGTCATAAACAACCTAAACAGGCAGGCTAATGCTGAACGCCTATGCGTGATGGTGCATCCTACCAGGAGCAAAGCATTAAGATGGAAGAACGACGTGAAACTTATTGGTATTACAACAAAACTTGAAGAATTATGAACGACAAATGTGGGCAATTTCAGTACGTACATTCCGGCGAATGGTGCCAATAAATTAAAGAATAAGCATATTGCTCATAAGTGTGGGAGTATGATTCCGACACAAAGCATAGTAGAGAAAGATTGTCCCAGACTCATCCAATTAAAAAAAGTTGGAATGACCTATGCGACATCCCACTGTATTTTTCTTTGATTTGTTCGAGCAGCCAGTTTCGTTTTTTTAAATTAATAGTGGGACAGTTTTGAAACGCATTATAAGATCTGCTTGGCGACCATTTCTGCAGCAGCAATTTTTTTATTACGTGAGCGTATGACTGTACATGAAAACACAAAAGGAAAAGTCGAGCTTTCATCTGGAATGCAATAATTTCTACGACTCGATCAACTTGGCCTATTTTAGAAGCTCGTTTACAGACCAGATGAAGAGGCACAGAAAACGTGTGATTTAATCAATGATTGGTTCGTGAACCAGCAAAATGAATGAAACAGTGTGAAGAGCAATAAACTTCCAGCATTCTTGCTACAATCAACTACCGCAGAAGTTCTCTTGTAAAACAGCAGTCTACTTGTTCCAAAGGTGGAAAGCATCTATATCCATCAGTGAGATATACACTTCTGTTTATTCTCACCAAAAATGGAACAACCTCATTTCAGCTTCGTAACATAAGATGACCTTACTTCAAACGACGAACACCAAAAATCGAAACCCGAGAAATCCACGCACTCCGAACAAAACGGTTGACGACAGTGACAGTGTGCTTTTGACTACCTTAGGACTAGAATCTCAATATTAATCAGTATGACGTATGTTACTGATAGTATGATTGGTACTCATATTCCGCCGTAAACATTCCAAAGTCGAAACGATCCATCAGTGTAAAAAAACACTTGTGGCTGTACTCACTGAGTCTGGATACAGAATTTCCATTTTTTAAATCACTTGCGTTAGTATAGGCATAGAACACTGTTTGTACGTTTAATTCACCCTTTAAAAGATGAAAGTCTGCAAAGTTTTTGGCCCTGAAATGTCGTTACTGGGAGAAATAGGTTGTTTGAATCTATCGTAGAAACGTTAAATTCATAAAGATTTCGAATACAACCCAAATTTTTCAAGAAACTTTACTCAGCCCCAAAATGAAGCCGAAATCAGGCAAAACTATGTGGCCTCAATTGGGCAGGACACGTTTGTAATTCATTTGCCAAACCAGGTGAACAGATCGATAATCAAAATACCCCCTATTGTGCTTTGCCAGGGTGCATCATTGCCGTGTTTTCGAAAAAATCAAAAGTTTTGTGGATTGAACCTATCAGTATAGCACACACACCAAGCAAATAATGTGAGAATTTTTCAGTCAAAGGGCGGTGATCGCTTGTGATGACTCCATATGCTCTTGACGTGCAGGTGTCAATCTATTCGGCATTATTCAAGGCGTGAAATGAATTTGGCGTCATCGCTATTTTCAGTTCTCACGTTTTGATGTTTGATTTTACTTGAGCCTTCCCCTAAAGAGGTAGTGTTTTCAGCCCATTCAAGGGAAGATGCACATTTTACGACAAGCCGAACAAAGAAACTTGTTTTCTTCGAATGGGGTGCCAAACGGAAGTTTCTTATAAATAAGAACTTCTGTGTCCATTGGGTCAAGAATTACGAACCTTCAGAACCGTTTCGCGGAATGAAGTGCTTTCCTTACACATATCTCTTATATGAAGAAAGCACTTTACTCAGTAAATACCAACCGGAGATTCCTAGCTAAGACGCATAAAAACAGGTTTGCAATAAAAGCTTTTACTGCATGGGACACTCATTTAAATTCTTAAAATTCGGGTCGCTATAAATATTTTTATGTGCATTTACAACAGGAAACTCAGCATGCCTTAAATCCAGTCTCTTTTGGGCGCAATCTTAAAAGTCTGAGGAAAATAAGTTGTAGAAAACATGGTTGATAACTTCTGTGTTACTGATTTACTGTTTCATCAGATGGCTAGGAGCTGGAAGAAAGTTGCACTTTGGTGATAAAACTCCTGTCTTCTTTGTGTAGTGGAAAATACAGAACCGACTAGGCTCCATAAAGCAGGTTGGCTCGAAAATACTTGTTCCAGGAAATGCAAATCAGTTTTACAGATTTTCACTGAATCACAGCCGTCCCCTGTTCACATCGGTAGTGTTTGTTTGTGTGCATGAATGGGGGATTCACCTGCCCAACCGAATGCGACATTGGTTTTGTTAGTAAAAAATCTGCACTGTACAGCAGTACGCTGTAACGGACTTTGTTTGCAAGCAAACGGAAGCACTAAAACAGACAAAAAAGAACCCTTTATTTGTTTGAAAAAGATGTCATCATTGTTTTATGTCTACCCCATCTATGGTTCCGAGAAAGTTACAGTTGTAGTATGAAACATAAAAGTGTCTATTTGAGTTCGTCGGAGTTGATTTTCTATACATCTCCTCCCGTAATAAAAACGGTTGGGAATCGTTATAACGGATTAGTTGGCAATCCGTTCTGAAAAATGCCGGAAAGGTAGGGCTTAAGGTACATGGACCGTCATCTTTTAGAACCCTTATGTTAAGATTTGTAACCTAACCGGTAAAAATAAATCTCGAGTTCAGCATTTCTCCTATTATGGCTTGTCACTGAAATGACGCTGAGACTGCAGAAGGACTGTTCAGACAAGAGTGGTGCGATTAAGGATAGCCTTCCAACTTACGTCGGTGAGCACTAATTTACTTGCAATTCCGGGATGAAATAATTTAGATCAATGTGATACTTCGCGAGGACTATCGCTAGTTCGGAAGATGCTGAGTAATTCACATAGGCTATGCTACAAATTCACTGGAATTTCTCCACATCATGAGTGTAAGTGCGACCACACGATGGTTTCACATGGTCAGCAGTGATGACAATTTTGGGAGCATCACGTGACCCCACTTGCTAAATTCAGCGGGCGTTTCCTTGTTAGCACTACCGCGCATGTCCGGACCTGACTAGAATCGGATACTTCATATCCACTCCAGAAGATGATTTGTAAACAAAACCCAAAATAAAGCTCAAATTTGACCAAATGAGTTTTATATCAGCAGTTTAAATATCCACACTCTCCTATTAAAGTGACTGTCAAGTTTGTTGACACGTACACATTATTACTCGTTATTTCTGACCACCTAAAGTTTCCCAGCTCTTACCACAGAAAACTGTGGATTATAATGACAGGAAATGTTTGTGTTAAAACCGATGTTTGTTGGCTAACAAACGAACCATAAACAAAAACAGTGTACTAGAAAATGTGGTTTCCGGAACTTTTACACTTGTCATTGGAATCAATCGTGGAATAACTGGCACAGCGTGATATCACCCAGATTGTGACCACTGCGCATTTAGTACACTCACGTCCAGAAAGCGGAGTAACAACTATGTCAAGAAGGGTATGAATTCACTCGTCTATATCAGTTAAATCTCTGTGTCAAGAAATGGAAGGCTAGGATGTGGTTTATGCACATGTTCCACTGCAAAAGAGTATCTTTAGTGACTGCTGTAAGTCTGATTACACTTGGATAGTTCGGTATTTAGCTCCATCTGGCTATAAATCGTCCAGGGTCATTTTACGAGCAAACCACCTTGAAGAAAGTTAACACTGGACCTTTGATAAGGACATCTGAAAGCGTTATGAGCTCATGGTTCAAGTGTCACGAGAATGACTTACAGATGTTTGAGTACCTCTCCGGGTGTGGGTCTTATGGACTACTGCCAATGTGGGATCTAAAATGATCGTAATCTTGCCTGGAGCTAGGTGCACCTGTTGCAACGTATCACAGATCACGGTTAAAAATTGATGAAAGTGTGCTAGAACTAGTTTGGCCTACAAACACGAATTCCGTTTATACCTCATAAATAAGGGTGTAAAGCAGATCAGAAGGATGTGATCATTTTCTTCGTAGAGATGACCAACCTGGTCAGCAATCCTTACAGGGAAGTACGGCTTACTCGGGTTCAGTTTCTTTCGATTAATTCGTCTCTAAAGAGGACGTCCCAAATGAGACAGCCATCCAAGAGGCAGTTTGTGCGGCTAATACTTACTGTGGAACGTTTCGGCCGACGAAGGCCTCTAACCACAACCCACATTGCTCTGGGTAGAGCAAGGCCAACCGACTGTTCAACAGACAATATTGATCTGACGTCATTTCCAGGGTCTGTGATGGGTTCCACTGAGCAACCACTACTGAATGGAATGGACATCCATATATGAGCTGGAACCTACCAATATGGTACCGGTCGATTACCAGTGTCACGCTGCCTCTTCTCAATTTCGAACAACCCAGTGAATGTTGATTTCAAGTCACCTGTGGCAAGGAAGAATGTCCAGCTTCCTGCTTATTATGTACTTCTGAGCTGTGTTCCCCCACTTTAACCGCCAGTTACTGACAGTAAGCACCAATAAATATGTAGATGACACAGTGCCCAATGACATTGTATTTCCAGTGACATGTGCAAACGTGACGACAGAAGCACCCGGGACATCCCCGGGATATTTCATGTTGTACCTTTAGGAAATCCACAAGTTCGGCATATGTCCAAGCCTGAAAATATCGGCACTGAAGATGAAATCAACTTACTCAACCCGAGCTTACGTGTGCGGTGGTAACTGGTGTCAATGTGGGAGTACGAATATTCGTATCTGTGAAGTTTTATCACAGTAGGTTTCTGCGGGGAATGCAAAACAAGTTTCTTATATATACGTAATGCACTACTCATAAGGTTGCTGAAAATTCTTCGACAGCCCACGACCGGTTTCGCCCTTCTTGGGGCTCATCAGGTAGGCGCAGTCCCCGAGTTTCCGTCAACCTTATGTTCTACTTGAACCCAAATTGCACTGTTTTCGAGAAATACACTCATTTGCATATCAATTTGGTTTTTGCGAGAGACTCACCTGAAACCCAGCTGAATCTCCCGTTTGTGATGTTTTCAGGCAACTGAATGTGCTGTAGTGCATTACGTATATACATGTATCGCGATATCTCGAATATCGTAGCAACTGGAACATGAGGCGGCCTGGTGCAGCACATTCAGTTGCCTGAAAACATCACAAACGCGAGATTCAGCTGGGTTCCAGGTGAGTCTCTCGCAAAAACCAAATTGATATGCAAATGAGTGTATTTCTCGAAGTTTCTTATAGTTCGGATTCGATTGCTTAGTGAAGTGGTAATCCTGACTATATTTGCGTTTCCACACTAAGAATTCGGCCATTCCCATCAGCCTCTCCAAAGAGGAATCATTGTATCTACACACTTGATGAAACTAGGAGGTTTTCTACGTCGACAGCGTAATGTGAACTACGTAAACTACCATCCTGAATTTGGTTATGCGATGCACAATTTGGCAGTGAAATCACTTGAAAACTGCGGATGTACAAATGATTGTTGTTGGTAAAATGCACTCATTTGCAAATTGAGTTGGTGTTAAGGGAATGCTTGGATGTATCCCAGTTGAACTCCTTGTTTGTGATATTCTTAAAGCGAATTTTCTGCAAGAACGCCGTGTCAGGGTTTATTTGGTGAAGTATTTAGGACGTCGCAGTATAGTTTCTTGGTGGGTATGACAAACTAGGGATTCAACAGAAATTATGTTGAGTTTTCCGGTAACACCAACTTATTTCGCAAATGAGCACAGTGCGCCGATTACATACAAGTTGATGCTCACTTAAGAAATAAAGGTATTCGAAAATGGACCAAAATTGCGTCTCGTCGATGGGTAAAAACAGGTCTGTCGAATTGCTTTCAGCAACCTTATAAGTAGTATGTTTTGTCAAAAAAGTGTCGTTCTTTCCAAAATCAACAGCTTCCTGAACAAACAAATTTACCACAGTTACCATAAATAACTTTCCTAAACACTGAGTCTCCAAGTGCCTCTTGTCCAACATTTTAACGAGAATCTTTTCCTCAGTCAATAAGAAATTCAGATTTTTGGAGGACATGCCAAAGAGTTCACTGTAAAAATGGTTTTATTTTCTTGGACACAAATTTTGAAGAACCAGGTGTATTAAGTCACGCAACTAAATTTGTTGTTCTACCAAGTGCTGGGCTTATTAACAAACAATTGATTGGATATCAGGAGTTCCATGAACGACTGACAGATATCGCCTGTGATAGCAGCCCTCAGGTATGCAGTACGTCGTTACTGTGGGACAGAGGCAAGAGCAGTCAACCTGCCGATCAGTACAACAGCCACACTGGTCACCATGGCAATGATAGGTGGGCCATAATGGTTATGCAAACAAAAGATTATGGCAGTGGCATGTCAGCATTCTGAGGACTTCAGTGATCGACAGATTGGAGACAGGTAATTGTGTGTGGGATTGCCTTGTTACACAGAGGGTGCAATTCGAGTTGACAGATTGATTGTTGTGTTCCAAAAGGGTGGCGCCTCTTTTGTTTACCTTTTCCAAAATGTTCTCCAATTGACAGACTACCAAGCAGTGAAACGGGTGCTATCAAATGAAAGTAATCCCGAACCGGCAATGGGACTATATTTTGGAAAAACTATCATAAGTTGGAAATTTCCAAAACTGGAGGTACATTTTGACCTCACAATTACTGGTCACCTTAAAACGCTGAAGCTGCTAGGATCCAGTCTAGCTTTGCATAAGCGTACAGGACTAATTTCTTAAGACTTATCTACAACAAGCAAACTGGAATATGGCCATTGGTACAAGATGATGAACGTCCGTACCAGGGTTCTTACCCAGGTGACATTAATGAAAATCGTCTTTTTGTACTGCCACTGAAGTACAAGGTAGTGATTAGATTTGCCGGTCGTCATAAGCATTACGAAATGAAAACCCATAGCAGTAGTCAAGATTAACTCAAGGATGGTCTGACAAAACGTCACCGTGGCAGACGTAGCCAAACGTAGTTATCATGATAAAAAAAGTAATCCAGCATTTTTCAGGCTAACAATAGAAAGAAAAAATCTGCGAACAAGAGTAAGTGAATGACATTAGTAATCGTTTATGGGGAGAAAGCTCGACCCTTGGAACGCATTAAAACTTGATCTGAAAGGATCACCAATAAAAACCCGCATGCAAACTTACTAACCCAGGTTTACCACAAGGCCTACATGCATTACACCCAAGTCAGTATGCAGGAAGTCGAGGTGTTTGTTTGGCTTTCTCCGGCTCACCTTCGTTCCAGTAACCTTGAGCGACATCGTAAAAGCAGAAAAACGTGGTCGATGTATAGAGCTGCATCATCAGCTTGCACACATTTTTCAGCCCAAAAATTTCGGTGAAATCTTTCTGTTAAACTTCAGCTGGGGCAATGCTGTTTTCTCCAGCTGTATGTTATTGATCAGCCCGTAGGCCGAACGGGACTCGTGAACGAGACCTATCCGGTTCTCATACTGGAGGTAAGATTATCACCCATATCACTTCACAAAAATCAAGGTATAGAACGTGTGTCAGAGGGATCAAAGATGGTACAAGTTTTGAGAAATACACTAATTTGCAAGTCAATTTGGTTTTGAGAGATACTCGTCTGGAATCCAGCTGAATCTCCCGTTTTTGATGTTTCCAGGCAACTGAATATGCTGCACAAGGCCACCTCATATTCCAGTTGCTACGATATTCGAGATATCGCGATACATGTATACGTAATGCACTACTCATAAGGTTGTGAGTAAAATCCATCCCTATCAGCATTAGAAGCTGTGGTAGCGAAATCTATATCCTTTTGTGTGCTTTCGACTGGATGGACTGTGCGGTCGATTTTCAGGTGACGATAGTGCGAAACAGACGAATAGCATACAAACATTAGTTTATTCAGTTCGTTCTATGGAGCTGAAAATGCAGATTAAAAATTTACGTCCGCTAATAAACATGGCTATATCGAAACACATGGTGCCACAACTTGCTCGTCTGTCGTTGTAATACAATACATTTTTCACGCACCATGTTTTCCGATTACCATGAAACTGGGCCACTAGCTCTGGTTTCATGCCAATCTGGGACAAGTTTGTTCAAACAGTTTAAAAAAGCTTGAAACCGATTGAGTAGTCATCGTTTTCGGAAACGTTTGGAAACAATCGGTAGATTTATTGCTGGTGAACGTTTCGCTTTTGACACAAAAGCTTCGTCAGGCCAAGTGACTAGGTTACGAACAAATGGCCGTGGCCGGATATCATTGTCCAACGAAGGTTTTTTGCCGTTATGTTGACGACACGTTTTTCGTAATCAGACGAGATAACGTGAACAGCTTCCACGACTATCTCAATATTTTGAATCCACACGTCAAGTTTAGCATGGAAATAGAGTCCACCTCGGGAACATTACCCTTCTTGGACTTTATAACACACATGAGAGTGGTAAAAAATTGAAAACTACCACCTACCAGAAACCAACAGACACAGGAACCGTCTTAAACTACTCATCAGCACACCCAAAGTCTGTGTACGCCAGTATTGTCCCATCGATGTTCAGCCGAGTTAGCTGCGCACAGAAGAAATCGGCCGAACGGCAGCTCAGATCGAGATTCCCAACAGACTTCAAGAAATAAGATACCCAGTAAATTTGATCAGGCACATCGATATTGGCTCCGGTATCTAGACCCAGTAAGGAATGGATTGGCACAGCAGTCATTCCATATAAAGCAGGAACATCGGAGGTTATTCGAAGAGTGCTGAACTCAGCCAACATTCGAGTAGCTTTCAAGAAGGGGAAAACGCTTCGCTCAGTCTTGGTGCGATTAAAAGATCCCCTCCCGGTTGAAAGGACTAGGGACTGCGTGTATAAAATTAACTGCAACGATTGCACTAAGGTTTACATAGGACAAACCGCCAGGGAATTGCACACCAGAATTGGTGAGCATAAGAGGAGAATAAACAAACCACCAAAGAATGCGGCAGAATACCATATGCTGGTCAAAGACTCAGCGATGGCGGTGCATGCCTTAGACACGGGACATACAATAGATCTAGATAATGTGGAAGTTTTAAGACGGGGTGATTCACATCACAGCGGCTGATAGCCGAGGCTGTGGAAATCACCAAGCATCACAGTGTGAACAGAATCGAGGTTGTGGAACTGGCAAGCATACGGAAAGCGGTCTTAGATAAGTGGAGTTGACACGTGACTGTGTGCGGGTGTCAATGCATGTAGAATCATTAGCAAATCAGGGGGGTGGAAGTCCCAACCCGAGCAAAGTCCACAGAATCCCTCTTCTTTACGCAGCTATCTTAGCATTAGTTCAAGAACCGGAAGAATTAGACCCTAGACTGGACCCAAATCCACGTAGGTTTCCCCATCGGTCTAACACTTGGTCACCCACCCTAACATACAAAATCCCTCGGCCGACACCCAACAGACTTGACATAGCCGGACAAGCATAAAAAGGGAGTCAGGTGACGGGCCAGTTGAAGCTACAGAAATTCCAGGATGGATGTCAGTGCGTCAGATATATAGTAACCAATACAGAACGCACTGACTCACAACTAAGAAAGATGAAAAAGGATGTCTTCAAATGAAGAATTAACCTGGTAAGGAACGAAGTATGAATGGAAGGATGGAATCTCCATTGGCATGGAAGTTTTATCTGGGCCACACTGATAGACAATTATATGGCTGACAGGACGCACGTAAAAATAAATCAAGACGTCAATCGTCAGGGTTTCGATGGTCGTTTTCTGATAGTTTGAATCGTGCTCTTCTCCTATTAAAAAACCTAACTTACAAGAGTCAAAAGTGGACAGACTTTCAGTTCATCCATCGGGACACCAAACGGTGTGCTTCTTATTTCAATTGGATAAGACTGGTTTCGATCCACGTACGATCTCTCAGCATGACAACAGAAGACTGTCAAGCTCACCCGGATGTGTTTGAAGCTTTATGACATCGAAACAATAGATAGATTAGCTTGCACTTTGTAGGTATATCCGAGAAAAAGCGTCTAGGGTCTACTAAAGAGGCGGGTTCTCAATGATGGTCATTCTTCGTATACTTGACTAACGAAGGTCAAACATCGTTCTGAAACTTTGAAAGTTTAAAAACTCTTTGCAGCTCAAATAAAACTACGAAAACGAGGTTTTACGCAGTAACATGCGACCGGATCTTTCGCAACACCAACAAGTGCACTTGTGGAGACGTCGGAGGATGCTTGCCTGCTGTTCATCAGAGGCTGATTTGGTTTCTCAGAGAGGCAATGCGATTTGAACAAAAGACGTTGGAAAAAAGGAGTATTTCGGTCAGTCAGACTGTATTCCAAGCTTACTAATAAAAAATTCATTCACCTGTCCCTACACAAGCAGCGCACACGAAAAGACACGACGTTCAATACTCGATGATTACAATAGGTAGAATTCGCCTCCTAAAGAAAGACTACCCACATCTAAGATCACTTGTGCGTTGTCCATTACAGTGGGGTGGAAATTTGCAAGAGCACCGCCCACTCCAGAAAGAAATTCCTCAGACACAAGTTGCTCTCCCACAAAAAGCGGAATGAAGAACTCTTGCAATGGGTTTTCTTGCATTTCTGCAACACGTACCTCTATTATTAGTCACACAATGACCAGATTTGTTCATGATCTTGTTGCGGACTTCAGAACATGGTTTTCATAGGCTGCACGCTAGTGATATCAACCAAAAGGACCAACCAGCAGGGTCGGGATAAAAACGCTTGAGAAGTCTTTAGGAAACTATACAGGATGTAAATTGCCACATCTAAAAAACAACACCAAACGCTGAACATGATCTCACCATGATAATCGTGCTGTCGTGATTCACATGCATGCAAAATCTATCAACTTCGAGAGTCTCAAAGTTTTCTTACCAGGATCCCGAAACGTTACAAGCTTATTTTCTAAAAAGGATATCTGAAAAAGCAAATGACCCTGAGAATTAGTGCACTTTGATTGGTTGTCCTGCAACTGATTTATCCCACCCTGCCTGAATGGATTAGGAATTTTTACGTCTGTAAACAGGATTGCCGGAAGGGTGAATACTTTCAGGATACGTCTCAAGAGATCATTCATAGTTGCTTCTCCTGAAACACAAAGTTTCTAAGGCAGTCTCAGAGGTAGAAACTATATTTTTTATTACTTTTCAGGAGAAACTAAAAATACTGGACTGTTTAGTTCTCCTTATAGTGGCAGCATCCAGAAATTTTCGTGGAAACTAGTCTAGGCCGCCGGCATCTATCGTTTAGTAGATGTGAGCTAATTTCCTGCACCATAAATTAAATCCATGGAGGTCACTACAATTCTGGTCTATAGTTGCAAATGCCGTTTGTAGTTCTTTAACCATATTACAGGTCCCTTCGCCGATCGCCAAACAGGTGGTTTGCTTTACCAAACTTGAAGCATTTTGTATAGCCTGTGCTTAATAGAAATTACCACTTTTCAACCACGCAGCTGCCTCCTCAGTGATTAAAATTTGAGGTTTTGCCACGGAGAAAGCAGATACCCTTATCTCCGTAAACCAAGTAAGCGGAAAATTTAAACCTACAAATTAGTAGCGGTCAAAAGTTCCTCAGCTGTGCCTATCTTTCTTGCGTTTTTTCACTCAAACCATTCCTTCTATCCGTTTGTGGGGCTTCGGGACACTAATGTATGTGAAAACTTTCTTGAATTAAAGCTACGTGTTGCGTTTTAAATGCGGCATCTTCTTCCTTCGTGTTGGCATCGACATCCGTGGAGGGAAAAAGTGGTCTTGATTAGAGAGTAGGTTGTTCCAGAAGCCTTATAAATGAAGCCTCAAGGGAGGACCGAGACAAAGAGAATTTAGCTGCAAGTAACCGTTTCTCTCTTGTACACTCAATGAACTGCAAACAAACTTTCATCAAGACGAAAACATCCCCTATTAGCAACAATAAATTTCTTACGAGCAACAGTCTCCTCAAACAAAGGAACCTGTAAAATGCAAGACCTTAGTTCCTTGTGAGTCAAGTGCCCATATCCAGTCTGTGAGAGGATTTTGGCCAGTATGGACTGCTTGTCTGAACCACCTCTCACAGTAGCATGTCGTGCCGTAGGTCTAATGGCTACTGCCGCCTAGCCCCACTAGGCCTAACTATTCAAGATCAAGTTCGATTCTCACCAGTTAGCAAACCTGGTGCCACTACAACGTTGTTTTGATTTAGCGTGCTTAAAGTGAAAAGTCACATTTAGAAAAGAGATGTAAGTCCCTATACACTAAGCAGTGGCTTGCAGCTGGGACATTTGGTCAGCGTTATTATCTATCTCAGCAAAACGTTATTTGGGCAAAATACACTCATTTGCAAGTTATATGATGTAACGATTTCCACCGTCTTATACACCAGTGAGTTATTAGGCTCAATGATCACAAACACGCCTTCGCTTACCCCAGTCACCAATCCCACCACGCAGCAGACATAATGTGGCTCCGACAAAGAACGCTAACTGTGAGGACCAAATTTCAGTGGAAGGAACTCAATTTTCGAAACTTGGATGTCAACTACCGCGAAGTTCTGAGAGCACTGGTAGCTGTGAACAACAATATTAAACAACGGTGGTCAGCAATCAACCGTCCCCAAAAGGACAAATTCGCATGTACGCTTGGCTGAACCGATGGATCGTAAAATGTAATTTTCTATTAATTAGACAAAGGATACTGTTACATCTACAGATATCTGAGAGCGGCTTTTTACTTTGTGGGCCATACGAATGAATGGAACGCAGTGGAATAAGACGTGACCGACATAGGCTTTACACATTATATCATCAAGGCTCACTATCGGAGAGGGTAAGAAGAGAGAAAACATTAAAAGTTAGTAGAAATTCATAGTGTGGATGATGCACTCCTGGAATTTACGCCCAGGTCGGTGTGTCAGTGCCCCACATGATGGATCCAAATGGCCCACTACGGATCAAGAAGTTCGATGTCCGGAACATCTTGAAGGCATGCTGATCACTCATGTTTCCTATAATATAAGGGAAAAGCCCCTGAATTACACTCTATGGTATGATAAACTTGTGTGAACGGTTCCTCTGTATAGCTGTGGTTGCTTCTTCCTGAACTTGCTCGCGGCTGTAGTGCACCTTCCGCCTTAGTTTGTGCGGCCAGCAAATGAAGGCAGAAAACAAAGTCGTTTATTGTGAGCTGTTTAGTTGTTAAAATATTCGGTCACATTCCTTTACAACAAACAAAGTTGTGAGGCCTAAAGAATTTTTTTGTAAGAGAAGACACTTGTGGTGGTCAACTGTTCTTTCACTGTAATTTTATGGGAAGTTCTTTCTTAGTGGGTATTGTATTAGGGAGACCACTGTGTATGTACTGGGCACGAAGTTGAAAGTGTCCTGAAAAACGCACCGGTAATGGTTTACTGACGTCCCATTGTCTACGGGGATATTGTTCCGAGGATATCTTCATAAACTGTTCTGCCATAAAGAGACAACTTCAAAAGAAATGCTGCTTTATCATGAAACGGCTTTATGACATGCCAATCCATTTCCTGTCGGGATACTGTTCCAAACCATGATTGACTACTTTGTTATTTTCATATCTGTTTAGGATAGGTGCGGTGCACAGAACAAATTCAGGAAGGGACGGTCTTTATCGTGAATTGTATTACCCTATCCATTATATACAAGCGTTTATTCCAGATGGGAGGCAGATTATTCCTTCTGTGACTGCGGCGTCTCCATTTCACTCGCAATCCTAACCCAAGGCAACAAACTTGGAATGAGAAATGTGGAATCAATCGCACATCTATTGTCAAATGGAGTTCTGCTACCGTACTTCCTGAACGCCTATCAAAAGTTGGAGATTATTCAAAATTAACCAACCAAGACGGTTTCCACCCAACTATGTATTGTATTGACTAGAATTGCAGCGAACACTGAATTCTATCATCATCCTGATTTTTATTTTTGATTTTTTGGGACCTACTGGATCAGCCTGTTTATCGACGACAAGCTCAATTCTCAATTTCGTGACTCCTGGGAAAATTCAGTCAAGAAATATAAGGTGAATCGACATTCCAAATATTCATGCCTTATTTCAAGCTTGTGCGATAAACTTCTTTGAAGTCGTATTTCAAACTTGTTGTTTGAAAGAGCGGTTAGCACGCGAAAAGTGTCGAAATTTTTATGACAGTTAGGGTGCCAGGGACCGGTGACATCAGATATCATTTGGGCCATGGTCTACAGGAATTTCTGCAGGCGTTGAATATCGAGCATCACATATGGTTGATACGTCTTATCCTCGTAAAATTACTGACGATGACAACTATCAGACAAGGTGCCAGACTACAAAGTACATGCCAAGAAACCGTGAGCTACAAAATGTCCAAATAAATGCCAGTGGATGAGCGCAGTGAGACCGGTTAGAGTGAATTTCTACAGTAAAGACTACGCGCAGATCCTCGTCTTTGGGAAAGCATGCGCCCTTTCCACTCAAGAAAAAGCTTAGCGAGAGAGAGGCAGTTTATTACAGCGTGACTTGGTTGGCGCATTTCAAAACTATCATGTTGTGTGAACGTACATTGATGCTGTTGTTTAAAAATTGCCTGTATGAAAGTATAAGCAGGATCCTTAGACATTCCGCTAGTTTTCCGTGATAAGAAGGGCTAGAAATGCGCTGGACTTCCCACTAAACACAAAAATACATCAACTGTAATTGTAACCAGACTGAATGAGTCAATTTCATAGTGTGAAACTGGTAAATTACTGGTGTTTTGCACGAAGAGAATTCTCAACTATTTTAAAGATACTTAAAACAGAGCAAAACTGATTTACCCAATAAAACAGCTCAAGTTGTAATCAGACAGGTTTTCAGCTGCTCCTGGTGGCTTTGCTGCCACCACATATTTGTGACAAACAGAGACAAGCCGTCACGTCTTTCGAGAAATGTTTGCCAAAGTCAGTGAATTTCCCCCGACTGTTTACCAAGGAGAGTAGAACCCTGAGCCCTGAGCCATATTTTCCCACCGATTAAATGTCTCTACAACTGATCACCTATCAACGATCGGTTTGCAAAATGCCGTGAAATGGGCCTAGTTCGACGTGAAAAAAGAGTTGCCGTAATTCCTTTACTATGTGGTTTCCCATCAGAAATTATTAGAGTACCTTGAACAATCCCACACCATTATCGTATATCATGTCACCTGCACTACCGGAGTTTCGCTTTTTCTTACGCACTTGCTTGCGCTGTAATCGGCTGTTGTAGCACCGTCTCTAAACAACTTGATTTGATCTCGCTAGCGTTTTCAGTGTCTACGGCCAAAGTTTTTTTCTTTTTACTTCCATTATGCGCAAATTAAAAATGAAACTGATACCCGTGAATGAAGTTCAGATTTGTTTTATCCTGCGATTTAGAACCACATCCTATTTGAATGGCTGTTCTTTGCTGGAAGTCATTGACTGTGTGCACAAAAGTGCTATTGTGGGGTGCAAAAATTATTATTAAATTATTATGTTTATCATAAAAATATCATTATGACCAGCCCAAAACATGAAATCACGACCAAGTAGCATAGTGTAGTTTTTAACGAATGAAATATGTGCCAAAGTTTTTCGCATAATCATTGAAAGAGATACACTTCAAATAGTTCTTTTAGATCAGCTCGAAACCCTACAGAACTCTGTAGAAAGTAGAACGTAAATGGTGTTTGGGGTCGTCTGCAGCTTCAATGACAGTAAATCAGGTGTTATATTGAAATGAACGTGTGAGACATGGTTCGATTGTCCAGAAGGGCCTTTGGCACCATTTGGGCTACTCATCTTTGGGATCTTCAAGTGATACTGTAATCAGCAATAGCAAATTTAATGGTTGAGGGGGACCGAATTCCCACAGTATTTCATAAGTGCAACGAATGACTACTTCTTGGTCTGATGCATAGGCAGAGTACAAACATAGTTTTCACAGTTCTGCATCTGATGCTGAGCCACGAACCTGGACTCAGCCTGAAACTGAAGGATCAGGTTCTGGTAAAACCTGCTTTGACTAATGTGAATTACGTGACCCTCAGGCACTGATCTAAAACTAACAAGAACGTCCATATGTACTACGGTGAAAAATACACTTGCGAGGATGGCATCCACCACCTTTTTGGAACTTTTTGTGGCATACCTATCAAGGAAAAGAAATGAAAGAGTTACCCTCAGAAGTCTATGGAGGGTAATGACGTTTCGGTTCGAGAGGAGATTCATTTCCTTCTAACCGATAATAGGTGTCAAAAGTAAAGCGCAATCGTTGAGCTTCGGAAGCAGATCTTCAGGTACTGATAACGAATATGGATAAGTTTCAAGTGGTTTATTTGAGCCACTTGATAAACCAAAACGAAGCACAACAAAACCATTTGCCGTCTTCATCAAAAACATAGTCGGTGTAACTCAGAAGAACAGTTTGTTGAACATAACTGCTTTGGGCTGGCTAATTCCACTCCCAAATGTGCTGTTGAGGTACTGTAAGTTTTAGAGCCCTGATTCTTGATCTTGATAGCAATACTGCATGTAGCTGAGCATGTCGCCCCCCCCCCCCCCCCCCACACTTTTCACGTTTGAGTTTCATTGCTTTCAGTAGCCCAGTATAATTATGAGATTTCCTCTCAAGTGGATTGATAGCACCAGTTATGTGAAACTTCGATGGCACTGTGTATACATCACAGCACATACAACACAGACATCAAAGAGATATTCCATGAACCAGATCTGCTTACATAGTGATTCCAAGTAAATTCATTTCACCCAACAATGTAACAAATACCGTAGAACGATGTGAAACGAAAATAGACCTTGCAGTCTTCAATATCATTGCTTGTAGCATGGGTGGTTGATCGATATTAAAGCTAGCCAATTTATACACACGCTAAGAGACACATGATTGTTAAATTTGATCCAGTACAACTTGTAAAAAAAAACCCCACACGTGGGCGTTGTATCTGTCCTGTCTCAAAGCTCGGGTCTGATTGTTTTTAGTCGACACATGGTTGAGCTATTCTGAAGGTCACGCGCTACCGCCTTGTATGATTGGGAAATCATGCTTCAGGATTTTTATCCGTGCACATCCTTTCGTGACCACCCGCAACATTCTATCTGCTTTCTATTAAATGTCCGATAAAATGTTCGTCTGCGTGTTAGTAGCTTCAGATGCCTGATGAGAAAAGTCAGACCAAAAAATGACCGACAGCCAGCTTTAACAAGAAGAATTTTGCACACCCCCGGTAGGCTAGGACAACATAATAAATTCAGTCATTCCATGTAAATTTCTTGAATTGTCCTCCGATACCATGGTTTCACCGGACACGTCAAATGAGAGTTCGCTGGGAGTGGAGTTTCTACGTATCATGTTTACTAGTCCAAAGTATGCGAACACCAAACGCAGCATCAGTAATCGAACGTCTATTTTGGACAAATTAGGCATTATATGTGACTATATTGCCTAATCAGTGCAAAAACTCTTAAACGACTGCTGTCAATAAGATGAATATGGAAGCTGATGTTGGTGTGCGGCAGGACCCATAGAGCTTCTTAAACGTAAAATACAAGTAAAAAATGATTTTCTGATCTCACTTGGATGGTCGATACCAAGCTGTGGGCACCGCACACTTTACACTAACTGAGGAAAGATGCTGTTGTGAACTCTCCATTTGATTTGCCTCTCTTTGGACAGGCCCCTGCTTGAGAACTGTTGGACATGCTGTCTGAGAGTTCAGCAAAATAGCGAACAACAAGCGAAAGGGCACATAGTTACCTGAAAGTTTCTTCATATAACAGTGCAAATAGTGCTCAACTATTTGCTGATAGGTCCTTGTGGATAAGCAAACTTACAGTCTGTATCACAACACGGCAATCCATTAGATGCAACGTCATTGAGAAGTGACAACCTTCAAGTGGTCAGAATAGCGTTGCCTCTCTTTGAGTAGCAATCCTAGTTCCGGTAGTTGTAATCGACCAAGCGATGATGTAACCAATGCGAAAGACAAGTGAAATCTAAGTAGTATAATGTCACCAGGGGTAGGGAAGACAGGCAGGTAAGTGGAGGAAGCATGGTGGTAATCCCCAGATTACACGCCAAGCTGTTTGTCCGTTCAAATTATAGTATCATCTTGGAAGCAGAAGTACTCCAATAAGATATGAAAATTTTCGTTACTCATGTGTTGATATGCGTCTACGACCGTTTGAAATTCCATCCTGTCCTCATCATGTGCTAATTCTGGTGTGAGTTCTGTCGCACCTAAACTAACAGGGATCTGGTTGTCGTGACGCGATGGCGTTGTGCATTCTCAGGTAGCAACCGCGCCCAATGATGGCATTACAACATGGTAATTCTCTTTGACCAAATGTCTCTACTGACAAGCTGATAGCGCTTGAATGGGAAGCCCTCTTGTGACCGTTTTGGCTGATGTCTTCACGACACCTGGAGTTTAAAAATCTACGTAAGTCTATAGATTTACCTAACTGCGCCCTGATTACGACTGTTCGTTCTGTGACGGACCGTGTAGCAGTTGACTGCCAAGCTCGGCAAATAGATCAACAGTCAACTGATCAACAACAAACGAGGCGCACCCGCTTGGTTTTGTGGTCCCTTTTTTGTACTGAATAACGACAGTAACTGACGGCATGAATGGCACTGACATCGATTAGCCGCCATATCGTTCAGTGTCTTCAGCCAAGCACGCGGAGGGACCCATCCTGCCGTTGGTGCTATCCGCCAACCCAACTTGGGAAAAAAATTGTGGCTACACTCGCCTTGTATTGGTAAAATCGGCATTGGATCACTGGATCAACCTACTCTCTTATAATACCTCTTCTTGCTCCCATGATGGCGTTTGAAATGTACTTTTTTTGCTGCGGCGCAAACGTAAAATAACTACACCGAAGTAAGTTACAACAAAGTTTAGACCATTTTTACATACGGTTATACTTGTGAAGTCTTTTGAAAGAGTACTACTGATCAACTGTCAGAAACCACTACGCATGAATTTGTGTTTCATCGATCTCGGCAAACTTCAGTTCGCATTAAGTGAATACCGTTGCTTTGGTGCTGGTTATAAAATCTCAAGTTGTGCACCCACTGATTAACAATTACGCAGATACTTTTAACAGCTTTGCTGGATGATGACTACTTTAGTTTTCTATTGATTCAGGTGGTGACGGTCTGGTCAGTCTAAATGAAAATTGCTTCACAAAGCCTATATAGTCCAGGGACACAGGTAAGGAATGGTCTTAATTTTGCCGAGCAGTGGCGATGCCTTTCAGCTTTTCTCTCTTTATTTTCCTGGACATACACCTAAGGCGCGCGCCCAGCCATGATGTCCTCCTCCAGTGGTGATGGCATGGCAATTAAATGTCGCATTCTAGCACCTGTAGCACATCTGCAGTTACAGATGGGCTGAATGGATTAGCAAGCTATTTGGACTAACGGTTTCTGGTTCTCATTTTCCTCACCTCTGGTCAACAGTACTACGTCCACTGCAGCAGCTACCGACTTATCAGCGTTTCAAGTGTCCCTCTCCGGAGAGCTCCTGATGTTACATATCTACACGCTATCTTAAAAATCTTGTTTAATTCATTCATCCAGGCCCTGTGTCGTGGAGTTTGATATGTTGCTTTATCTGCAGCTTAATCGTTCCCCTAGGTTTGTTATTGTTTGTATCCTCCCTGTATCCCATTTGGTGTTTCCCGGACGGCTTAGGAAATGTTACTGTCCTGTCTGTGGTTCATTGAAAAAAATTTCAAAACACAGCCGAGTTTTCAGTAGACCTTTTCAAGGCTAACTCCATTTTATCCACAGGATTCTTCCCGCCAATTTTCGCCCTTTACCATTCGCACACTAAGAGCATGTCTACGTCATATGCGTGTTTCGGGCAAAATTTATTACCCATCAGAAATTCTTCTTACCGCAGTTCCGTTACCTTTTACTTGAATGGCTTTCCAGACAATCAGGTTAATCTGCGTAATAAATTCTTGTCCTGTCTACTTGTGTTTACCGTTCTATGGTGGTTATACCCAGCGGTCTTTTTCACTATGGGGTATACAGAATAATGTTTATCCTTTCTTGGGACATCGTTGTGGATTTGCATACTGAAGAATCATCCCAAGGTGCAGAAAGTTTTACACGGTTGAGTTTAATTTGAAATGTGCTGGAAGCAAGCCCTTAAAAGATGCTCTATTTATGAGCAGTTAGCATTAAGGATCTTGGTGTGCTAAAATAGAATGAATAGTTGTTCAGTTGTAATAACATTTCGATGCATAGCTGCCACGCCACGCCACTCCAAAAGCACTCGAATGGACTGACTCATCAGCTTTGCTGAAAGTAATTGATTTTTACCGGTACGAGGTACACCTGAATAAAATTAATGAGGTTTAATTTAGAAAAAGACATGGACCTGAGGATAAGAGACTCGCTAAGAAGTATAATCCGGCACGTATAACAAACAGCATTTGAAATTAATTACATTAAAGCAGAAGCATTTTGGATCCCGTTTGGCTTTTTAGCACTGCTAACAACTTGCTACATGATGAGTACTTTTACACTCATACGCGAGCCAAACGGAAAAACGACCTTGTTGTGAGGAAAATTTGATGAAACTGCAATCAGTCATTCTGACCATATTGATGTAGCGTTCCTTCCAACCCACAAGTATCCAGTTTATGCGACTCCCACCGATGTAATCAACATAACCCGTTTCGAGTTTTATGGGTAAGCTAATAAGAACGAGTTTTGACTTTTACACTCACCTGAATACCACTTTGGTTTTGATTTGGAGCCTAGTTGAATCTTCTAATTAGTGCACATACGTGTAATTTGGTGTTCAAGCAGGAATCAATTTTGTCAGGTAGCTCAGAACTTCACCTCCTAGGTGTGACAAGAGAGAAAAAATTGGTCTCGAAATGCCGTCGACTTTTTGGTATCCTTGTAGAGGTAGCTTTAGGTCAAGAAAAACAATTCAATGCCTTGAATATCGTTAAAAATTAAACAGGAGATTTTCACTGTGTAGCACATTCGGCTGAAGAACATTACAAACGAGAGTTGATGCTGGATGTTGTGAAGTTGTTTAGTCGGTGGCTCGTTTTAGACTTTGAAGCAAAGTCATTAGTTCCACTCGAGCTTCTTGGGCTTTCCGAAGTGACTTCCAAACCATGGTGTCAATAACATCAAGATCACATCGGTTATGTACTGTGCCAGTGAAATTTCAGCTGTAATAAGACCTTTTACAACGGCTTTCTTAAGACTGGGATACATTTTTCTGTTTACTCTGAAGCAGCTTCAGATAGTGAATAACCTTGCCACTCTTGTTGTGTACTCCGTGAAACACACACACACACGCACTCTTCCACGACATCGAGTCTGTGTTTGCTGTCCATCATTTCATCATCAATAAACACGAAGAGTTATCACAAAGACATATTCAGAAGGCATTGAAAGTAACGTTAGCTATCGGAAGTTGAGAACCACTGAGTTGTCCATTTGTGCATCAGTCCATTTGTGGACTGTTGTAGTGATTGATGCTGTGCCAAATCTTGTCGAAAGGTATTCACTTTTGTATTGAGTCAGTGTATGGGAGAGGCTGTTACGGAAATTCTTCAGGATGATGGTCAGGTGAAAAATCTTGTTTAATGGAATGACATGCTCTTTTATTTTGGCTCTACTTTATAAGGCAAGGTTTGTGATCACATAAACGGCGTTGGCGATCACGTGAGTTATTCCAAACCCTAGTGCATCATTTACCTGGATTTGTTCGAAGCTCTCGGAAACGGATCACACCATAGTTACATTCTAGCCCAGTCAATCAGAGCTGTACTATGAACTGTACTATGAGCTCGAGATGGCTCAGTGGTTAAGACATTAGCTTACGGACCTGAAGGTCCCTGGTTCGAACTCAGCCTTAGTATCTCGACTGCTCCTGTCTAGTCTTAGATAACCAGACTGTATTCCAGCCTTCATGCCTCCATCCGTTGGCATGGCACCTAGGCACCAGAAGTCTCCTACAGCTGAACGATTTTTATATGTACCATGTTCCGGAGAGTAGCTGTTTTTGTACTAATTTCTTGACCCCCACCTTCCACTTTCGGTATGGAATTTTCGCCCAGCAAGCAAGCCTATCTGTTTGATCAGTTTGTGATATATGTACATTAAAAGACTTACCCAAAACAAACATCTATCCAAAAATGAAGCCATAAGCTCACCATTGCAAACAACAATAGCTGGTTATGGCAATCATTCCGGAGTTATGTAGTCTTCAGTGCTTCCGTGTTGTCGTTTCCTGGGACCACTGACTTTAACTTTGCAGTCATAAGGCTCGCTTCTAAGGCAAAAGCTTCCCCGGCTAAATAGTTCTGACATTCCAAAAAATATCCCAACTTTCACAACGTTGGGCACTTCCAAATGTCAAGCAGTCGTTGTAAAATTCTGCCACAAAGGAACGCAATTTCTCCAGAAAGACTTCAACCCACGGAAAAACGTAGCGCTCGCATGAAATATTGCACATTCTTGGTCCAAAGTGTACCGCTGTTCACTTATCAATGTTGTTTGGCTGTTATGATGATCCTTATGCTTATCTGTTACTCAAACGCAGTGCTTTTGACCACAGTGAACAGCAAGACAAGAGTGGGTAGGGACGAAGATTCAGCTTCCGGAGAACAAACTTCAATGGCTCTTGTAACGAGGAGATACCGTACGGATTCCAAACTCTTACCCGTTACTTCAGCTTTAGGAGCACTTGGACAGAAGGTCCTTTGGGATTTCCTGCACCTGAGAATTTGAGACGTGTAATGTGAGGGTATCGCAGTGGAAAAGCAATCCATGTTTCCGTTAGAACTATTCTCAAGATGTCGAGACCGTTTGTTTGACATGACACCACTTGTAAGGTTGATAAAAATTCCCGGACAGTGCGCAGACCGATCCACTCTGTTTTAGACTAGTCTGAAAGAACCATTCTGTAAAATTACATCAGCTTCATTTTATGCACTTTCATCCAATAGGAGGCATTCAAGAATTTTTACCCAGCTTTTAAGTAGAAGTGCATCAAGGAGGACGCTGATGTATTGAGTATCGTCCTCACTGAAACTAGTGTGGTCTTTCCGCAGCGCACTGATTTAAAAAATTAAACAATTAGAGATTTAGTTCAACTTTCTTTTACCATTGTTCTTATATTCAGATCACTGTGAAGCTCCGTATATGGTTAATTCCAAATAAGCTTGACGATAATTCGTCCCACAAAGGACAAAACCAGTGGTACGTTGTCTAGGGAATTTTGTCAACTTTATAAGTAGAGCTTTCTCCAAGACATTCTTAGCTTTAAGCCGGCAACTAGATCAGCTGAAGTTGGCTGCTCCGATATGAAAGAACATCTCGTAATCAATGCAAGTTTTATCAGCTAGTTGTACTTTGTCGGTAAGAAAGCACCATAGGATCCAGGGATCAAATAACCCTGCCTCATTCATATTGCCTAATTCGTTCGGATGTTACTAACATACAAGCACATTAGTGGTACCAAACATTTTGGAGTATAAGTCCTCCCTTAAATCCTTCTACAGTACCACCACTTCGAGTCTGAAACATACAGAACAGAAATAATAAAGTAAATTCCGTTAAACCTTGATTTCGCACTGCGTTTGCAGTTTTGATTTCCATTTGGCGCGCGCTTTCCCACAGATTATTTTTCTAGACAGACGGATGGATGGACAACAGTAATTTCCCCCGGGACACGGTCAACCAGAAGCACCTATTCGGTGTCCGTGAACAAGGACTTGCAACTACTGGCTGCGAATGTGACAGGGACCTATGTAGTTCAGTGAATCACCATTGGTTCGGAATCAGTTAGTTACGGAATAGCGAAACTAGTAGTCTCTTATTGCCCTCTTTAAAGCCGGATGAAATTAATTTGATTGAACGTAATTACAAAATAGTTACAAAATATCAGGTAAGTCCAAATTTCAAAAGAAAGTCATTAAATGATGGAGGAAACGATTTGTTTGCATTCACATTATCGAGTCCCCTAACCACCAATGTGATATTCCACATTTCGCGCTTTTAATCGAACAACACTCATAGATGATGACCAAGTATTCAACATGACTGCCTAAAGCACATCTCAGATGCCGGTTATTTAAGAAGCTTATTTCGTTGTTTTGGAGAAAACACTTTCTCATCAAATTTGAACTTTCCGCGTTAGCCTTTGTGCCAGCCTTACTTTATGCGCACCGCGTAGTACAACTCTCCATTTGGAGAATGTTAGGAACAATCCCATGGATCGTGTTTGTGCCACAAATCAATGAGTTTCAGATTGTTCTTTTCTTTTTGTTTGTCCAGGTCATAAACTGACATTTCGTTCTTGATTCTCTCGATTTTCAGCAGCCAGCAGGACTAGTTTTCTTTGAGCTGCAGTTTATGCCCAAGGACTTTTAAGTAACTAATGGAACAAATGAAGCAAAGTGACACTAAAGTGCTGCGGCCTGACTGGCAACTATCCAATAATAACAATCCTATTTCAATGGACAGTCATTCTTCCCCTTGCTGTTTGGCTTGATCTAAGTGTTAACCGCCGTCGAGCCAAGCGGTCTTAGTTCTCGACGAAAGACAGCTTCAGAACAGGATGTGTTCCCGCCTTCCAGTATGCGTATGGCTGGTGAAAATGTAGACTAATCTATTTTGGCTCCACGAAATTCGAACAAACGTTGAGATACAGCACTAAATGGTTATGCGTCTTTGTAACCAATTTGTAGCAAACTATCTCCTGAAATTCTGTTTTTTTTAGCCGTTGGCCATTTAGTAGGATCGTGGATCGGAATTTCAAATGCGTTTTTTACCCGCTTGTTGCCGTGTGTGGGTGTAAGTGTGACCAACTATGGCGTAAAATACAGTTTTCCGCAAGTTGTAATTCTGAAGCTGAAAGTTAATAAGATTGTCAAGGAAGAATGTCAAGGGGGACTGCATTTAGTATGCGATTCATCATGGGTCTGTCTCACAGTGGCGTGCCACACGCGTTCTTCGATTTGTTACGTTTTTGGGCATGTTACCCATTTTTCCTATACTCCCATCTATCTGTTTGGTCTGCTTGCTTTCCATGGTATCTGTAATGATCAGATGACCACCGTGGATTTTCCCGTCCTCTTCTCCTGTTATATACGGGTTTGTTTGATAATCTATCGCAATAATGATAGCTCGGATTCGCTGATTGTCTGTTGAGCAAGTGGCTGCTGATCAACAGCCGTCTTACTTTCCGAAAAAATTCTCCTAAATCTATTAAGCTGGGATACTATAAGCATACAGAAAGCACTGTGTTGAACTATTTCTCACAGTCAAGAAAAACTTCTTCGTTGATGATTAGTAGTTTTATCCGATTTTTGGTCCCCACCATCGCACCCACTGTTTGTTACACTGCTATATTTGTGTCAGTACTGCTATCCCAGCTCTTCAATGCCCAAAGCGCCTGTTGCCCTAGAGATGTCCCTTCCAACTTCAGCTTTGCAATAATAAAAGGTATTTTCACTGATACTCCACTTAAAGTCGATGCAACTTATGTCCATTCAAGTAACATAGGTCTTACATTTACCGATGCTTTGCTGAAGATGTAAAATGCTAGATAAATGAAATTAGTGCCTCCAGTGCATCCGACATAGATGAATTTTGATTCCCAACGAGAGAAGAACGTTACAGAACCCGCATGACGAGAAATGTTGCTCGTTCGGATTATGAACGATACAGTAAGCTACGGTTAGATAGTTGGAATTGATATCTCACTCGTAACAAAGACGAGGGTTCTCATGGCAGTATGGCATGATCCTGGAACCGTTGTAAAACATCGGCAGTCTTCTGGCTAGCCGAACTAGGTCAAGAACAAGCCAGATTGGACTGCAAGGAGCGCATGTCCATACGACTATGTCTGCTGCTGAACTGATAATGGGTCGAACTCGCGCACATTCTAGAATCTCACTGGCCTCAGTGCTGATAAGGCTCGAACCACCAACGCACGGATCCCCAACATCGGAAAGTTGGGCTTTTTCGTTTTTTAAAAAAAAATTGTTTCGGTTTTGGTTGCAACTAATTATACAGAGAAACTAAAATAAAAATGTTTTCAAAAAATGTATACAGATACAACTGGTTACGCTTCCCTTTGCGTGGTGCTTATTTGATTGATAGTGTTACTCTTAACCAGAATGATTAGACCAGCAGAATATCCATCAAGCAGTCACTTGATCTGTTTTTATGGCTTCAGAATATTTCGTCATCACTTGATCCAGGGAGCATTTGCTTTCTCGTATTTCGTTCCGCCTAATCAAAGAGCTCGGAAATCATTTTCACTTCATGATAGACGCAAATTCGACCCTACTTCTGTAATTCTACAGTAGTTTTGTGTTCTTTGGTCCAGACAGATTGCCTACTCTCAAGCAAATGTGTAAAGTAGTAAATTCTTGGAGGGATACATTCGAACCCCAACCATATGATATGACACTCTTGATGTTAATTAAGGAATAAACGATGCCTGGCAGCACGGCGGCAGCCTTTCATTTCGGCAAAGTTTTCTATCCACAGCTGAAGTTGCAATGATGTAGGGCAAATGGTACGTGTCCACGGCATTCCCCAAAAAGTGTATACGAGCCAGTAAGTGCATTTGGGTCGTTTCCATCGTATTCATAAGGATATTTGTCAAAATGCCCTTCTGTGGTGAAGGGATTTCACGAGTATTTTGTGCCCAAAAGCGTATACTTTGGAGTTGCACATCCTAGGGAAATCCAGGTATTGCGTCCTTTGTAAGCTGTAGACGATCGACCTGGAGTTTTCAATTGTTCCTATAGCTGAAAAATTCATACATTGGTGAGTCTTGTTATGTACACGAGTGGAACGGTCAGATTTCAAAGACAAGTGTCACTTGTATGCTGAGATCTTACCTGTACTTGGTTGGAACAGTTTACGTTATTAGTCGTTAACTTACGTAAATCCTCGGAAAAGAGGTAAAGTTTGCATGAGTGATGATTCAGCTGTGAGACCTCAACCTAAGCATCCAGCCTCCACATTTGTCTATGCACTACCGATAAGTAGTGCATGTATTTTGACGTCAAATATTCCGACAAACAGTGCGCGGTTTGGAAAGATTCACTGCAGCGTATAATGGACACCACGAACGGACCTGTTAGGAGTGAAAGTGAGATAATCAGTTGAGTTATTTGAGACATCCAACAAAATTGCAACACAAGTTCACTTGCAAAGCAATGATTCGTGGATAGTGTACTGACTGTTGAGGAGGTGTAAAATCCTGCTACGTAAACACGCTTGTAAGCTGATTCGTTCTCAAAGAGTAAATTGTCCAACACAGTCACAGTTTTGGGATTGAGATGAATCGCCCAATTTTTACAATTACACGGTTGACGATGTGAAAGCACAGAAGAGGCATCAGTATCAGTTCTCCAGCTAGTAAATACATATAAGAGACATATTTGATTGCATTCAGAAATAGAAAGCAAAAGACCGTCATAAATGGGTCATTTAATTTCGCCTTCATTGTCGATCTGAAAGGCTATTGGTCTCAACATCACAGACCATCTGATTTCCAAGTATTCCGCCCACCGTAGAGAGTCGAAAATTGTGACCAGCTCTGGCAGACAACGTATGTGCGTCTACTTTTCCCAAGAATGATTAGTCTGAACTACCTAGTGGTTTAATTACACCAATGTTGGAAAAATTCCCACACTGCAAAGAAATCGAGTGTGTTCTATTCCTGATTGGTTTCTCACTTCGTCTGTTGCCTACAGCTAGATTTATCCGATTACGAAATGAAACGAAAGAATGTCCTGCGTTGTGGAACAACTGTCTCAGTGGGAATCAAATTAAAATGCTTTCCCGCCGTGCTGTAACGTATCTGGGAAAAACATAAATGCACGGAATTTTGAATAAAAAAACTCATCCACTGCGCAGCCAACTCAATCAACATTCCTTTTGAAATGAGCGTCGATGACGGTCTCTCGCACCGGAAAAAATATGATTATTTCTTTTCCGTTTTCAGGAGTCGCTGACTTCACTTGACACAGCGAAATCCTGTTTTGCTGTGCCTGACCATCTCCACTAAGTATGAGAGACCAACAATTTTGAATATGGTTGATCGACTTCTACCGGGTACCTCTGACTACTATAGATCGCAGAGGTGATTCGAATCCGAATGCTGAATCCAAAACTTTGCGTCCAGAAGAAACTTGTGTGATCTCTGAACTTGTACTGGCCTGCGAGAAATCCTCTCCTATAAGCTTGTCTGACATTGACTTCATTTGCCTACTTCCATGACCCATTGACCTAGGTAGCTCTCATTCAACCCACCCCCTTATTTTTATTCTTCCTTCACTAAAGTGCATTACCTTTTTCACGCGATTTCTGGTACCATATAAATTTGTGATGCATTTGTTAAGGGAAACAATCACATTAATGAGGCTTTTTCGGTACGTTTGTTCTTCTGATAACTTATTTTATCACTACTGAAGGGTGGCATAACAGCCCGCTATATTGCCGATCGTTCAAATTAGTGTAAGTGGTTCGAGTCCTCCCTTATTTGTTTCTTCAGATACACACAAATGTTGGGCACAGCTGTGAGGTATTTCTTGACTGCTAGATTCATGTGACTTGCACTTTGGATAAAGTGACAAAGCGATCAACGGCCTTTGAAAAAGCTCCCGTCTTCAGTCGTTTCTGGAAAGATCCACCGTTTTATCACCATTGTAATCTGGTGACCAAAGAACCTATCCGCATTATAGTTTGAAATGTCTAAATGTCTTAGGTCAAATAAATATTCTCCTCCCTACCATAACTCAGTCTTGAATGGGGAACTAAAACCTCCTACCATAACGCACTCTCATTTCAATTTCAATCGCAGGCGCAACCCAGGTTCGATTCGATAAAACTTTTTTAAAGCACCTAGAATTTTTATCGGCCTGCAACAACTGTTTAAACTGGGGAGCACTAATTGTAATGGCTCGATAAGGGAACTGAATCAGCAGACAGAAATACCCCAGGGGTTACTGAGATCCACATCCTGCAGACCCTATTTCTGAAGACCATGAAAATGAGTAAGGTCTAGGCCGAAAATGATGAATTTTGTGTAACTCCATATGTCCAGTCTGAACGGACAGCCTTAGTCCACAAGAGCGACAGCTTTGTTGGACTGACCCGTTAGTCAGGCGGTTTTTAGATTTTTAGCGAAGGCTTGTTTGTCGTAATGAGGCTGGAACGGAGTGCTGTTCAACAAGCTCCTGCTGGGATGAATTAAGGTGCATGCTGTATCACGCATCTTCACTTAAACCAATTCATCCGCCCAGTTTGGTGCAGCAAACTTCACCATTTGCGTTAAATTCGCAAGAAGAAGTTGCTCAGGACTATTTGGAGTTGGTGAACTAACTTTAGGCCACAAGAAGAATTGTTTCAAATTTCCTAAACAAATCTGTATCATACCAAACAACTGGAATACAAGCTGTCCTCATATCCTGACCAAAGTTGAGCTCCAAACAAAAAAAAAGTGTGGACATCGCATCTCCTTACTCTTCTTGAAGGTGTAAATTTTTGACAAGTAAATCAGGGTCGTGTTGAAGATGGAATCTATCAATCATCTGAGGCACCTGGAGGATGATGTCTTCCAGTTCGCTGGAGCTTCCACCATTTGGATTATTTTCTCTGAATTGCATTTTGATGCCGGTCAGCATATCTTTTCGAAAAGAAATGAGATGATTTTTGGAGACCTGCTAGCGCGTAAGTGCTTATTTTCATCTCGCCTACCTCAAAAATAGACCCGGAATCTATCATTGGTTGACTAATATTCTATTGGAGGTTTATGATCTTCTCCCATCAGCCGATTTCGATGGATTAGGTTTATCTGATTTCATCACCTATCAGCCCTCAAAAGATTTTCATGCTGACATTGCAGAGCTGATGGTCAGTGAGCAGTTCTAACCGTTATACCAAGGTGTGTGTTCAGCTTATACAGTAAACCGTGAAATAACAATCCTTAACAACATTTCGGTGCCCAACTGCCACGCCACCAGAAGAAAGCACGAGGGCTGGGATACTGCCAGGTTGCTCAAGCCTAGACAGGGGAAGTCGAAAGGCAAAGGTCGGGTTCGAACCACGGATCTTTCAGTCGGTAAATTCGCTCTCTAACCACTGAGCCATCTCGCCCCTCTGGCTGACATACTGAAAAAGGTTTGTGACATGGTTTTCTGTTGACCTTAATACTACACAGAACTCTCTGCACAAATCAGTGCTTGCAACTGGTGCATTCACGCAAAATATTTTGGACTGTTGATTGTCATCTCTTTGCTTCTGCTGCTTATGGAAAATATTTCTACTGATGGTTAAGAATGCTGTATCATGTGGGTTAAAGTATGATTGTTTTTGAGTTAACAATGCAGTCAGCCTGACGGCTCAATTTTTTCTACTTTGTTGGCATTAAACAAGCAGTGAAAAATTTCACAAAATGTCCGTGTATTCTGCTGACGCACAATGTTGAAACAATACTGCGGATTAAAAAACGTACCACACAAATGTGTCAAACCTGATTTTCACTCTGGAGCCCAAAAGTTTGTGTAAACGGTGCACACCTTGGTGATTGCCAGGCGAAACTGAGTTTACGGTATGCCATCTGGATATTCTCTGATCTTTGAGAAAAACGTTGAAACGGAAGGAAGTAAAAATGTCTAAACGGTAAGGCACCTTGGATAAGAAGATGAATTTAAGGTGGTCTAAATGCCAAATTATGCTACCAGGAAGGAAGCCACAAGGAGATTATCATTGTTATTGCAAACGTCCACATCCAACTATGCTTGGATTGTCTAAACAGCTGCATTAGCAAATGTGTAGCTGTCAAGATGCAACCCTAAATTGGAAAAGGGTGATCGTTGACAGCATCCTCTGAGCCACCGGAGCGCTCACAGAAACCCTGTCATTTGTTAGCTTGGAAAAATGACCGGTAAATTTATTTTATATCGTCACAAATCCATCTGTCTATATGTAATGTGCCTTAATACAGGTGCGCCTAGTTGGAAAATCATTCACTCTGAACTGACTTTCATTTTTGTCCTATAACCTATTGATGTTCCCTATCCAGAACAATTTGATACATACTTCAGTAATGCATCAGTAGCAATATTTCTTTGATGCTCTAATATATTTTATTGCTTCGATGCCTGGTTTTATAACCTTTTTGGCTCCTTTCGGAAAAACCCCCTTCTGGTAAAGTTTAGCCTCACAAATGAGAATAGCTCTATTGAATAGATAAATAGAAAACCATTAAAGCTGAAATAAAAGTGCAATCGTTTTGTTTGCCTCTTGTGACCAGATTCATCACGTGTAGCGTTATGCAGCCAAAATGAATTTTAACCCTCTCGTTCCATGCACCCACCTTCTAATTTTATGGACAAAACTTCCGATTTCTTCTTGGGACCTAACAACCCATCTTTATTTTCTGTCTGATTTTGGTTCGAATCGCTATGAAGTAACTCATCACCATAAAAAAAGGACAAGATACTAAATTTTGGCCTAAACTAGGTTGAACTGATTAGCATAAATCCACTTATACTGCAATGACCCACACACTGGAAATACCGCATATTTTTCAATAATCCAGCCACGCCTATGAACCCAGTCACTCGAAATTACTACTCAAAGAAATCTCTGTAGTCCGATATTCCACTCACTCGAAATTGCTACTCAAAGAAATCTCTGTAGTCCGATATCAGTTGACTTCGCTACCAGCCCAGTATTTGTTTATGACAGCCGAGTGTGACTCTCCACGGCAAGCGCAATCATGAACATTCTCGTGACGACTCCTACGGGTGTCTGCATTCGCTTAACGACATTCGGCTTCTACAGTCTCCCGGCCCTATTATTTCTCCCCACGACAATACCACCCTCTTTTACAGATCCACTCTAAATTACATCGTTATTTTCTTTCACCAAATTCCATGGAACCTCACCACAAACAACGACACACCGGTTTCGAAGCATGTGCTCTTCTTAAATTCCATGGAACCTCACTACAAACAACAACACACCGGTTTCGAAGCATGTGCTCTTCTTATAACAGTAAAAACACGTGATCCATCACAAACACGCTCCAGTAATCGTATTTTATTTTGTTGGTGGCTATTCTCTCGCTTTCCCGTAACTTCCACATATTAATATGGTTCAAGCTGAATCAGGACTGAACCACTAACTGCTTATGTGTATGCTTGGGTGGGAGGCACCATTGTTATATGCGTTTTACCGGATTATCTGGTTCACGTTGGCTCCCTTGTTTTGCAGACTAAAAACACACCACGATGAAACCATTCACGTGTCCTTCTGCGCCACTTGCACAATCTTATTAGAACTATACCACTGGAAACCACAAGAATGCACCTACAGCTCAAAGAGTCTGGAGCAATAAGTTCCAAGCAACAGGAATTTCGTGAACAAGAGATAGGAACCAAAAAGATTTGGACCAAGTAGCGAAACAATGCATGTGTCAGGCAGACAAATAGCCGGTGTATACCAAATGGATCTCCGGGAGAAGAGAGACCTCTGCCAACTGCACAAATTATATCTGACCACGTGTTTCGAGTTCGATGGAGAGTATCACGAACAGTTAAGTGAGCCAACGATGGAGTCTTCTATTTCTGTATCTATTGCAGCAATCGTAGTATACTGTACCACCAGATATGAATCCCAAAATATGGATCCGCAAATAAACTGTCCTTTCGTCATCATCAAGTAAGTGGACAATAGAGAACGATCAAATTAGTTAACGAGGTGCTCGACGACAGACCATTTGAAATAGGAGAAAATGACCGAAAGCCGGCATCGTTGAGCGCCCTTATTGCAAGATTGCCAAATCGGCGGCTATGAACTGAGATCTACGGAAGGGTAATGCATGCAGAACAAGACCTCAAGTACCACAAACTTCGTCAGTACTGCCACAAATTAAGCTGCATGCGGGCACTGTGAAAATGGACTGAAACGTACTGCAATGCCACGGAAACCAAAATCAAACAGCATAAACTTGTACATAAAGTTCTTTGAGGAAACTGATAAGAGGAAGCGCCATTCGGAAAGCTCTCAGAGAAAAGAACTCGACTAACTTAACAGCATAGATTGACGGCAAAGGCAAATCGTCCAGAAACACTTTTAAAAGGGTGCGAGACTGGTTCGACGAAATAACACGACGGTGGCCTAAAAAACAGGCAAACGCCGCGGACATCACCGTCGAGATCAAACGTAAAGCTGGATGAACTGCTGACAACTAACGCACAATGCACATAATGTGGTAAACACTACGTGGGATATACAGGGAGGAAGCTTTCTACCAGAATACACGAACGCAAAGTTGCTGTCAAAAGATACGGTCAGTTTCACCCGTCTCTTTGCCTGAAAATCAGGACGTACACAAACTCGACTGAAAGAACGCACACATACCAGTCAAAGCACAAACAAAAAGAGAAAGCGAATTCAAACAAGCGTGTTATTTCACCGAAGCTTTCACCATTAAACATACTGAGATCGAGCCGGTCTACCGACCACCAAGGACAAAAGAACATTATGACCACACGGTTCAAAGCTGTAAAAGAAGCCGGAGAACAAGGAACAGGTGAATATAAGCCCAAACGATAACCAAGCTTACTGAGAAACACAAACAACCAAGCATTCAAAAAACAAAGCAAACAATGAACGACAAACCTCTAGACACAGAAAAACAGTCGAACGGAAGGAAATCTCCAGCACACAAAAAATAATCAGACATAAAAATGCAATCGGTGAAACAAACCTGAGAAAACCAGACTACAAAGCAATAGAAATTGAGAACGGTTAAAGCAGTCCAAAGGAAGTAAACAAATGGAAACAGAAATTGCCTTGAGAGCCAATCAAATGATTGGAGGGGAGAACACGACACAGAGACCAGAAACCGATCAACCAGAAAGCCCTCGGACAGAAGCCACACGAGGCAACAGTCGAACGCAAGGAAAACAGACCGCATCATATGGGCGTGGGCAGTCGTTTACATTACAGTGTAACGCGATCGGCGCGTATCACTGAAGAAAGATGTGTTACATCGTGCAACAGAACCCGGTACCATCACTTCAAAACATTGTGAAGTTCCACCAGGTGAATAAAAAATGGAATCATCGCATTGGGAAACGAACAAGACGTATTGAAAACCTCACTAGAACACAATGGAATGACCGGTCAAACATGAAAACTAGGGTGAACACGTTTTTCATGGTGAGGTGGTCTGTTGTTTTGGAACTGTCTGCTTAAGTGTTTGGGATTTCAACCTGGTAGCTCAACTTGGTATGTTTGTACTATCTGGTTGCTAACGGCGCAGTACCTAAAAACATTTTTCACAAAGCTGCAGCATTCATGCACATGCTCGTTGGCAGGGGTCAGAAGAATCAGGGTCTAGGTACACACAGACCAAACTATGTTCATTTGGTAGATGAATAAAAAGTAAGCAAAGCAAAATAAATCAATCCAAATACTGTTTGTCCGAAATCTGTTTCCTATATACGATCACAAGACCAAACTCGGCATTTCCGGGGGTGGAGTCCGTTTCTCAGCTGTAGAATATGACGGCGGGTACAAACTCTCAGAAGAGTAGAGCCAAATACCCCAAGAAAGTTCTCGATCATCCAGACCAAAGTCCAAGATGACATTTTTTAATTTTTCCTTCATACTGCCGGACTCGGTGGCTTTACCACCATGGGAAAAGCTGAAACCAGGCCTCTAATGATCTGCTTTCATTCAGCTAGGTTTTGCCATGAAAACCTCCACCATCCACACTAAAAGCTGTGACAAAAGCGGGCCAGTCGCGTAATATCCAATGGATCAACACCTGAGTCCAAGGCGTAACGAAGCTTGCCACAAGAAGTCTTGAAAATAGCTGTATTGTGAGGAGATCGCGTTACATACGCAGATGGATGCACCAAAACCTTTGGGGTGTAGATCAACACAAGTCATCTCAAAGTATTTGAGGATCTCGCAAATCTAGCATTCCCCGGTCCACCGCTTAGTTTAGCTGTATCCACCGCAAAGGGAAAATATTCCCTTGAGTTTCGCTCTTATATGGCTAACTACTGGTGCGCATCATTAGCTTTGCTGGGATCTCAACGTCCCAGGTGAGTGTACACACATTGTTCTGCTAGCGCATGTTGAATGCACACGCGAGTTCGTTCACATTTACCTGATGCGTGTACTTAGTCTACTGGTTTCAGTAGCAACCTAGGAGACAATTTTTCTCAATTAGACGCGGACTGGTACGGTCTTCTGTTTACACCCGCATCAGATGATTCAACTGTTATTGACCGGCAGATTTGTCTGCGCTGCCAGTCAATCCTTCGTATCATGCAAGTGAACAGCGTGACCCACCCCCAATGAGCCCTTGGACGTATACTAACCTAAACAGTCAAACTAGAACAAGAACACAGACGTTCAAAAGTTGGTGATGTAAGTACAAACCAAGCGGCCGTTCACAAACACATCAATCCCATTCAAACAGTTCCCCTTCGGGCAAGCTAATCATGTCGCTTAAGCGTGGATATTTCGCCCGTTTTCAGACATGATAGTTCAGTTGCGTCTAGCGTACGCTGGTAGAGTAGTGGTAATACGCGCGCTCTGCTTGTCAAATGTCTGGATTTCATGTCCGTTATGGCCAAGAAAGTGAACTGCTGATGAGCTCTAATAAAAGTGAAACCCGATTCCATTGCTCCCCTCTGGCGTGGACTCGCCAGGGCAGAAAAAGGGCTGTTCAAATGAAGGGATGTAAAGTCATCAAACCGCACAACCACCTGCTACTAATCAGTAGTCGTTAGTTGCCTTTCTTTTCCGAAAGCACTGCTTAATTTCATGTGATGGTAGTGAGCGTCCAACATTCGTTGGTTTGGGAAATCATCCTCATCCTCCACACCCGTTATACGATTTTCAACAAATTATTCGCACATGAAAGACACCAGTTGTGTTTATTAGCCTTTCTGGAATCACACTAGCATGGGCTGTGGTTCGGACATCACCAGCGGTTATTTGTGCTTTGTCGTATCTCATGGATTATGGTTTACGATATTATGAAGAATACATTATGTTGCAGGCGAGTTCTGGAGTCTTTACGTCCAGTTTTCATAAGACTCAACATGTCCGTCGCGGGCTTAACAGGTGTACCCACCGTTATGTCCAGGCCGTCGGTAAATCGAATCATCCATTGTAAGGTAAACAAATAATGCTTCCTCGATTTTGGAACGAAGCCAACTGTACAAAACTGACGCGGTTCGCGGGTGGTGACAAAATAAACCATGACACGGTTCGCGGGTGGTGACAAAATAAACCATCCTTTCAGAAAAGAAGAAATCCTATAAGCGGAAGCCATCCCTCGAGGGGCTAATCAACAACCGACCACTTGGTGGAGGCTACTGATGTTATATCACGGCTGAGTACCGGTTCGCCATGTTACCATGCGTGACCGAATGGTATAGGGTTAAACGACTGGCCAAAAAATGTGCTTCAGTCTCACCAGCGATAAGTTGATAAACCTCTACTCATGATTCTCAATAAGGACGCTACTTTGTACAGTTCTTCTCGTTTTCTCAATATCACTTGACTCTGACTTCAACTGAAACTGTTACAAATGGTCATGTTATCGCTACAACCCTCGTTCAGCAAGATAAAAGTTGCATTAAACACCATTGTGAAATAGCTTTTTAAGCTGTTAGTCTTAGAATGCGCCATTTTAACTGAATTCAGCTTCATTTTTTAGCTCTATGACTAAAATGTGATCGATACGCAAATGGAAAAAAATTCATCAATATTGGGATGCAAATGGAAAAAAATTCATCAATATTGGGTCAGTCTGTATCTGCTAGGCAACTTTAATGGTGCTTTACTTTCCGATTCGGAGACCATATGGGAAATCCCTATCTTGAATTCGCCCTCCTGATTCACTGACATCAGACAACATGAAAACCACGGTTTAGCGGCCTAGAAAATCATGTTTATAGTATTTGGTTATGCTGATAATTTTTATCTGGATGATAACTTTAATTTTTCCGACCACAACGTTTATGGGAAAATCCCACCAAATAAGCCTTCATCAGACAGTTAGCCTGATGCTCATACTTGGAAGTCGAACCACATGTCCGTCGTACTGTACCTTCGATTCTGCGTTACTGTGCGCTTCGAGGAAAATACCACATAGAGGCACATGGGATGTTGGTAAAAGGTCCACGACAGATCGACTGACGGCTACTAGATAGAGACAGATAAGATTCATTCGACTGTGGGTAGGGTTAAACTTGCGGATATGAGGACGTTGGGAACAGTAGTGTGTTTGTGGGTATGTGTATGGGGAATAGACCAATACTAACCGAACCAGAATGGTAAGTACGGCACCGCTTAAGAGGTGCACAGAGCCTCTGGTCTGTGAAAAACATGCCAGGACAATACGGTCTGTTTCAGATTCTTGGTGGCAGCTTGTGGATACCAACACATGGAACACTCTCATTTAGTCTAGTGAAAAGAGTAAACTGCGTACAATAGAACTTTGGTTTTGTTGGTAACTGGTTTATCGAAGGTGACTTTTGAGTTTTTCGACTAGGTTAGACCTTTTCGAATCCTTTAAGGGATATATTGGCTGGCGTAGTATACAACTATTGGAGATGGGACCGTGAAATTAGCCGACTTGAGCTACTTACACACATGATAGGATGCTCGGAAATCAGTCTGCTCAAGAGGGACTTCGTGAAATAGAATAAACCACCGAAAATCAATGAGTTGTGGAGCTACGCAAGCTATCAGGGTACCGTTACCTCCCACATTCGATGAACAGTTATACAGCCAAGTATATGTTCCCGTGAGTTCTCTTGGAGTGGCTTCTGAAGAGCACTTCAGCTGCTGAGGATAGTGTCTGACACAGACAGGGACCCTCCCTGCAGATTGTCTATTATGGTTGGAAAAATTCAAAAATTGATTAGCTTGCCTCTGTCGAAGTCAGAGCCTAATTTCTAGAAGATAAGGCTTGTATATCCACCCCCCATTGAAACTAATTCCGCTGATCTCCAAGAATTTACGGTTTTTTGATCAAAACAATGACTTTATTTTTCCTGAGGAAACTGTACCTCAGTCCGTAAGTCGAACAGAACAGTCCACTAACTCTTCCTGTATCCATCCTTGAAAATATGTGAAGTATTTAGGGGACAGCATAGTGGAAGCATGCTTCAGGCACAAAAATTCCAGTTCATTTTCATTCATTCACCAGTGAAACACAAGCATCCTCTCTCATCCATTTGAAGTACTTTTGGTGTTCTTAGTCAAGCATTTTTTACCATACCAATACCACGTGTACATCTGAAGAAAAGATGATTCATCACAGTGATTATTTACTTGTGGTTTTCTCCTCCTTCCTCGTGCTGGTGTCGTTGGTATGGATTGTAAAATCTCGTTTTCAAATATGACTAGCGAAGAAAATAGCACTTCAGGGTATCAAGAGAGTTTTTCAATCTAATGGTTACTGCCACTCAAGGCACAAATCACGTTCATGGGCTCTTTTTTCCCACTGGCACACAAATTTCTGAATTCCGCTTCCCATCCCTTTCATATCGTATCCGTTTTGTGTGTACATCCACTCATGTTCGAAAACATTCATATCTACCAAAAGTATTTGTCACAGAAGAAACAATTTGTCACATCCAGCGCTACTCTAGCAGATCCATGTGTGCTTACCATCTGTACTCATTTTTGGAATGAAATGAAATTCCAGCTGGAAATTCGATGAAAATAGTGTCCCCAAGAGTTACCTGCTCGCAGAAAGTCAATTTCATTCTCATCAGAATCTACTACAGCGTGTTCCGCTGCATAACCATTCTGTCCATCCAAGCACCCATCTTCGGTTGTCCCTTTGGAAGTACATATTTCCACACTTCACTCACTCAGCAGATAACAATGAGAACTAGTGCTTATACGAGAGAGATTCAAACACCATACGAGTGCTTTATGAGCGACTGCTGACATTATCTTGATACACTATCCATTGGTGTTCACCGATAAGAAGTACAAGATGTTTTACAGGCTCATTTGAATCCATTTCTCCTAATTTCCCTGGTCGATATGTTACCCCAATCTCGTGCGACCATTTTGCTTTACCGAGCATACGGTCATGGAGTGACTTCTGGGCTGACTGAAATGAAGTGCTTGCCTTACTCGTGGTATCTTTATTAAAACTCCCTTCCTAAATGTCTTCTTCCACTACAAAAACTGCCTTCAAATCTACCTCGAACAACGTGTAGTTGATCGTTTCAGAAGAGCTTGGTAAACAATCGATAGTTTTTGTTTGGGCAACATTTAGCTTTTGACACAAAAGCTTCATCAGGCCAAGTAAACAGGTCACCAAGTTGGCCAGGTTATAAGGCAGACGGGGCACCAATCAGGAAGTCCTCTTCAGATTATCACAATCGGTCAGTGATGAGTGTCAATTAATGGCTCTTGTCGGCTATTGTGGTTGCCGAAATCTTGGATTGATGGGTTGGAGGAGTTTAAAATTAGTTCCGATCAGTTCTTGTTCCTTAATCTTCCATTCAGGGTGCTTCAGTTGATTATTCACCTCGGGCGCAACTGGTAGATTTTTCTTGGTCTTCGTGGGCTTGTGATTGCTGCGACAATTTAGTTGGGGGGTGAGGTCAAGTGGAATTTAGATTATGACTACTCCTCCCTGATGACCGCACACCAACACGTGTCAGCTCGACTGATCCAAGACCGTTCTCCACACTCTTGCCACTTCCACGCCTTCTATTCTATTAACACTAGGATGCTTGGCGATTTCTACCGCCTCAGCCATCGGTCTCTGTGATGTGAACCGTAGTCCTCGCCTCAAAACCTCAACATTTTCTAAATCTATTTTGTGCCCCGCATCCAGTGCATGTTCTGCAATTGCCGAGTCTTTTAATAACGCTCGATATTCATCTGCGTTTCTCGGCGGCCTTGTTTATTTTCCTCTTATGCTCTCCGATTCTGGTGTGAAGTTCCCTGGCCGTCTGTCCTATATAGACCTTAATGAAGTCGCTACACTTGATTTTGTAGACACAGTCCCTAGTTCTGTTTGCCGGGAGGCGATCCTTCAATTGCACCAGTGCAGAACGCAGTGTTTCACCTCTGGAAACCTACTCTTATGTTGGCCGTGTTTAGAACGTGTAGTTGAGTTCGAGAAATAAGCCCGTTAATTTTACTTAAAACCGGTCAGTAAACCGATCACTGCTTAAGTCTGTCAGATCTGTTTCGTGCCCATCTTCTCTTCCCATACCGTTAGATGCGGCTGCTTTAGTGATTAGTTCCCATCCACTAAAATATCCCTCCAAATCTGATACCATTCTCTTGGTCCTGTTAAAATGTGCTCCTGAACTTGGGCCAGTTATCATAAAATTACTCGATAATTCTCTTCACGAAAATTGTTAAACTTCCTTCTGGTTCTCAAACTAGGTTTCCTATCCAACTCAAATGACGAAAGCTCTACATTCCTGCTCTCATAACAATAAGTGAATCTTGAACGCTGTAAATGCCTCTTTGGTCACTGGTATAGTTCGGGAGTACCAGATTGACGGGCGAACTGCCTGACCCGATATAAATTCATTCTATGAAGACGGTGTCCTCTTGGGCATAGCAAGTGGCACGCCTCACATTTATGAACAGAATTCACTGTTTGGATTAGTGAACTACCGTATGTATGGATCACGGGCATGATAGCGTACTCGTCAAATCCCTGGACGTCTATGTTTGCGTACCTCGGGTGCACATGATTACCTTGAACCATTTTTTCCGTTTTTTAGTCAGCAGATGACACAACTACATCTACTGACATACCTAGTGGTTCTCTCCGATATGATTTGTAACCAGTTAAAATGGTTGGTTCAACACTGATAGTGTGAAAAGCATGGACAGTAACCACGAAAAGTTACCATCAACTCTTCGCTCTTCTGAGAAACAGTCCATAGTCTCTGTTACTCTAGTTTATCTAGATTATGTCTGCCTTCTTGATGAAATCGCACAAAGTCATCCATTTTTTGGAGGACGGTTAACAAACAAGAGTCCGTTCTTCTCGCCATTTTTTCACCTGACTCAAACTTTTTCTTTCGAGGATGTATAAACCTGACGCCGTCTTCTACTCAGTGATGTTTTTCGTGCTAAAACTGTGACAAATTTCAGGTCTATTTTCTTGTGTACTATAACGTGCACATTTTACGATACTAGGATTGGGAAAGCATGGATTGCTCTATCAAGCCGACGATACTGATGGAGTGTGTGGCTTGGGGGTGTCAAAAGCTGACGGTCACGAGGCGACTAAAACGGCCTGCCATTATTAAGCCTAACTAGTGTAGGTGGCTGTTCACTGGATGACATTAATGTAAAAAGTGATCGCACAGAACAGAATCTTAGGGTTCAGTACTTGCCGGAGGCAGAAAACTGACGAGTGATTCACAAAGCAGCTAACGGGTTGCGCCATACATTACCTCACAACTCCGTCTACAAAACGGTGAACAAGGAAACAAATAAGAACGTGGAACTGAGTGCCGTGACGGTGTGTGTAGTGGTGGCAAACGTAAGTAGTAGGAGACTTGTTAAACATGGGTGAAACCAGACACTTTGACGAACTACTTTATTATGCATACAAGCCTCTGAATGTTTCTTTATTATCTATCGAGTGACTCGCCCTGCTTCCTAGTTACCTATTGGTTTGATCAATCATGTAAAATTATTCATAAGCCAAAAGAACAGTTTCGGGTAGTCGGGCACTAGGTTAACCTACATATGGGATTGATGGAATCGACCGACATATTGACAAGAATACTAACAAACAGCTAACATAGGAATTTGTCAGAGACACACTGGTAGAAAATAAAGCTGTCATCCGATCTCTAAATAATCGCCCACAGAATATGTTCTAACTCTACTGGAATCCACCAGATTGGCGTAGAGGAATGGGCCGTATGTTGCCGTGGATCACTGTGACAAGTTCATCTCTTTGAACCTGCAGTTATCAGGTATATCGTGGAAGCCGGTGACTTGTTAACGCAGACAGTATGATACAGGATCCAGCCAAGATCCTTCAACAGCATTCATTGATATTTACGAAGTCAGTATAGAGCTAGCACGGCCAACCAGAATTGGTATGCTTCAAACCGCAAAAGCCGTAGCCATCAGAATTATCGGACAAAAGTTGTGCGTACCGAAGCGTTTACTTCGAGTTGTTTGCATACCACGGTCTACTCAGCTTGAACCTGGCTAAGCCGACAGCAGGACAGGAAAGCAAACGACAGCTTGCTTTTCTTTGCGTTTCGTTGAGGCACGACGGAATTTCGGTCAGCTCTAACTTTCTCAAGTATAGCTTATACGAGATAGTTTCTCGTTAAATTTCACGCGTTTTAATGCTTTTAAAAAATTACTTCGACTCTGTGTAAAGACCTCTTGGAAAACTAATCACAATACTCGGTACTTTTGTACGAGAAAGAATATAAGGAAAACTACCAGAAACTAAGTTAAGGATCGGTGGCTCAGGGAGTTCTCAACGGATGGCTTAGGAAGGTAAGCATTTCTAACCATTGACATGATGATCTCAGGTATCCCAGCCTAGTAGACGACATGCACAAGTGTATCCGAGACCGACTGTCATGTTCCGCATGCTCCATCCGTATGTTATGCTTTGCCTACCTTGCGGTTTTTCTCCAGAAGGGGCCTGTCACAGCAAGCACGACAAGGCGAGCCAGTTGCTCCCTTGGCAGTGCGGTTTTGGCAGCTTAATCAACTCGTCAACTGGGCAAGCGGTTGATTTTTTACCCAAGACCAACCGTCGTAGTTCAGCATAGCCAAGCCAATGTGCAGTGGTTCGAAGACAATGGGCAAACGTAAGCACCCCTTAGTTATGGTCCTTTGCACAGCGGCCAGACCTCTGGAGCGCAAAAAGACACTGGACACACCGCCACCTTTTATCAACAAGTGAATGTCACCTTACCTGAAGAGGTGCCTAAAGTTAAAAACCGGGCCATTCTAGCATTCGCTTCGTCAGCAACGCTGCCATCCGACTTGATATTACTAGCAAAATAAGTAAACTTGTCCACAATCTCTGTTAGTGCTGACGCCATGATCAGCTCTGGTTGTGTATTCACTCAGCCCTGCAGTGGTACTCTGCACTTTGAAAGTGCAAGGCGCACATCAAATTTTATGGCAACATTATTTAGTTCGTATCCGGATAGGATTTAGACCAAGTGGCGCAACGGCGTCGGCATACGCATGTCACGAAGGCCTTCCCCAGGAAAGAAATCCACGCCGGGTGTGGTGGACATAGCGAGGATTCCTCCGATAATTAGTTCGACAACGAATTTGAAATAGGACAGTGACTAAGGACACGGAAATACTATTCGTTGAACTGAAGGCGAGGATGTTCAAAGATTCTCTACAGGAGAAACATCACTACGAAACACAACAACTGTTGGCCTTCCAGTTGTACGGTGGTGCTCACAAGGCAAATATGAAGTGAACGTATCTACGAGCCAGGAGAAATTGTTCAGTTCCACAACTCCACTTCTCAAGATTGCTGGTAAGCCTATTTGGGATGATACCTGCCAGCAACTTAGAGGGGACAGCGGCTTGAGCGATACTCGAGGAGTCTTTCAGTTAGATCTTACACGAACAACGGCATGCATAACGTTCCTCTGGTATCTAGGTGGCCCTCTGAATGCTCCGCAGGAGTTAATTATTGGTCCTCATCTTTAAACAAGATAGAGAGTCAGGATCGAATGTCTCTCTTCAAAAGTCTGATTTCGTTTTCGACTCCAACTCAAGTTGATCTCAAGCGACTCAGCCTCCAACTCAAGTTGATCTCAAGCGACTCATTTCCCAGGGAGAAGCTGATGGTGCGTTGACCGGCACACTATGTGCTGAATGTTTTGCACTCGAAATTTCCAGCTTAGCGAACAGCCCACGATGCCCTCAAGAGAACCATTTACAGGTACTTGAGTAACAGAATTCATTGTAACGGACTATTACAGACCGATTATCCAGTATGATCAAGATCACTACCGAACGATACGGTCAACGGAGTTTATTTGATGTCAATTAGTGTTGCGGCTGAGAGAAGCTGACAACGATGCATTCTGTCCAGAATCATTCATTTATTTCAAAATCGTCGAGCAAAGAGCGCCGACACTGACACCCTCGGTGGCAAAAGCGCCTAAGTCGGTAGACTTTGAAGGCGCATTTTGGCAAAAGGCTAGCGCCGCAAAGAACATAGAGAGAGGCTTCATCGGGTATGAGCATAAAAGTTCGAGTCGTGCAAACCGGCGGTCACTAAGTACAGTTGTGCATCCAGTTGGGTGGAAATTTACTCAAATTGTCATTCCTTCTGAGGCACAAAGCTCGATTCTGAGAGTTATAGTACACTTAATTATGCGGATTCGCTTCTCTTCAGAACCCGGTGATTTGATTGAGGAGTTGATTCGGAGAACCAAATCCGGCAGTATCGACCTGACGGCAGCCCAAACAATTCCGGTGCTTATAACTACTAACACGTGAAAAAAGAACTATAATCGCAGTGTTTAGAGCCATCAGTTTCGCTTCTCCCACAACTTCAAACAAACAATGAGTATGATCAAGGTCAGCAACCCTGACTGTTGCCTGAATATCCATACCGATAAGCAATGAGGATGAAGCTGCACGCACCCTGTTCAAGCATCGAACAGTGGAGATCCTGATGGAGATCCTGAGTGAGGACGTCGTTTGTAAACCCCGGGAATGGCGGTCTTTACAACCGGACATAGTCATGCTCTTTATTATGCTGGGGCTAGCGGGCCGGATAGCTACTGTCAGGCTAACAAAAAACAAAGGAGGCCAAGTAGTTCGCACGAGAAAACTTCATCAGGGAAGATAGGCCATTTTGACGGACAATTCAGCTGGCCTCCAGAGACTATATCCGTGAAAGCGAATGTGGATCAGCCTGTCCGACAAACATAAGACACCGAGCACACATTTGAAAACGCGAAAAGGTGTCCAATTCATGAAAACAACATTCTGTTATTTTCAAACGGTAAGCAGCTATGGCTAATTGCCTGACTGAACTTACCTGGTTGCTTGCTGGGAAAGAGAAAATACCTCCAGAGTGGAACACTTCTCTACCAATAATCATATTCAAAATGCTGAGAAAACGACTGATGACGATACTTTTGAAGTTGTTATCTGGTTTCCCCTTGCGTAAGTTAACCGAACACCGGGAGGCATCCATGAAAACAAAGCTAAGTACCGAACTGGGAGAAAGTGCAAAGGCTGTCTTCACCTTCCGGTAAATACCAGAACAGCGCTACGGTTTCCCACGGCCAACAGTAGCCACCCTGCCTGACTCAAAGGTTGTCTTCGATTTTGTTCATCACCACAAATTATGACAGAATCTCCCAGCAGTGGTTTTCCAGCTAAAAGCTGACCTGACGAGGTAAGTCAGCAGTGGGTTTTCTCCCAAACTTGCCACATACAGCCGTGTCAGGCAAGGCTAACTCCATTACACTAACTGTTTCACCAACATTATTACGGAACATTCCTCGCTAGGGATGCTTCCAGAGCCGAAGTGGCCATTGGGCGCTCGCTTATAAACACCGAGTACACAGACGATGAAAATCTTCTCGGATAGCAACTTATGGTGAGGCAGACAATATTCTGCCACATGGCTGAGTACGCGCTTCAGATCCAGAGTTAAAATGCAACTATAAGAATGGGCTAGATCAACTAGATAGCTTAAGCATACACATGAACCTGGGAAGCTGGATCAGTTTCACATCCTCTCAAACGAAAAAAGCCAGGACGGCTGCTGTCTATCTAACCGCATCGACGGAGAACCAGTCGGTCTGTAAGGGCCAAAGTATACAAAACTGCTGCAGACGCTCGTCCAATTCGAGGACAAACCAAGACACTCTCTGTGTCTGGCCATTAGTGTTTTCGAAACATTGATCGTGTCTGATTGGATTTTGAGGTCTGCCTAATGATTTCGGGAGAAACCAGTTCAAAACAATTCGTGGATTGTGCATTCGCAAGACACTTTCAACCTAGCGATGTGCAGAGTGGAAACGGTCTAGAAGAGGTCAGCGCATGACCTTGTGGCGAAAACATGGAAGCCAAAGTCATGGAACTCAGTCGAACTGGTAATCGTCATGCACTCATAGGAAGAGACCCGGAGATGAATGAATGCCTGGAAATGCAGAAACACTAGGACGAATCTCATACCCAGTTGTACTCATGTATCGGAGCCCATCCCTTTCTTTACTTACTACCTTTCCATTGGCCGCTACCCTCGTTCTAAACACTATCGTAACTAGAGATACACATCCGCGTTTTGAGCCGTCACCTTCAAACCAAAACCCCTCTCCAATTTATTATCCACCGGTGAACGAAACTATAACGATGGTTCTGGTCACGTGAAATTGTGTTTTAACTGCGATTGTCTGCCCGTTCAACACTTTTGCTAAGTCAGTCCTGCACACGCTTCTCATTCCACAGCTGTATAGTGCAAATACCAGGAAATATGTCATCCATCCGAAATAATGCAAAGGGTAAAAGTGATATAGTGTTTTGGACCTAGGAACACTGTAAAACCTGTACACAGGTGATTGGCCTTGGTGATGCTCATGATCTTCGGTCCTAGAAAGGTCGTGGTGGTGCGATCCAATTTGTTCCCTAAAGGCGGCAACACAACAGGCTTGAATAAGGAACGCCCCATAGGAACATCCGTACTCATTGAAATAAAGTATTGACGGTTTGGAAGAAACACCAGGTGGCACACAGTGCGGTGAAAACCTTAAGGGTCTTGAAGGGTCATTCTACTTACGACAGACAACGCAAATTTGAGATCAAATAGAAAAACTTGTATCCATCGTGTTGCTTGAAAAAGACAGAACGACCAAACGCAAAAGCCAGAAACAGGTCAGCGAATGTGTGGCCATGAAGATCACTGGTCATTGAATAGCCATAGAGAGAGAAAGAAATAATAAATCTGGCTGAGCATGCGGAACAAGGAGGAATGGACGACATGAAAAGGCTGTCACAAAAATGCGAGGAGATCTGATTCGATAACTATGGAAGGGGACGAAGATTAAAAAAAGACAAAGAATGCAACAGGAGCATGAAGCACGGAAAGCATATAGAGAGAAAAATAGCATCGAAGGGAGACTGGCATAAGGCCTAAGTAAGCTGGTCGTTGGCTGAAAGTTCGATTGGTTCCAATCAATGTAGACGCAGAAGCAAGCAGACGTCACTTAACAAGTTTGGTCGACAGGTTTGCGGTCTAAAATGAAAACGTACAGCTAGGTTATGGTAGTATTGAGGGTCATTAAGGTCATAGAGAAAAGATAAACGCACATCAAAACGTCAAGCAGAATGATTCACAGACAACATGCAATTCGTCAAAAGACAATGTGAATGCAATACTTTTGTTCGGACAGCGAATGAGTCTGTGGATTCATGAAAATTAACAGATTGCTGATCCTGATGGTTATCCAATCTAATAACGAGACGTCTGGGATGATCCAGAGTAAAGTCGTTTTAGACGTGCGTAGACAGTCAAAACTCCGGAGACATTCAGCTTCAGAAAGTAAACAACTGAGCGAGTTATCAGTATCAAAACTCCAAACTGTCAACCTGGTTACGGATCGGATTCGAAATAAGCGCTCCGAAACTGAACCGTGAACCTTGCCCGAAACGACAGTATAAGGGGAGAATGTGATGTGTGCACAAAAACGGAATCTGCATCTCTAGGCTCGACAACGGTGTCCACAGTTCTTCTAATGTGAAAACGTCCTGGTATTTTTCATAAGACATCTCGATGAGATTAATAGGAGACTCAAAGCATATTCAACCTCTGATATAAGACCCAAAACATTGTATACCCATCAGGATATCTTAACTTGGCCACTCAGTCATCATAACATCTCTGTTGAGATTCCTGTCGGGTCAACTTACGGATCTTATGGAGGCTGAAAAAATGCTCGGATGTTTGAACATAATCTACGGTGAAAGCACAAGGAATCTCAAAAAACTGGATGAAAGCAGAGGAGTTTCTGAAGGTGGCAAGCGAACAAAGACCAAGCAGGCGCAAAACGAAAGTGAGGTTTAAATCACTTTTGTGGCTTTAGTGACCAACAAAACTCATTTGTCGCATATTAATCGAAGCAACTAATTTCATTCGCGATCCAGAAAACCTGGTTAGCAGAATGGGACCCAGTGAATGAATGACACGGACTTGATGCTGTTCCAGTAGAAACCGTGCTCCAATACACGTTTACGTCCTATCAGGCGTCAATTAGCGGTTTCAGAAGAAGACACATGAAAACTAACCGTCAGCTAGGGTCGTTTGTCCTGCTGTGAGTTCACCAGATAGACGCAGTCCACGTAATTAAACCAATCTTTTAACATGATATAAACTAGCTGTGTGCTTACACTCTTTTGAGCTCGATGAGACTACCAGAATGAAAGCAGTGTTCGAATCTGAATACAGTTCAAAAACCATAAATAAAATTAACAAAGACAGGTGACATGAACTGAACCGGTGTGGTTGACGGGTTTAGGTGGAACACACTGTTGATCAGCCACCAGTGCTTGAATCATATCCTAGCCGGAGTACTGAGGATCCCAACCTCTCAAGATTTGTGGAGTTCGGACTACTATCGATTCCCAACAACGACGAAACAATTGTACAGCGGCCCTTAGCTTTGCCTAACATGGTATTACAATGCCAAAAATACACAATTGAAACCTAAAAATCTCCTCACCGCCAACAAAGCAAACGGGAAATATCGAGACCAGTGGTTGAATGTGACAAAAATAAACTCAGGTAGAGTACGTAGATTTGCTTCGAGCAGGAAGCAACAATGTTAGGTTTCCAATGAGCTTACAGCCAAACAAGGGGTGGATATACGGGAGAAGGGGAACTTAACCACTTCTCCATAATTAGCCTACAACATCCAAGCCTGAATGCTTCGTGTTTACCAGATTCAACACAGGGATCAGGAAATGATAGTAATCACCACTTGAATGATCACACATAGTCGAGTTTTCTGGTGAATTACAGTCCCAAAGACTGAGGAAGTCAACTGATTCAATGCGAACTACCCGGAAAATTGACATGCAAACTGTGTGCGCGTGTGCAAGCGGGTTTCAAAATAAAACGGCATTATATAACCGCGCAGTGAACTGGAACTGAAGTCGTTGTGTCCCAAAGTAACTGACGAGTGAACACTCGCAGGACGATTTCCGGTTGCTCGACAAGAGTCTACCGTTTCAGGAGGAAGCAATAAACCTATTCATAGACGCTGTTCCCTTGCACACTCCTGTCAAGTGTGAGTGACTCAAGAGCGAAAGGAACCTATGCAGCAGTTCGTGCTTCGCCCGAACTAGCTGATAGAATCTAAATGAGTTCGGTAATTTTTATTCCACCGAGCATTGAGAAAATAACAACATTGTCTGGATCGAACGATAAAACCAAGGGTTTCAAATCAAGCTACCAAGTGGGGCAGTGAACAAGGAGAACGGCGTTGAAACAATCACAGGAAAAATACAACAAGCGTTCTCCATTCCTGAGTAATGCTCATAGGTTGGCAAAGAGATCTGTACTTCATAAAATCGGTCCAAAAAGAGTACCAAATGTCCTACTTCTTGCATTACAAAAGTCCTGCACTTTAACACCCTAACGGGTAAGTGTTTTCCCTCCGTCCAATGTGGTGTCCGTTCCTGAGAGAAGTCAGTTCACGAGGTGAACACAATTAAAATAAATTAATACCACGATGGACTCCGAACAGCATACGTGTTAATCGTGCTTTTAATAGCAGTATCCAGTTATAGTGCAAACCGACAGTCTACAGTCGTTCAAAACAGCGATATACGCACTCGAGTCACTGATATCTTTCCTTAAGACTAGGAATCCGTTGAGTGCATGTTTAAGCTCTGGGTGCAGAGAAAATAGCCGGGACAGTATTAAGTCACCAGCAGCTTTTATGTATTTCAGTCACACATGGCTCTTGATTTGCTCTAGAAAATAAATTCGACGAGAGTGGTGACAGTGGTAGAAAGATGGGAAAGAGGAAGTTGTGTGCGTCCCAGCAACACCATCTCAGGACAATGGTGCTTTTGTGAAGACTGCAGATGTATCCTTAGGTAGGATGACATTGGGAAGTGTTCTTTCTCAGGTCGGAGTAAAGCAAATTAGACAAAATTCCAAAATGAAAATCGAACAAGTGATCCGGTAGGAATGGGACCATTTGGGATGACATGGGAGACACAAATGTTATGTGCGAGTTCGGACGAAAACAGAGTGAGGAACAGGAGTTTGGCGATTGGTTGGTACATCTGAACAGCTATATAAGCCTTGATCACGTTGTGACGAATGACGTATATTGGTGAAATACTGAAGCGTGAATAACGTTTACTAGCTACGGCCATTTATTGGATCCGAAACAAATTCCGTTAAAGCTAAATAGCCGTGTATACAAAGTAACTGCAAAGTAACTACAAAGTAACTGCTTTGTAGCATGGAAACGCAATTGGTACAGTGACAGCTGACGCTTATCAGGCTACCGTGGTTCGGACGTGTACCATGTAGGCCCAACCGCCACCGTCTTCCAGAGAACGCATTGCTGTCCAAAGGTTCGCGGAGAAACAGTTATGACATGGAAACACAAAAGGAAAGCGTATGCAGCCAAGTCGGGTGCTGTTAGATCTTCACGTCTAACTCATTCTCCTTACACTCAAACGAAAACGCAACAGAACATGGTATGCAACTGGTTTCCTACTGTCGCTTTATAGTTACCTAAGTAGAGTTTGTTGGGCTGCTGTTGTGTATGGCCTGCGAGGGATGCCGGATCATTCTCGTTGACGGTATCTTACCATATACTAAGTTCAGATGTGTTTACCTGAATTTTATTGGGAGGTGTTTGAAACTTGGGCTTAAATGTCATCCCTGGGGATAAAAGCCCATTTGAACTGACCCCATCATCAAAGACAGCAACATCAGTGTTGACACTGATGCTTCACTGCCGTACAACCATGAAGTTCATCTAGTTTCATATGCATATATGTATATATATAATTATATATAAAAAGCCCTAGAGTGAAAAGAAGAGAAAAAGAGTGGATGAGGGAGGGGACCTAGTGCTGGCCTATGTCAAGCATTCTGAGGTGCCTACACCTCCAACCGCTCAATCAGACAATCTGGAAAGAAACGACAACATGAACGCCACTGACAACGATTAGCCGCCATTTCTTGCAACGTCTCCAGCCAAGCACAGGCGGGGTCACGGGGACCCCATTCTGGAAGGCGTACAACACCAACAACACCCAAACTCTTCGTGATCTCTTTCACGCCTTTCTGCCAAGTCATGCGCTGTCCACCTCGCGGTATGCGCCATGCTGAAGAAGGCACGGAGAACAACACTCGTCTCAGTAGAGTGTTTCGGCATGCGTAGTACATGACCGAGCCATCGTAGTCGGTGGTGCTGGATGATTTCCCCAATTGATGTACCTGCAGCACAACCAAATACCCGTTTTCTAATCACCTCGTGACTAACACGCTGACGCCATCCAAAACCAGCCACGCTTCTGAGGCATCGGTGGTCGAAAACCTGGAGACGCCTCACATCATCTGTCCAGAGGCCATGTCTCGCACCCATACAACAATACAGCCCTTACTGTAGCCTGGTACACCGACCCTTAAGATCTAGTGAGATGCCTTTTGACGCCACAAGTGACGCAAATTAGCAAACGTGATTCGAGCCTTTGAGATTCTTGCACTGACTTCATCAGACACACTTCCGTCAGAGCTAATACAACTACCGAGGTATGTAAAGTTTTCCACAATCTCCAGTGATTCTCCTTGAATTTTAAGGGATATGTCCGGAGACTGCACGTTCTGAAGCATGACTTTGCACTTTGAAGGTGCAAGGCGCATGCCAAAAGATGGTATGATGGTGGTCAGTCTGTTCAACAGGGCTTGTGCTTCACTTTCGTCTTCAAAGATGAGGGCGATGTCATCTGCGTACTCCAGATCGACAAGGCTCTCACCAGCAACGATTTGAACACCGGGTTTTGAAGACCTTCCAGCGTTCGCCTCATTATTTCATCAATGACGAAGTTGAACAAGAATGGAGAGAGTGGACATCCTTGTCTGACACCACTTTTGTAGGGAAGCTTTTGGAGAGCTCACCATACACTCTCACCCGCCCAGAAGTATGTGAATATAGGGATCGGATTATGTTTACAAACTTCTGGGGCATACCCTGTTGAGCAAGTATATTTAACAGCACTGACCGATCGACAGAATCAAACGCACCCTTGAAGTCAAGGAACACCAAGATTGTGGGTCGTCTGTACATGTGGCGTTGCTCTAACACCTGACGGAGTGTGAAGATGTGGTCAATGCAGCCTCTACCCGGTCGAAATCCCGCTTGATTCTCACGAGTCAAGGTTTCGCGTGCCATCGTAAGACGACGAAGAATCAATGACGCCAGAAGCCTTGTCACAACAGGAGTCAAACTAACACCTCTGTGGTTGCTACATTCACTGCGAGTACCCTTTTGAAAATGGGCACTACTATCGATTCACCCCAGTTGTCTGGGACGGTCTCTTTCTCCCAGATAGACCCAAATAGTCTAGACAGGCACTGGCTGAGGAGCCCACCGCCATCCTTGAAAAGAGCAGGTGGAAGGTCGTCAGGACCAGCAGCACGATGACGCTTGAGTAGAATACACTCGGACACTTCTGAGACCGAAGGCGACTCCATATTTACGGTCCAGCTTTCTGTTGAAGGCCAGGTCTTGATTGGAGGTAGCAGGTGGCCAGCTGAATTGCTGTTCAAAGTACTGTGCCCAGCGGTCCAGACGTTCTGCTTTATTGCATATCAGGGAGCCATTTTGGTCTCTGATTGTTTCGCTGACAAGAGGTTTTCGAGGACCAGTCGAACGAATCAAATGGAACAGCCTGCGCACATTTCCAGCATTCTTTGCATCTTCCATTTCTTGGCCTTTCGGGTCCACCAAGCTTCTCGGTCTGCACGGACACTCAGTTTCACTGGCGTCGGATGATGCGTCGGGTGGAGTTGTGGTGGCGGCCAGGGGGAATCTGTCGCCGGGTCTCCAGCAAAGACACGGTCCTATCAGAGATCCAGTGTTTGAATGAGGTTGGCTGGGTTGTACCGCAAACAGACGTTCCAACCTTGAGTAGCGCTTTGGATATCTTTTCCCAGTGGCCGTTTATATCCGACACCGTACCGTCCGGCAGGCATTCGACGAGCTGGTTTTGATAGTTTCGTTTGACTTCTGGATCCACTAGCTTCTCAATGGCTAAGCGAGGTGTGTGCGTTTTGCGTACACCTGAAAAGCGCAATGAAAAGCAGCAGCGTACAAGTGCATGGTCGGAGTCCACGCTGGTGTTCCAGAAGGAGCGGCAAGCGGTGATCGACCCTCGCCACCGATAACTCACGGCGATGTGGTCTATTTGGGTTCGTCGCTGGTTTGTTGGTGGGCACCACGTTGTCAAGCGATTTCCGCTGTTCCGGAAATTCGTACTGCAAAGGAACAGTCTGTGATCGGCACACATCTGAAGTAAGCGGTCTCCGTTGTCCGTGCGTCTCGTGTCCAAACCAAGACGACCACCCAATCGGGCCTCAGCAGCGCTCAGTCTACCTACCTGGGCGTTCATATCACCAGCAACCACAACGATATCTGAGGTTTTAGCCCGCTGTAGAAGGGCACCTAGAGCGTCATAGAAACTGTCCTTGGCAGATTCAGAGCTACAGTCAGTTGGGGCGTAAGCAGACACAATAAACAAGGTGCGATGGACCTCACTTCCTCTAGATTCTCTCACAGATGCCAAACGAACCGCACAGAGGCGACTATCAACGGGTATCCATCAAGCAGAGACGCTTCCGCTCGTTCGCTCAGTACAATACCCACCCCAGCATATCCAGCTGCAGCGGCCTCTGCATCACCAGAGGTGCGCAGCCGGAACCTGGAAGAGAGCGAGGGGGCAGTCAGTTCGATCACGGTACTTGCGTCCTGCGTCCTTGTTTCTGACAGACAACATACATCAATGCTGAGGGAATCCAGCGTACGAGCAAGAGCCACCTGTTGACCTGCTTGCTTCAGTGAACGAACATTAAAGGTGGCTAAGTAGACAGGCTTTCGGGGTTTGAAAACAGACTTCGAAGTGTTTAGGGATGTAACTGAACTCGGACGTACACAATCTGCGGCTAAGTGTGATGTAGGGCGGGCAAACCGATCAGTCCTAGAGCTGGGACCTGCGGAGAAAGTATTAAAATTGGGAGGGTAGAAGACGGATAACGTGAAAGTGTAAGAAGGGAGGCTTCAGCAGTAGCATGTTTTCGCTTACCCGCGCTGCTGTATGCAGCAAGTAAGGCGACCCGGCTGATGGCACCACGTGACGGCCGATGTGGCATGAAAGTACTGTTATTTGTGAATGTCATGGTTGTACGAGGGCTGGGATACTGCCAGGGCGCCCACACCTAGACAGGAGGACGATTAGGGTCCTCAACCAAAGCCTTTGGCTCAAAGACCCTAACCGCAAGGCAGCGGTGTTGGGCTGGAAATGCAAGTACATTAGCATTTTTACGGAACACGTCGCCACACATGTTCCAACCCCCAACCTGGAGGGCCAGGAGACTGTGTTCGTCAGACCTCTACCCATGGACCAACCTGGTATGAGAGACTCTGTGAGTGTCACGCGGGCACCCCCCAGTATAGCTCAATGGGTCGCCGAGGTACACAAACCGCCACACCACGGTAAGGTCCAGTCTCTTCGTGACGGGAACTGACCCCGTGCCCGACTCTTTTCCTTCCACTCTTCACTATGACGTTCAATCACTTTTTACCCCTTTTAAACTTCCAGGTGACGAACCTGAGTTTGTCGACTGCCTCACGTATCCCGCCCAAACAAAAGCTGGCACCATGGCATGGTGGACAGCCTTGAGTGCTGTGTTAAGCCCACTGGACTATTATGGCTGGTCATCCATTGCATACGGTGCAACCATATCAGAAAGGCTGCACATTTGTGGAAGCAACGGGTATGACTTCCCAGCAAATGACAGACGGGTTAGAAAAGGCCGGTCCCGAAAACAGCACGATTCGACCGCCTAACGATTAGCAGTGACCGGTGAATCATCCAATGGGGCCGAAATACATTTTGCACGGTAGCAGCAAAAGTGAAACACCATGCCTTATTGTCTGCGCTCTTGGGATAGGATAGACCCCAGCAACCAAATGGGTCAGAATAATGAGTCGTGGGTTCCCGGTATAGCCATACAAGACTCCAATTGGGTCACGCACCTCGAACCACTTAGAATGAGCTTAAATATCGCACATTTTACTCTTATGGTAGCTTATGATGGTGATACAATGGCTCATTGCACCTAGGATGTGAGTTGCACTCAGCCTCCGGGCTGAAAGCACTTCATTCGACTGGACCGCAGTAAACAGTCGGCTGTGCACTGTACGGTTGTCTAGTTCGATAAAGATTGACGTGGTCAATAGTGTTTACTCGTCGCGTGTCAGCATACGTCCCGACAGACTGACTGGGAAAGTCGGGCCCCGCTTTGGTCAGCAATAGGAACGGATGTAGTCATCCTTGTGAGTGATATCAATGCCTAAGTTGGACGACTAAGCCCGGAACATGCTTACCTAAGCGGCAGATTAGGAATCGTGCTCGGTGCATGCATAATGGAGACTTCTTAAGATGTGCGCTCAAATTCGTTATTTTTGGCCAGTAGGGCCTTTCAGTACAAGCGCCCAAACCGAGTTACTTGGAAGTCACCGAACGCAAATCAGGCATGAACTCAGTTGAATAACGTGGCTGTCAGCTATCGACGGAGAGCCCTAATTAAGGATTTCGGTTCCCTCTTGGGTATCCAAATCCAACTACACCACTATGCGGGTTCAGTTATAAGTTTACTTACCCTCAGGATGACACACGTCAAACCAGAGCAGTTCCGTTTATGAACGTGTGACTTAGCCTAGGTTCTGCCCTGACCGAGGATGCATCAGCCAGAGCTTTACCCTGAAACAGGTTGTCGAACAGCGCCATCCTTTCAAGCGTCTGATGTTGATCGGCCTTCATCGTCTGAACGCTGATTTTGACTATATGGATCGTCAGAAACTTGGCAACCTAAGGTTCCTTTTCTGGCTTTTTATCCCTTGTGAGCTGATCGCGTAATAACGGTATTTTCCTCAGCTAAGTTCTCGGTCTGAGCCTCCCGAGCTAGCGTCCACGTCAAAACAACCATCAAAGGTACACAACGTATATTAGCGCCCAAAACGAAGTCACGAACACAGGTGCAGCGCTTCATACATAGCGTAAGCGGCGACAACTTTCTGGAAATTCTGACGCCTTCTGGATGCGCCATTGGCAACCGGCACTGGGCCAATACTGGGTCATGATTAGCTGTTAGGTCGTCTTCCAACCAATCAGATCTCGGCTTGATGCCGGACCGGCAAGCATCCCGAAATTTCGGCCAATCTTGCGCGGGATAGGCAGCTCGACCGTAGCAGCACCTGACGGCGAGCGGTAAAGCGGGATCAGTCTGGAATTCCGCCTAACACCTTCCTGTTGAAGTTTGTTGACTTAGCTTCGAAGCCAAGGGTTCACTTGCAGTGGCCTCAGTGGTTTGCGGATTCTGTCTGTCCAGCGTCACGGTCGTAATCCGTGCTCAGACTGGGCCTCCGACGAAGCACCTGATGGATTTTCTGGTATGGTGTCCAGACTCAACTCACCAGGTCCTGTGGGCAGGATCTGTGCATTTGTCAGCCGGATTTGGTTTGTGTGCCGCATCCATCTGGCTGGGCCAACTCGAATCTCGTAGAGCATTTTGCCGCGCCGGCGAAGGATGAGTCCTGGAATCCACGTAGGGTGTCTGCTACTGTAGTCACGAGCCAGCACCGTCTGGCATTTGCTGAAGGAGCGCGCCCCATGATGCCGGTTGAACTATTCCTCCATTCTGGTGTTGCGGCGACTAGCCTGCCTTTTCTGTGGCCCGATAGTGTCATGCGGTGTTCGAACCTTCCTTCGGAGCAGTGCCTCTGCTGGTGACAATCCATCAGGCGAGTTGGGTTTTGGAGTCGCTCGATATGCCAGCGGGAACCTTTGCAAAATCTCACCTGATTGTGAGCGGTAAAGCGGAATCCGTGTGGAATTCCGCCTAAGACCGTATGCAATCCTCCGTGGGTACGTATTTCTATACAGTAAGTTCTCTCCTGAGTTCAACACATTTAGTGGGGTACGATATGGCCACCCGCTCTCGTAACATGGTAACTGATCGCATTCCAAAACAATGTCTACATGAGTTGCTCAAGATTGGTTTGCAAAGCAAGGAAGAACGAAAATATGATACACGGATAGACTTCAGATGAATTCGAGAAACATCAATTTTAGGATTAGGGTCATGGGAAAATCTGGCGCTGAACAAAGGCACATGGTGAAATATATTCAAACGTGACAAATTCCATGACTCAGTGTTTCGATAGTTAAACTGGACTACTTACTACAAGTACGTTGGTACTCTTAATCTTTCCAACAGGATCCCTGAATCAACAAACTATGGACCCTGTCGTACCTTCAGCTGATTGGACGGGCATCACAGCTGACTGTTGCTTGGGTTTTTTTCGAATGGCATCAAATGCGGCACCGAAAAGTTCGTCCTCATCCACCTTTGGATTGGAGGCGTAAAATGCAAATCCAAGAGGCCGTATTTCGTCGGAAGCACCTTGCGACCATGTGACAGGAGTTTTATGGCACGCGCTGGGAAAAGAGAGAGAGCGGAATGAGGGGGATGAATATGACAAAGAACACATCAAATATGCAATCTGGGGAGTTCCTCATTGCGCAGGATACAGGGACGACACAAATCGGGCGAGAGAAATAAGTGATTAAGAGGAATAGGTAAGATATCCGATTGGGATCGACGAACTAGGCTTGACATTGACCGCTTTATGACGGCAACTTGTTGAGCACGCAGATTGTCGAAGGGCCAGAGAGTATCGATCGGAACAGACCAATCTGATTTTGAATGATTCGCCGTGTACACAAGGCGTCTGTAACTTGACTAATGAAACAACATGAGTAGTGCATTACGTATAAACATGCGTGCAACATTTCAAGACAGGAGCGTGAGGTTAATCAGAAGAGGGAAGACTGGATCCGGGTTGCTCAGAAACGTGATGCTCTCCAAAGACCGCCCATCAAAAGTGCAGTTTATGATTGAGTATAATGAACATGATCGAGTTACTCAAAATCACATTTTTAGGGCTAACGAGCGCCGAACGGAGCACAAAAGGATGAGTTGTAACCTGCATTCAAAATCGGAAGGTGTGCTAGGAACTCCCCTGAACTGTCCAAAGTTGAACTGTTCCCAAGTGCGGTAAGTCTGCATCGGTTCTTTGATCGAGCAAGCAATAATGACGAAGAAGCATCAACTTATTTCGACAAATACACTCAGTTGCAAATCAAGTTGGTTTCCACGGGAAACTCAAGTGAATCTCTCGTTTATGATGTTCTTCAAGTGAATGTGCTGCACACAGGCCGCCTCATGTTTCAGTTGGTACGATATTCGAGATATCGCAGTATATTTTTACAAAGAAAACTACTCACAAGGTTGCTGAAAACTCTTCGACAGCTCACGACTGGTTTCGCCCTTCTTGGGACTCATCAAGTAGGCGCAGTCCCCGAGTTTCCGTCAACCTTATGTTCAACACAATTTGTCTCAACAGTAGTGCACATGTGAACACCACGCAACGAATCGAAGTCAAACAGCAGTTCATTCCAAGGTGTGTTGATTAGCCACACATTAAACGATAGCCTAAAAACCATAGTATAAATGGTTATTCTTCAATATAGGTAAAACAAAGAGGTGAATCGTACCTGTCGTATGGATTTTCCGGGAAAGTCGAATTAGATGATCGAAGAGGAGGGCGATATGCCTTGTGAGGGTTGAAAGGGTACTGAAAGTGGGTAGTGGATGAGCTCGAGGTTGGTAGGGACATTAGACTCTGCACCTGCCGAAGCTGGCTGTTGAGTGGCATCCAGCTACTATCTGATGCGTCAGCTTTACTAGGTCGACAGTGGGGCTGAAATAATAGGGAGAAATGCTTAAGGATGAGCGATGCCCATTAGGGAAAATAATCAGGGAACCCATCACAGTCACTAACGGAAGTTCGTAAAACGTCATCTTCTGTTATGCTATGAATCCTGATTTACACCAAGATCGCTTTTATGTTTTATCTAGCACGTTTCGGTTATCCTGCGAGGCGGCAGGTGCGCTCTGCATCTTGCCTCAGGCCAATTTCACCAGGTGCTCATGTTTGCACATGGTGGGTGGTTAGATCAGCTACTGGTCGACAGGTCCATTCATAAGAGGGTTGTTGGAAACACCTATCAAATCAGGGAAGTTCTAAAGTTCTGATCCAGAGGGCAATGTTAAGATGTCTTACACACCGGGAACAAATACACAGTTCCAAACCTACTGAGCTACTTTCTCGATCCCAAGTGTCCCATAGAAAATTTATCTACATCAGTTCACTTGAACTATACAGTTGAATGTTCTCTCGAGGGTTAGAGGATCAAATCATTACAACAAGGAATTTGGACAGCGTGTACAACCGTCGACGTTAAAAGTAAGTAAAAGTCAGACTTTCGTCATGGTCTTTCGGAACGTAGAGGATGAGAGACCAAACGTATAAACATAACAATCAAAGGTACACGCGAGTGTACTGGTGGAAAACGCAAGATCTGTCTTACAACTTACAGTAAACATTGCCCAAAAGAAGAAACGCACATGCTGAAATCTGGTTCATTCGAAATATTACAAGGAAACGCCCTTACTTACAAAAACTTTATTCCCAGATAGCAGAAGGAACAGCGCGAACGCTAATGGTATTCACTACTGAGAAAGGGGGCAATTTGAAGGGCAACCGAAACAGAAGAGAACAGTTGTTCTGTAGTAAAAAAACTAGGGATAGTTATCAAGGGTGAAACGAACACACCAGATATAGTTGCGATAATGCCGGGTATCTAAGTGAAGAGAACGAACATCATTAGGCTGGTACGAAAGTAATCCAAGGGGTCATCGATTTACTTTGAGTATAAATATGGCTGATGAGACTATTTCATCGGAATCATCGAGGTCGTATCGCAAACGGCCGCGGAAGAATTACACAATCATGGGTGTTGTTGTGTTTACACCAACCATCAAAATATGTGGAAATCCAAGAAACATGCATTCCAGACAGACAGACAATTTTGCTTCCACGTGTTTCCAAGGTTTGCGGTGCACAGGCCCCAATGCGCCTTAATTTAGTGATAGGCGGAATTCCACACCGATACCGCTCGCAGTTAGGTGCTGCTACGATCAAGAAGCCTAGCTTGCATGCGAATGGCCAGAATATCCGGCCGCTCAAAAGGTCCAGCATCAAAGCGTGCTGTGATTGGCCGAAAGTCCGGACGCAGTAGCCAATCATGGTCCAGTATGCGCCGAAGGCGTGTGAATTTCCAGAACGTTGACCCGCACACACCTCATATACGAGGCGCTGGACACGTGTTTTGATCTGGGTGTTAATATACGTTGTGCACCTTTGGTAGTTGTTTTGACGGGTAAGCTGGCTTGGAAGTTTCAGACGGAGCACTCAGCTGAGAAAATACCCTTATTACAACTGACGAACGGGAACCCACGATGTCCATCGAATTTAATTAAACCCGGGAATCATTGCGGCAGCAACAAAAGCAGCTTGGAGAAGCGCAACTGAAAATCATTGAATCACTGATTCAGAGACTGCATATCAAGACACCAGCAGCCACTACCAGTGAGTTTCGTCTCTCCAGATGATGCAGCTGAGCCTCAATCACGGAGTTCACATTCAATCCGCTTTCTAGTCACACTTTTGACTCCTGGTTCAACCGGTAGGAAGAAGTGTTCAAAACTGATTTTTCCGAGTTCGATGACGGATGGAAAGTCAGATTATTGCTGCAAAAACTCGGCATACCGGAGCACGTTTAGTACAGTAGTATTGAAGTTTAGTATATTTGCATGCACTGAATGCCGTTGATTAATGTTGTAAGAGCCAATTTATCTCAATATATCTTCCCTGCCGACTGGTTCAGACCGACAGTCGTTGAGATTTGTAACAATGTATGACATACGAAGCTTCAGGAATATTCTCACTGCTGTTTTCGTCAAATTTTGCCACATGGCACTGAAAAAATACCCCTGCAGTTGACGGTTCACTTTTTGTCTACCGGCTGATGAGTATCGAATACTTGGCTAACTTAATAAAACGTTGGAAACCACAGCTATTCACTGAAAACTGAAGTGTCTCGAAATCGATGTACCGGAGTTGTTCTAAGGGGGAGTATCAATGGCGGGGTTCAGCTCTGAGTAAAGCCCACTGCCGAGCAGTGAAATAAAGTTAAGTCAAACACATATGTCTGATGTAACCAGTATTCGTTGCTGAGTGGCAGTCTATGTCTATATAATCAATTGAACCATAGAGTTGTTGCGGTCTACTCAGACATTGTAGGTCATGCGTGGATAGTTTGTGAAAACGGAAAAGTAAGCGCGATTTGCAAAAGCTGACTTTCGGTCCGCTGTTCCCTCGCACGAGTTATTCTCACTAAAAGAAGTTCAACAGTGAAAAATCTGAGGGTTGCGCGGGAAAGACAGAATATTTGAAAAATACAACCTATTACTAAAAAACGCTATCTTTATGGGAGAGGTACCACAAATATCACGTCCCATTTTAGTCATGCAAAAGTAGACGGGCTCGATAGGAGATGCCGTTCGGGCTTTGATTCGTGTAATCAGTTGTTTTTAAAAATGATAAGTGATCTTAGAAGACGGCAACCTACCTTCAAAGACTCATTCTCATTCATCCGAAAAAAATAGCAGAAACAGCAGACTACAAGAAGAAAAATCCCTTATTCTTACCGGACTAGCAAAACCTGATTCAACTTCGGCCGTTTCAGTCGATGACTTCACCATTAATTGAGACACTTCGGTGAATCGAGATACGCAACTAACATCCACACTCCATGTGCGATGGTGACCACGATGAACATCAAAGTTGGGAGGAACCGGGCTCGTAGGTTGTACCGTGGATGAGTTTCGGGTTGGAAACAGCTCGTTAGAAAAATCAGCTTCCCAGGGCTGTTACGAGATAAGAGGTTGAGGAGCAATCGATAAATTGAGTATCAGTTTAATTATAGAATTAAAAAGCTAGAGGTTTAAAGGTAGATCAGGCGCCTATAAGCTCATGCCTTAAAAAAAGAGCACGACATCTCAGGAACGATGGTCGACAATTGTAACTGAAAGGGTCAAAGCTAAAGTGTATACTGGGTGAAACCCAACGTCTTGTCACACTTCTGGGATGATCAAGTTGAAAGACAAGTCCGCTGACCGGTTTTAAACAGAGTACTACATAAATTTGAAATAAGTCATGTGAACTCATGACGGTGAACAACGGCCCAACAGTCGTGTTGTCACTTCTGCGAGTTTATACAACCAACGCGTGGTGAATGACTAACCAACATTGTCCAAAACACGGTTTGTGGATGTTGACTAGAAAATTAGATAACCAGGTTAGGTTTGGTAATTTCCAAATGGTCTTCGACCTCTTACATCATTAGTATAAAGAACAGGAAAAGAACCGGTTATGACCAGTTCGCATCCGTCATGGTATAATGTAAGGCTTCTAAACAACGGCCCACGAACCGGATCTGGCCAGTCGTCACTGCGGAAAACATTTCCTTTTCTGGTCAAACAACGCGAAACTGATTGAGCAAAACAAGGTAGATTTTACATGTAGAGCCATTTTATACACATAGTATTCGAAAAGGACTCTGCTCATTTGGAATCGAAAATGTACGAAACCATAGCCGGAAAAAGCATCTTCAAGTAAGTACAACCTTTTCACATTACAAAGATCCATAGCGCCAACTTCGGTCTATAACAGCTGGAAGAAGAAACATTTCTGTTGTGATGAGGAGGTGGTAGGACAGGCTGTATGTCAGTTAAAAAATCGTGATCCATCGAAGCTCGTATTTATACGTATCATGCAACACCAAAAGGTGTTCTCTGATAATGCCTTTCGATCTCCTGAGTTGTGAAACCGGTCGCGTTTTGTAGTGAAAGTCAACTGAAGCTGGGAGCTCCATCACCCCTGGTTTAAAGCTCTACTTGAACGCCTGGGTTCTAGTTTCCGAGTTGCCTTTAGCTCAACGGTTCAGGTTCCGATTCTACGAGCTCCAATGTAAAACGGATATGCTTTTCCGAAGAAACAAACAAAACTGGTCTTTAATCGATATTTCGCCCCACAAGTGAAGTCAATCTATACCGAAAAGCAGAGTACAGTTGTTTCACGCTTGTTGGGAACTACCGGCAGTCAGCATCTGACGAACATCTGGAAGAATGCGAACCTGCGACCTCCTGATTAGTAGCGGGGGCCTATACCGTTCGCCCACGGGCGACAGTGTGATCAGCCCGCAGGTAGATAGAATATAGACTCTTCAATCATGCGATTCACATCAGGTGGTTTCCGAGCTGCTTACAGTTTTTCGGTAGCATGAGGGGATTGGGTAACTTCAATCACGATACCATCCGCTCATGGCTGAACATTATAACATTTAACCACTAAGCGAGAGGTCCCGCATTCGAATCTCACCAGAAATTCGTGAAATGCGCGTTGCTACTGATTCCAAATGAGGTTGAAAGAGCTGTACTGCTTCTCAGCTTTTCAGCACACAGCGGCCTGACGTAGAGACATTAGCTCGATTGAATTTACTGAATCTCCTCAAGGTATCAGTAGAGGATTGGACATAGTCTGTGTAAAATAACACCCCTAGTTTTGCAGTATTGAAACATTCTCAGCTTATTTTGCGTCCCAACATGAGCACTGGAACCTAGAACTCAAACAGCAGAAGACCTGATTAACGATTTTTCGGGAATTATAGGATGCTTTTGAGGGAAAATTGCCTTTGAAAAACAAAAGCAATTTAGAAGGTTGCGTTACCTTCACTGTGATCAGAAATTTCTGGAGTAAATTGCGGTGGACTTGAACATTTTTCGCGTTCAAATACTAAGCCAATTTCAGGAGTAAATTCACCAGTGGTCTTTGAAATCGGACGAAAAAAATATGACATCCGGTCGTTTTAACATCCTCCGGAACTGAATGCTGGAGATACTGCGACTGAACTGCACTTGGAACTTGTTCGTGTGCAACCGAATCAAATGTTAGGTGAAAATGATGTGAAGTTGGAGCTTCCTGAAGTTTTTTCGAATTTTGCGAAGTTGAAATAGCTACCTGATGGTCTGATGCCTTAATAAGGCTTTTAATCATGAAACATTGAGAAGACGGACATTCCGCGTGATCGGGACAAGTTGCTTGGTTTCACAGTATCATCACGCGATAAGAACATTTCATAACACGGATATGGAGAATAAAAACTCTCCACAGCAAATGCCAGTAAGACCGATAGAATATCATCGCTCTAAGGTGATGAAGGCCGTAGACCTTACCGTAATCCGAAGGTTCTCGCTGTTTTAAAGTCAGACTTCACATAACAGCTAACTTTAGTCATTAAATTTTACAATGGTGGAGCGGAAAACACTGGAAAATCTATCCAAGCTCATACTATCAAAAAGGCGGATCCTATCTCTACAGTTGATATGCCGGAATTCGTCAAACCCAACAGAAAGTAGTTGCTGCAGAGATTTAGTGTTCAAAACGGTTTCACTGTATAAGTCAGTATTGATGTCCAGAGAAGCGTCAGTGTCGTTTGTGGTGGAAGAACACAATGCGGCGGAGAAAACGCGGAATGGTAACTTAATGTAAGTGCCACAACCGACTGTGCGATTGTGACATGGAACTTCATTTTGCACTTCTATCGGGACCTACTGTGACTCAGGCCAAGCCGACAGTAGAAATGAGTGGAATAATGCGCGAAAAAGCCGTATTGGCTAAACATGCATGTTTCAACTCAGCTAAGCTTAAACTGTAATAAAAGGGCGAAAAACACTTTCCCAAGGTTTGTTCCGTCACCAAGCAAAACATAAAACCCTAACCTTGACATGGCAAAAATCATTGCTACTCTAAGCACCCACTACTATCCCAAGTAGGCATTGTGACCTTGAGTTAGGACCGTCGGATCAGAGATCAAACATGCTGGCTTCATTTCATGTGATAAGTTTGAACAACGCCGTACAACACTTTCCAACGAACGCTTGACAAAATTAATTCACTCAACTCAATATACATGAAATATTATGGATATCTGCTTACTGGACATTATTTCCGGATTTCTGGAAGACGGTACCAAACTGCCACCCTCCAATCGGGTCCACATGGTATCAAAGACGCCGACTAAGTTGGTTTGAACTCAGCTATAGGGATGCAATTGCTATTTGATCGGTTGCCCTGGTTACGTTTTTGTGTAACTATCACAACCCACAATGTTTAGTGACCCAGATAAACTAAGATTATGTATCTACAAGACAGAAGTGTTACCGTGGGGACGTGCTATCTCGGTGACGGGAACCACAGAACAGTGAACAGCGCCCAAAACACCGCCTATGAACTGAATCCTGTGTGTTCTGGGCCTGCTAGAGGCTGAATAAAGCCCGTGAAATTGGGTTGCAAGTGACCTTGAGTAAATCCTTTGTTAGCACAGGCAACCACAATAAAAGGCAGAATTTTGTTGCTATGCGACACAGATGGGATGACCTACACGTGCGAGTTGACGATACAGTAGGAAAGATCGAAGTCATGGGAACTATCCGTTAAATTCAAAATAACAAAGGTTCTAAATTAAACAGTGCAGTTACTGATTCAGTTAAGAATATCAGTGAGCATTGTATGTTTGTTCCTTATGTCTAATCTCCACCAAAGTCTTCAAATACGCCAAAATCTGAAAGTAAAACCAGGTTTCCAGTTGCTGCTTGCAGCCCGATAACAAAGTGATGAAAAATGCTACAGGAAATGATCACAGCCAGTCCTCAGAGAGCGGAACGTTTGTAACGGAATCCAGTACCTCATGTTCTTCACGCTCCAAAATCGTCGTTTGACAGAGTGGCTTTTGGTAATCGTCCACAAACGGGTCAGGTTGAAGACAGGAACTACCAAAACTGTCGAAGTTCTGCTGAGGGAGCGTTCGAACGGTTGAGGGTGGTGGTGGTGGTTTTATAGGTGTTACACAATTTTCCGTTGTTACAGATCCAATCTGGACACCCCTTGGCCGTTGTCGTGGTGCGAGCGTGATGCTGCTGGTAGAAAAGGGGGTGGCGAGTTGGTTCCCACTTGACAAGGGCGAAGACCTGGGTAAGACATAAAACAAATGAGCTAGCGATCCGGTAAAAACAAACAAAAGTGGCTTGCAAAGAAACTACTCACCGTTTAGTGGGCTCATGTACTACAGGCTGAGTTCGTAAGGCCTTCAACTGAGATTCGCGCGGAGGCATCGAGAGATCTTGCCAATGAGGGACGGGCAAATTCTAAGGAATAATGAAACGTGATCAAAATAGTGATGGTCATGATGAAATAAGACGCAACAAAACTTGCTCTCAAAAACGGTACCTCCCTACTCACCCGTAAACTTCAGAGTTACTAAGAGAATAATCTCAAATATCATTTGTTAACCCACTCGAATGTTACTTCTACGCAGCATATAAATGTTTATTGATGTTGCAATCACATAGCTATTTGTCAACGTCACCGCAAACGATTACCAAGGGTGCAAAACACCTACATATTGGCTTTGTCAGGACATCATCGATCCCACACCACGAAGTCCCTGTACAACCGGGAAGAGTTATAAATTTTTGTACTCTGGGGGTGGATGGTAATCAGGACTATAAATCCGAAAATAATTCAGGCAATGCGTAAGATAAATAGCATAACAATAATGCTGTGTTGACGAATCCAGTGTTGGTAACGAATGTGTGGTACTTCTGAAGCAGTTCTGTAAATACAAAATCAAACCAATTTAGCGGAATGAGCAGCAGTCCTGGAATTTCAATTTCTGACATGGCGCTACTGAGAAACTGTGAGATTCTTTTGTACTGTGTAGGCAAATCAAGGAAAAGCAAATAAAATGAGAGAGAATAATGGTCTTATGCATGGTCAGTTAAAGGAAAGTGGCAGCATGACGAATAAAGACCACCGTTAGGATAGCTCCTCGCCCCAGTTCACCAACAAGTTTAAGGAGTTAAATTGTAAGGAACAGGGAAGCAAACAAACCGAAAAATAATACCTCAGAAGGGGCACAAGACAAGCATAAGACATCCACATCCCCACTCTGTCAGCTCATTAAACGTGGAGAAAAGGGAAGCATGACAATTATGGAAAGCATCATACGAGGAAGGAAATAATATATGGACGTTGAGAACTAAAGAGAACGTTCGGAGTCTTGTGCTTTGTTTACTCCTACATACTGCCAAATAAACCCTCGTTTCAAGGATAATTGTTCCGAACAGAGAATATGGAAAAACAGTACCCAGATCAGTTGCAAAAGCACCAGAGCAATAGAGGATAATTCTACTAAAGATAGTTTTGAAGTTATTCACAACGGATTTCTATCTTGCTACTTTCATGAACAAAGTTAGTGTAAGGATTTTAAATCCGTTTGGATTTCTCTTGCTGTCGGGCCACGCACGGGAGATTATCGAGCGACGAGGCCCAATCAGCTTTCCTTTATTAGATATATTTTACCGTTCAGCTGTACCATCTTTTCGGCGCCTAGCTGCCATACCACCCGAAGGAAGCACGAGGGCTGGGATACTGCCAGGTTGCCCAAGCCCAAACAGGGGAAGTCGAAATGCGGATTTCGGGTTCGAACCGCGGACCTTCCGGCCAGCAAATTCGCGCTCTCTCTACTTCGTTCGAAGAAAAATTATTGTGCTGAAAGAAGATTCAACCTAATGTCAACAAAGTTAATAACTGCTTTTTCCTGTGTAATCACATGTAGGAGGTTCGTAGTAAGTGGTTAAATGGCTCTCTCCTGGTTCAGTTGGTTTTACCTCAGGGTAATGTCATAGCCAGCAGCGGAGTATTGTCAGAAGGGTCAGATTCCTGAAGATACCCGAAAGCTAATGGAAGCCTCAAACTCCACTCAAAGCTGATCAACCAGCCTAATGTCGAGGTCAGACAGTTCCCTTCAAAATATAGCGCGAGACAGCCTTGGATCAAGGTCAGACAGTGCGTCCCCACCCCCGAATATGTAGCGCGAGGCCGTTGTACTTTTCGCACTCACTCGCTTGTTCGCAATAAAGCTGTTGTGTTCCTTATCGGCAAGTCTTTTTTCCGGCACTGGGCAGTGGAGCGGGGACAGCAGTCAGATATACCAAGCATAGAATCAAATCCGCAATCCAGGAATCCCAATTCAGTTCGGTCAGATCACGCGACTGAGCAACCCATACATCAAGGCTCACTGGAGCACACCTGAAGTAACTGGCTAAATACATGTACCTGTAAATCAAACTGCTGTTAACAGGAAACTCAAGTGAATTTCAGCTGAACCTCTTGTTCATGAGCGTGTTACACGGACAAAATAAACCTGAAGTAGTTCTTTGGTGATAAAGTGCAATCGCAACCAGAATAAACCGTTTCAGTGCACCATTCTGTCCCATCGCCTCCATGTTGTCGAAAAATACAGTAATGAGTGCATTGCAACGTTGCAGGACAGAGGTAAGGGTCCGAGTGTTACGTGTGCTTACCCATGAGGAAGCATCGGGTTACGATACCCGTATACAATGTCCAGCCCCTCTAGAGCGGTTGTTTCCGACCAGTCACAATGGAAAAACAAACCAAGTCCTCCTGGAGACTTAAACAATCACAAAGCGTGAAAGAATGCTGAGTGCGGCTAACGCTACTACTCGCAGTAGGAGCGACAGATTCGGTCAGTGTGGCAGTATCGGTGAATCATTCCGAGTCCAGATTCAAAAGCGTTGAAACAAACTATTGCTTGCTACACCACGAACTGAAGGACTTCAACCGTGGATTATCATGGGGACAATCTATTGTGCAGGCCTTTGGTTCCCTGTTCAGGACTTTATAAAGTAAACTAATAAATTCCTACTAGAGACCAGGAGCACATCAACTCACAGACTCAAGTATATAAATGTCAGTGACAGATCATAAAGGAGGAGTGAGTACCTGATCTTCAGTGTTTTTATACGACACGAGTCTTACCTGTCCTTTCATTAAACCATCCAAGAATGAAAGAGTCACTAAGAGACTGAAGTCAGATTTCGATGCATCCTTTTGAAGATGACATGAACGGAAGAAATGCAATTCAACAACATGTGGTCTTCTGCTTTTACCCATGATCTCGAAAATTCTATTAAGACCAACAAGCAGTTCAGCAGTCGTCTGTTCAGCACACTCCTTACAGAAAGTTAAGAAATGTGTGCCTGTTTGTTTTCAAATAGGTCAGTTTCGTTAGCCTTTCAGAGAACTGCTGCAGCGACACCAGAATACCCTCAAAGAAATCTCTGTGCAAATTGTGGGGGGAAAGAATGACTACATAGAACAACTATTGGAATGAGAATTCACAAACTAATGATTATCGGCGACATGTAACCCAATGTAGACAAAACATTGAGCAGGGTACCAATGGGGAAAGCGGGGGTCAGGAGAAAAGAAAAAATGTCAACTTAAGACAGACCGGCTCAAACATAAGGCAGTTCACAAATAGGGTCATGACTAGAACGCACGGACATTTTAATCCATCTCAGAAAAGTGCTACTTAGGTCACGTTTCCGACCTTTCGATGAGATGTCGATGACACTCGCATGTGATGCGTGTGCTTTCCTCGTCATCACCGACACCATGAAATCAGTGTTCAACACCGATGGTCCCCTGTCTTGGTGCTTTTCTAGATAACATTACGATGTACCCATGGGAAATTCAGGTTAGAAATACTCAACCTGAAGTGAGTTACGGTGTGGTTGCACTACACAATTGTGGTCGCGTAGGGGACGTCCACAGTTTAAATTGGTCAACTACTATTGGGTGCCGGAAGTCTGAAAACTGGGAAATCTTAAAAGTGGAAAATTGCGACCTGAAAGCAACGTAAGCATAGAAGAGAACTACACGAACATATCAGATGAAGGTTGCAACAGAAAGAAAACGAAATAATAAATGGAAACACCCATGCTTTTGGCTGGAAATCTGTTTGCCAGTATTCCCCTCAAAGGGACAATTTACTTGATTCTCGAGTTATACACTAATTTGCAAATCAATTTGGTTTTTGCGAGAGACTCACCTGGAACCCAGCTGAATCTCCCGTTTTTGATGTTTCCAGGCAAATTAGTGTATAACTCGAAAAACAGTCCAATTTGGGTTCAAGTAGAACATAAGGTTGACGGAAACTCGGGGACTGCGCCTACCTGATGAGCCCCAAGAAGGGCGAAACCGGTCGTGGGCTGTCAAAGAATTTTCAGCAATCTTATGAGTAGTGCATTACGTATTTACTTGATTCTCCTTCTGCAGCCACTCCTCTCAAGTCAGTTGACACACTTGCTTGTCGTATTCATATACTGTGGCATTTAATTGCAAAAGTATGATAACTGTGCTAGTTATGGAGATGATCCGACCAACCGTAGAAACAAGAGTATTCACACTATCAATATGTGAGCACAGCGTGGCTCAATCGTATAGGATGGCTCCCCACTGCTACACCCCATTCCACACTGTAACCTGATAATATGGCATGCTGCACATGGCAGACACTGAGAGTAGTGATATTCCTAAAGCAGCAGCAACGCAGTACACTTTCGAAATCAAGTGGATAAATAATTCAGTCTGCGGCCTCAAGTGTATGTAACCCAGAAGTGTCAGTGAATGACCCATACAGCTGTCCGGTGAAATGTCTTCGTTAAAGTCATAGCTGGATAAAACCCTTACGCATGCACAAGGTAACCGCGGATGATTCCAACTACATGTGTTAATATGATTGAGATAAATCCCGATAGCGAAAAGGATAAAAAAGCTAGCCGAAAAATGATTTTTCTCAAACTAACCAGCACGGATTAGAGTGATCAGACAAGACCTACGGCGAACTAAAGCTCGGTACACCCAAATTTTCTTCGGCAATCATTTTAAATTTGTAAATTGTCAAAAGCCGTCCCACAAATGATATAAGTAAAAGAAATGAATCCCAAAGTCAAGACAAAGAAAACACAGTAGCAAAACCTAGTTCATTACCAGATTCCCAAATAGATATGAGTCTCTAGGGCGTTGTATCCAGGACGCGCCGTACACCAATGCATTCATCAAAAGATGGCGTCCATTAAAGGATATTTTTAGGGGGAATACATCCACCACGAAGGAAGGCATTTAAATAAATCAACGCTCCTGTGGGAATACAGGAATGCAGTAAACCAAACCTGGTTTTCATTTGCTTCCCAAGTTTCAGGACAAAAGATAAAAGTTTATTGAGTGGGATTCCGCGTCTACTATTCCTGGCCTCCATCTATGTCTCGTCCGTATTCCTTTCGTAAAAACAGAATAACAAGGAAAAGACAGACTGATTCCAGGCAATACTGAGGAAACCTGATGCCCCGTATAGGAAAAGTTCAGCCTAGAGCTTAAGAGTTGAGTTACATTAAGCTAAACAGCACCTTGTTAGATAAAAACAAGGCGGGAATTCACGTACGTTGAGATTCTGCGCTGGATTGGGGCGGGCGGTGAGAGAGAAGGCGAGAGCAGATACCTGAAATATATCAGGTCGTTTTGCGGCATCGATCTGCAGCAAATAGCCTGCAATGAAAATGAGGTAGTGGGAAAGCTATTAGCAAAGTGATATGCATTTAAATATGGTTATCCAAAATATGTAAAACACCATCAATTTCAAGGAGATGGTAAGGTGGACTAAGTCTGTTGAAGAATCGGAAAACCCTAGGTCGAAATCTACCATGCCGGTTTGGGTCAAGGTTTGTTCGATGCATATGAGGATCAGTGTGCGAACCGGCAACGTTCAGTAGTATATAAGCTGGTCAACTGACAACTGTCCCACCTCCAAGGCCGAATTTAACACCGAGGAACCCAGTCCCATTGACATTAACGAACGGTGCGATTTTACGGAAAGTTCCGCTGACACATTTAATCTACGGAGCTCCAAAAAACGAATACTGTGCCGTCATCATAATCAATCTCTCAAAATACTCGGTTTGGTGTATTAAAGCCAATATCTGGCCGCACCGTAAGGTAAAATGCTTCACGAGCTGGAAAGTTCCATACTTCAAGAGTTCTGCGGTGACTAACGAGTAAATACGGACTACTGACCACTGATAGTAGGCTGTAATAAGTGGAAAACGGAAACGGCTGCAAAAATTGCAAAAAGGCACTCCTACAAGCTGTACCAATCATAAACAAAGAAAAATTAACAACGGATGGTTAATAGGACCCAGACGCGTACATTCAGGCATACACTCAGACTTCCGTTTCGTCCCGTAGTGATGGACTACGCAACCCATACCCTTGGTCTCCAGCGCAGCCGGATTTGTTTAGGCTGGTTAGTCACGGAATTCTGGATTGGGATTGGATATTTCAATGGGATTTTTCATCTGCCGACCAAGTCGCTCGGTTCCATTTGATAGGAGGGTCTGCCATTAAAAAGACGGGCCACCCCGTTACTTTATTATTATCCAATCAACCTAATAGCTCGTGTTGGTGAGTAAATAAACAAAATAGTCAGGCAGTCCGAGCCGGCGCACCCATTGATAAACATCACCCATTCACAGGGCAAGACAAAAATGGTAGGAAGATATCCCTCCTAACAAACTACCTGGTAGATCACGTTGGAACGAGCAAAATGCACAGTGTGAACATGCAGCTAACAAACAACATGGCCTCTAAGTTACAAACAAACCAAAACTCTACCAATTGCACTCGGATTCACATACACAAAGTAAATGAATCTTTTGCAAGCAAAAGGAATCATAAATTTAGTCCCTGCACTAGACAACTGGGTATGAGTGAGGCAGAGACAGCTGCACAGATTACCGCTTCGTGGCAAACCATCAGCGATAGCTTGGAATGCAATCAGAAAGCAGTTTCCTTCCGGCTACTTATCACCATTTTTTCAGAAAAGTGGGATTCTAAAATTCATCATGAAGGAATAAGTACTAGTGCAGTGGGGTGTTCCAAAACATCCTACATATCAGATCTATAATGGGTATGACAGATAAAAATGATGAAATTCTGTGGAACACATAGTCAGCTAGCAACACTTGTGAAAATGTCTCACTCATTTTACCGATAAAAGACTATCAAAGCATGATCGTCGTAGAAGCGTTAATTTTTCAAAAAGAGGAAGATTTTACAACGAGAATTGCACTGAGCCGGAATTCTAGGTCAGGTAGGACTGCGGATTTTAACCACACTAGGTATAAACAGGAATAATTTGGTGAAGAGAAGGCGAATGTGCTGTCAGGACTCTTGATCAACAACTGCATACCCAATCCTAAGCGAAGCAGTTGCTTCCACACAATTGACCTGAGCGAAGGTAAGTAGACGTAACAAAGCATGAAGCAAAGAAAATTATTTTAGGAGTCAGCTGTGAAATTCTGATGCTGACTAGCTGATGACTTCCGGAGAACCACCTTGACTACTGATGAATAGCTAAAGTGCTTTAGTTGGCTACAAATCGAACTTCGCGGGGAATCGTTAGACCAAATATATGTCCGGATCCCGAAAAGCTCAGCCACGCGAGCGTTTTCGTCCGTATTGAGACCCATTCGGTGGTTATTAAGAGATCAAACAGGTGACCCTACGGTTAGCAGCTCCAGGTTGCTTCCTATGGGATCGCTTACTTGCGAATCAGTTTGCGGAGCTTGTAAATTTCTAATAGCTGTGAATTTTTGTTTTATTTAGCTGTAGACTCATAGTAAGGGTGTAGTGATTTCGAAGGGTTGTTGACTTGCTCACAGCTGCTTTCAAAAGTTGTGTGAACGACCTTTTCGTGATTCAACCGCGTGTATGAAAACATTCGGTCAAACGCACATTCATTACTTGGTAATTATCAGGTTCTCTGCGCGGATCTACGACCATTCCATTATCTACACTAAGTTTTGACCAGTTTCACATATCATTAAAGCACGGACACAATCACCTTTTTAGATGGTATATTTCCGCTGCGTCCAGCGTGTTCGAGTGAAATAGTGACTACATGCTCACCTCACATGTCAAATATCCGCATAGCCAAAGAAAAACACTGTTGATGAGCTTTGATGAGCACGAAGCCGTCAAAAATACAGGAGGAATGTTCAAACGACAGTGATATTAGTACAGCTATTAGGGATGTCTCAGCCAACTATAACAGAAGTTCAACATTTGTGTAAACTGGTCGACAGACACTCGGTCGGTCTTGCCTCGATTCACTGAGCAAGTGCCGCTGTCTCTCAGACACCTTCCTGGTGCAGAAAAATGTTTGGCGACTTACTGCAACCCGGCAGTCCTTTGCTTTCCATGAAATTCGACCTAACCTCATATTTTATTTCTTAGTTCTCATGCGTAATTTTTCGTATCGCGTATCCCCAAATCACGCGTTTGTGCGCCTGTGCACCTAAGTGCCGATTTTCCATCCCGATCAGTAACAGCATATCTTACGAGCCCAAAATCGCGAATTCAGTTGCAGAGAAAGTTTTTGGAGGAGATCCGGATAATTTGTTAGTTCAGAAGAATGAAAACTAATCCAAAGTTCGCAAACGCGATGACAAGCAGTGTCTCGCAGTATGCGCGCTGTCAGACCACAGATAATGAATGCTGAGTAAAATACATCAGTTCTTGAGCACATCGCTCGGTACGCGGCGTCGCTACCATTACGGCCTTGTTGACTGTCGAGGAAAACGTCCTACAACTCGCGCTATCTTTTCGGAAGTTTGCGAACAATCGGTAGATTTATTGCTCGGCAACGTTTCGCTTTTGACACAAAAGCTTCATCAGGCCAAGTGACTAGAGTACGAGGTTCGTCGAGATCTAAGGAGAACCAATCAGCTAAGTTAAATCTGTTACGTGTCGGCCAAGGGATTTTGTGTGTTAGGCTGGATCACCAAGTGTTAAGCCGATGGGGAAACCTACATGGATTTGGGTCCAGCCTAGGGTCCAGTTCTTCCGGCCCGGTTTACGTGGTGAGTGCTCTTGAACGTCGTCTGCACTTTTCGCCCGTCTGCGTGGATGAGCTAGTACTACGGTAGTTGTGTAAAGAAGAGGGATTCTGAGAAATTTGGCCGGGATGTGATTTCTGCCCCCGTGTTTTTGCTAATTCACAGAATCCCCCCAGCACTGGGAAACAAATGACTTGGCAGAAGGAAATGAATTGGGTTACAAAAACGTCCGTGCAATGTTAGCGTGATCTGACAACTCTTGTCTAAAAGCAAAGGTTTATGTTATCTTTACTGGGTTCGAACGAAGATATTTTGGACCGATGTTCATGGTGTTTTTAATGCTATTCCTCTCAGGTTTTATCGCCCTTTTAAGTATCGCCCTTCTTCTGAATCGTGTGGCTGTCACACCCGTTCGGTGCGCAGTTACCATCCCGGTCGAAGGAAGCACGAGGGCTGAGATATTGCTAGGTTGCTCAAGCTTAGACAGTAGCAGCCGACATGCCGAAGTTGGGTCAGTAATTCCACGCCTTAGCCAGTGAGCTTTTCTCAGGTTCATTTGAATAAGTCAAGCACTGGTTATACAGACTGACATTATTTTCAATTGTACTAATGGTAAGTAAACCGCAACCGGTGATTCAATTGATCTCCACAGTGCAGCATCGCAAACCGGGGATTGGTCTACGTTTTCGGAATGTCATAAAAATTGCGACAGTCAACTGGTGCGGAGAAACGACACGTACCAATCAAACGATGTAATCGCTCTGAATAGGGTGATGTATCCGGTATACTGTAGATCCCCGACTGAATGGCCAAAGCACTATCGCCAAACGGGAGCGCGGTGAAACAAAGGCAGTACAAGAGACAACCGAGAGCCCAGATATCAATCTGTGGTCCAAGCGGAACATTGCTGTACAAATTGATCATCTCTGGAGCACGATAGGCAAGTGTAGTGTATCTGGAGTGGAAACGAATGTGTTTACCAGTGCAGTAGAAAGCTCAGTTATGGTTGCCTTGGAGAATCAGCATGAATAATCTCAACAAAATGAGCCGAAGAATAGAAACTATTGTAACTGTGATTGCTGGGTGATTCAGGATGACCGGAGAACTTATTCTATCGCGTTTGATAATCTAAGTATTTGAGTAGAAATCTCAAGGAAGAAGATAAAGGATACCGGATAAAGATCGGCTGTACTGCGGATGAACCAATGGGAGAGCGCTGCGGCTCAGTTGGCTACAACAGACAGAAAGTGAAATCTTAGTGAAACACTACAAAAGATCAAACTATTCGTTGAGACCTGACCGTCCTAACAACTTTTCTTTCAAAATGTGTGTAGGTCTTCGGATAAGGATTCACCTGCATTGGTGTAAATGGCTTTGGGCTACTGCTGGACCGCCGTCATGGAGTGCATATGGATTCGACTTGGGGTTATCTGTTCGCACAGGGGCATATGTATGGATGGTAACTCAAAAGTACTCAACAATATATCCAGAGGAATTGAGCTACCTGACATAGCCGGTGCAGCGTGTCCAGGGCGAAGATGCTTCGCGTGACGGACCCATATGGCCGACCCTACTTTGACTTCGTAGATGACGTTACCATGAGTCCATTTCTCTCCGACGCTGCGATGGTCCCTATCCAAAACTGAGACATTTTTTTGGCTTCAATGGCCATATAATCAGAAACTCCCAATTGGATACATGCATAGTGAGGCGTGCGCCATGCATGACATAAGCTAACTAGTGAATATAAAGCATATCTAGCCAGAGTAAGGACATTGTTTTCATGCAACAGACTACTTGGGTACCTCCAAATGAGGACAACTTCAGACTGGCAAACTGGAAAATGAAGGACTTCATTGCAATAGTATGGAAAAGAAGAGATTGATATAAAGAAGGTAAGAAGCAGCGTCTAAAGTAACAAATCACAATGACCAAATAAATAAGACAGTGTTTCGTAACATAGAAGGCCTATGCTCGAGGCTCTATGGATGCAGTCTGTTTAGCCGCTGATTCTCAGGTTATCCAACAGGGTACAAAAACAAGTAGTAGAAATATGAGGATGAACTCAAATATTGAAAACGTGATCATCAAGAGTCATTTACTTGTTGATTTCCTCTTGACAGCGTTCTAGTCCATGCACCGCCGGATGAAGGACTCGAGATGTTGCACTGCCGAAGTCACAGAGGACGAAGTTTTGGCGTTCATCTATCAGGATGTTTTCAACCTGCAGGTCGGGGATCAAGGACAAACACAATTAAAACCCTATTCGGAACTAATCGGTATCACCGTATGAGCACATCGTATCCATAAAATAAGGATAAATGAAGGCCTAAACTAACAGCTTTTCCGGTAATGGATCATTGGTGTGTGTCCATTATGGAGACTCTTCGCAACAAAACTTAAGCAAAGAATAACCGGAATGCAATGCCCGCAAGCAAATGAAATACTTAGACTCATATGTCCTATATCATACACATTCGTTAATTGAAAGACTATGCAGCAGTCCCTCCCGACAAGTAGCACCCTTCCCTTGTTTCATTGCTAGCGTGAGGGGCTAATGCATAAGCAGGAGGGCTTCAACAAAATTAATTCCGGTTTTTAATTATCATGCAAACAGCTGAACACTTTGTTTGGCACTGGTCATGTCTCGCACGCTAACCGCCTAATGAGTCTGTCCTGAAAATCAGATTCCATACACCCTCCACAACAGGACACGGACCTTATATATGACAACTTATGACTGAAGGACGTGGAGATCTCGAATCTTGGTTCTACTGAATCGCACTAGAAAGTGCATATGCTATGTTGGAGGAGAACAAGAACAAGAAACTCGTCCAAACCACGATTGAATCTCGCATCCAGAAGAACTAGCGTGCGAACGGATAGGTGAGTGAACGTTAGTAGTTGTTTGGGCGACCGATGAGGTGGTTAGGAGAGTTGGGGAAGAAATTCACAAGTCACCATATGAAGCAGTCAAAAGGCCGCAATCAGCCAATACACAGTCAGTCAGTGGTCTGAAGCTTTCACACATCCTGTTTAAAGGAAAACGGTACAAACACATAGTGAGAAATTAGCCACAAGCCACATAAAGCTCACACCCAATCAACCAAACTGAAAGTGAACGACAATGGAATCAGGAGGCGAAATCACTCTCGGCCTTTTAAAGTAAAAGGATGATGCCACGTTAACCCACTCATTCAGCCAATAACCAAATGGAAAATCAGCTATTCTTCGTAATTTTACTCATCAAACAGAACAGGCCTTCGTTGTCCATTAGACCCGGCAGCAAAGCAGCCGTAGGGGCTCCGTCCAGTTGACTCCGTTTTGCTCTGTTTGTTCCCAGTGGTTTGGCTCAGGCGGCCATGGATGAAAACTTCTACTTAATTGTGACACATGTGACTACATCAGATAGCAATCAAAAGGCGCTCCAAGTTTAAGGGTAAATTCCTCTTTTCGGGTGTCTTTACTGAGTTCTGGGAGATTCAGCTTAGTGGAGGGTATAAATTGTTTGATTTGCTAAGATTACTTTCTGCAGTCAAGAGGTGCATGTTGGAAGGTCGCTCATTGGGGTGAAAGGCTCCTTTCGCTGTCGTTCGGCTAACACAAATATCACTCCAGGTTGTATACTGGACAATCAAGAAAACTGATTATGTTTGATGCTGCTGCCAGCACAGCCGTACTCACAGGAAGCTCCAATCCGTTGCATATATTGTTCAGGAATGGAGACTTAAAATGGCACAAACCCGACGACCATAGGCCGGCTGCACTCCTATCGAAAAGAATAAGGTATCACTTGATTAATTATCCTACAGATAATACTGTCGCGATGAAGCTCGCGAGGGTTGTGAATGCGATTCGTTGTCCGAGTCCGCTATAGGCCACAGACTGTCCTCTCGGATGGGCAGGTGTCACAGAACCAGCAGAAGTCATACTATGTTTGAATAAGTGAAAAAACTGCGTGGACATTCAGTGGCTTTCCAGAAGCTGGCGTCAACCCAGTGAAAAGGAGCTGTTGAACTATCATCACCATTGACAATAATAAACCAGTTATACATAATAGCACTTAGTTGTAATACGACTACGAAGAAGGAAAGGTTCGGTACATGGTGGGAAGAAAACGAAAGGATAGAGACTTGGTGGGAACAAATCCTATCTCCTTAGAGATCGAGCTGAACATCATGTCAGTTAAAGACGCCAGCAGCAGGAGTGACCCGACAACTTTTGTGAATCTCACAACACAAAGACATGTAAAACTTGGTTGGACACACCAGCCAGGAAATGACAGTATGCACGTCCTTGGGATCGGTTGCCTCACACGTCCTGCAGGGTTTTCAAGCATGTTGGAAAGTGACCGGGTGGACCCTAGTCCGAGGATCCCACAGCATTCAATCAAGTAAATCATTCAAGTAAATCTTTTCAGCTCATGCAGTCATATCATGATTTATCTCCGCGAACCTTTAGAAAACAATGGCTTGGGACGGAAAGCAACTCGTAGGTTGGTAGACGGCAAGTGGGTAGGTGCCGCACATGACCCAGCAAAACTTGATGAGTTTTATTTGCTGCTCTAATGATTTTGATTCGTTACCAATTGTCCGATCACACATCTTTTCGTTGCGTACATGCTGCAATCAGTGAACTTTTGTAACTCTACGGAGACACCGATGATCCAATATTTGACGATATCTAGGTTTCTGGACTCAAACGGGAGAAATTCGTTTCTGACGCCATAAACTGTCGACTAACTTTCAGGATCAGATGTACGCCCGGTTTTTAAGGAGACAGCAGACATATTGTGTGAGCAGGTGGTCTTTCTCTGAAGTTAGTCTTTATGGCGGCGCTCCCACCAGCTTCACTACACAATTTGCTACGAAGGAAGAGAGGGATGTTGCAGCCTGAAGAAGATCTCGTAGGCATGATGCTTGTGGTGGTTTCCAGCATCAGGTAGCCAGTTACTGTCATGTTCCGCGGATGCGATAGACGTACACGTACCAGAGACAACTGAGTCCAACAGCACAGAGCGTTGGACCAGCCAGTGACAATATTCGAACTCATTGAAAATCAGTATCAATAAGAGTAAATACAGATAAACAGCTTACAAGACGGTTTGTAAATTGATAAGCACGCATACAGAAATCTCAATAATTGTGGTCCAGCCCGCCACAGTGCACACCGGTCAGGCACCAAAAAACACATATCACCTACATTCCGTTTTAGACTTACTGTCAGGCTTGTTGCGACTAACTCAGGGCGTTTTGTGAGAAAATTATGTGAAGAATGTATAACCTACGAGTTCATCTCAGCCACTGTTCAAAAAGCTTTGATTCAGACGGTACTAACCACAGTCGACCGCTGAACGATATCTCGCAAGCTGTGCACCTCGGAGTTACACCAGAACGAGAGTGATCCGTAATGAGGTCAATTATCCACCAAAACTACAAGTTCCATTTGTGATCGATTAGAGCCTGGTCCAACTTATTGTGCGCCTATTCCCGTGCAATAAACTGCGTTTCAAAACTAGGTAGCCCGGTGATTTCAACAGTAAAGCCTGAGTTGCGAGCAGCCAAATGCATTACTTAAAGATGCAATGACATCCTGGTTATCCTGGAACCTCTGTGCTCAGGTTGGCTGATCACAAGAGCTGTGGAATTCGTCCATCGTCCTGAGATAATTAGGAATAAAAATACGGAATAAAAGGTAATGTCACCTCGTGACGAGTCATGGTACTATCGTTGCTTACAGGTTAAGAAGGCAAATCTCAGGAGCATCAATCGTGTTGAGAACACTACGCACATCCGGATGTGACCTTCAACAGAAGCTATGCTCCGCCACAATAATGTATGATGGACCCGGATTTTAGACCCAAACTTCGAAGTTTGTATATTGAAATTTCCCAGCTAATAGCACACTACTTACTGGCTGAAAAATTAGACCAGTTAGTGTTTACCGTCCGGATTCCCCAAAGAAGTGAAACCACCAACCGTCAGCTGTAACAGTACAGATTCACTTGATTTTTGGAAACCCATTTATGATAGCTCATTATGTAACATTTACAGAATAGATTTAACCTATTGAAAATTGTGGTTTCCTGTGTAGCTTGGTGGCTTGGAGACAAATGTGTGGTATCATCGGACAAGATCTTACTGTGGCACTAACTGGAAATAGCAATGCAGCGTTTCTACGCTATTCGCCACAAAACTGTACACATAATCTACAGCAGGCTACTATACAACCCGTAAGAAACATGAGAGCTAAGCAACTGCCATGCTTAGGGTAAATGTAAGAGTGCACAAATAAGCAGGACAAATATTTTTGCAAAATAACCCTCGTTTTTCTTATTTCTAGCTCATCTGTAGCTGAGCATATGTAGTTCGTACAGGAAGCACTCACTTTTACTCAAACAGAAGCCAGTTTGATGCCAAAATGTAGGATAGTTACATGAGTTATTCGATGTGTAGTTGAGGAGAATGTGGACTCAGTAACGTGGTACACGAGTAACTTTTCGCAGTGTCCAGCTACCAGGAAACTCAGTGTGAGAAACATGGCCATGTAATTTTGTAACTGAGCATGTTTCGCTTATGGCATGGTGACAGGTCGTACAGCAGGACGATCAAAAAACAATGAAAATGGTGCGGTTTAGCCACTACAGGTCCACGCACAGCTAGCTAGTATGCATTCTAACGCCGGTGCTCTGTATGCAGCAAACAACAAACGGTGAGTGCGTCTTCATTATTGCAGAACAGTGCATGTAACGTTAGCAACACAAGCTGGCATACATTAACGAACCATTCAGTACCCTACAAAAGCCCACGTAACTTACGTAACTATATCGATCAACGATCGCTAGCTAATCCACTAAGCGAATTTGGACAGTGACATGTGGTACGCGTTGCAGCAAGAGCTAGCATGAAACTAAAAGACATGTGACTAAAGGAAACATAGAGCGAACCCGGCAACAGGTGAGACTAAACCAGCAAGAACGGTAGATAAAGCACGTGGATCATGTTTACCGCATGACGAAACCCGTGGGCATTTAACTTTCACCGATGCAACTCGCACGAAATCGTACTTATTCTATGTGGCCTATGCCCCCTTTCAGGCCGAATGGATATGATAGCCCGTGGCTACCACATCTATGGGGTTTAGTTTTAAGCCGTTCCATGTCGTACTTTGGTTCTGGCTGCCACAGTTTCGTTCGGCAACGACTTTTAACAGTTATACACCGAAGGTAGGTTTCGCTGGAAAGATTAAACGTATGCCACAAGACAGACACCAGCGAATTTCCCTGGGGGGGCGTGTGTGCGGTTTCTAGTTAGCCGCACAGTAAGATGACTGCGTTGAATAAAGTGGCTAGGGTAACTGCAGCTCAGTCGGATTTCAAAGGCATCAATGCTAAACAAGAATTCAAGAATCCAATTTGATTCAGTTTGGAACAAACAGGATTGTACATAGAGTCCACTTGTATTAAGTACGTCAAAATCCCACTACCCATACTAAGCTTGATGAGTTCCCCAAGATTGCAGCACCGCTAAATGCCCGGCTTCAAGCAGAGCGCAGTGAGAGCTAGATAGTAAAGTGAGCAGAAGCATTAAACCTTTCTTTCAAACCTTGCTTTGAGATTCCATAAAAATGTGCAAATCACCAAACGCGGCTACAATTCACTTTGGTTGAACAAAGCAAGCTTATCGCAGTTGTTCAACATGACGAGTTATGCAGCTCAGTAGCCGCGTTTGTTTCTTATTCAAGAAGCGACTATTCCAAGGCGTGCTGCAGGCGAAGGCCCTTAGATTCCGTCTGATCACGTGATCCGTCACACGTACATTTGTTTGCAACCCGCTTTTGTCCCAACTAGTAAGGGTACACATTGTCACTTCAACGCATGCAGTTACACTTCAGTGTAAACCGTGATACCCAACATGGTGCGTTGCTTACACACACATCACCATTTCTTTTCCTATAAACATATAGTCGAGTTTGGGAAAAAAATCTCTAAAAAGGCTCAAAACCAGCAAACCCAGTCAACAACCCATAAATTCGGTTTTACAAACAAGGAACCCAAGATATCGGAGCAGGTCAGAAATGATGGAGGATGAAAAGCAACACAGGAAAGTTTGAGCCAACGTCTCCACGATATTCAAAAGATTTGGGCTGAAACAGAATGGCACATACGAAGTTATTAAGATAAACACGTTTCTCCAGGACGCTAGTCACACAGCTCGTGTGTCACTGACTGATCATCGTACACCGCTTGTTGTCCCATTGCACACCGACTGCTACAGTTGTAAAAAAAACCTCGTGGGCATAACAGTACACACAACACTATTGCAGACCGATAACCCTTTCTTTGACATAAATCGACTCTACAGGATCCTGTAACATTGGCGGAAATCTCATGTTCTCCTCGGTTTCTTTATTCTGACCTATCTGGGTACATGCCTAGACCGATTTCTTCAAGTAATTAATTTTGGGAGGAATTACAGGCGAAAGTCGTTTGTCATATGCGCGAAAATAATGGGCGACCTCCCACATGAGGTCATGACAGAAACACTATAACATCCATTCCGTAACTTGATGCACTGTTTCACATTCTGATGAGAAAATCCTTAGTCTGTGAAGGTCATACTGGGATAGACAGGATAAACGTTCAAACAAGACTGCTTTTAAAATGGATCTTGCCCCGATAACCTAGGTCGTTAGTAGACAACAGCACTAACGAGGATCACTTCGTTATCTTCCGGTGTAGTGTCCAAGAGCTCCCAAAAGTCTAAAAGTATTGTACCTATGAACATAAACAACGCGACTTACTTTCAAATCCCTGTGGATGATTGGTGTTTTACAATGATGCAGTCGGCAGACGGCTTCGCAGAGATCACAGAATATCCGTAACACTTCCACTTCCGTTAACCGTTGCTGGTGTTGCTGTCGTTCGCTTAGCAGGTGTGACAGACTACCTGTAGTGAGTAGGGAGAGAAAAACATACACTTCAAAAGGGGACCAAATGGAAAAAACGAAGACTGATACAGGAAGAGAAGGGAGCACTCGGTATACATACGGTTTCAGTATCCCTTAACTAATTATGCGCATTTCGAAGTGACTCAGCTTCATTTGAAGTTCATGAAAGCACAGATTCTCAAGGAAGAAGGGATCAAAGATTTCAGTTTCCGGATCTTTTCAATGCACAACGGTCGGCGACCGTGATGCTGCCAGGTTGCCCGAACTTACATTCTGGCAACCAACATGACTTCCACGGTGATGGGCGAATGGAACACTCGGTTGTCAAGCAAACTAAATGGTTACTAAACAGACAAACTAAATAAAGTGAGCTCTGAGGAAAAAATAAGTCCCAAACACGGGTGTTTTCAATATCGATATAAGTATTGATCATGGTGAGGTTGTCTCCTAACAGCCGGCAGGACCGATTTCGATGAATGGCAAGCGCCAAACGCGCTTGTACAGAAAACATGCATCAGTAAAATGTTCGTTTTCTCCGTAACAGTGAGCATCGGTGTTGAGTGAATATTTACTATCTAAATCTGTAGGAGCGGTGACAGGATAGCTTGACCACTCCAAATGTATCAATTACGACATTTACACTAGCATGTTCAGGAAATATGGAAAGGACGTCCGTTGACCATCCAATCTAAACGATACGCGTCGTAGCTTACGCTTTCTGGTGACTTCTGATGAAAACACGTTAGTTGCCAAAAAACAAATGAATGCTTTATACTTCTTATGAGAGAGACAGAATAGGTCATGTGTACGTGGGAGTATACCCAAGGTGTTTCTGTCGCCGACGCAAAACTTCCGTGTACACACATGCAGGAAGCCACATTGTGTCGGCAACGTGAATCAATGATGAACTACGGATCCGAACAAACCAAGTAAGGACATAGTGGTGAGTAAAGTAGGATAGTTTTATTGTGACTAGGAATAGGCTGAAAACCGTTTCGATTCTCCAATCCCCCGAATATCAACGAGCAACTTACCAGGGTAGTAGGCCGTAAGAAGCAGGACCTCGAAAATCCCATCCTGTATCCGATTGATCCGCGAATCAATAGACCGAAGAATGTTCTTATGCGACAGCGAACTCTGTGTAGTTTGAATAAAATCACAACACCAACGTCAGGTCAACAATCTACTAAGCGTGACAAAACAATGTCAAAACTGTGACCTGTCATCAGGAATGGACAATTCAATCACCTTTCATGAGGATGAGCTCGGTTTCACTCAATAAGAACCTGCTACGAGCGACATATCAGGAGTCACTCAAGCTTCGCGCAAATATAGAGCTATACCTTTTCTTAACGAGGTAGCAGGAAGATTCACTTGTCGGAATGGTGTGGGTAAAGAGTCACATGCAGAAATTTGCTTAGAGCAACAGGAGAGAGTTGGGTTTCACAAGGCTGAAAAAACAGATAGGCCACATCACGGGGGTATGACAGAAGCCAGGATTATTACGAATCCGAGGATACCACATATGCCTTGGATCGCTATTGTTGGTGCACCGTCAGACATGAAAGCCCTACGTTCTGATCGATATTTTTTCCGGCTAAACCACTGACATGTATGAAAGTGTAATGAAGGCAACATAAGTATCATAAAGTGCTTAAGATGGGTAGACAGTTTCTCAAGCGCTCGCCTCCATTGTCAGGGGTCCGGAGTTCAAACCCCGGCACGGCCAAGGATATGCACTGTTAATGAGCTCTAATAAGAGCGGAACTCGAGCCCAGAGCTTCCCCCTTTTGGTGTGAACTCACCAGAATAATTACGCCAGGAAAGGAAGACGACTGTGATGTGACTTTGAACACTACAGATCCCGCAACCACCCGCAACAAAAACCCTAACATGAATTAGCTGTGACAAAGTCGTCAGCAAGGTTCGGCTTTCCGTCAACCTAAAAAGGTACTGCAGCTCACAAGCTCAGCTCAACTCAGCTAGAGCTCAGTAGTTAAGGTGATCGTAAGGCCCATGGTTCGAACCCAACAATGGCATCTCGACTGCACCTGTTTAGACTTGGATGGCCTGCAAGTGCCTCAGCCATCGTGCTTCCTTCGGGTGGCAGAGCAGCTAGGGACCGAAATGGTATAAAAGCTTAACGGATATTATTATTTAATTACAGCCGAAGCTACTGATAGTTTTGAAGGGTCCAGCAGCAGCAAGAGCAACCAATTGTTCAGCTGTAACGCGCTTTCGGTGCCTGACCGCCACAAGTGTTCGGCCATATAATAAACTTCCAACCCAAAAAAATGGCGATAAGCGGTTCTCAAAACCAACCCTCTTTTGGTAAATCTTGGCTTGTCTATTCTGAAACACAAAATCTGAAGTCAATTCGGATATCCGTTTGTGAACTACTTGGCTGAAACCGATAATGGGGTTTACCTCAGGAAACTTAACTCAATATTGTGATGTTTAGAATGTAGCTATCTGAGAGTAGCAAAGAAACCGCATAATTCTCATGTAGAAATCAGCGTACACAGTAGCCAAACTGTTGAGTCGAATATCGGTTCTTGGTTTACTGTTCCACCCACCACGGTTGATTAGAAAGCGTGGCAACTTGCGACAGCCTTTAACGCACACAAAGGGGAAAATCAGTCGTATTTATAAAGCTACCATGAAATTTATAACAAGGTCAAGCCAGAATCTTTATGGGGCGAGAAGCGTCGGACTGGAAAGGCCAGTGGAGAAGAGTTAAGTAAGCTTATTTTAAGGGTTACCAATTAGGTCAAAGCGGGTGGTGTCTCTTGGATGACATCCCTATTGGAAGGAATATTACGTTCGGTAAAGTGAACTTGTCAGAAGATCAAGTATTCATTTCTCGCCCTAATTTCCTCCGCTCTCCGTTTGCTTACGGTGTTTTGTCCACAAAAGGAAGGGCTCAGATCTCGACAAATCGGATAAGAACTAAGGAGAGAAAATGTAGAGGAATGCAGCTGCCTGAGCTAGATTAGAAGCAGGACAATGTTGGATTAGGTTTCATGGAACGCTTACATGTTAGAATTTGAGAGCACCTAAAATACAGAGCAGATTTCCACACTGTAGACCAACACGAATTAACGATGGAACTGTATGAACAGTTCCATCTGGTGGTACCGCGCACAGCTAGCGAAAACAGCGGCTATGGCACTGCAAAGTTTCTAAAGCCCACACAAGGTCATCTGGAAAGTTACGGGTGGGTTCGAACCATAGACCTCTCTAGGCTAGGAGGTAGTGTCCGTCCTTAAAGAAAATAATTTTCTGAAACAAAACTTACCACAATGGTGATCTCTCGCTTGCAAATAGCCAAATTCTGAGCACTGTTCACACAGGTTCGCTTTAGCGCATAGTATTGTCCCTGCTGCGAACGGACACGGAAAACCACGCCGAAACCACCTGTAACAGACAAAAATAGCACGAACGTAGATCGAATTAAAGCAGACATAAGGAAACTAAAAAACAGGCTACCTTTAAAAATGGTCACTCTAAAATCGTCCGGGGCTAACAAAAGGTCATTTGCACCCCTTCTGGCAAGCTGTTAATGTGCAAGAACGGTATCTCTGATGAGTAAATGAAGGAGGTAGGACACCATTTTAGTCAGTTCCACGACTATATGACAATTTTCTAACAAGCGGCCAGGCGTACGCGTCTCTCCAGAGATGCTTCAGAATGTGTTGACTGGCTACCAAGTCACTGTAAACTACCTATACAACAATTGTTGCCTCGCTAAATGGTCATCATAAGCAAACACGGTACCACGAGCCAACAGTGGCAGATTCACCGCACACTCTTGATCGAGGCGTTGGCATACTGTGCTAGAAGTAGGTCAACCAGCCGAAAGCGTCATAAGTGTTAAGATGAAGTAAATAGCTCTAACGGACTTAACACGGCAATCCCCGGCACATCCTCCAACCTATTCCCCATTTGTCTTACCATATTCAACCAAGTCAGATGTCGATGGTACTGCAAGTGCTGGATGTGCAGTAGTATGCTCTCATCCATAAACATGGTCATAGAAAGGAAGAGGAGTAGAAACTGTATGAATCAGGCAACTATGCACCGAGTTAGCTGATAATCGGTTTTCTAATGTTGTCCTGTGTGAGCTCTGAAAAACGCATTACGAACCACCACATATGCACACTGCTGTCTGGATATTGGATACGGACTAAAGAAGGGCATATTCGAACCAACAAAACACAGGCACGTAGTCAAGGTCCTTGAACATATGGAACAAGAAAACCGGTGTGCATAGTCATGACTATGTAAACCATACTTTTCATAATTCATTAACTGGTCATTTTCACTCTATATTTGCGGCTCAAGTAATATTGTTATTGGACGATTAAAGCGTCCATTACGTCCTTCTATTCTGTCTTCTTTCTAATCTCGACCTGGAACCACTCGACTCCCGCAACACATAGAGCAGGTGTAAGTACGCTACGGTTAATGGGTGGTAGTGGAAACGCAAGGGTTTCATACTTCTGTTCAGCTGTAACACCCTTTCGGTGCCTAACTGCCATGCCACCCGAGGGAAGCACGAGGGCTGGGATACTGTCAGGTTGCCCAAACCTAGACAGGGGGAGTCGAGAGGCAGAGGTCGGGTTCGAACCACGGACCTTTCGGTCAGTAAATTCGCGCTCTAACCACTTGAGCCATCTCGCCCCATCTCATATTTCTAGAACGGCTCAGAAATACAGCCGGAAACAACGAGTCTGTGGTGGTCATGACATGGATGTTCAGTGGAGAAGCATGTGAACCACGACGAATGCATGCAGCATTTCAAGCTACGATGTCTCGATAGTGAACTGTGGTGGCCGAGTTATAATCTACCACGAACGGTGTTATTATCCATGCCTAAATCAGAATGACGAAAACCTACAGGGCGGAAAAAATACTAGGCATAAGGGATGGACGTCATGGAAAGTCAAGTCGATTTACAGCAGAATTGTGCGCGCACTGTAGTCTTGGAAGGCCTCATCGCAGTGATTACCAACCTCACCTCGAGAAACAACTGCTTAAACAACGTTTCTCGTGGCAGTCAGTTTGCTTATTATAAACGATATAATATCCATGAACAATGCATGGCGAAGAATGCCAGCTGGACTGATGTTTTGACTTCCGCGACAAGGGCTTGCCCTGTCAAGGGGAACAGACCAAGTGGGTCTCTGAAAAATTAATAAGACGATATTTTTATCAGGCACCAATAACAGTCAGGAAACCCCAGTGAACGATGTTAACAGTGAAAGCCTACCTTCAGCAATTATTTCATCGACCACAAGTGACAATTTTCCTATACGGAAATGTCGACCAAGAAAAGAAGTAAAGTGAGAGGATGTGGTGCTGCCAGCAAGATTGTTGTGGGAGTTGTTTGGGTCATCAGAATCGCTCTGCGCTAGTCGGGCCAAGATTTTTTTCATCGTTCATTACACTGCGATATACATTTAACTGAAGCAGGGACGACTGACGTATAAGTACAAAGTCATTGATTAACTAAAATGTAGAAGGAAAAATCAAGAGTGAACCTGTCTGAGCGCGTTCGTTAACTACGAGAAAAGACTTACCGCAACCGCATGTATTCTCCGATCGTAACTACACGTATCCCTGAGGGAGTTGGTCCCAAAATGGCAGTAAGTTTTACTTTCCTCCCTTCACCTTCTTCATACTACCTTAAAGGAAACATTTAAACTTACTATTACACCTCACCCTCAGCACATCCCCTGAAGAATACAGTTCCCCCTGCTGAATATTACCACAGAGAAATCCGACAGTTTGTCCGAACAAGACACGGACAATGCACAACGCTCATTGTCAGTTCCGTTCTATTTTCTGTGCTTTTATTATTTTGAATCTTCCCCATTGGGTCGGATTTATGGGACTCCTTCACTCTGAAAAGTCTGCCGAGTCCCGCTCTTCAGATGTAGTATTATGTCTAACAAGCAAAGTATGTAACGATCGTTCATCTTTTTCGACTTGCTGCAATCCGTCCTAATTAGGGCATTCTTGATGATTAACAGTATGGCAATGAGTGGTAGCAACAACCGTTTGTCATGAGTTCCGAGAGAACCGGTATGCACGTGCCCATTGGAAACATAGACTGCCTGTCTGTTGACTGCAGACAACATGGCAACGTTTTTTTCGAACGGTATGTGGCAATTTTATTTCGTATGCTCTTTCAAACACCATGCCAGCATCTTCCGAAGGTCATGAAAATGAGCTGTAATATAATAGTAATCGTTCAGCTGTAGCACCCTTTCGGTGCCTAACTGCCATGCCACCCGAAAGAAGCACGAGGGCTGGGATACTGTCAGGTTGCCCAAACCTAGACAGGGGGAGTCGAGAGGCAGAGGTCGGGGTCGAACCACGGACCTTTCGGTCAGTAAATTCGCGCTCTAACCACTTGAGCTATTCTTTGACTTAAATAAAGCGTTGATTCAGTCGATCCGTCCGTGCTCTTCCTCCACCCACTATGGTCTAGCAAAAGGCACGGTAACTTAAGACAGGCCTTTAGGGAGACAAAGAAAGATTATTACAATGTATACATAGAATCATCATAGAATGTTCCACAAGGTTACCCTGGGATATTAATGAGGGTGTAAGACGCGCCGAGCTATAGATGTTTGATCCAGATTAGCTGACATTCTGACCAAGCAAGGCATGTCTTCGTATAGCCCGTAGCTCGCAAGTCATACATCTGTCCAATCGACGTGACATTCGGTTACTGGAGAGGCTGGTCTTCGGACAAGTTCTGACGTTGAAGGCATTTTCTATCGAGAGTTATCCGGGCTCATTCCTCAAGCAAGAAGCAGTGAAATTGTCGTCCTTGTGGGCAATATGAATGTCTAACTCGCTGCGCGCTGAGGACGTGAAAAGACTTTCAGTGTTTGGTGTCTGCCAAGCACTGCCCGAGTCTGGTGAGAACACTAGATCAGTAACATTGAAGTACGTTCAATGCTTGCCGGAAACCGATCACATTCAATAGATTGCGCTGACTTGGTCACGTGCTTGCATGCCAGTCGACCCATCTCTTCGAATAGTCCTTTCCGCACAACCACGCGAAGGGTTGGAAAGAGCCAAGGGGAGGTCAAGCAATGACTTGAGTGCGAAGTATAAAAGCCAATATCAACAAACTCGGCTGCGCCGTTCACTGTCGTGCCACTGGACGTGAACTCCGAGACGGGGCATACCAATGGTTAGAAACATGGGCCAATCGCAAGCGCAATGACGCGCGTGCATCCAAGCTGTTGCCTTCGATGAATAGCTACCATTTCCGAATTCCCCAACGCAAGGTTCACTGACATCCCTGTCTTGACGCATTAATTATATCAGCTACCACCCCCAATTAGTAGCTATCTGCCCCCAGATCCTTGACGAATGAAAATATGATAGCTATAACCACTGCCCAACAAGCAGACCGTATTTAAAGCTGAAGTTGGACGAAGATGTGCTAGCTACGAACCCACACTGATTACATCGTCATCATTTACTGATGGCATGGACCAATCACTGACTACCGCTCGTTTTGGAACACATTTTTGGATGCGGATCACGCAATGGTCCAGTGTCATCTCTTTTCGTTTTGCAGGGTCGCGTAAGGGGCGGATAAATCGCTTAGCAGCTGAGAGACTTGTAGATCCCGAAGATGAACTTGTCAAAATCAGCTCCCGGACTCTCTCTACCAACTGCTCCACAGAGAGATTTCAGTTTGTCCTGGAACGAGATTACCATATCTCTACAGAATGCCAGAAGATTTGCCTGTCGCATAGCGCTAGCGGGTCCGCTCAAGCATGGGTCATCGGAGAGAACAGTGGCACTGCTTGAATTCCGAAGACATGTTCCCGCTGGCCCCGAAATAAATCAGCCCGACGAACAATCGGAAACCAAACCAAACATTACATATGCACCCACCGTGAGGCTTGGTGGGCACGGAAGAGTAGGAAAATGGGAGAGAACCAGAAAGCCGGAAATGCCAGAAGATTCAATCAATCGAGTGAATGTATCAGCTATAAACTGTGCAGCATGGGTACATCGGTTCGAGCTGCTACAGTCTAAATCACCGGAAAGTGGGAGAGCGTGGGAAATACAGCCAAGAATTGAAGGCGATGACACGTTAATTTGGGTTGAGAACTGGGCATTGAAGCAAGAGGCTTTGATGCACGAGCGCCACCGACTGCACGATTGGGCCGATTCCAGCAGTGTCATTAACCATTGGTAAGTTCAGTCCTGAGGTCCCGTCCAAGGAGATGACACTTGTCGACCCGACTGAGTTCACTGGTTGGGGGTTCCCAAGTCATACTGTCCGCCTCTTGGTCACTTCCGGTCAGTTGGACAAAAAGAGCTGTCCTGGGCAGACGGTCCTCTGGCATGCGGAATACATAGCCTAACCAGCGTAACCCATGAAGCGTAAGTAATTCAGCTAAAGCAAGAGAGGTCCTTCCTCCTAAAACCATCTGGTGTACCTCAACATTGCTGATCCGATGTTTCCACCAGACCCGATCAATGCTTCGGATACACCGATGGTCAAGCACTGACATCTTACGTATGTCCTCTAAGTGTAGAGGTCACGTGTCTGATACATAAAACAGTATAGATCGCAGTTCCGCAGTGTAAACTCTTTCCATAACAGACAAAACACGTCGGCGCCATAGGTGTCCGAGGTTGGCAAAAGCTGCCCTGGCCTCCCCGATCCGAGAAGTAATCCCACCACCAGCCAATCCACCGGAACTTATACGACCACCCAGATAAATAAATCTATCTATCATGCCGATTGGGCTGTCTGCAAGAATGAGGTTTGGGTTTGATCCCACTCAGTCGTGCAGAACTTTAAACTTAGCAGGTGTGAAGCGCATGCCAAAACGTGGGGCTGGATCATTTAGGCTGCTTAAGACTGTGCAGACTGTTCACCAGGAACTAATCACCTTCTTTGAACAGTGCGGGGTGCAGACCATCCGAGTCAGGTGCCTTGTAGTGTTGAGGGAGTGATGTCCCACGTTGACAGTGGGCTATTGACAATATTCCATTCAGGTGCGCTGGGTTCTTCCAGAGGTTGTGTTGAAACACACCAGTTGAACTGTTCTTCGAAGTGACCAAACCCTCGAGCTGGACGACGATTTTGTGATCAAATTGTCGTTCCATCATTTTCGCATGCCGTTTAGCTGACACTTGTTTTGAAGATCTGTGTGCATCACCATACTTGCTGGTTGCTGGTATGGCGTTTCTGACAGCAATTATATCTACCGATCGAGAGGATACACACGAGGTTTGGGTTTGAACCAACCCAGTCTTGTGGCAGTACTTTACACTTTGCGTATGCCAAACTGTGCACCAGAGTTGTTTACGTTATTTAAAATAGTTTGAATTTTTGAAGGGATATGAACTAAGGAAAGCAATATCGTCCGCGTACTCAATATCTTTGAGCGACCGCCCCGGAAGCATTTCGACCTCTCTAAGTTTCAAAGGCAGATAGAGGAATTCCAAGCAGCACATCAGTAACAAAGCTTAAGAGGAAAGGTGAGACAGCAGCCTTGCCTTACACCACTGGACGTGGTGAATTCAGGCGAAAGCTTGCCGTATACTCGTATGCGCCCACAGGAGTTCGCATACGCTGCCACACACCGCCAGAGCTTCTGATCGTCAACAGAGTTAAAAGCAGCAGCAAAACGAACACAGGACATTTGAAAGAGTGGCACTGTTCAAGAACTTATCTCTAGGTGAAGATATGGTCGATGCGTCCGCGGTAAGGGCCAAACCCAGCTTGATTCTCACGAACCTGCCTCTCTCGATTGTCGAGCAACCTAAGCAAAATGATGCCAGAAAGCACCTTATATGCGACGGATACCAGGCTGGTGTCACGATGGCTTTAGTATGACGTTCTTGCGCTCTTTTTGAAAAGTGGAATGACGATCGAGGAGCTCCACTCGATTGGGATTCTGCCTTCGTTCCAAATCTTCTGCAGTATGGTTGTCAGACTGTTCACCAGGAACTAATCACCTTCTTTGAACAGTGCGGGGTGCAGACCATCCGAGTCAGGTGCCTTGTAGTGTTGAGGGAGTGATGTCCCACGTTGACAGTGGGCTATTGACAATATTCCATTCAGGTGCGCTGGGTTCTTCCAGAGGTTGTGTTGAAACACACCAGTTGAACTGTTCTTCGAAGTGACCAAACCCTCGAGCTGGACGACGATTTTGTGATCAAATTGTCGTTCCATCATTTTCGCATGCCGTTTAGCTGACACTTGTCCGTCATTTTCGCATATCGTTTCACTGACACTCGTCTTCTTTTGACCGGTTCACCGAAACCTGGGCCTTCGAAATCCACCAGCGTCCTCTGTCATTCTTCAAGCTCCTGATTATCTGGTGTTTAAGGGATTGTGTGCACCACCATACTCGCTAGTTGTTGGTATGGCCTTTCTGTCACCAATAAGACCTGCTGACCTCGACGATATCCAGAGTTCATTAAGTCGAGTCAGATGGCTTAGACAAACAGTTCTGAAATCTCAGAGCATAGTTTCTTTAACTCGCTTACATTAAACCTCTAAGCAGTCTTCATCAATCGAATGACTGTAGCTTCCTAGCTAGATAGTCTCGACACCATAAAGCTACTAAAACTTGTCAACGTTGATGAGTGCAGTCATTTTGCATTGGCACACGTATTGCTGAAGGAAAGCAAAGTGATAACCAGGCCCGCACAATAGCACGACCAGAGTCAAGTTGCGTACCCAAGAAGGAACTGCAATCTTCGATTGAGGCTCTCCATCGGTAACTGATAGCCACATGGTCCAATCGAGTCCATGACTGTCATGCGGTTGGCGGCCTCCAAATAACTCGATGTCAGTGTTTGTGTTAGAAGTTTTTACTGGCCGGGAACAGACAACGAATAGCACACAACTGAAGTAGCCCCTCCCCATTAACCGTATGCTGAGCATCAACTCTAAATCTACTACCTAATTATTCAACTTGTGCATTCATATCACCCGCCAGGACTACTGCGTCTGTCCTCCTAGCTGGCCGAAGCAGTTGCGACAGACCTCGATAAAAAACCGTCCTTCTCAGTCTCAGAACTAAGGTCTGACGGGGCATATGTTGATATAGCGAATAAACACCGGTTACCGCATCGGGCTGCATTGATTTTATTTGAGCCAGACAAACACAGCGTTAAGATAACTGTTTACTGGGAACCAGTCCAGTAAGGGATTTTCAGTTTTGTCATGAGTTTCGTGTGCTTATTTTTATACTTACCATATATACTCGTACTGAACCTTGGTATGTACATTTCCGCTCATGCACCCTTGTTCTTAGACAAGTAAAACGTTGCTTATCCTCGAAAACCCGGACTCTGTTCTAACTCGTTCTCGGACACACTCTAAACGTCTCAAGTTTTGGGGCTGAAAGCCGCGGGCCGCGCCGTATATACCAAGAACCATTGCGTCACGATCACCAGATACCCGAAGACTGAAATGTGGAACATCTGAGCTCGTCCTAAGCGGGTTGAGGTGCACGACCGAAGTGGGTCTTGTATGCCTGTGAGAACCTTGTCGATCTGGAGAACACAGACGAAATCGTCCCCATCTTTCAAGATGGAGGCGAAGCACAAGTCTGGTTGGATAAACTCACCACCATCATACTATACTTCGGCATGCGCCTCACATCTTCAAAGCGCAAAGGCGTGCTTTAGAACGTGCTTTAGGCGTGCTCTGAACATGCCCCTTGCAATTCAGGGAGAATCACTGGAGGTTGTGGAGAGCTTTATATACCTCGGTAATTTTATTAGCTGTGACGGAAGTGTCTCATCAAATAAGTGCACGGATCTCAAAGGCAAGAATCTTGTTTGCTAATTTGCGACACTTGTGGCATCAAAAAGACGTACCACTGGGTTTCAAGGGGCGCATGTAGGCTACAGTAAGGACCACGTTGTTGTATAGTTCCAAGACATGGTCTCTGGGGAGAAACGATGTGAGGCGTCTTCAGTTTTCTACCACTGATGTCTAAGAAGCTGTTGTCGGGAGGTGGCTACATATCCGTAACGATGTAATAAGAAGTACGGGTATTTGATTATGCGACGGAAACTTCGTCGCAGGGAACATCCAGCACCATCAACTGAAGTGACTCGGCCATGTGGTAAGCATACTGAAACATAGTCTAACGTGACCAGAGGTGTCTTCCGCAAACTGCGAGGTGGACATATGAGTTGGCAAAAAGTGTGAAAGAGACTACGAATGGTTTCACCATCGTCGTCGTCGTCATCGACAACGTAAAATCAGTGATCACTATTGATACTTCGACCCCGTAAACGAATGGTTCGGATGTTGCTGACGCGGTGTGCCTTTCAGGATGGGGTTCCCGCGACCTCTCCCTGTGCTTGCTCCCCTGTGACAATAAAAGAAATAGCGGCTAATACATGTCAGGAGCGTTAATTCTATCAGTTTCCTTTTAGATTTTTTATTGTGTTTGGAGGTATATGTACCTCCCCTTCACCCACACTTTCCTTTTTACTTTAAGTACAATTTGTCGTTCCACAATGGTGAGGCTCCAGTGTGAACAATAATGTCGCTGTCTCTGATGTTCTTCAACACTCATTACCCCCAGAGGTCAACCGGCGGTTTGCGAGAATACCCCAACCTGACTTAAATCACTGTTCCATAAAGAAAGCAGTTATCTGCCATCTACCGGACGCCACGCCAGCACTTCGTCCAAATGAACCAGCTCTGTATGCTTCTGCCTCGCGGACCTATGTCAAACTCCAGCGTCTCGAGCAACATGTCATACCGTGTCCCGTCTCCTAATCGCCTAGTCGGCACCCACCTTTGTGGTGAAGCCAAGTGGATCGATCCGTATTTGCGCCGATTTCCTGGCTGCATTCAGCGTATGCCTCTTGTATCACTATCATCTATTCCAGGTGCCTGATGATTTGTTCGTTGTCCTGAACTGACGCAGTTACTTCGTCAAGCTCGCTCTGGCTGACACGTGTCTGCAGATCGAAGTTGCACCGAGGTACCGATATCCATGGACCATCAGCACCCACCGAGGTCCTCACAGATCGTTGCCTGTTCTCTCGAGTGGCTAGACGAGTGGATACCACATTCAGCGCAGACAATACGCCGCTTTTGACTTCTTATGATTTGAACTGTGGTTCGAAAGGCAGATATTCACACACGATTGAGATCCAAAACTAGGCAGAAAAGAAACAAGGCGGAAGAACTGCCTGCGAATTTCTTTCATCTGCTCAATCTTGGACACGACAAGGCAGTGTTACAGCAGCCAATGGGACCACCTAACTGTATTTCATGCACTGTCGGAGGTACGGTCATGCAATGAAGGCGAAGACATAAGCAGTTAGTTGATATTGAATCATCCTAGTTGAATAAACTACAGGGTTGGTAAGGAAAACTATCGCGCTTACAGCATAGCACTGATGCCCCATCATAACTGCCCGCGTGGCTTTCATGCCTCTCAGAGTCAACAGCCACTGGTGGACCGAGTACCAGGATCCCCATCCACGTTGGCGCAGTTACCAACCCGGCCAATTTGTGGATTTTCCTCTCGGTTGTTTCTGCTCAGCACGGAGCTGGGCAAAATGAGCTTCGTGGCGTCCCCTTGGTACTCGAAGTAATGCCCTAAACATCGTAACTTATGAAGCCTGATCAGCTCGTCAATCACGGGAGAGTTCCTTATTCCTGAAACTACCTGGCGTACATCAGCAGTTCCAATCTGACGTTCGTATCAAGCTCATATCATATCTTCTCCACGCAGATGCTACCTTTATAATCCAGTATGCGCCGCGATTTTCCGGTGTATACGCACACAGGACGAACTGATATCACGCCAGTTCAGAGATACCGAAAGATGGAAGGAGGTGTCCTGGTCTCCCCGAAGTATGTCCAGCCTATTCACAGGACCTTATGCAACTTCACAGGTAAATAAATTTGTCTGCCATTAGGACTGGCTGACCTGTAAGCGTCAGGACTTCGTGTTATATAATCCAATCTTGTAGCAACATTTTGCGGTCCCCAGGTATAAAGCGCATTCACGATTGTTCAGCAGGATATTTTTTATATTTGAAATGGTTTGTTTCTGTGGGGGCTCCTTGGCCGCACAATGCTCTTGGCTGCAAAACCTTTTACGGATTCACGGATTGATACACAGGAGCGAGGCTTTTGCCCAAGTTTCCCGGGTCGGTTTTGTTCTTGTCGTTCACCTGAAAGGCACAAGTGAAAAAAGGGTGTAGCACTGCTCTTTAAGTTCTCAGCGCGGGGCAGTATGTTTGCCAGCGCGAGGACTCGCGTAAATAAGTGTCCAATAGTGTTTTGAACTGAGTTCTAGAGGGAGCGTGGACAACCGTCTCAGGAAGGTTATTCCATGCAGCAACTACCCGAAATGAGAAAAAAGTTTGCCTAATGAAGGTGTGCGCTCTGAGCTTAAAAATCTTCTTACCGTGTCCCCGCCGTGTTTGCTGGGTCAACGGTGAAAAACCTGTTGGCCAAGCCTTGTTCAAACAGGGCGCAAGTAAGAATTAAGTCCCCTCGGAGGCGACGATACTCCAAGGGAAAGAGGTCGAGCACCACGAGACGCGTTTCGTAGTCCATGGACTTGAGACCGGCAACCATTTTCGTAGCAGCTCGCTGGACACGCTCAATGAGGATTACGTCTTTCGTGCGTCCTGAGTGGACAACCGGGTTGGCATATTCAAGGAGCGGTCTGACATAGGCCCCATAGAGTATTTGGAAGTCCGTGCGAGTAATACGAGAGAAGGTACGCCGAATCACCCGTAGAACAGCGAATGCCTTCTGAGAACAGCGAATGCCTTTGAGTGGAATAAGATTTTTTGCGCCGAAATGTTGCATTTTGTTGCGTGTGTGAGTGAATCAAAACTCACTCAAATCTACCTGCATATTTTCGCAACTCACCAAACTTCACTGTCCACTGAAACGATCATACCCCCAGCGGAAAAATTCTGGTGGAAAACTTTCCTACCATCAGTGAGACGCAGGGATGCCTAGATGGGTCCAAAAGTTCGGACTGCTATTCTGGACTCGATTGCTTGCCTGTTTTAGCCCATCAGGGACACGTGGCTTTCGGAAATTCAGCTCCATTGTGAGAATACTCAGCGCCGCTTTTGTGTAATCAAATCTATCAAAGAATGTCCGGGGAACATTCTGACCACCTAGGCTTGGCAAGAGAACGGTGAGATTCCCTATAAAGCAGCAGTAGAAGTGCGAAAAATTCCAACGTATATGCCGGAGAAAACGGACGAGAAACCAACGGAACACCAGCGGAAACTCCGCGAAGTAAAAGCGAAACCGCTTCAGACTGAATATCTTGGACATTCGGGCCACCCACATACCGAATCCAAGAAAATGATTGGTTCAGATGAACGGCATCACGACTGCTTATAAGGCCGCACACTAGAAGCACATCCAAATTATTTTCGCCGGAACTATAGGGTTTTCGAGGTTGTGACTTTTACGGGGAATAAGTCTAATCCATTTACACTTGTAGCTGGTATGTTGCTCATAGCACTTTGTTTAAGTGAGCGAAATTTCAAGGTCACGGACCATCACAGATTCGCATTTTGCTACCGGTTTACGTGAGATAAAACACGAAATCGCGCCATACCATAGTCTGGCGTTCTTTAAGAATAAAATAACATCTAAAGAATATACAATGCAAATTCCACCCAGGAAAATCGGTCCTCAAAGTTTATACTCCCCGGATTTAACAAACGAGATAATTTTGTTCAGTGAACGCCATCACAACACTCTTTCTTCCATCAAGTATAACATTGTCAAAAAACAGCAGGAATTGTGCAATGGAGATGCGAGGGCCATAACTCATAACTGTGTTCAGTATCGCCTACCTTCGCTACTTATCGTAACTTCTAGGCCCGTGTCCATGTGTGACGCTGATTATGAGGCCTCACCTATACACGGCAACCTAATTTAATGGCCAACGACTGTCCCTCGCGCACACCTGTACGCGATGTCGCTTATCTCTGCTACCTACAGTAAACACCAGGCCAGAATCTATGTGGGCCAGTGAAAATAAGGCCTCAATTATGCGTGGTATCCTAATCTAATGCCCAACGTGGGTCTGTCATACTCATGACTGCAGTCGATATCGCCTACCTTGGATACTTATGGTAATTGCTAGGCCTGCGTCTATGTGCAACGCCAAATATGAGGCCTCAACTAGGCTCAGCAGCTAACCCGAAGGCCAACGACTGCCCGTCAAGCCCAGAACCGTACTCAAGGTTGCCTGCCGTGGCAACCTTATAGTAACTGAAGGGCCTGTACACACCCTCGTAACCGACTGATGCCCCATTTATACATAATAGACCAATCCAACGACTAACGGCGGTCTTCCATATCCATAAAGGACGCGATGTACGTCCCAAAAAAACCAGCAAGCAGTCGGACGAGCCGTAAACTACCCAAAAGGATCCGGCGTCTTCTGAAAAAGAGGTCACAACTATTTTTCAAAAAGTTGACTACAGGAGACACAGAAGACGAGCTGGCATTTCGTAAAATGCGGAACCGCTGTAAATCGGAAATCCGCCAATGGAACATACGAAAACAAGCCACCATTCTAGACCTCGCCCGGAAGAACAGAAATGTGCTGTTCAAATACATGCGGCATCGCCGAAGAAACAAACCATCCGCGTTCTCCCTGAGGGACAGGAACGGGGAACCCACGAGTGACCCAATAGTGGTATCTGAGTTCTACAGAGATCACTATGCAGGTCTGTATTCAGTCCCAGCGTCCTCGTCACATCCAACCTTGTCAAGGCGTACCTACGAACGGCCTCTAACCGACTTGGTATTCACGGTGGAGGACATTCGTCAACTCCTGCACAAGATCAACCCATTCTGCGCGTTGGGGCCCGACGAAGTCCACCCAAGGATCCTGAAGGAAACGTCGTACACACTGGCAACTCATTTCCATCTGCTGTTTCGTCAGTCGCTTGACGAAGGCCACCTTCCCTCTGTTTGGAAGGAAGCGATTGTCACGCCAATCTACAAAACTGGTGACCGACTATCGCCTGGCAGCTACAGGCCTATAAGCCTCACTAGCGTGCCATGCAAGGTGATGGAACGCATTCTGAAGCGAGCCATTCTAGATCACCTTACTTCCAACAACTTGATTTCTCAAGCTCAACACGGATTTCTCCCAAACCGTTCCTGCGTGACGAACATGCTCGTATTTATGGACAGCTTAACCCAAGCCAAGGACGAGGGACTCATATCGGATGCCATATTTTTCGACTTTTCAAAAGCATTTGATCGAGTCCCACACGTCCCTCTGCTCCACAAACTCGAGTCTTACGGGATTCAAGGGAAAATCCTACACTGGATCAAGGCATTCCTATCAGACAGATCATTCCGAGTGAAAGTAGGCTCGACCTACTCTTCTGCGGCGCCGGTCTCCATTGGAGTTCCTCAGGGCTCCGTTTTGGGACCTTTGCTGTTTCTGATATACGTCAATGACCTTCCAGATGTTCTTTCAAGTCCATGTCTACTTTTTGCGGACGACTTGAAATCGTGGAGTTCCAATGCCAGTGCCCTCCAAATTGATGTAGACGCCGCAAAGCAGTGGTCGTTGGACTGGCACCTTCCTCTGAATGACGAAAAGTGCGTCCATATGTCATTTGGAGGAGACTCAGCGAACTCCTTTGTCATGCATGGTGAGAAAGGACCAGAAGACATCACGAGGATAGATGCCAAAAAAGATTTGGGTATCTGGCTCTCTCCAAACCTGTCCTTCTCACTGCACCTTGAGAAATCGGCTCAGAAGGCATTCGCTGTTCTACGGATGATTCGGCGTACCTTCTCTCGTATTACTCGCACGGACTTCCAAATACTCTATGGGGCCTATGTCAGACCGCTCCTTGAATATGCCAACCCGGTTGTCTACTCAGGACGCACGAAAGACGTAATCCTCATTGAGCGTGTCCAGCGAGCTGCTACGAAAATGGTTGCCGGTCTCAAGTCCATGGACTACGAAACGCGTCTCGTGGTGCTCGACCTCTTTCCCTTGGAGTATCGTCGCCTCCGAGGGGACTTAATTCTTACTTACGCCCTGTTTGAACAAGGCTTGGCCAACAGGTTTTTCACCGTTGACCCAGCAAACACACGGCGGGGACACGGTAAGAAGATTTTTAAGCTCAGAGCGCACACCTTCATTAGGCAAACTTTTTTCTCATTTCGGGTAGTTGCTGCGTGGAATAACCTTCCTGAGACGGTTGTCCACGCTCCCTCTAGAACTCAGTTCAAAACACTATTAGACACTTATTTACGCGAGTCCTCGCGCTGGCAAACATACTGCCCCGCGCTGAGAACTTAAAGAGCAGTGCTACACCCTTTTTTCACTTGTGCCTTTCAGGTGAACGACAGCTGCTGAACGACAAGAACAAAACCGACCCGGGAAACTTGGGCAAAAGCCTCGCTCCTGTGTATCAATCCGTGAATCCGTGAATCCGTGTCTTAACCCCATGCCTAAAAAATACACAACCACCTTTAAAAAATCATGTTCCTATCTGTAGGTTGTATCGGTGCAAAAGTAACTTGTGGTCAATCCAGTCCTCCGTTTCAGGAATCCGCTTTTACTCGACAGGATTTCTGAAAGGAAAAATGTATAATCAATTACGACTCGTACACTCTCCGTACACATCCTTTAAATTATATAATTAAACAAAGTTGTAGTGGCTAACTCACCAAGTGCTTACAAAACCCCTTTGTCCACAGTTCCAAATAGGTGTCCACGCTGAGGCTGGAGTCTTACTGTTATAAGGGTAAACCCACCACTTGCTCAAATAGTCCCGTGTGTACATCGATTATTCAATAGCGTTATTCGGCAACCATATGCATTATTGAGCGCAAAGAATTTAAAGCTAAAGAGGGGTGTATATGTGTCAGCCGGAGACCAAGTGGTATAGACTTGAGCCCTGGGACCCAAGGAACACGTGCGTCATCATTCGTGCACCCATGGATGCAGGGGTAACGAAGACCTATTGAGTGGGCGGGTACTTGGTGTCAAGTCTGCTCAATACCCGACAATACCCGGTTTGGACGGCCTGTCTGCTGTTATCCACCCTACCTGGTCAGCGATTTACATCCCCAGAGATCCCCAAACGAACCAGAAAAATACGCGTTATCTTACATTGGCTTCATCCTTCCTCTGCACATTCCCTTGGACAACTCAAAAACCCCGCCACTCACAGAACTGCACATCCCAGCCCAATCATCTCAAACATGACGTCCGTTACGGGGCTGTCCAGAAACCGAAGTACGGCAGCGCAATGATGGCACGGCACTGCCATACTCTGTTTGATAGCACACCCGCAACACCTACCCTTGACTATACCTTCTCGCTAACTCGGCCCGCTAGCTAAAACTACGAACAAACTCATGCTTTATTCTGGATGTTATCTTATGATCATGCCACCCACCAGTTGTGAATAAACTTAATTGGCATTCCCTTGCACCGTGAATGCAGGGTGCATACCAAATGACGGGATGACTTTGGTCAGTTCATTCAAAAATAACTGCACATTTTCCTCCTCTTCGGTGATTGGAACGACGTCTGCATGGTCTGACAAGGTTTTCGTCAAATATTTGAGAACCGGGGTCCAGAAGACGTTAGTTAGTCAGGGAGTATGACCAATTTTGGTCGCTTTTTATTCCGGGCCGCAGGCTAACTCACATCATGCTGTCTTCTAGAAGTTTGGGACTTTTCCTGTTTCGTGTGCTGGAGGTAGACACGGATGACTTATTGCCTCGTCTGAATGACAGAAATGAAACACCTTGCGTCCTCAATGGACCCAAGGATATCCTTGATCCATGCTAGTCTTAATTTGTGACGGTTTCTTGGCGAAGCCTAACTACAATGATAACCCTAAACGACTCATCCAAGATGTTCATGTACGAGGCTGTCCACGGACCCAAGTACGGCGTTGCGATGACGGTACCGCGAATACCAAACCTAGTTTGATGGATTGCCCGTAGTTCACCATATCCGCAATATTTACCGGATGAGGGTGTTACGAGTACCAACAAGACGGCCTCAATCCGTTTAATCTGTGCCAGGACTTGAAAGTACTGGCCACCTTATTGTGCTGTATGCTTGTTCTGTCCATAAACACACTAATTCTACCAACGTCACTATCGATGGTTCCGTATAGCCTTGCGCCTGATATAGCGTGTGCTGACCATCATAAAAAAATTACTAGCTGTGACGTATTCCTTGGCGCGGTTTTGCAGAACACCTGCCACAACGATAGGAGACTTTTTCATACACGGGTCGGTAAAAGCTGCTCAATCTTAAGTTTGCGTCGACATAGAGGGCGAACTTATTGTTCTTGCCATTTCGAGATTATTTCTAAATGCAGTACAAAAGAAAACACGTGAAGAAATCTCAAAATTTCCCATCGCCATCAGGGAGACAACACGCGAAGCAATTGGCAGCCATTAAAATACAAATTCCGCGCCCATGGTGGACCTGGATTACCTTCAAACCACTTCCAACAAAACTGTGCCTGCATGGATAGATCTCAAGGGACCGAATAAATGCCACCAAATGCTGAAATTTTATGCCAGTGTTTTCCTCCTCCGAACCATTGTTTCAGAGAAATTTTGGGTGTGCATCTAAGGCTCAGCGCTTATATATGCACTCACTCAATTATAACGGTGCAAATAGTTGCATGGGGGGTTTCCGGTGTGGCCTGAATCCAGAGATTCTCATCGAATGCAAACTTACTGGAGATTTGCTGACCGTTAGTCTCCAACGAAAGCCGGTCATTTGAGCACGGATTCACGGGTTCACACACAGAATCGAGGGTTTCGCCCAAATTTCCCGGGTCGGTTTTGCCCTTACCGTTCAGCGGATACCGTTCGCCTGAAGGGCACAAGCGAACAAACGGTGTAGCACTGTTCTTTACGTTCCCGGCGGGGCAGTATGCCTGCCAGCGCGAAGACTCGCATAAAAGTGTCTAATAGTGCTTTGAACTGGGTTCTAGAAGGAGCTTGGATAACCGTCTCAGGAAGGTTGTTCCACGCAGCAACTACCCGAAATGAGAAAAATTTTGCCTGATGAAAGGGTGCACTCTGAGCCTGGAAATCTTCTTAGCATGTTCCCGCCTTGTGTTTGCTGGGTCAACGGTGAAACACCTGTTTGCCAAACCTTGTTCAACCAGGGCACAAGTCTCTTTGGAGACCACGATACTCCAGGGACAGAGGTCAAGAAAAACGAGACGCGTTTCATAGCCCACGGATTTAAGACCGACAACCATTTTCATAGCAACTCGCTGGATACGCTCAATAAGAGTTACGTCCTTCGTGTGTCCTGAGTAGACAACTTGGTTAGCATATTCCAGAAGCGGTCCGACGTAGACCTCATAGAGTTTGGAAGTCCAAGCGATGAATAAGGGAGAAGGTGCGCCGAATCATCCTTAGAACGACGAATACCTTTTGGGCCGATTTCCTATGGTGCAGTGAGAAAGACATGTTTGAAGAGAGCCAGATACCCAAATCTTTTTTGGCATCTATCCTCGCGATATCTTCTGTTTAATTCTCGCCATGCACGACACAGGCGTTCACTGAGTCTCCTCCGAATGACATATGGACGCACTTTTCATCATTCAGAGGAAGGTGCCAGTCCAACGACTACTGCATTGCAGCGTCTACATCCACTTAGAGGGCAGTGGCTTTGGAACTCCACGGTTTCAAGTCTTCCGCAAAAAGTGGACATGAACTTGCAAAAACGTTGACGTATATCAGAAACAGCAGTGGTCCCAAAACGGAGCCTTGAGGAACTCCGATGGAGACGGGCGCTAAATAGGAGTAAGTCGAGTCTACTTTCACTCGGAATGTTCTGTCTGATAAGAACGCCTTAATCCAGCGTTGAATTTTCATTTGAATCGTGTAAGACTCGAGATTGTGGAGCGGCGAGCCGTGTGAGACCCGACAGAATGCTTTTGAGAAGTCGAAAAATGTGGTATCCAATATGAGTCCCTTGGCTTGGGTTATTTAATACGAGCATGTTCGTCACGTAGGAACGGTTTTGGAGGAATCCGCGTTGAACTGGAGATATGAATCTGTTGCTAGTAAGGTAATCTAGGATGAATCGATTCAGCATGCAATCCCTCACCTTGCACGTCACGCTAGTGAGGCTTATAGGCCTGTAGCTGCAGGACGATAGTCGGTCACACGTTTAGTAGGTTAGCGTGACAATTGTTTGGTTCCAAGCATGTAGAAGGTAGCCTTTGGCAAGCGACTGACGAAACACCAAGTAGAAATGTTTTTTTCCAGTGTGAACGACGTCCCTTTCAGGATCCTTATATGGGTCTCATCGGGCCACAACGCGCAGAACGGGTTGATCTTGCGCAAGAGTTGACGAAAGTCCTCCACCGTGAGGACCGAGTCAGTTAGATGCCGTTCGTAGTTACGCCTTGACAAGATGACGGTAACGCAATTCAGTTCTGATTTTTTCTCAGACGGTGTCGCTGCCGCTGAACTGGAAGGACTCCACGACACTCCTTCTGATGTAGAACAAAGACCACACGAAAACCTGAGAAGGTTTGATACATGTTTTGTCATCAATGTAATCGCACCAGACGTATCGGGAGTTTGGGCTCAGTATACCAACAATTGTAACCGTCCGGACACCCAATGCCAATTACATTCCTTGGAAATGTCTGTGAAAGGTCTGCTTGATACGCAACCCTTTGTTGTCAAGGTTCAAAGTGGTGTGGTAATTTCACCTAGCTTTTTAGGCCAAATTACAGTGAGAAGTACATCCATTAAAACAATCCGGCTGATTCCTCCCCAAGCTGCTACCAGAATTAGTCTGAATGATGCCTAATCCCGCCAGCTACCGGCTTGGAACTTATATTTCTAAATCAACCGGCCTATGCGTAATGCCGTACAAGATAGAGTGGCTCCAAAGAGCTGAACCATCAAAGCTAATTCATCATCATCATCAACAGCATAACATCAGTGTTCAGCACTGATGTGTCACTGACGTACAACCATGATGTACTTGAAAGCCTTATCGTAAAGGAAAGAATAATGCTGGACGAGGAAGGGAACTGGTGCTGGCTTACTGCCCTCATTCCGAGGTGCCTACCCTCCAGACATTCGCTCAGGCAATCCGGGTGAAAACTGACAACACGTACGCAACTGACATCGGTTGACATCCATATCTTGTAGTGTCCCCAACCAGGCGCACTGGGGATCACGCGGTTCCCATCCTGGAAGGCGAGTAGCACCGACAGCACCCAAGCGTTTCGTAATCTCTTTCATACCTCTCTGCCAGGTCAAAGGTTGGCCACCTCTGTGCTTACGCCACTCTGAATTGGGCATGGAAAACAGCACTCTCTTCGGCAAACGATGGTTAGGCATACGCAACACATGTCCCAACTAACGCAGCTTCTGGTGCTGGACACATTCTTCAATGTTAGTACTCGTTGAACAACCGAAAACTCGCTTTCTAATAGCCTCGTTACGGATACACCGACACCAACCCACACGAGCTATGGTTCTGAGATGGCGATTGTCGAACATCTGAAGACGTCTCAGTTCCGCTGCTCGAACAGGCCAAGTCTCACAGCCATACAACAAAGTAGCCCGCACTGTAGCTTGATACACACGTCCCTTGATATTCAGGGACACACCACTTTGACGCCATAGGTGTCTCAAATTGGCAAACGCGACCCGAGCCTTACAGGTTCGCGCATTGACCTAATCTGCCACACTACAATCAGGACTAATGCAACTTCCAAGGTACGTAAAACGCTCCAAAATTTCCAGTATCTCTCCCTGGATTTTAAGTGGCACATTCAGTGACTGCAAGTCCACGAGGGGGATCTTGCATTTTGTGGGTTAAAAGTGCATACCAACGAACGGGATGACGTTGATTAGTTTATCCAGAAGCATTTGCGCCTTCTCCTCCTCTTTGAACAAGAGAACAATGTTGTCTGCGCACTCCAGGGCGACCAGGTTTCCTTCCCAGGCTATTTGAACACTAGGGTTTTGGGGACTTTCCAGCGTTCGTTTCAGTATCTCACCGATCACGAAGTTGAAAAGGAATGGGGAGAATAGTCATCCCTAAGGAACACCGCTTTGTGTACGGAAGCTTCTGGGAAGCTCTCCGTACAACCATGACACTTACAATCCGACTCAGTGTTTTCTCAAGCTGCGTTTTCTTCCAGGCCTCATTCCCCGACGATAGTAGCTAAAGAATCTAATTTCAAGAATCTTTGGCCCGCTCACCCCTCAAAATATTTTACAACAATGTAGCCATGTGCTTCAAAGCCAACATTCTCAAGATGAGAAGTTGGAACTCTGGCTCAACTTCGGGGAAGATCTTATCTGTGCTGCCTCAGAAGAAGAACATTCGCAAGGATACTGAACAGTGAAGCCTGTGTTTGTATGCCCAATCTGACAAATGACAGGCCTTGGAAAGAAGATAACCACTCAAGACTAAATCAGAATCAGCCTGTGTCACTGTAGGTGAGGTTCAGTGGACAGCTCAAAAGCCTTCCAGGTCGATCGGAGAAGCGAGATTCGTCCGCGGTTAAATGAACTGGCGATTTTGGGGGACAGGTGGCATGGATGAGCTGTCTATTTGTTCGGCTGTTCGCCAAGCTTCGCAGCTGAATTGAAAACTTTCGCCACCACTCAAGGTGACATTATATGTGCAGGCTTAATTAGGTAAATTCCTCCTCTTCCGCCTATGCATATATGGTTTCGAAACAGTATCTAGGAGCAACAAAATTACTGTTTGTTCGTGAAGTGGCTCCGGTTCGACCTGATTGGTCAGCTTTGACTTCAGTTTGCTTTATGTTCTCTTGTCTCTTCTTTGGGTGTCTTACGAGAGGTTTTTGTAAGCTTCGTTATATGCCCCAAAAATGATTTCCCAGGAAACCTCGTGCGAAAATCCATACAAACCCACGCCAGGCAGCCTTGTCAACCCAACCAAAATAGCGAATGGTCATATATACGTATACCAAGAATATTCCTGAAGTGACCAAGCGACACCTGCAAATAACGGTCGCCTCCAGTCCTGTAAGCGAACTTAGTGGAACCGACCCGAAACCGAATGGATGACTGGGTGCAATGAAGAAGGCAATGTCTTATACAACCTTCAACGTAACGTGTGCGAGAAGCAGTATGCCGGTTAGACTGGACGAAGACGTGGCCCAGTTTGAAGCGGCGTGGTCCTCCCCAAGACAATAGTTCAACAAACACATGGACATTGAGTAAGTCTACAGACTACTACCATCAGAGGCACTGCATATCTGTTGGAGGCTTAACCACGCAGAGAACCAAGCAACGACGACCAACGGACCAATCAAACCAAAAGAAGACCACCAAGAATAGGTCACGCAATCAACCAGTCGGTTTCGGGGAGAAGCAAGAAGGAGGCCTATTAGTCATAATGAAGGATCAAAACCGCCAAATTAAAGTCATCTAACGAACATACTTGATGTGGCAAATCAGAACACAGCACAAATTATCCACAAAGCTGGCTCAGCGATTCAGTGGAAGTCACCTTGTAACCAGGTAGACATCGTCGTTCTATTAGATAAGGTCTGGAAACTGCAGGAGCACCTTTTGCGCACCCATACCCGCACGACGATGTCATTCCGACTGGTTATTGAACGTCTGCTATTCAACCACTGCGCTCGGCAAACAGACTATCAACTAGTCTTCGCCAAACCTTCTTGGTGTGAGCTTCCCGCAACTTGCCCCATATATGCAAGGCTTATAGTCGACCTAAAAATGCTTTGGTATTAGGTTAACTACCGTGGCAGGCCTTACAATATAAGACCGACCAACAACAGGATGTACCACTACGCCGTCACACAGACGGGAGCACCAGCCGCCAATAGAGCTGCACTTGAATGGTCGCCTTCCCCCACGTTGGAATTATAGGGTTTTAGTGCTCTCCCAATTACCCTTATCCTAGAGAGCTACGAACATCCACATGGGCGTTTCTTAAAAGCCGCTAACCACCATGTAAAGTCTGAAACCTTTTCACGCTTTACGGTTTTTCTGAATACGCATGCTCAAACTCTTTCGTATTTAGTAATGGGCTATCCCATCTAGCTCTGATAGCCTTTCTTCACCCACTGAAGCCCTTCCAGTGTTTGGATTTTGGCTACAGGCCCGCATAAAATGGTTAAAATGTCTTCATGGGCTGATAACCCCATAATTTTAGACTGTTAGTTTTTTAACATCAAGCGGTGCAGCATCTACTTCGTCCGCCGTTGTCAAACATTTTGCGGTGAGTGATCGACAGTGGAACACCAAAATCTCCTACATTTAAAAAAGCGTGACTCTTAAGTCAGCCGATACTGAGCCACCCCAAACACCGTTTCCACTCCAAAAGCAGCGCGGCTGGTCGTTGACATTGTCTTTGGTATCGAACTTCTCTGTGGAGTTTTCGAAGTGCTAAATATTACTGAAGTGTGTCTGGCCTGACTGCACGTTTCAGCAGAGTCAGTAACCTGCGGTCTGGATAGGGCTGGTGGTGTCTCAAGGCCACATGAACCGTATGTTCGGATGGTATAAAAACCGATGCGGAGATACAAATGGTCATTCCTCGCTTGCTAAGCTTGCTGTTCGGGTGCACACGACATGGCGAAGGCGACCAGCACGGTGGCTACTGTGCGGCCGGTGCCGACTCTTCTTCTGGTATAATGTCTTGTAGGCTCACCGAATATCTCGTCAGATGAACGCAATATAACTAGACAGATGATGACAGAATGATGTCTCCTGTGAGTGCTGTCCGAACGATTGTGGTAGATAAGAATAAATCACAGCTTTGTAGCCTGAGGACAGCGATGCCCGACGCCGCTGTTATTTTTTGTTCTTTCCATGTAATTCAGAGCTTCAAAGCTAGGGTTAACAAGCTTAGGGAAGTGACTCATTCGGATAAAAAAGTTTTGTTTGCCTGGTCTAAGAGAATGGTGCATTGTAGGGAAGTGAGGGAGTTCGAGGTCTATGCCACCAGCATAAGAAGCCGGAAAGAGGAGTTCTGGTCGTATCTCAGTGAGCATGCTGTGACCCTCGGTAATGAAACCACTAATAGGGTCGAATCTGCTAACAGGTACAATAGGTGGAAACTTACTGAGTCCTCCTCCTTGCTCACCTGTGTGCAAGCCATAAGCAACAGGAATGCCTGAGTGCAATGCGACCATTGTCACGTGTGGCCGCTTTGCAATTGCATTGGCTGCTCGCCGGACAGACCGACGTTCCTTTGCCCACTGGGCGACCAGCATAACCGGATTACGGAGTGAGTTCCCTAGGTAAATACGCTTAGGAAAACGAAGGTAAGTTTTGCTTACTATTTATGTCCACTAATTGTTTTCCCATATATTTTCCAGGTACAACTGCGAAACACATTTCTGATGATTCTGCAATTTGCTTGCAATCGGTCATAATAGAATTATGTTTCCAACCAAATGGCTTCATACTTTCGAACAATGCAAGCGTCACGGCAACCAAGGCATCCAGGCCCTGTGTTGAAGACAAGCTTGCGTGGGTGAAGAAAGGGGGCGCAATTCATTTGTTTCGTATGTACCTTTAGCTTGTGCCCGAAACATAGTGCTTCCTAGTTAGTTAACGTAGGATCCCCTCCAGCATCAAATGTTTAGTATTATACGTTGGAGCCCCGCAGCTTACCTGTGGCCGAGGCACTCTATCCGGTGCTTCGGTTCTTCACTTCAAATCTTCATTGTAAACTCTTGAAAAATTATTGTTAGTCAATGTTATTCTAGGATACAGGTGCACGGTTGACTTGGGATCTCGTTCGCTGTTCCTTATATGGCACGTAGAATCGCCAATGCATGCCTTGAAAGCAGGAGAGACGGGAGATTCTCTGAAGGTAGGGGTTCAGAGCAATGTATGTGGAATGCTTTCCAGCCAATATTTAGTTATCAGGGTTCCGCGGCAACCCTCCGGACATAAATGAACGAGCAATGCTCAGTGAATACCTTACTACTTGCTCATTCTTCAGGGTTTACAAATAATTGGTAAACCTTTCCCTATATGTACACGATCCTTCATGTTAAAGGGTCAACAAAAGTAGAGAAATGGTGAGCAGCTCTGGCCTGACCGCAGGCGCTACCGTTGATCCCATGGCTGCGAAGGATGCAACGATAGTTCCGTTATTATTACCCAGAGTTATGAAGGTAAATGAAAATACAAGTTCTGGTAGACACTGAACACAGTTCGCATGATACATGGCCTTCGAGGTGTGTTTTCGTGGTTACCTCTACAATTACACGTGTGCTAATCGTTTGCATCGCACAGGTAACTGTGTCATCACTAGTGATCCATGCTACGTGAAAACAGTGAACATAACGGAAGTTACTAGCAAATGTGGGATACTCTAATGAATCACCTTTTTGTTAACGACATTAAGTACAAACATCAGCTTCCTTTTGTCATATCGTTATTATTTGGGGACAACATGGACGACTACACTTGTCACAAGGAAGCCACGTTTAAATACTGGGAATTGCATACTATCTGCCTTCATCACATTTAAAAACCTGTTGCCAATGTAAATTTTTATCAGATAAAACCGCATTATAACGCTCTGCTTCGTTCAAGAGGTTCAATCATAAACCTCAAATTCGCCATCTTGCCATTTTTGAATGTTCCCGCCATAGAGATTTCAGCCAATCAGATTGAGGATGACGCCGCAAGACACTTGATCGCACGTTTCATTGATATTTTGCTCCTAGCTGTTTGATTAAGCGAGTGAACTTTCAAGGTCACCAAAAACCTATATATGTGAAGCTATTAGGTTACTAATAAATCATGAGCCTGAAATGTTTCAAGGCTCAATGGTTCGCGGTGTTCTTAAGATAGGATATGAATTCCACGTAAATTTTAGTGCGAATTCCACAAAGACAGATACCCGATCAACTTCGCCGTCCGTTCTACTCGTTTGGTGTGACGAATTAGAAGAATTGGTTCACGGGAATCTGTTATTTGCGACAGTCGGATTGCGTCCAGCAAAAAGTGTTTAAAAATTGATGCATCATGCAAAATGAAGGCCACTGTGCAGCACTCAAATACTGTTGCATCTATCAGGTGTGCGCAGATATTCGGAAGTTAATTTGGTATTCTCCGATTATTTAACTACGAGCTGTTGCCAGTTTAATGAAAGATCCGCTGTAGAAAAAACGTGACCTAATTCATTTTGTCAGTGATGGTCATTACTCATAATGACCGCATGTGTTGTCGCCTTCCTTGGCCGATTATCGTGACTGCTGGGCTCATGCATATTCGTGCCGCCGATGACGATGAGCTATCTATTCGTGATAGCCTAATGAAATATCCAACGGCAGCTTTTCATCATGATAATCATATGCGTTTCCGCTTGGCCTTGTCCGCGCCTGAAAATTAGAAAACCACAATTGGCGAAGTGTATTTTGATTTATTTGAGGCACCGGTACAAGAGTAATGGGTAGGCACCTGGATTCGCTTATCGTGGATTATGATAAACGAAAGATGATGAAAGATTTGCGTTCCGTTTAAGCACGTTCATAACTTCAGTAAAGGTGTTCAAACGTGTTATTTTTATAAAAGCCCCCTTACTCCTTGTGCAGTTAGTTTCGTTGTCCAAAGTGAAGAATTATTATGTACGCTGACGTTGCATTATCGAGATTTAGCAATCATAGTCACCACTGGAGGCAGTGAAGTTGAAGCTAAAGAGCAGTGCCTAAAAGGCGGTCGTAAGATCAGGTAGCATCAAAATGAGTCCCGGGATTCAGAAACAGAATGCGTTTTCAAATTTAAAACCACAGGTGCAGCCGTATCATAGTATTTCCACTCATATTCACATCCACAACCATACCTAAACTATCCACTTACATAGAAGAATAAGACAGCCACTCCTCGTACGATCTCACTGGGAGTTTTAAGGTCTAACGCGTTTGAACGAGGAACAAATATTCTTCGAACAAACTCCAGGATACCTACACCGCCATAATAACACCACTTCCGTCTTCGTCCTCCCAGAGGTCGATAGGCCATGACCATCCATTTTCGACCCCCTCACTGCGCCTTGCCTGTATGTCCACATATGTCACAACTGGTCGGCCCATTTCTAAAAACCCACTAACTCTTTCGGTACCATATCCCTTCCTTCCCCCATGGTGGCATGGATGACAACTCTACCCCGAGATGCATGCTCTCCTGCCCTACCGCATGCTGAGCCTCATACTTCATCTTCTGCTGCCGCTCCAGACCATGCATTCGTCTGTTCACAGTGACATGTGCACGTCGATTGGCCATGAACATACACCCAGTTATCCCTACCTGATGGGCGAACAGAGATCCCTTCCCGGGTCCCTTGTTGCCAAACCTCACCGTGGACGACACTGAAATATTCCTTAGTAGAGTTAGCTCACTTTCGAATATCCCATCAACATCAACAATATACGCAAAAAAATGAAAAGAAAATAGATTTTGTCGAACGTCTGCGTAACTAGCTACCCCTGCCCTGGTTGTAGCAGATATTACGGAAGTTCCCTTTATCAATCAACAACCAATTGTGGCAGAATAAAATACTGTCTCATTTGTAGGCTATCACAGGCTAAGTCAATGTACGCGGTGTGCCGTCCCGGCGCATTCAGCTCTTCAAAGCATACACCCGTTCACATGGGCTGTAACCGCGCTATGCTGAGGACACCGCACTCTCCGAAACTACAGCGCGACCGTGCCTTGTCCCTGTACGCTTTGAACCACTAATTCGTCTAGACTCGTCCAACTTCCACAATTATTTGGCACAACCTTCTACGCAACACGCGCTATCAAAAAACCATCCTTGCCCCTAACCGGCAACTTATCATCCGCTGAATCACCCTCGCCCACTTTCTATAAGGACGTTGTCAAACCGTTCCAGAAACTGTCTGTGATGACGTCCGGAAACCGTCCTTGCCCTAGCGCGCTCTAATACATGATATCCCTACTCTCCAAATGTCTTACAGCTCATCAGCCGTTCACACAAACAACCTAGCAAGGTAAGTACCCCTCAGACACGACTTCGGGACAGTTCAATCACGAATTCGACCATGCTGCCCAGATTTATGGACGATTTAACAACCAGCTATGAGAGCGGTACACTAGTTAGTTGACACATGTTCCCCATTTATATATGAATACATCCGGATATCGCTATTCCCTACCATCTCCATCTAAATGTCGATTACCGATTTTGCGTCAAATAGTTTATGCTTGCTAATATATTTGGTAATTGCAAACATTCTTGACCACCCGCCATTTCGGGGCACAGTCTAACTGATATCTTACAGCCCTATAGAAAACCGGTTTTGACATTTTTCGATTTTGAGTCCTCAAGCATGATACGGCTTTCTTATTACCTTGTTCAAATGACCGCAATGATCTACCCCGCTCTCTTAAGCGACCGAAGAATACCCTCGGTCCATGTTGATTCCAATTTGTCGCCATTTCTTTCCAGCCTTAGCTACTCCCGCAACCTCAGAAGACTCACCCAATATGTTCACGTACGGAGCTGTTCATACAACGTCGCGTTGACGTTACCGCGGCTGCCTTGCCCAGTCGGATAACTTTCACCACATTTCATAATCATTGCCGCCAGCATGACATTCATGAACAGCATTGATGCTGCGATGCCCTACAGTGAAAAAAAATAACAGTTGAGGGTGAGGGCACTTACTGCTAGCTTACTACAGTCATTCCAAAGCAACTACAACCCCACAACACTCATTCAGGCAATCTGGATATAAAAAGACAACAGAAACGTTATTGACATCGAGTAACAGCCGTATTTTGCAGTGTCTCTAACCGGACTTAACAGGGGCCACGCGATCTCTGTTCTTGAGTGCTAGTCGCTCCTATAGCACTCAGACTTTTTATAGTATCTTTTGGACACCTCTGCCAGGTCAAGATATGGCCACCGCGCTGCCTTCGTCACCTTGCATCGGCATAAAAAACAGCACATTCATCGCCGAAAGACTTTCTGTTATGCGCAATACACGGGATAACCAACGCAGCTTCCGGTCTACACTACACTACCCAGCATGTTACGTGTCACCGAAAGGCTGTCTCAACCCGCTAAGTTTGTGCCAGGATTGCAAACTGTTAGCCACCCTAATCTATCGTCATTTCGTGCTGCTGGCGAACCAAATAATCCCTCCCAGCACACTACAAAACTTTCAGCGTACCAGTGAAGATGAAGCCCTGCCGCGCACCTGATAAATCGTGTGCTGGCTATCGCGGTAAAACCAGCAAGAAAAATATCTGCGACGCGTTTTTTGGTTTCATTTGGCGGAATGAATACTGCAAAGATAGGAAAATGCTTTCTACATAAATAGCAAATAGTTGCTCCATTTTACGTTTGCGCAGACAAAGACGGCGTAATCCAAAAAAGGCGAAAACACTTGAAGAAACAAATGTCCCCACATAATCTCCCACCGTCATCATGAGACAACATGCTGGGCCTTGACAATCGTCAAAAGTATGAATTTTTCGCCCAAGTAGACCTTCAGTATGCCTAAATATATGTTCACCGACCTGCAACAATCAGGGGGGTTTTAGGGTACCGAGTAGATACCGTCAAGAGCTAAAGATTTATTTAACATCTACCTTGGTTTAAACTGTAGATTCAGAGAAATTTTGGATGTGTTCAAATGATCAGCATTCCTGATTAACACACTTGTTGTGAACAAACATTCAGCTTTTCTATAATATGCCTTCCCTCTTCAATCACTGTTTCATCGCCCCTTCTTTTGACTTATCCTCGTCTCTTCGGTCCACACTCAACCAAGTTCTGTTTGACAGAAGGGCAAACTTGAGTGTTTTTCAAGGCGTTGAAAGTTTGTTTAATACGTTTTCTGATCTGCAGAATCATTGGTGGGGTAAAAACGGGGGTTGTTTCGTCCCGGAATGGTTTCTGAGTCCCGAAAGTCTTGGGTGATCCATAGATGATCAAGCAAATAGGGAATACCGGACAGCAGTAATGGTCGTGCGGGTCAGACTACTCATGATAATAATGTTTTTTTCAACTGGTAGGTGGAATAGCATTAGATATGATAATAATGGAACATCCAAAATGACGAACGTTAGCTGCGGATGTCGAAAATTATTTGAAAGCGGAGTAGTCGTGAAACGTTGGCGTTATCCGACACCAATAGGTCCTTGCCAAAAATGGCACAATTTAAACGCAGTGGTCATTAGAAGAGGTAAAAGCCGTTAATAGACTTTTCCAAGCTTGTCCAGAACAAACCAATCTGTAGCGAGATCACACCATTACACTTTGAATGGCAACAACACAATGTACTGGACGTGTAGACTCAGCCGTCTGCGTTTGGTCTAACCAAACGTGCTTCCGTGCCGACGCGAAGGACACGGATAGATTGTAAGTGAGAGTGACGTGACAGTGTTCGATGAAGCAGGCATAGAATGGAATGTAAGGAAGTTTGGAAGAAAACCGTCCGGAACAGCTGAATTCCAACGACGGTTGATTTCACACATACTTTTACTCTGAAAACACTTGCCCACGATTGAGCGCCTCGTTAACACAACTCTTTTGTATTAGAACTTAAGGTACTAAAAATAAACTGATGAGCATCATCAAATGTATTCCTTTGTCTCATGTCCAAAAGAGCAGCGGAGTCCATCAGCCTTGTGGCAGTAGAAGTCCCCTGCAGCCTCATTATTACCGCCATCATCCTGCCACCAAAGCAAACGGGCGGGTGCCGTGGGTCGCTATGCTTCTCCGCAAACGAGAAGCATGAGTCAGGCTAGTTGGCTGTTCTACGGTTACTGCCCACCAGATCATTGGAAGATGGCGCCGGCCGCCGAAATCTGCCGACACCCTAGTGGGACTAGGTTATTCTAACGGCACATAGCTCACCAAAGTTCTATTTTTCTTACACCTTGTCTCGGGAAAAAAATTGAACTTAAGACAATGGCAGGAATGAATCAGGCTGTTATTAACTTCCGATGAAGCGGTCTTGACGCCTTTTGAATGTACGTTACGGCACATGTTCTAGCTCTCCCCTGTTTTCCTTCACCGCCGTCAGCTCCTTCTCTCAGGTTCGGGTTTCATTTCCATAAAAAGCAAACATGGGGTAAAATAAAATCATTTACATCCAGGTCGGGTGCATCCTCGATGAGAGATATCGTGCTAGACGTTTAGCCTTCTGCAGAACGTTTGGCCACAGTAAGTGAAATCATTCTTTTGAAAAAAACTTTCACGAAAGATTCTACTTTGTTTTTGCGCTTGTTCGAGCCTTTTCTCCCTTGTAAACATTTCAAATTATCCGGATGCATACGCCAGTATCACCGCTTTTCAAATCTATAAAACTCAGAGGTGTGCACGCAAAGTTACTTGTAACTACCTGCAATTGCAGTTGGTCCCACCAGTCCTATGAGACCAGAGTCATAAAATCGAAGCTTTTGTTCAACAAGGTGAACATCAGTAAAATGAAAACTCCCAATAACCGCACACCTTTATGGCACTAAGTGAAACGAAAATAGCTCTAAACCTGCAGTCTGGGTTTTCCCGTGTGCCCCATTAGAAAGGCTGTTAAGTCAAGCAACGTTCCTAAAGCCACGCTGTAAAACAAACTGCAGACCGTCACGCGTTACGGAACGGCCAGTTTTTCTTGTCTAAACAAGGGCATCTGGCAACTAAAGTTAGTAGGCGAAATAAACAGAAACTGTTCCCTCGCCTGTGAGGTGACTGATCTTAAGTTGCAGCTACTTATTGCCAAAGATGAAACGTGCAAAATATTTTTTGACAAAATTTAAGCAAAATGTTCAATGCATCAACATGATTGCTTAAGAGAGAAGTATGTATGTGGGGACAGAAACGCTAGGCCAATGTCACCGATATGGATAGGTTAGCTAGAAACTTGATTAAAGCTTCTACTTTCGCCCGGAAAGTATTCTTACTGCACCTTTTATCAAAATCTTTCGTCGGTCGTGCCTGTTTACGGACTTGACACGGCATATCAGGCGAGATCTGCTAATAATATTGGGAGATGCTGTCCTCTGCGCTCTTTCTTAGACGAATAGCGGTCACTAATTCTTGGCGCTAATGCAGTGGGATAAAGAGATGGACGGGGTTCACTGTTTGCTTTGTGCCTCCATGCTTCTCGTTCCTCTTCTCAGGGCTTTGCGTAAGCTGTGTGCAGGAAAAAGAGACCAGGTTTATTAGGGTTGAATATATCCGCCGCTTTGCATTGACCAGACGAAATAGAACGCTAGCAAGTCAACAAGAACTTATTCTAGTAGGGGTTCACATTTTCAACTGAGAAGTTCTGAAGTAATGTTATGTCCCTTTTATAATTTATATAGCTCCTTTTGTTGGCCCGATCGGCACAAAAAATTGTACATGCCAGTTACAATGCATTTATGTTTACATCCTTAATTATGCAACTCTTTTGACGACCAAGTCTACCATAGCCTCATTCGTTGAGGCCAACGCTTGTCCCTCTGTACCACATGAAGTTGAATGTATACACCTTTCTCAAAAGCTCAATTTCACAAGTCCATAACTTTGCACTTACGAATATACCTTTTGGAAATGCCACACCCGGGTTTCGTTCTATTTCCGTGAATCGCCATGATGGCCATGTGTGCATTTACTCGGATAAGGCCTATTAAACTCAGAAAAGTCTTAGGTTGAGCCCCTGTCCTCGGAGTGGAGGCAGTCTTCTGCAATTACGGGATCCACCCTACATAACCACATGTGTCAATCGACTCCTAGTGTGACGATTTGTTACATGGAGATTTCGCACTTCGGTGGATTTTTCGTCCCTCTGGGCGATTTATCGATTGTTGGTAGTGTAAAGGTATTTGCGTATTGTCGATTAGGGTATTTTAATGTAACGTACCAAATTATGAGGTCAGGAATCTCTGGTCATCTCCTCCTTCTTATAGGTTTGTTGTCATACCATGGATGTTCCTATCCCACTTGCTTAAACTTCTTACCAGGTGGCGCCGCAGTAATATCAGTTGCCACACCGTTCCATGTATTCTCTACACCCGATCCGATTTTATGGAGCCTACGTTTCTATAACTTACATGGATATCTCTTGGATTGGAAGATGTGAAGGAAGTGCATCAACGTCTGGTAATTTTCAACTAAAAATTAATTTGAATACGAAAAGCGGATTCATTTGCCTTCTTCGATGTTTCAGTACGCACACTTTCAGAGTAGAATACCTGTTGCTTTATCGCTCTTCTCACAGATCAGGGAATATTCGTGTGGCTGATTGTTGGGCACTAGTTTATGGCATCCGCCTTTAGCTCCCAGAAGGCCGGAGCCAGCTATTCTAGAGGTGGGTATATGCTTAAATTCAGTCACATAGGCACTCATTCACCCGTTCGATAAAAGTGAACACAAGCGAACTAGATCTTACTGCCTGCTCTTGCCGACCGCGTGAACAATAATACTAAGGCTGCGTACTGTACCACCTGGGGCGATTTGGCTTTGTAGCGCGTTCTGGCAACACCCTGGCTTCATCTCGACAGCCATTCTGCTGCTTTGAGTTATCTTCTATACGTAGCTCATAAAGATGGTCCATGTTGACCCTATTAGTTTTCAGGACTGCACGAAGAGTTGGTATGCCCACTGCAACGGCTTTCTCAGGTCCACGCACCAAGAATTTAACATTCAGGAATTTTTTGTTGTCACCTATCTGCTGAAGCGCGCGTTTGTCCGGGGATCTTGTGGCGACTCGTTCACAACGACTCAAACCAGCTTATTTCGAATTCTGATATCAGTGAATCATCCCTCAGGTAGCGTGGGCTCTGTGCCGAGGTGACAAATGTGAACGCATATGGCACCACTTTGCATTTCCACAGTGATCACAAATGGGCCTCAACTGCGTTGGCGTTGGCAACTGCCCCTCCGTAACTTAAAATACAGCGTAGGTGAGATCCTGATATTGGTTTACTCTAGATGTTATCCTGAGTAAATGGTTCAAATCCTTAACAACATTGCCACATACTTCCTTGGGGTGACGCTCGGTACACTTAAACCCCCAGTGCAGGACTCTGAAAAAATTTCGGTAAAAAGAGGTTCGGTTTTCTAAAGTTCCCCTACAATGCATTGACGAAAACACCTGGAGACATTTGAATACATCTACAGGGGAAATCCTTGGCGATATTGTATCTACAGGCACCTCGTGGTTTTTTCGTGGGCACGTGGCAAGTACATGTTAGCATGGCATGTGCACTGTCACTGTGGACGTATTGGCGATTGGGTGAGATTACAAGTACACAAATAGGTACCCTGAAAACTTGCGGATCGCGATGTTTCCTACGATTGTGTTTGTGAAATACAGTGTGAGCAGGAGCTGCGAACAAAACACAAATATCAGGCGAACACAAGAAACAGCATAATCAAGCTGAGAAATGCTTGTAGCAGATACCAAAGAAACTAGCTTTACAGTGAACTATATCAACTAGTTTTTACAAGCGGTGTTTTTTTTCACTGAAAAATCCAAAAGAGGCAATATGCAAATGGAAACGATGCGTTCGAAATCCAACACACGATAGTACTCCGAGACAACCAAAGCCATGAAAAATTGACTAAACAATGCACAAGACCGTCATTGTGACTGGTATCTAGACCCCGCTTCCTTATTACTATCTTTGAGTACACTGATCCACGAGGACTAGTATTTAATTGATCCTTGAACGAAACCAGAAACCATGTTGTATGCTAAACTACTTTTTCATCGTCTCTTATCATTGCTCCCGAAGGCAACGTGCCCGCACCAAATTTATGGAGGCAACCTGAAGCACACACATTGATGCGTCACTCGTCGCAGGCATGACGCATAAAAAACATCTATTTGAAGTGTTTTTGACTCAGCAAAGTTGTGATGATTCACTGGCGGATGTTCACAAACGTGAACGTTTACTCGTCGTAACTTAATTCGCGCTCCGTTTGGTACACTAATGGCTAGCCAGACAAAATACGGATACGTTAATTTAACTGCGCGGTGCGGTTTGGCTTTGGCGACTTGATCCGATGCCTGGCCTGGATAATGATACCCGATATTGCTTAGAGCTTTTATGCTGGTCTTTTTTGAAAGATGAATCTTGCAGCTTCTCAACTCTTACCGCCTTGCACCCGTTAAAATAATAAATGCTAACGGGCGTATCCTGAGATGCTGCGCCTGACCGAACAATTTGTGCGCGCTCACGTTCAATCGGGGCTTTTTGTTACTTATGGTTCCTGTCAGTCTGCATGCACTTTTCTGTGTCTGTCCTACAAACAGCCGGCCATGTTTTCATTCTGAGTGTAACATTATGATCACGCCTGACGGTATGTCACCCGCCATCTGGGAACAAACATCATTATTATTATTAGTCATCTCTGCAGGAAGTTTGTTCAACTTGTGTTGCGCGGACTGGTGTGGCAAATTATTCTTGACTGACGGAAGGGGTTATCAGTAAATCACACCTCACAAGCAGCATAACATAACATAGAGCTGAATGTTCCCAAGGATGTTAGAGTCATACAATCACGATTGAAAATTGCTACCGATAACGCGGCGTATTATCTCTACAGAATTCAAACGTTTTATCAGATGCAGCGTAGGTAAATGCAAATGTTTCTGAGGTTTAAGACATCCGCCACTCACTCCAGGATCGAAAACCGTCATGTTTTAGGAAAGAAACGAGTAGCAATATTTGGCTTTTAAATCTGGTCAAGCCGTTTGGTTGTCAGCGAAATACACTCATTTGCAAACAAATTTGGTTTCGCGGGAGACTCATCTGGAACCCATCTGAATCTCTCGTTTATGACGTTCATTATGTTTGGTTTTTGTCAATTTTTGGTTGTTGTTGATGTTCGCTTATTGTCTTTTGTCGCCTGTACGTAAGGGTAACGAAGGAACCACTGGAAAAATCCACTTGCTGTGTTCTAAAAAAAAACATGTGGAAAAATGATTTCATCGGATCGCAGGGCTTTATCGACGAAAGCGTTGGTCAGTTGGACAGGTATCTGTGAGTTATTGTCTGAACCATCTTCTCAGAAAGCGGCAAAAATACAATAAGGACTAAGTAGAGGTTGCTCACACGTTTATTCAAGCATCCGCTATAAAAACCAACTACAAGGGTTCATCACAGCAAACCACATTTTAAGAGCGGTAACTTTATGCAAACTATTTCACCCCATGTTTTTAGCTTTTTAGCCTTCAGATGACTGTCTCTGGATATCTGGTGCATGGCGTTGTGGGGTGTGGCATGCAACGGATAGGTATTTCCCCGATAAACTGAGGTTCGTAAAACCAGGTTTCTCATTTAGACATCTTGGGGCGGCTGGAAACCGGATTCAAGAATAAGGCCTTTCGACGAGGTTTGTGAAAGGAAAAATGTATAAGCAATTACAACTCGTGTACATCCTGCACAATATCATTGGAATCACATAATCAAACAAATCTGTAGTGGCTAACTCAACAAGCGCTTAATAAATCCTGCTGTCCACAATTCCAATCGGTGTTCGCACCGAAGCTGGAGTCTTGATGCTACAAAGGTAAATTTACTATTTGCTCAATTCGTCTTATTGACGATAATGTGGGAGTCGTGTGTACATCAAGGATTTCATAGCGGGATTCGGCAATAAGATGTAGATGGACGCAGAGAACTTAAAGCTAAAGGAGGTGTATACAAGTCAGCCGTACGACCCAGTGGGATAGACTTGAGAGCTAGTATCCACGGACCACACAAACGTGCACCTATGGATGCAGCAGTAGTGGAAATCTTGTGAGTAAGCGGGTCCTTCGTTTAGACCCTTCTCGCTTAGGGCACTAAATCCTAACTCCGCTTCACTTCTGCTTCCCGATACCGATACCATGTAGCTTAATAAAATCGAAGGCTCCGTCAACTTCATCATAACTAGTAACAGACCCATGCTCTGCCTCAGTAGCAATTTCAACAACTGGCGGCTCCATTCTGATAGGTCGATTAGTTAACGTGCTTGCGTTTGTGTACCAACATTTTTGAGCTTCAGCATCTGGTTATATATAAAAATCATTCATGTCAGACACACGTAACATGTTGAAAGCTGCCCGCTGTTTTAGGCTATTGTGAGGCTCTATTCCATGTCCTTCATGTAGGTTCGGGCTTCATCAAACTTTTCATAAGACACTAATTCAGGCAACCTGGATAGAAGTTGACAGCCAGAATGCCATTGACACCGGTTGACAACCATATCTTGCAGCGTCCCCAACCAGTAGGGATCTCGCGGCCCTCATCCTGGAAGACGAGTTGTTCCGACAGCGCTAAAACATTTTTTTAAGCTTTTTCATTCCCCCTCTGTCAGGGCAGAGGTTCACCAGCTTTCTGTCCCCGCCATTCTAAATAAGGCAGGAAAAACAGCACTTCCTTCGACAAACTACGAGTCGGCATAGCAACACGTGTTCCAACCAACGCAACTTCTGGTGTTGAACACATATTTCTACGGAAGTACCCGTTGCACAACTGAAACCCCGTTTTTCAAATTGCCTCACTACGGATTCGCCAACAACAACCTACAGAAACAGCGGTTGTCGAAAACCTGAAGACGTGTCAGTTCCGCTGCTTGAGCAGGCCAAGTCCCACAGTCATACAACAAAACAACCTGCGATGTAGACTGTGCACTCCCGTGTGGCACTCCCCGAAATGTAGGTGGCATGTTTAGTGGCAGCATGACTTTACACTTTGTGGGTGCATATCAAACCACGGGATAGCTTTGTTCGGTTCATCCAAAATACATGCACCTTCTCCTCTTTGGAGATGACAACGACATCATTTGCGTATTTCAGACCGACAAGGCTTTCGTGAGGGTTATTGAGCGCCGGCATTTTGAAGACCTTTCAGGGTTTGTCTCATAGTAATAATGATAATAATGTTTATTCCCAACTCGTGGGCGGCATACTGTCAGGCATGATCATACGGTTACAGTCAGAATAGAGCACAATCAGGGGGTACCGGGGATTCCGTGAAAAAGGACAAGGACATAAACAGTGGGAAACATCCCATGTAGACTCGACCACGCCTAAACCGGCATGTGAAAGGAGACACATTTACTTACTTTGGGGGGATATATCAAGCAGAAACAAGATCAAATCGTTAAGGGTTGAAGGTGGCGGGCAGAAATGGAACGAGAGAGGGTACAAAAGACGCATCCTGCTTGGTGCAGGATAAGAAAGCTTCAAATTATGAAAGATGATGAACCAGAACAGCGAATCTGGTGCGGTAGCTGGATTGTCACAACATGGCCGGTCAGTTTGGACTAGTCTAAACCAACGATGAGGCTTATTCCACCTCGGACTGTTGAGCTTATGGCTAGGGTCATAAAAAGCGAAAGTGGGGATGATGAAGTAGAGGAATCAGCAATAGGATAAATGGTGGCAGGAACCTCATAATCACAGCGTACATTGAAAATGTAGAGACCCACAAGTGTCACCGCTGAAGTGGGGTCTGGTGTAAACGTCCCTTGGGAGAGAGAAATGTTGCTAACGCACAAGACGGAACGCGAGCTGCACGAAAAATGACTGACTTTGTGAGAAGCATAGAATGAAAATCATCGAGATGTTTATGTCCATGCGGAAGGTTCAGTGGTTTAGAATCAGCGGGTCCCGGAGGCAGCTGGAGCCAGGTGCAGTTTGTTCGCAGTTGTGGGCAAGGGCACGAGTTGACGATGACATTGTCAAAAGTGGGAAGTGAATAGTTGCGAGTGTGCTATCAAGCTGGATATGGCAGTGCCATGCCATCAATGCACTGACATACTTTCTGGACAACCCCTTGACGGACGTCATGTCTGAGGTGTTTGGGCTGGGATGTGCACTTCTCTGGGCAGCTGGATTTTTTGGAGAACCAGCCGATGTAAAACAAAGCCACTGTAAGGTCACATGTATTTTTTGGTCCGGACGGGGATACATTTGAATGTAACGCACAGATTAGATGGAGTGGATAACAGCCGAACAGGGCGTCTCAATCAGCCGAGGGTGGAAGCTGGGAGGAGATGGAATGGAATGAGAACAGCAAGGCCTGATGAGTTTTAGGAGGCACCAGATAGGAGTAAATCGAAGAACAGAGAAAACTGGACGTTCACCACGATAAGGGGGATGCCAGCAAGTGACTAAATGAGGCAGGATAGGGGTAGATGTGTACTTGGTAGTTTGTCGAGCGATGACTTTCTAAGCTTCCAATATTAGCTATTATGGTGCCAGAGACAGAAAAAATCGCCATATGTACGCAGAGACGTGATGTTTTAGGGCAAGCAAACACAAAAACTGACGGAAGTAGAACTTCCGGGATGGGTGACTAGATTTTGTGGGGTTATTTCATGCACTGGACAGTACCATAATCTAGGGGGGAAAGTGAATGTGGGATTGATGACCACCTGTTCCCAAAGCACTGCTATTAACTTCAAGCGACGAGTGGTGCATGGCGAAAAAGCCTTTAGGCGCTAGCTTCGTATTCTGGAATCTCACTGATCGCGAAATTAAATAAGAATGGGAAGAGTGGGTACCCCTCACGATAATTGCTTTGTGTGCGGAATCTTTTGAAGAGCTCTCCGTGTACTCTCACACGAGCGAAAGTTTGAGAATACATAGAACTTATTATGTTCACATCCACCAAATCTTCCTGTACCAGGCCCGCCTCTTTCGCACCTCCTATCCCATAAGATGCGAAAGACCTCGTGGTTGGCGCCTGTCACTTCAACTGTATGGCTTCCCCAAAGACATTCCTACCCTATGCTGAGACACATACCTCGCCTTCTGAAATCGAAGAAAGGGAAAGCTAAAATGGGAGCAACTTTTGTCGGGCGACTGTGCAACTGGCCTGCGCTTGCCCTGTTATAGCATCCCAAAATTCTTTGATAGCAGAGCGAAAATGCTAACGAACACTCACACCATACAAGCGATATAGCGCTTCAGAGGCAGTTCGTTTTGCAGAGCCTTGGCGCTTTTCTGTAACTGCGCCATTCTGAGGTCATTTCATCGTGCGAAAATGCAACGACACCAGACACCTTTTTCTCTGATCTGTCTCTGCACGCTCCGAGTTAACTGAGACAGGCTTATCATGAGCCAATAAGCCTACACTCGTTTGCATCGACCTGTATATCGATCACCGTTTTTGAAATCGGGCAGTGTCACCTACCTGAAGTAGTAACAAATGGTGACCACTTTTGGCTGCCTGTTATTCCGGGCCGCAGTTAACCCATACCACATTGCTTTGTGGCAGACATTTAGGCGCTTTTTCCTACTTTTGGTCCCAAATGTGGACACCACTGTCTAGTTTGGATCAGAGCAATGAACAACATTGTGCATTTGATGGGCTCAAGAATATAACTGATCCACGCTGGCCCTAATTTGTCATGATTCCCTGGGCAATCGTAACTACCTTGACAACCCGATGACGGTACCAAGATTGCCATACCCAGCCTGATGGCTTGCTCGTAGTTTCTATCCCTACTATTTCCCGACCGAGCGTTACACGCGTCCGCATGACCGTACCAAAGCGTCTAATCTGTGCCAGAACTTAGAAGCACTGGCCACCCTATTGTGCTGTCTGCTAGTTCTGCCCATAAACCCACTGATTCTTCCAATGGCACTATTAATGGGTCAGTATAACGGTGAAGACAAAAAACTTGACGCGCACCCTATATTGTGTGTGCTGACCATCATTGAAAAACATAAAATTACTGGCTGTAACGAATTCCTTTGCTTTGTTGGGTGGACGCCTATCACAACCATAGAAAACTTTCCCATACAGGTCGTGAATGGCTGCCTCATTGTGACTTTGCGCCGACATTGCGGGCAAACTTATTTTTCATGTAGTCTTCGCTCATGTAGTCTTGATACTATTCCTAAATCCAATACAGAAGAAAACACGTGAAGAAACCGGCGCCTCCGTGAATTTTCCACCGTCACCACAGAGGTATCAAGCGAGGCGTTTGACAGCCAATAAAATATGAATTTCGCGCCCGTGGTGAATCTCGAATACGTTGAAACAACTTCCAAAAAAACTGCGGCCGCATGGGGAGAAGGGATCGAATAAATGCCATCAAATGCTAAAATTTTATGTCAAAGATTCTCTTCCGAACTATGGGTCAGGGAAGTTTTTAGTGTGCGTCTAAGACTCGGAACACTCCTGAAATTCTGAGGGTTGCGCCATTGGCAACCAGAATTCGGAGACATTGGATCATTATTTGTTGTTGGTTCCAGACTTTCGACCAGTTAGAGCTCGTCTTGACGATGGACCGGCAAGCGGTCCCATTTTTCCCCCGAACGCATGCAGCATAGGCTTTTGGGCCGTATATTACCTTAACGCGATCGTTAAATCAATTTATTCGCGGGATTCATTTTAGGAACGCGTGAAGAAAATCTTTCTCAACAACCCCATGAAAAATATATTCAACCACGGGACCATTCGTTCGAGATCATACCGAAAAGACGACAGACTGACCTGAGACTGAGATGGTAGAATCGGTTTAGAGCTTGGCTAAACATAGTAGGATATTGTAGGCGCAGTCCCCGAGTTTCCATCAACTGCGCCTACCTGATGAACCCCTCACGAAACCGGCCGTGGGCTGTCGAAGACTTTTCAACAACCTTATGAGTTGTGCATTACGCATATGCATGTATCGCGATATCTCGAATATCGTAGCAACTGGAACGTGAAGCGGCCTGGTGCAGCGCATTCAGTTGCCTGGAAACATCAAAAACGGGAGATTCAGCTGGTTTCAAGTTGAGTCGCTCGCAAAACCAAATTGATTTGCAAATTAGTGTATTTCTCGAAAAATAGTAGGATATTATTCACAACTATTCATGGGGACAGCCTTTGCTGTATTAAGAAAAACAACTTCGATATCTGCTGCGATATATCTTCAGGGTTGAGCAAACTTACGCGTTCACTGGCCAAGAATAAGCCACGGCTTACCCCGAGAGAAATGCAGCAGACTGGCGGCCAGAGAAAATATGAAAATCCGAGAACGCAAAAATTAAACGAACAAGGAATATGGATGAATTTGAGCACTGTAAGCACTTGTTACGCCTTCTTGAGGCTCGTATCTCATCCTCTATAAGTCACCGCCAAAAATCATGCCAACATATTTTATATGCATCTGGTTAGCGCTACCTGGCGATCGGCAAATTCTGTTGCAACGGTCTCCAATCGCACGCGCAATGCTGTTCCTTTTGCATACTTGTAGCTAGTAAAATCTGGTGCGGCTGATCTAGATATACCTCAAAATAGATTTTACGATAAATATATTAACCTGGTGAGACACTTAGGTTTTTGCGTTCACCTGATCAGACCACCATTACTGCATAACGCGCTGAAGAACGACTTTGGGTACTTGCCTTTTTTAGTGGGCTACCTCAAAAATTCTCTCGGTCTGAAGCGCACCAATCAAGAATTCTCATGCACAGTGTTTTCCTGTTAAAACTGCTATTGGAAATAAAATTGATTTGCAGTTCCCGTTATGCAAAAACGCATCAGGTACCACCACTACTTTATACCCAGCACTGTAAGGTGTGAGGGACTACTGGTGCCCTCACTTTAATTCCTTACACCGTCAATGATAGTGGTGGCGAATACTGACCGATCCGATCTTTCTAACCTTAGGCCTTCCTGTTCATGTGCATAACTGCAGCTTGCACCTGGGCTATTCTAAGTTAGGATGAATGACATTCTGCAGGCTTCCATGGAGTAGCGGGTTAACAGGATATAGTATTTTACCGAAGCTTCTCGGTTCGGGTTCGTACCATCCGTTCAGCGGCTTCTGTTCACCTGAAGGGCACAAAGATAGGAAGGGAATAAAGCCACCCTTCACCCTTTCAGCGGTAGGCATCAAGTTTTTTCAGCGAGAAGAACCATTCGAAAGGCACCCTAATGTGGTTTAACCTGGATCCTAAATGCGGCTTGGGCCGCTCACTAGAAGCACACCCAAATTATTTTCGCCGGAACCATAGGGTTTTCGAGGTTGACTTTTACGGGGAGTTGGTCTAATCCATTTACACTTGTAACTGATATGTTGCTCATAGCATTTTGTTTAAATGAGGGAAATTTCAAGGTTACGGACTATCATTGATTCGCATTTTGCCACTGGCTTACGAAGGGTAAAAGTTGAAATCGCACTTTACCTTATTTTGGCGATCTTTAAGAATAAAATAACATTTACAGAATGCAATTCCACAATGCAAATTCCACCAAGGAAAATCGGTCATCAACGTTTGTTTGCTTTATACCCCCCAGATTTAACGGACGAGTTAATTTTGTTCAGCGAACTTCATCACAACACTTTTTCTTATGGAGCTCAGCTCCCATTAAGTATAACTTTGTCTAAAAACAGCATGAATTGTGCAATGGAGGTGCGAGGGCCATCTCTGTGGATGATTGCCTTTCCCAGCTAGGCATAGATAGCCCGTGGACAATACAGTGTCAGGAGGTGACCTTCGGTAAATTACCAACACAATGGTATTATTTCTATTAGGAATATTACTCACCATAGGTGGAATACATCATGAAGCTGTCATCATGATAGCGGTAATCTTTGTCACTCACCTCGACTACTTACCGTCACTGCAGCATGCTAGCCCCGTGTCAGTGTGCAGCGCTGATTATGAGGCCTCATCTACACACGATAACTTAATCCAACGTTAAATGACGACCCGTCATACTCATAACTGTGTTCAGTATCGCCTACCTTCGCTACTTATCGTAACTTCTAGGCCCGTGTCCATGTGTGACGCCGATTATGAGGCCTCACCTATACACGGCAACCTAATTTAATGGCCAACGACTGTCCCTCGCGCACACCTGTACGCGATGTCGCTTATCTCTGCTACCTACAGTAAACACCAGGCCAGAATCTATGTGGGCCAGTGAAAATAAGGCCCCAATTATGCGTGGTATCCTAATCTAATGCCCAACGTGGGTCTGTCATACTCATGACTGCAGTCGATATCGCCTACCTTGGCTACTTATAGCAATTGCTAGGTTTGCGTCCATGTGCAACGCCGAATATGAGGCCTCAGCTAGGCACATTAGCCCAACCCGATGGCCAAAAACGGCCCGTCACGCTTATAACCGTACTCGGCGTCGCCTACCGTGGCTACTTATAGTAACTGAAGGGCCTGTACACATGCTCGTAACTGACTAATGCGCCAACTATACATAACAGACCAATCCAACAACTAACGGCGGTCCTTCATATCCATACCCGTTATCCGTGTGCCACCCCATGCCGAAAAATACACAACAACCTTTGAAAGATCATGCTTTTATTTGTTGGTTTTATCGGTACAAATGTAATGTGTGGTCAGTCCAGTTCTCAGTTTCGGGAAGCCGATTTTACTCGACAGGATTTCTGAAAGGAAAAATGTACAATCAATTACGACTCGTACACACTCCGTACACACCCTTTAAAACATATAATTAAACAAAGTTGTAGTGGCCAACTCACCAAGTGCTTACTAAATCCCTTTGTCTACAATTTCAAGTGGGTGTCCACGCACATACTAGCCCAAACATCTCAAACATGATGTCCGTTACGGGGCTGTCCAGAAACCGAAGTATGTCAGTGCAATGACGGCACAGCACTGCCATACTCAGTTTGATAGCACACGCGCAACTAAACACTTCCTACTCTTGACTATATCTTCTCGCCAGCCCGGCCCATTAGCCACAACTGCGAACAAACTCGTGCTTCATTCTGAATGTAATCTTATGATCACGCTACCTACCAATTGTGAATAAACATTATTATTACCCTACACTGTGAGTGCAAGGTGCATACCAAAGGACAGGATGACTTTGGTCAGTTTACTCAGAAACAACTTCACCTTTTCCTTCTCTTTGAAGATGAGGACGACGTCTGAATGCTCCATATCGACAAGGTTTTCGTCAGATGTTTAAAAACCGGGGTCCAGGAGACGTTAGTTAGTCAGGAATTGTGACCACTTTTGGCCGCTTGTTATTTCGGGCCGCAGTCTAACTCACATCATGGTGCCTTCTAAAAGTCTTTCTGAGACGTTTCCTATTTTGTGTGCCGGATGTAGACACGGTTGTCTTATTGCCTCGTCTGAATGACAGAAATGAAACACCGTGCGTCCTCAATGGACCCAAGGATATCCTTGATCCATGCTAGTCTTAATTTGTGACGGTTTCTTGGCGAAGCCTAACGGCAATGATAACCCTAAACGACTCATCCAAGATGTTCATGTACGGGGCTGTCCACGGACCCAAGTACGGCGTTGCGATGACGGTACCGCGAATACCAAACCTAGTTTGATGGATTGCCCGTAGTTCACCATATCCACAATATTTACCGGATGAGGTTGTTACGTGCACACACATGACGACCTTAATCCGTTCAATTTGTGCCAGGACTTGAAAGTACTGGCCACCTTATTGTGCTGTATGCTTGTTCTACCATGATTCTACCAACATCACTATCGATGGTTCGGTATAGCCTTCCGTCTGATATAGCATGAACTGACCATCTTAGAAAAAAACAAAAAACTTACTAGCCGTGACGAATTCCTTGGCTTGCTTTTGTAGGACACCTGTCACAATGATAGGAGACTTCTCCATACACAGGTCGTTAAAAGCTGCTCAATTTTGAGTTTGCGGCGACACAGAGGGCGAAATTATTGTTCTTGTCGTTTCGGGATTGTTTCCAAACGCAATGCAAAATAAATCACGTGAAGAAACCGGCTCTTCCACAAATTCCCCACCGTCATCAGAGATACATCACGCGAAGCCGTTGGCAGCCATTAAAATATAAATTCCGCGCCCGTGGTGGACCTCGAGTACGTTTAAACAACTTCCAACAGAACTGCGCCCGCATGGGAAGATCTTGAGGGACCGAATAAATACCATCAAATGCTGAATCTCTGTGTTAAAGTTTTCCTCCTCCGAACTATGGTTTCAGAGAAATTTTGGGTGTGCATCTAAGGCTCGGCGCGGCTTGGACAGCTGTGGGAACAAGGCTGTTCCACGCGCCAACAGCCTTGAAATGTGAAAAGCTGTTGTGCAGATCCTGGAACTGTGTCACCTAAAGCCCACGAATCAACTGAATCCGTTGAGTTGCTCGAGAGGTTTGAATACACTGGAAAAGACTAACAAACCCTTGAAAAGACTCGGACTTCCGACTGCTTTGTTTTAATCTGTTGTTCTGCTGACAGCGCGACATTTCGAAATTGTTTTCAAGTTTCGGAACGTTTTCTCATGGTAGTTGTGGACTAGACCGTTGACACGGTGTGATTTATATATTTCTTGAATGTAGGAGACATTTTCCACACTAATTTTTAATTCTTATACCGTTTTCTAATTGGTTTCATGAGTACGGACTGGAAGACCGTGGTTTGCGAATTGTACATGAAAAAGTACCGCGCGCGGTGAAAATCCTCTAGCCCTCAGAGTCTTTCTGTGTCCAACCGCCAGGTCACACGAAGGCAGCTTTCACTCAGGCTTTTGATAGTCGTCTACAGGTCTGACACTAGGTTGTCATGCGATCTGTGGGATCCTGGGCTTGACGTGTACTCAATCCCGACGTGTTTAGATATTTCGGAAGGAAGCGTCTCCGTATGGTCCCTGCCACACACTGGGACAGAAGGACGTTATGCAGTAGCAACTATACCGCCTGTTGGACGACAGCAACACCAACTAACCGGAGGAATGGGTAGCAAGTTGACTTTGTGCAGACTGTCCATCGCATCAACATCGATCATGTCTTAACTGACGTGGAAAGTTGCTTGTGACTATTCGGACGAAGTTCGCCCTTTGGAGACCACCTCTCACTAGCCAGTCAGCTTGATACTGCGGGTAAAAAACATCAAGTTATTGAGTTTCGGCCCAAGTGAAATTTGGGATGGTCTTTGTGCTACACACTATTAAAGGACAACATAAATGTTGGTTGAATCTCCTACTCGTCAGTGTAGTGTGGAAGTGTGTGCGAATAACCCACTTGCGTGTGACCGAAGTTCTGCTCTCTCCTCCGGGTGAAGAGATATGCTACAGTCTTACACATCTCATGCAATCGAGCCGAACTGTATAGAGAAAGCTGAGCGCTCCTTCCATCACAGACGTTAGAACCGGAATCTTCAGCTCAGGAGTGTACATTTCATCAACTGAACTGCAACTGCCAGGTCATATCAGCGCATACATGGAATGCAACGCTCTTATGAGGGCCAAACACCCCCTTGTAATGTACTCATTAAGGACAGAGTAGGTGTTACCTTCTAACTGAAGCATGTCCTTATGGCAATGCTCAGCTCATGCATACCCACGGCTGATGGTCTAAGCTTGGGACATTCGCATTACAGCTGGGTGAGAAATGCACTTTAATGATGCTATGGTTATTTTGGGGCGAGATGGCCTAAGTGGTTAGAGCACGAATTTACTGACCGGAAGGTCCGTGGTTCAAACCCCACCTCTGCCTCTCGACTTCCCCTGTCTAGGCTTGGGCAACCTGGCAGTATCTTAGCCCTCGCGCTTCCTTCGGGTAGCATGGAAGCTAGACACCGAAAGGGTGTTACAGCTGAACGATTTTTTAAATTATTTTTTTACACCTGGAGAAACAAATTAGAATACTCTACACAAAGCTTGTGTGCTGTTTAGGCTGTTCAACTTCGAGGATACTGCCTACCTGACCCTTCCTGTGTTCTCGAGATATTGAAAGATGTGGCGGGTGACCGATGTCTGTGGCTTTCATGCTGTCAGTTTCTATCCGGATTGTCTGAGTGAATGTCGATGTAGGCACCTCGGATGCTTGTGGTAGGCTAGCCTTAGGTTTCCCTCTCTGTGCCATTTTTTATTTCCATTATGAGGCCTTGTCCAAACAAACTGACACGGCTGCACGGCAATGATGCACCAGTATTCTCTTAGTGTTGCTGTCAGTGGTGACGTTGATGTCAATTATTCCAGCCCCTCAACCTGGAGGACCAGGGGACTGCATTGATCAAATCTATCTTCATTGACCAACTTATTGGAGAGACTGGACGCTGTATGGGCATCTTCCAGCACAGCTCAGTGGGTTACTTAGGTACATAAAACGTCTCATAACGATGAGGTCTAATCCCTTTGCTACGGGTCAACCGAGGGTGATAGCAATAAACGAGTTGCCAGTGTTTGGCTTCATTCTTCCTACAACCAGAGATGGAAACGGTCAGTAGGAAACGTCCATGCGAATACCATACAGAATGGAGACGATCCAGGGGCGGTCAATGCATGGCTCTGTAACAAAGAATGAAAGCTTTTGTCAGTCAACTCAGTCGCATCGGTACTTGCCACCTCAATAGGGGATTCTGACGACATACAGCAGTGATTAGCAACCCTAACATGTGGCCGTGTTGCTCCGAAAATAGCGATCCTGCATCACTTGTCGCCTTCAGCGCTCAGGATTCCAGTCCTTGCCTTACTGGACAAGCAGCCATTTAAGGTCAATAATGTGGCTGGGCTGTCACCTCCAACGCGTGACTTGCAATCTGTTATTCTCCTCACCCTCGACCTAGCTGCCATGCCACCCGAAGGAAGCACGAGGGCTGAGATACTGCCAGGTTGCCCAGGCCTAGACAGGTGAAGTCGAGAGGTAGAGGTGGGGCTCGAACCACAGACCTTCCGGTCAGTAAATTCGCGCTCTAACCACTTGAGCCATCTCGCTCCCTTATGATCAACGTTAGCTGGCGGTTCTGGCTGTTCTGTTCTTGAGTCAAAATACTGACTATTCATATCCTTACTTAACAAGGCTTTTGGAGAAGGTCATGTTTGCCTTCAGGTTTGTCTCTATCGACGCCTGGGAACACAGCTTCCGGTAGGTCGAAGGTACTTAGTTTCTCCTGACAGCAAGTTGTCAAACGCACTGTATTTTCATGGTCATTAATGGAAAGCACATGTGCAGCAGTTCGACTATCCAAGGCTCAGGGACCGCACATTCCCTTCGAGCAATTCTGAGGCAGTGGACAAGCGTACGATAAATGATACTCCAGACGTTTATCCGCGACTGCCACTTGTGCTCTTATCCGTTGGTGCTTGCATGTGAAGCATCGAGAACAACATTCGCACCCTTCGTCAATGACTTCGATTTCAAAGCGAGCTGGATAGGCCTCCACAATTAGGACGTCGTACTTCATCTATTAGTGGAAATACCCTTTTCTCGGGAAGGGTCCCCGAAGAAACACTACTTCCTCTCCCTGCCTTGTGCGTCAGATTATTTTGTCAGTCGGCTCAAAGTGGGATGCTTCATCTGATTCGTCTTCCTGCCTGGACAATCGGGAATCATTTGCCTGGACAGTTCGTCCACTAATATTTCCCCACCTCTCGATTCCACGGGCAAACATTGCTATTTCCCATCCGGGTTGGGAAGGCCAGAACGGCTTTTGTCAATCTGCGTCACGTTTGGCGTTGGTACGACAGCATATTTGTCAAGGATCTCGTTCACAATGCTGCGGTGTGCTGCGTCAGAAACCGAGAGACGTTGAACAATTTACTGTTTTACCATGGGTGCCTTCGGAGCATCACCTGTGTCCGGTGGGAATGTCGGATCGGTAATGCGGAAGTACGTCAAATTGTTGTCGAAAGAACGCACTCGCACACGATAGATGAACTGAGCACTCTCCATAAGTTAGGGTATCTTTTTCACGTGCTCCGTGTGCCAGTCGACCGGATTCCTCGGAGAACCCTTTCGGTACCCAGTTGCCATGCAGTCTGAAGGAAGCACGAGGGCTAAGGTACTAGCTTGTTGCCCAAGCCTAGACAGGAGCAGTCGAGATGCTGGGTTTGGGTTCGAACCTGTAAGTTGGCGCCTCAACCACTGAATTCCACTTTGCAACATGCACGCAGTCTTTACTGCCGCAGATACTAATGATGACAGTGGCAGAGCTGACCAGTAAGGGAACTGGGGGCATCTACAAAGGATCGCTCCACATCTGTTTGAATGCACACACTCGGTGGGTGATTATGGCCAGAGAATAACTATCCGAATTTACCACGACTACTGCCTGGTCACCATATGGCAGACACAGACCAGACCGTTAACCTGGACTTCCTGTAGAGGAAATGGACATCTGCTATCTATCCACTGAGTGCCTTAGATCTCTAAAGGGTCGCCCTGCCTTGAGTAACTGTACCGATTTCGCCCAAAAATCCGCTAGATGGCCTTTCAAATACTCCTTGTGAATTTCGTTGCTGTCTGCGGCCCATCTATTTGGCGGATTTCACCTTCAAAACGTCCTTTATGGTCAGGTACGTAAACGCGATATACTGTTAATGGCAGGTGACTAGAATGACCATTTGGGCCGATCATAAGCTGGAACAATGACATGTATCAAATTCGATAAGTCGAACAACTTGGTCATCGCATCCACTCGTGGTGTTCCAACGGGATTACGCTGCCTCGCAAGCCGACTATGGACTCATACAATGTCGATAGGTACCAGCGGTAGAAGACTCAGTCGTATCTAGGGGCGGAAAAGAAAACTCGAATCGTACCCTCGTAGGAACGAGAGCCAGACCCACTAAACGACTCGATGTGGCTCTAGCGTCATCACCCATCATGATCATCATCATCAGACAGCAACATCAGCGTTGACACTGATGCTTCACTACCGTACAGAGACGTCAGTGGCACACGCTGTTTGACGGGGCTGTTCCCCCCCCCATCGTAAGCAATGCACCTTCCAGCCGCCTTGCAGATTATATCTACAGCGAAGTTAATGAAGAACGATGTCTTGCCATAAACTTGAATTTTAGCTACCGTGTCGTTTTGTAGACCCATATCAATGACGACATATTTATCACGTACCCCAATTATCAACAGAGGTTTCCACCATCCTGTCTGATCGGTGAAGTCAAGGGGGAACCACCACGGTTGGTTGCTGGTGAATATGGTGGTGTCCTCACGTCCGACGGAGGGTGAAAATTTGGTCCGTGCAATCTTTTGCTTGGATTTCTTTCCGTGTTTGCTTCGGAGAAATGGGGAAGCTTGTATTTTCGGGGCCACCGAGATGAGACTGGTCCCCTTTCGGTTAATACAATCACATCTGCGATCCTTTCTTGAGGATCAGGTCAACGATGGGCTACTCCATTCTTCCCTCCAAACAGTGGATAACAGGTTGATGGATTTTGTAGCAATCACTATCTTGACGTCTTTAAATCAAACCGGTGGAATTTCGTCGTATTCTGCATGGTTTCCAAACGTGCGCAAGGAGGACCACATGGTCCATGGTTGGGTAATTGAGAAGCTCATACCTTGCTCAGGTTTCTTCGCACGTCACAGCATTGCCTGTCTCCAGGAAGAGTGGAAAAAACTTTCTCTAATTGATAGTGATTGGGCCTACGTAGGGTACGTACTCTTGCAGGTCTGGTCACTGGAACCAAAGCTTGGCCAACGGTTCTGAGAGCCTTGTCACCGACCATCGTGCTTCGGTAGCTACGATTCGAGAACTGCAAGAAGCTGCCTCGTCACACGTGACACCCGAAGAGGAGAAATAAAATCGCAATCGCCGTTCAGTCGCTGCACCCCCTCGGTGCATAGCCGACATGATGCACTTGAAAACATGAAGGCTGAGTTGTCCAGGCCTAGACGGTACCACGAACCTTCTGACCAGTAATTTCGCGCCTTAACTGTTGAGCCATCTCAATTGTAAGCAAAGTAGGCCTCAAAACAGCTTGTCACAACCCGTTGTGAAAACTAAATTTGAAGTGTATGTAGGTTTTTTGTTGCATCCACATATGGAAACCGCTTCATAGTGTTCAATCTAGTCATAAAAGCAAGTTATCCCAACGGACTACACTCGTTTTCAGATGAATCTGGTGCTAACAGGAGACTCAATTAAATCTGAGCCGGATCTCCTACCCATGTTATTCTTCAACCGAATAAGCTCCACAAGGGTTGCCGCGTGTTTCACTTGATCATCATCATCAGAGACAGCAACGTCGGTGTTGACACTAACGCTTCACTGCCTTATGACCACAGTATATTCAACTAGAAAATTGAAAGAAAAGAGCGGGCGATGGAGGAAACTGGTACTAGCCTGTCACGGGCCTTCTGAGGTGCCTACATTTCAAGCAATCGATTACACAGTACTGGTAATAACCGTTCAGCTGTAGCACTCCTTCGGCGAATAGCCGTCATTCCACCGGAAGGAAGCACTAGGGCTGATGTACTGCCAGGATGCCCAGGCCTGGACAGGAGCAGTCGAGCTGCAGAGTTTGGGCTCGAACCATGGACCTTGGGGTCAGTAAGTTCGTCCTTGTACCACTGAGCTACCTTGAGCTCAATCTGGAATGAAGCTGACTGCACATCGATTAGCCACTATTTCTCGCATTGCCACCAGCCAACCGCTGGAGGAGTCAGGGATTGCATCCTGGAGGGCGTACCGCAATAACAACACCCAAGCTCTTTCACACCCTTCTGTGATCTCACACGTTATCCATTTCGCACTTTGCACCAGTCTGACAGAAGCACGGAGGACAACACCTGTCTCGGTAGACGATGTTTCGGTATGAGTAACACATGGCCGAGCCACCGCAGTTGACGGCGCTGGATGCGCCTGCGCTGCGACTGAAGTATCTGTTACACAACCAAATAACCGTATCATAATTGCCTCGTTACGGATCCGTAGACACCATTCGACAACAGCTCCTGAGACAACGGTGGTCAAATACCTGAATATACCCGTCATCGTTTCTCCGCAGAGGCCAATTCTTGCAACCGTACAACAACACGGTCCTTGCTGTAGGCTGATACACGCGGCCCTTGAAACCCAGTGGTGTGCCTTTTGGCAAACGTGATTCTCGCCTTTGAGATTCGTGCACTCATTTGATCATACACACTTCTGTCATTGCTAATACAACCACCGAAGTGTGTAAAAACAGTTTTTCTTGAATCGCAAGAGATCACACGTTCTTAAACATGATTATGCACTTTGAAGGTAAAAGGCGCATGTTGTAAGATGGTACGATGGTGGTCAGTTCGTTTAACTGACCTTTTGCTCCGTCTTCAAAGATGAGGACAGTGTTGCCTGACAAGGATCCACTGCGATTTCTGGACAGTCCACTGTCCCTCGATAGATCAGGTGGTCACACTCCACACGTTGCGCTGGCTAGGCCATGCACTGCGTATGCCAGGGGGCCGTTCACCTCGTTGAGCTCTCTCCGTCCTGCCCAGCCTTGTATCGGATGGAGACGACCGAGAGGCGGTCAGTCCATGACTTGACAACGATGCATGGAAGTCCTTACCATTCAACTCTGTCGTTGTTGACTTCCGTTTCCCCCAGATGAGACAAACCAGTAGACAGTGGGCCTGGGAGATATTTCTGTCACATAACCAGTGGTAATTTTGCGCCAAAGCTGTCGCATCCTCCATTTCTTGCGTTCTGTATCCCTGTTTCTGACAAACAGCACAATACAGAGGGAGTGCGGCGTACGGGCAAGGGCCGCTTGTTATCCTACTTGCTTCAATGTGCGGACATTGAGGGTAGCTAAGACCGGCTTTTGGAGTTTGAAAGCAGATTTCGAAGTGTTTAGGCTTGTTAATGAAGTAGGACGCAAAGAAGCTGCAGCTGAGCATGATGCATGACGAACAAGGCAGTCAGTCAGCGCTGGAACCTGCAGAGGGTATTAAGACGGGTGGAGTTGAGTGGGGTAGATGAGAGTAAGTGTACGCGAGGGCGCAGAAAGCGAGACGTCAGCAGTGGCATGTTTTCGCTTACCTGCCCTGGGGCGAGATGGCTCAGTGGTTAGAGCGCGAATTTACTGACCGGAAGGCCCGTGGTTCGCACCGACCTCCGCCTCTCGACTTCCCCTGCCTAGACTTGGACAACCTGGCAGTATCCCAGCCCTCGTGCTTCCTTCGGGTGTCATGGCAGTTAGACGCCGAAATGGTGAACGACTTTTTGGCTCGATAGCCCGACCACAAACCGGTAGATGGGTTCCGACGTATTACTACAGGAGTACAATTATTGAGGGACAAACCGTTCCACTTTGATTGGGTTGTTCGTGCTCATTTGAGAACAAGAACGTGTTTAGGGAGTTGGGGCCAATCGTTCGTCGTACCTGTGTTCAAATAATGTACACGAACCGACTACTCCAATCACTGAGTCTCACGCCTGTTGCAACACCGCTATTGAATTCCATTAGGTTGCGACGCCTACCTTCGGCACGTGAGAAACAAGTCGGAGAGCACCATGAAAGATTTAGACCTGACAGAGAATGCATTGATCATATCTTAATATTACTTCGAGCGCTTTAGCAGCGCCACTTACCGCTGACCAACAATCGCGATCCTTGACAGGGCATTCAACCCTGTTAATAGATTAGCTCTCCTGTCTACTTTTCGCCAGAGGTGTATGCCGTTGAAGTTCATAGACTTCGTGATCTTTATTCCCATACCTCCGCTCGGGTTGGGGTGTATAATGAACTGTCCGGAAGTTTCCTGCCAACTAGCTGGGTTCGTTAGGGTTTCTCCCTCTCTACTTTGTTCAGTTTTGCTATTGACGTCATCATTTGGTGCACGCTCCAAGGGACCGTGAATCTAGATACAGAAATTACGTTTAGAGAGATTAACGGATTTGGATTATGTGAACGACGATTACTTGCCCGCGCAAACTACTTTGGCCAGAGTATCGGAGTTGATTACATCTTTTGGCATGCATTTTGCACATTCAAAGTGCAAAGTCATACTTTGAAATTTCCCACCCCCTTGTGCCTCTCCGAAACTTCAGGACGAAGGTCTAGTGTAAAAAAACTAAGGTCTTACTCTGTGGTTGTGAGACTTGTTTCTTCCCATTCAAGGTCCTGAGGGTTCCTAAGTGTTTGGTTACCGATGTCTCCGTAGCACAATAGAAGTAAGCTGGCTGCAGCCAGTCTGCAGTAGAGCAAACTTGCCAGTTCAGGGTGGTTGGGGTATGCTTTTCGTATGCACAACTACTGTCTACCAAAGAAAACGTTTTCTGTTCCGGTCGATCGTTGGTGAAAGGTTTCCAGAGGACAGGCCATTACATGCGTGAGGCGAATGTGGCTTGTATTGAACTGAGTGCGGTGGGGTCTTCGCGTCTTCTTGGCTGTGGCCCACGTGGTCTTGTTTGTAGGTGGTTAGAAACCCTGCAGGACATGGCCTGAATGCAGTCATTTCCTAGCTAAAGTTCGTCTATCATTATCCCCTGAGCTCAGGTCAGATGAAGTTCGCAAAGGATGCTTGGTTGATCCCAATGCTGTTGTCTTACTCCGACATGATATCCAAGTGTGTTCATTTTAATGCTGTCCAAAGGTATAGGCACCTTGCCTTGGTCGTTTTTGTCGTGAACATAAGGTTTCCCTTTTTTACTGAGACTTTCTTCGGTCATGGTTGTATGGCAGTTAAGCACGATTATCCATTACTGGTGTAATGCTGTCAATGGTATCGGTATGCTTGGGCACAAAATTGTACCCAGTCGGCGAAGTACACTTACAAAAAATACCCCAAAGGGATTGCGCCTACCTGATGACCTCCAAGAAAGACGAAACGGTTCTTGGGCTGTTTGAAATTTCGACAACCTTATGTGTTCCGTCAAGGTACTTTGAAATTCGCCTACTGGATCAGCCCGTGAATTTCCGGAGAGAGCAGCGAACATATATTTTTTACTCCACGTAAAGTGAAATTGTACGTGGTTTACATGACGCAAGCTGAGAATGCATTTCTGTGCTTACACTGCTCACGAAAGGCAACCTCTTGAATATTTACTGGTGGAGACCGAGCCAGAAGTATTACTTGAATGCACATGTTTCCTCCACATACTAGCGTTGGAACCTACGGTGATGAGCAGTGGGAACAGATCGGTATACTTCACTCACGCGTCTCGATTGAACGCGATAACTCCCGGGGCTCTTCTTTCGAACATGTGTTGCGTGTCCTAGCATAAAAACTGATAGGGTCCCGGTAGACGATAGTGCTACTTGGTGAAGAATTTAGCAATAGTCTGCAAGTAAGATACACCCAATAGTTTCCCGTAACGCATTCAAAATAACGGGTGTCCACCTTACAGTTGTCCGGGCAAGTTTGAACTCCCATAAGTCAATACTCCGGAACCAATGGTTCCTCATATTTCCAAGTTTCTCCTGAGATTTCTTGGGGATCCTAGAGCGAACTTCTGCGTGGACTAAATATTAAGCTTCGGGGCACCCGTCTGAGCTAATGTCCTTATCAAGCAATGGAAAATAGAAGGTTGAAAAAGGCTCGTTTGTTTTTAGACCTTTAGAAGAGCTTTTTCATCCCCAAGCGTACTCACCTGCCATCTACGCTTCAAGCACTTAAAGCAACAGCGTGATGTCTGGGGTTTATTTGCAGTGTTTAACTGACTGTCCATTAGTCTGGTATGTAAGGGGACGTGGGAAGTGTAGCGGCTCTGGCTGATGAACCTTTAGCAGCTTCCCTATTTCCTGATCCCTACCCGTTGCCCAGTTAGCTAGTTGCAGTTCACAACTGGCATGCCACTTCAGCTGAAGCCTGCAGGCTAACTTAAGACCTTAAGCTCTTGCTCGGTACTCATGGCAGTCATATGAAGGCAGAATGACCGAGCAGCCTCGACTTGTGTCCAGAATGTGGGTGTTGGTTTTTAATTTGGTGATTCTGTTCGCAATGAACTATAGTAGTCAGTTTCGCATCCACCAACGGCAAGTAAAAGTGGGTTCTCTTTTCAATTGCAGTTACTTTTACCCCCGTACTTTTCGCGTTGTTTTAAGGCTGTTCTCTTTGCAGGATTCGTTCCACTACGTGCTATGAGTTTGCCACAAGGGGATGAACAGACAAAAGCGAATTGCTAGCTGCCCAGGTTTGTTTGCTAAGGTACTACGGAGTCGGGACATAGAGGTTGGCACTGCTGATGTACTAAAGAAAATTCAGAGGTAAGTTTGACTCAACTCAAACCTAATCGCATGTTTAATAGGAAATGTGGTCGTTTTACCCCACGAATTTTGGGTCACCCGATCAAGTTACCAGCACTTTTTACGGCAGTGGTGGTCCGAGGGGGATATCGAATGGTCTGTGATAAGCGACTGTGGTCCGATGTGGCCAGTGAACTGCAGCTTCCTAATGGATGTACAAACTCTGGCATCGGTCTTCGCCGTATTTACCATCAGTTCCTCATTAAAGTGGAATTTGAGGAATATCCAAGCCTGACTGAAAATTATCTTGCTCAGAACTACACAGAATTTCCCTCTGACCCTGTCGATGGGGATTCAATCTGCCCCCAGGCTACTTCTGTGGAGCGGAACTTGGGAATTGCTCATCCTGATGGCATAAGCCACCCTTCACATTCCAACCATTATTCTTATGCGGACTCAGTGGATGGAATCGGTCGAGGTTCTTACCGTGGATTATCCACTATCCAGGTTTGTTCTGACTTGTGTTCTCATAGTTTGGTTGTGCGCTACTCAACGGGTCGCTGGTTTCCGATTGTTTGCTTTCTACTTCGTCTTCTACATTGAACTTACTAACGTTATTGAACTCAGCCCTTATGACTGATAACTGATGTGGTGGCCAGCCTCTGGGATATCTGGACGACGATATACAGATGTTTTCGTTAGTCTCCTAAGATTCCTACAAAAACAACCGTAGGTATATTTTATCCCACCACTGTTCACACAAATTCTGGTCACTATTCATGGCTTCTGTTTGTCTATCGCCAAACATGACGGAAATCCTGGTCTGGAAACTAAGACATCTGAGTTCAGGTCTTCGGGTTAATGGAAGGCACCGTCTTCTCCCATGGAGCTTCGTCATACTTTTTAGGTTTTACTGTTTTACTGACCAGCTTATAATGGGCCATTCCTGAAATGTTTGATTTTTATTTAGCTGGGTAGATCACTGGTAAATGAATCGGAGTACGGGTCCTACCCACCGATAATTTCGAACCAAGTTACTAGCATCCTCAATTTAAATGATCCATGCGTAGCAGATCTTCGTAGATGCTAGTCGTGAACATCCCATCATCAGGGACCATGAAATCAGTATTCAACACTGATGCTTCGCTGCTGTACAGCCATGATTTATTTGAAAGCCTTATTGTGAAGAGTAGAATAAAGGTGGACAGGGGGTGCCTACACCTCCAAACATTCATTCAAACAAGCTGGGTAGAAACTGACAACAATAACGCCATTGATATCAATTGACAGTCATATCTTGTAGCATCTCCAACCAGGTGCAGTGAGGATCATGCGGTCCCCATCCTGGTAGGCGAGTAGCACCGAAAGCACCCAAAGGTTTCGTAATCTCTTCCAGACCCCTTTGCCAGCTCAAGGGTTGACCGCCACTCTGAATTGGGCTCGCAGAACGGCACTGTCTTCAGCAAACGATGGTTCGACACACGCAATACATAACCTAACCAAAGCGGCTTCTGTTGCTGGACACGTTCTTCAATGGAAGTCTCCGTTGCACAACCGAAAACTCGCTTCCTAATTGCGTCGTTACGAATTCTTCGACGCTAACCTACGTGAGCTATGGTCACGAGACAACGATTGTTTTACACCTGAAGACGTCTGAGCTCCGCTGCTCGAACAGGCCAGGTCTCACAGTCATTTAACAAAACAGCCCGCATTGTGGCCTGATATACACGTCCCTCGAGATTCAGGGATGTACCGGTTTGCCGCCATAGGTGTCTTAATTTAGCAATCGCGACCGGAGCCTTGCAAATTCGTGCATTGACTTCATCTGTCACATTACAGTCGGAACAAATGCAACTTCCAAGATACGTGAAACACTCCACAACTTCGAGTGTCTCTCTGGATTGTAAGTGGCATGTTTAGTAGCTGCATGTACAGGAGCATGACCTTGCACTTTGTGGGTGCAAAGTGCAAAGGACTAAAGGACTGGATGACTTTGGCCAGTTCATCCGAAAACACCTGCGCCTTCTTTTCTTCGAAGACTAGATTGATGCCGTCTGCATATTCCAGATCGACTAGGTTTTCGTCACAGGCTATTCGAACACCGGGGTTTTGAAGATCTTCCAGCGTTCGTCTCATTATATCATCGATCACGAAATCGAATGGGAATGGAGAGAGTGGGCACCCCTAACGGACACTACTTTGTGTAGCTTCTTGAGAGCTCTTCGTATACTCTTACGCGTCCGGAAGTCTGAGAATGCAAAAGACTTAGTATGTTCACAACCTTCCGGGGCATGCTCTGATGGGCAAGTGTGTCAAGTCGAACAGACCGGTCAACCGAATCCAGTGCGCCTTGGAAATCCAGGAATACTAAAGTTTGGGTCGTTTGTGCGTATGGAGTTGTTCTAGCACCTGAAGGATTGTGAGGATTTGGTCGACGCAACCTCTTCCAGACCGGAACCTTGCTTGCTGCTCTCGAGCCAGTGTTTCACGGGATACCATAAAGCGACGAAACACAAGTGACGCCAACAGTCTTGTTATAACCGGGGTTAACCCGATCCCTTTGTGGTTACCACACACAGTGCGAGCCCCATTTTTTGAACATGGGAACTATCACCGACTCCCTCCAGTTTTGTGGGACACTCTCCGTTTCCCAAATGCAGGCAAACAGACCAGACAAGCGCTGACTGAGGAATTCACCCTGATCTTTGAACAATGCGTGTGGTCGATCATTCGGATCAGAAGCTTGGTGGCGCTTGAGAGGACATATCTAGTCATAAACATCTGAAAACGTAGGGACTCTCACGTTCACCGTCCAGGGTTCTACGTCAACTGTGGGCTGTAGATGATTGACAGCTGTTGGCCACGATAACTACTGTTCGAATTTTTCGGCTCCACGGTCGAGGCGTTCTTTATTCAAGATGGTCACTCCCGATCCTTGGTGGTCAGGTCAGATCACAGGTTTCCGGGACCGGTCGCACGGATCAATTGAAGTAATCTTCGGGCATTACCGGATTTCTGGACCTCCATTTCCTTGCCTTTCTATGTCCACCGCACTTCACAATAAGCGCGTACACTCACTTTCAGTTGGCGTTTGATATTTCATCGCGTTAAGTTGTGTTCTGGATCGGGTGGGATATTTCCCCGAGATTTAAGCAGTGCCACTCTCCGGTCAGATATCCAGTGCTTGAGTGAGTCTGGTAGCGCCGTGTTACAAGCAAAACCTCCAACCCTGTGCAAAGAGGTGGTAATATCGTCCTAGTATGCGTTCACATCTGATGGTAGCATTTGGAAGAGACTCTAGAAGACGATTCTGGTAAATTCGTCTGCCAGTCTCTTAGTTGCCCAAGCGATTTGTCCGCATTTTACGCGGTCCTGGAAAACGTAGGGAGAATTGACTCCGGATGAGTGCATGGTCGGAATCCACAAATGTATTCCAAAAGGACCGGCAGTCAGTTATTAATCCGCGCCATCGGTAGCTTATGGCAGCGTGATCCATTTGAGTTAGTGGCCGGTATGCCGTTGGAGGACACCATGTGGCCAGACGAATTGGGAATTTCGGAAGTTAGTACCGCATAAAAACAGCCTGTGATCAGCACACAGATGGAGCAATCGTTCACAATTGTCCGTACCTACCGAGTCCAATCCATGTCGACGTAATTGAGTCTCAGATACGCTAAGGCTGCCCACTTCTGCATTCATATCTCCGGCAACCACCACGATATCTGAGCTTATAGCTTGCCGCAAAAGGGCATTCAGGGCGTCACAAAACTTGTCTTTCATTGTGTCAGCTACAGTCAGTTGGGAGCAAGCAGACACGACAAACAGACCGATCAAATTCCTTGTTGTGGGATTACTTCACAAACGTTGCCAGACGAACCACACAGAGGCGACTATCAGCGGGTATCCAGTCAAGCAAAGGTCCTTCCGCCCGCTGACTTTGGACGATACCAACCCCTGCACATCCCACCGCAGCAGCCTCTGGATCACCAGAGGTGCGTAGCCAGAAGCGAGTGGAGGAGACTGACGGGACGGTTAGCTCATTCACTGTGCTTGCATCTTGAATTCTCGTTTCTGAGACACAGCACACATCAATGCCAAGCAAGTCCAGTGTGAGAGCAAGAGTAGCTTGTTGATCTACTTGCTTCAGAGTGCGTACCTTAAAGACGGCCAGTTAGCTGGGCGTTGAGGCTTGAAGATTGATTTCGAGATACCTGAGGATGTCGGCGCCGTATGACGCGCAGATGTTGCTTGCAAAACCGATGCAAGACGAACGGAGTCATCAGTCCTAAGTGCTGGGCCTACAAGGACAGAGTTATTAATGCGGTGGGGAGAGGGAGAAGAAAAAGTATGTGAAAGAGAAAGAGTGGAGGCGTCAGCAGTAACATGTTTTCGCTTACCCGCCCTGCTGTATGCAGCGAGTAATGCGACCCGGCTGATGGCACCACTCGACGGCCGATGTGGCAAGAGTTTATTTGCATGTGTACAATTTATGCTTGTACGTGGGTTGGGATACTGCCAGGGCTCCCACACTAGACAGGAAAACCATTAGGGTCCACAAACAAACCTTTTGGCTCAAAAGCATGACCTCAAGGTAGCGACATTTGGCAGGAAATGCAGGTGCACTTCAAGGTATATTACCATTTTCTACGGAACACACATGTTCCAACCCCCAACTGGAGGGCCAGGAGACTGTGTTCATCAGACCTCTAACCATTGACCAACCTGGTATGAGACTTCAGTCGTCGCACGGACATCCCCCAGTATAGCTCAATGGGTCGCCGAGGTACACAAACCGTCACACCACCATAAGGTCCACTCTCTTCGTGATGGAGTCTTAACTACCGTCGTTACTGGTAGTAACACTCATTTTGATCGTCGGTCCCACTGCTTTACAGTCAAACCTATTTGTCTTGTAAAATCCTCTTGAGAAAAATGAAATGAGTGTGTGAGGGTACTTTGTGGTTGGATATAACGAGCAGCTGTTGTCCTCTTCATGTGGCTCAAGCCGGACGTCTGTGCAAGGAAGACAGAATTTAACTCTTACAAGACGCCTAAGTTGTTTCGTAGGTAGCTTTGCGCATTTAATATTTGATTGAATGTAATGGTTCTTACGTCCTCTTGGCATCTGTTTGCCTCCCACTGCTGTTCATCAACTCTAAACAGAAGTTCACGTACTATCGGGAATCGCTGACTTATTTTACGAATTCCGGTGTGGCGGTAAAAACGAGAGGGAATGAGTGTACCACAGGTACGTTCTGGCCATACTCGTACCGGTAGCATAGGTAGGGATGGCCGTCACAGTTGCAGAGCGCCAAAATTTGAGCCACACACAGCTCGACGAGGCGGATACGGCAAATTTTTGGTGGATCGGACGTCATTTTTCGACTAAAAAGATTATTCACTTCGTCATCTAATTTCACTAGCTCGAGATAGCTCAGCGGTTAGGGCGCGGACTTATTTTCCAGAAGTTCCGTGGTTCAAACGCAACCCCGACGTCTCGGCTAGTCTTGTATAGGCGTGGGCAACAAAACGGTATCTGAGGCCTCGTACTTCCTTCGGATGATATGGCGGCTATGTACCGAAAACGATTATTACTATTATTATTATAAAAAGATCGTTCATCTGTAACACCCTTTCGGTGTCTAGCTGCCATGCTACCCGAAGGAAGCACGAAGGCTGAGATACTGCCAGGTTGCCGAAGCCTAGACAGGGGAAGTCGAGAGACAGGTCGGGTTCGAACCACGGACCTTCCGGTCAGTAAAATCGCGCTCTAACCAATTGGACCATCTCGCCCGCTTATTATTATTATTATTATTATTATTATTATTATTATTATTATTATTATTATTATTATTATTATTATTATTATTATTATTATTATTATTATTATTATTATTATTATTATTATTATTATTATTATTATTATTATTATTATTATTATTATTATTATTATTATTATTATTATTAATATTACCTGGTTTCGCGCCTGACCTGATCTCTATGAGGCATTAACTCACACTTACGGTTGGTGAGTTGGACTAGGTGATACTCGTTAACCCAACTATCATCAGTAATGGAACTGTCTAATGAAGTAGCTTGTTGTTCTGCACAAATCGTACACCATTTACTGTTCGTCTGTTTCCTCACAATTGTATTTTATCGTTAGACACTGATTCATTAGCCTGGTATTAATTGTCTAGAGTTTTACTGCAGCATTTTGATGCTCCAACTGTGTTGCTCCTTCCCTCTCTGCAGGATCCATCGTGGCAGCCCCCGTCAATGAGCATCCGACTTTCAGAATTTTCCGAAGGTGCATCTGGATCAGACCGCACTGGCTACATCGGTGGTTCAGGTTTGAATGACCCTACCAGGTTACGCGATCTGACTGAATTGCGTCTTGCTGAGTTGGCCCTCGAATCAGGTCTCCCAAACGAAGTGGATGTCGCATTAAACTCACTTTTGGCGCTGTCCATCAGCCCGTCATCAACAGGTGTCGCCACATGTATCCGACTTTCGCACTGTAAAAACTTACTCAGCCTACTTTTGGCAACCGTTGGCGTTTATGATGACAGTAAGTGGTGCTACAACTACCTGTCAGTATTATTTAATGTTTTGTGTATTCTCTTGCCGAATAACCTCCGTTTCACGTTTCCTTTCCTTTAGACCTCAGTGTATCTTTGCATTTATTTACCACTCTTGCGAGCACTTATGGGCTTGCGCTTCGTGCTCATCGAATCTACTGAAGCGCAGGACCGATCAGTAACTATGAATCGAGCCATGGACCTTTGCTCAAAGGTCTATCAGTTCCTTTCATTATACATGTCTTATTGCAAGAATAATATCTCACTTAAGCTGCAGCTGTCCATTAACGTTTATCTAGAATTCATTGTTCCTCAGGCTGCCGTCAACACGAAACTAACTATTTGGCACCACTTAACTTTTAAAAAGTCAAGGGCTAGTGAGTCCCTTTCTGGGAAACCCTGCACTACACATCTATGACGTTTCAGCTTCAACTGAAGGAACTGTAAATTTAAGAGACAAAATGTTCACTTCAAGTGCAGGAATGATCATTTCAAGGACAGAAAAGCCAAGCATGCTGCCGTCACGCATAGTTCACTGACTGGTTCTGATTTGGTAAAACCAACCAGACAGCAACAACGTATGTAAGTCACATGGGTGGAAAGCGCGTACTCGTGCTGCGCAAGGCGGAGACACTGAGCAAAAATGCTTAACTTCAGTTGAACTGCCCGAATAACGCGATTGGCGTAGTTAGCAGTGGCACTGTGCTTTGATTTCGTTAACGTAGTCTCTCCAACTCTCGGCGTAATAATAAAGTAGTCACACGACCACACCAGCTTCCCGAATGGCGATCAGGACAATTAGGCAGGCTGTCTAATTAAGTCTAACCGTCCGGCTCTGAGACATAGGATTGCATAACCAAAGAATTTTGGGTAAATGTGAAGGGACTATTGTTTGATTGCGTTTGCCCTCGGGTGTCCGGAACGCCTACCTCCAATGGGAGCGTGTTGCACCCTAAGGTCAGTGGTCAACTGCCTGTACTACATGTGACTAAGTGACCGTTTCATTTCTTAAAGAATGTATCCGTCGTCCGTTGCCGGTTGTGCGTGTGCAAGGCGTAGGTCGTTCAACAGTCATAATACATGTGAACTGGATGCGTGAACTGCGTACGAACCCGGCATACTGCATCATTTGGTTCCAGTTATGTGCTCTGGGGCAATTCATACAGTCACTGGTGCTGAACAAATCAGTCATGTTTTCAGAAATATTTCGTAGTGAGTCAGTTACAGCTAGTCTTGTGACGGGCGCTAAATGTCGCATTGTGAATGTCTATCATGTAATGTCGAAAGGAATACTCAATCGTTCAGTTGCTTAGCGAAACTTCATTTCTATAAGACAACCGTGACGGATTTTCGTGAAAACCGTCTAGTACGCAGCATCCCTAAGCAGGGACTGTGAGGCACTGCCCGTTGAACGTAGCTCAGTATTCTCTTAGTTAAAGGGCTTCGTAAAAATAACGATTCAACGCACGTAGCTCTACGTCAGTCTATATTCCTAATCGTTTGGAACATATGTGCTTGTGGTATACATCAAAATGAATTCAGGTGTATCTTTTTGGTGGGTACTTCAAACCAGGTTTGCGAGACGAAGCTGACATTGAACACATGATGGATATTTTTATTAGCAAGTATTTGCGAATATTATTTCTAACTCCACCAGGTCTGAAAAAATTTTCAGCAAGGTGGTCCCATCAAAGTGGCGAAAAACGATTCCTTCATCAAAACCATCAACTCATTTCCCCTATTAAATCATGGGTTTCGTTCGTTGACCTGGCACTGTGCAAAATAACTCGGGGCTCACATAGGGATTCAAAGTACAACAAAATGAAGTTTTTGTCCCATTTCAATGATACGAATGTACGGAAACTACAGGTTTGCTTTCCTGGAAATGCCTGGGCCTAGGACTCGAATGGGTTGTTCGTCTTTTTGAGTATGTATCGCACCGTAAGCTGGCTATCCTCAGCCAGAAAAAGACGATTAAATACAAGGTAATATAGGAAGATCATTTCTGCCCACTTGATAAGTTTTCCATTGGTGATTAGCTCGTGATCTTTTCCAGCCATGTTCCCTTGGTGTACGGCTGATAAAACGATGAAGAGTGTGACCGCTACCTCCCCATTTGAACTGTCGCAGGTGATAATTATGTGGGCGATTTTTGCTGCTTTTTACGTTGTAACCCTTCAACTGTGGTTGAAATAATGTGAAGCGACGGACGCTTTGGATTAGATGTTTCTGGTATTCATTTCCATTTTTTTAATCGAGCGAGGAACAGTGTGGCTATATCCAAGGGGCGAGTTTCCCGCGGCTACCTGAAATATTGGTGTGAGAACTACACCTAAAGAGCAACGAAAAGTTGATAGGAACGAAAGTGGCTAACAGCGATCTCAGTGCCTCATCATGTCTAGCGAATCCATCTCCTGCACTTGTCTTGAGGTTAATGGCGAATGGTGAAAGACGATGTTCTTGTCTGTTAAGAAGAACATCGAGCTCGAGATGGCTCAGTGGTTAGGGCGCAAACTTAGTGACCAGAAGGTCCGTGGTTCAAACCCAACCGCGACATCTCAACTGCTCCTGTCTCGGCTCGGACACTCTGGCAGAATCTCAGTCCTCGTGCTTCCTTCGGGGTAACTTGGCAGCTAGGCACCTAAAGGATGTTACAGCTGAACAATTTTTTTTAATTAGAACAACACCAAGATGGTAACTATGCTTGTATCGATTCCTCTGGATTTTTTAGTTTCACCTCAAATTTTCACTAGTCACCAAAAATTAATTTTTAAATCAAATTATCAGACACTGTCCTGAGAAATCGAGTCACCCAGGCTCATGATTGTCAGTATTTTGAAGTTATGGATGCGTTGCTTCTCAAAGGCATGAGCTCTAAAAGTACTTCTTCGCAATTCAAGACTGTGCCGAAGGTAGTGATAATCACGCTCACCGGAACGTACTTCACCGGAGACTATTCCTCGTAATCCCATCTCTAACCCAAGTCTGCTGAACAATTTATTGCTCATTGGGAAAGGTTTCGAAATTAGTCGGTGATCCCGCTTCAATTGTTAATTCATGTGTGGTTCGCAGCTTTTGTGAATTAACCTTGTTTGATCCAGGGCTTACGGTTCCCTGAGCTGTCTTGTTATCTTCATCTCGCAAGTGCTGTTTTTACTATCCTCTCCTTATGGGTTTTTTCAGCTCGTTCATTCACTTGACTAGCATATGTGTGCCACTCTCCATTACTGAACCACTGGGACTCGTTCTACAGGTGTCCTGTTGTCTACAGGCTGCTTGTTGGTTTTGGCGGCGGTCACTGCTTTGATTAGCACAACTGCATTTTTCTCACCTCTTTCCAACCATCAACTAAAGCCGGATCCGGATATCTTCTCACACAAGCTCAGTATTGTACATAGTTCTATTCACTTTCTACATGTTTATTCTTCGATTCGGAGTCCAGTGCTCTCTACGAGATGTGCAAAACGCCTAAAACACGTGGTGGTATTTGGTCACTTTGATGCAGATCAACTAAGCACACCGGTCACTGATGCTTGTGGTGTCGTGCCTGTCTGAACGCGTGTCTAAAAGTTGGGATGCGATGGACGCTAGTATACCGTGAGTAGTTCAAATAATAAGCGAAAAACATGCCTTGTTGTCCCATTGAGGAAGTTTCTAGCCCAAATTCACCAATTTTTTTCGAGGGCAATTTTCCGCGGTGATCGACTGGACTTAGTTAATCAGCGCCTCAAAAGTTGTTCTACCCATTCGGCTTGTTTTTCTGGTCTGCGATAGTTACTGTTGAAAAATTCTGTTCATCTTATTTCCTGCGAAGATGCTCAACTAGCATTTGCTTTTTCCTGCCGGCTTTCCTCAACCTTTTCATGTAAACTTTCCTGTGTTTACAGGCTCCACATCCTTCGTTATCTGTGATCCTATCTGGCGGCAACAGAATCAATTAGATTTTCTGAGAGTAAGTCACGAGCGAAAGATTGGCTTATTCCTGCTTTGTGCCTTCCATTTTTCTTATTAATAGTTTGAGTTTTCCCCCACTGAATTGACTGGTTTGCGTGGCGTGTTTAAAAGCATTAGGATGGTTTCCTTCGTATCTTGACTATTGATTATTATTTGTCGACCAGATCACCGCCTTAAACTTTGCACTTAGTTTTCCGCTGCAGCCCTACGAGTTAGGTAGCAATTTTCTGTCGCGTGTGGTTTGTCTCTTCAAAAAAAACCTGAGTCTATTGTGTTCCCTGTTGCACTCTGTCTTTCACGCTCTCATTAGTCCAGCAATCACGTTTAGTGGTGTCTTCAAGTCGATTTTGCCTTTCGCGCTCACTATCTTTGGTTTCATTTTGGTCGTTAATTTTGCGTTAAACCTGACAGCATTGATTTCTGTAGTATGCAGGTCGACATTGACCTGGTTTACGGTCTAGTCTTCATCCAGTGCGCGCTGGCATGCACGCGTGCGTCCGTGTCTGATTTCTCTTGTTGTTCATTGGTCGAGCTGTATTGTCGCTCTGGGTGTGTGTACGCCTGTCTTTTCACACTCGTAGCTTCAACGTGTGTCCTACATATATGTCTGTATGGCGTCCAGTGGGTCTGGCGAGGTTACTGGCCTGGCTCTGATGGCAATCCATTCTCATGGCTTCCTCAGGCGTATGAGTCAGCAGGTTCTTTGCCCCTCCCATTTGCTTCACTGCTTCAGTTCGTCTCAGCTGTTGACTCAACCGAACCCACGCGTGTATGGTTATCATCACCACAACAGCCGTCTTCGTCACGATGCACCGCAGTGATGTTACCCTCTGCCTTCCGCGCGTGACTTCTATGCCACGTCTCGTTATTTTTCCAGAACGCACTGATTTTTGTGCACATGGTACATGGTTCCTGGGTTCACGTTTTCAGTGAGGTGCGCTCCGCGACATTCATGCAGTTTTGTTCCTAAGCCCACCCCTAGCAATTTTAGGTAAACTACACGTAAACTGAACCCCCAAAATGCGAAATTTTAGGTTTTGTGAATTCCGTGTGAAATATGCCGTCGAAGAGACCGAATGTGTCATTGGTAAAATTGTATGTCACCTTCAATCTTGTTATTTGACTGTCAACGACGAGTTAGTGAATGGGAATGACACGTATTAAGCTGTGAATCCAAAAGTCTGAGACCAGATCGCAGTTCTCTTCAAAAGGCATGTCCATTATCCGTCCATCTACTTTGCTGTCGATTGCTGCACAATTCTCGGTATTTTAGCAGTATTTCAGTTCCTGCGTTCCCTACCATTATCTTCTGTTGTAAGATCTGTGTACTTGCCATACAATGGCTATAGCTGCCACAGTTTCGTTCAGCGATGATTTGGTGAAGTGGGTTAGCTGATATAAATGATGCGTAACTACATGGTTGGATGCATGAGCACCATTGAAAGCGTGACTGGGCCATGTCTGACAATGTCTCTAATCACTGATGTGTCCTATCTCGAAGTCCCTATCCAGGCAGGCGGGAATGACCAGCACAGCTGATTTTACTGGTAATGGCTTTCATGCTTCGCTGCCAAGTCATCGTTTAACCTACCCTGACTCGTTTCCACCCTTCAGGCGGTTGTGCGAAAAGAGCTTTCGAGGATGTCTGTCAAATGGCATACGGAGCACATGACTAAGCCAGCGCAACCCATGGAGTTAGCTCAGTTGATCTATCATGGGCAAGTTCTCTTCCAAAAACCATTCGACATACTTCAGCATTATTGATCCGGTGTTCCCACGAGATTCGGGCAATGCTCCGGAACTATCGGTAGTCAAACACTGAAAATCTTTTGACGTCCTAGGCGCGCAGCGTCTATGTTTCTAACCTGTATAATAATAATGATGATAATAATGATAACAATAATGATGTATAATAATATGGAGCACACCGCAACATTGTAAACTCGACACCTGACAGATAAACTGATGTCACGCTTAAGCCACAGATGATGCAAGTTCACGAAAGCTGCTCTAACCTTCCCAATCTGGATGGAAATATCTTTCGCGAGACTACCGGGACTGATACAGCTACCCAGTACCTCAATAGGCTCATTCGCAAGCAGGTTAGGGTTCGAACCCACCCAGTTTTGTACCAGCACTTCACACATTGTTTGCATTACGACGCCGTCAGTTCCAAGAAGAGCTATGTCGTCTGCGTACTCGTTATCTATGAGTCTGCCCCGGGGGCATTTCGACCCCACAGGCATTAGAGCTGGTAGTGAGTCTCCCATAATCGTATCAGTGATGAATTTGAGGAGGAAAGGTGGAAGGTGACAACCTTACCTGACACTTCTTAATGTGGTGAACTCAGGCAGGAGCTTTCCGTAAATCTTCATAGGTCCGCGGGAGTTGGCGTACAGCGTCTGTGCTAACTTAATCATCATCACGATTACTAACGTCAAAATCGTCATCGTCATCATCGTCATCAACATCGTCCAACGAACAGTATCTATGTTTCACCGCCGTATTGCCTTAATCTTCCTAAAGTTTTACTGTAAAAAAAAGAAATAAAAGGAGCAGAAAAGGGATTTAATGTGAGCCCACCTAGGTGCCCACATTTCCACTCATTCAGACCGTCCCGGTAGCAAGTGACAACAAAAATGTCATTGGCATCTATTTCCAATACATCTTGGAAGTATCGTGTGGCCTTTATATGGAGGGTAACTTTGGTGATTAGATTGTTTAACACTTTCGATTAGTACACTCTGTATGTATTGCCGGGTGTGACCAAACAGACACGAAATCCGACAAGCATTTTATTGGTATTCGTCCGAATACACTAGCAGCATCAGATGGACAGCATCGAATTTGGGACGGAGAGATAGTTACGCGTTTGTTCACTCTGTCGCACCTCAGTTATTAGTCTTCCAAATGGTTGCGGAAATATTGTGCTGAGCTTGGCCACGTCGTCGATTGTCTTTCTGTGTTGTGGGTGCGCGATTTAAAGTTTTTCATGGATCAAGTCGTAAGGCTACATTGTCGATTTTCCACTGATTTATGAAAGCACCAGTAATCTTGCGCAAAACCAATGTGGTGAATGGGGCTTGTTTGTACGTACCTTTGCAACTGATGACGTCAACTCATCCGTCCACCTAGCTGGTATTGGTTAGTCAGGGTCTGGCTACATCTTTTATCAAACATTTCCAGTTTAAGTGAGAAGCGACCCGTTCGTCCGCGACCAACCGACCGATCCAATTGGAGCAATCTTGGGAAAAGGGTTCTCATGGGGAAGACAGCTTTTTGGCCTCTTCGGGACCAATGTGTATGATTCAACATCGATGTACGAAGTCGTGAAAAGCTACGCAAAAAATTTGGGGGGTTGCCAGCAATCGTTTTTAGCAAATTATCCAGTTTTCTTCTGCTGGTATGAACGCAATACATACCAAATATCGTCTAACGTGAGCACAAGTTTCCGTTCTTGCTGCAATCTAAACTGTCCGAGCTAATTGGTGGTCTGAGTAGTATCAATTGTAGTTTCTTACTTTGGACCCTGCTTCTTAAGGTACTTAGTCGTACGTTTCAGGCAGGTGATTTCGTAAGCTCAGGTTGCTGTGAAGATCCACAATTTCTAAATGGACTGCTTAAAAACCGCCGTTGCAATCATGGACACTCGAGGACCAACTTCTGTCTCAGGTTTGAATCTTGTCCAACTCTACAGAATTGACGCCTTTGACTGTACAATAGCACAAAATAGTGGCTCCTGAATGCCGCCTGACTTAGAATTTTACTTACTTATATTCGGTCTTCAAATAATTAATCCCCGTGCCTTCCTAATATAGGAGGGATTAGCTGGTGAATTGGTATTCAAGCCAACGTTTGGCGACAAATGAGAATCCTGGGTGGTGCAAATGAGGTCAGTGAGGTTGACGTGGTTTGGACATGTCTGCGCGTGCCCAACCACTGACAACCAAAGAAAATGTTGCTTTTCATTTCCAGCCCTCGATGGCGTGAACTCCGTTGGGAATAGGCCATCACATGACAATGCAAATTGCAGGCTGCTACGCCAGGCGAAATTCTGTATGATCTCCGCGTGATTCCTCGCGCATGTGGTTGAAAACCTTACAAGACGTGGCACGTAGCCAATGTCAGTAGCGAGCATGCTGTCACTAACTAGCCTGACTGTCAAACTAGCTTTTATCTGTCGTTCGCTTATCATGTGTTGAATGGTGTTCGCTAAGAACACTGTCAGTCCTGCGGATTTCACCTTTCCCCGGCGTGATGCTTCAATGCTATCTGAAGGTGTGGGCAACTCGTTTCAGCTACTACTGACAGTAATAGTGATAGTAGTTGTCGTTCAGCGGTTACACTCTCTGCCTGCCTGCCATTTCACCCGAGGGGAGCATGAGGGCTGAGATACTGTCTGGTTGCCCAAGTATAAACTGGGGCAGCCGGGATGCTGGGGTTAGGTTCGAACCATAGACCTTCCGGTCAGTAAGTTCGCGCTTTAACCACTGAGGTATGTGAAGCTCAACTTGTTTTGGATCGTTTTCTATTTGACTAAGTCCCCACTCCTTATTAGGGCGTCGTATAGAAGTTAAATGTCGCTCACCACTGATGTATTACTCTACACGACGTCGCGTTTCGGGACCGTTAAATGGTTCCTGAATATTCTACTGTAACAATCTTCAGCATGATTGCCAACATTCGAATAGAGAAGCTGAAGGAGTAGCTTTGGGAGGGAGGAACTCAAGTTCGATGTTCTCCTTTGCAATGTGATGGTAACTTTGGGGAATTCTGCATCCCTACCACGATATCATAACAATCTTTACGTTGGTACTACCATGCTGAAACTCGATCCCACTCCCAGTCAGGCCACATATTCTCGTGCAACTAAACTCGGGCAAATTCATCCACCCCTATACTAGCAATCACAACATACCTTGAAAATAAGCAAACGGTGCAACGAAATGATTGGGGAATTTCAGGCTCTTTTATGATGCCTTGAAGAGAACATGCCAACCCCGTACTTGGGGACGAACCTATTAGTCGGTCGGTTTTATCACTTTTCCGGTTAATCGGACCGACGGATTGTTCACAAATGAATTGGTTGTATCACACTACCTGGTAGAGCATGTTCCAACCCTGACCAATCTACTACTGCCCGCTGGTGGCATTGATTGGTAAGGTTACATTTCAGTGGTTTCATGGGGGAACAAGGAACAAACAAACAATAAACATTATTTTGGGGCCTTTTGTACGGTTAACCGTTCACGGCAGCGAAGTATCAGTGTTGAACATTAATGTTATGCTGTCGCTGATGATGATTACCGTGTTTTCAAAAAGTCATTGGGGCTCGTTGGATTTTGGACGTCCGTTTCATAAAAGAGTGGGTTTGTGCAGCTCTTGTTGGAATACTTGTATTATTGCTTGAAAGTTTCGCGTACCAGAAATGTCATGACACAATTCTGTGGGGTTTTGTTTTCTGGTTAATGATGGCCTCATGGAGATCAGGGGATTGCATCGTGTGGTGCTTACCGGAAAATAATCCAGTGACGTTAGCCGACTTATTCACTAGTTGTGTTTTGTCGTGAAAGAAAGAATTGAAGAGCTTCGCTTCTTAGTTCTTCAAGAACGTTAATCCTTTAACGATGTACACTGGAGTTTTGCATACCCAGACCATTTAATATATTCTAACAAATCGGCCATTCAGGGCATGAGTTCGGCTTTGGTGCCTATTCAGCTACTGGAAGACACGAGTCTTGCTACTCCTGCTTGATGAGGTACATGTACATACTTGGGTAGTCGGTACCAGATAGTTTTCAAGGAAAGAATGTTTTCCTACTTCTTGTCTGATGAGCGCATTCATCGCACGTTTTCTATCACGTCGTGGACAATGTATTTCGAAAATATGTGGATGACCACCTAATTTCGTCATGATGATTCTATTTTTATCGTTAATGCGCATCTCTGAAGGATGGTTGACATTCCAGTTAGTAGTGACAAATATATCGTCAATGCGCGGAAAATGCCGTCAGGTTCCGATACACTGACTTGTGCGAGATATTAAGTTCTAGCAAAACAGTATACTTCGGCTAATTTTATTGAATGGTTGTCAATGAATTCTGGTCGGTGAGCTGGTGCTGTGTCCATCCTTCCTAGAAATAACCTGGTTTTGGCGGGAGACTCACCTTGAACCCAGCTGAATCTCTTGTTTATGATGTTCTTGCTCATATAAACTCGGAGGTTGAGCCTACCTGATGAGCCCCAAGAAGTGCGAAATCGGTCATGGGCTTTCGAAGAGTTTTCAGCTACCTTACGAGTAGGGTAACCTGGCTTTGTTTTTCCTCACTTGGATTGAGTGTGCCATCCGCGATAGGCTAACGTCACTGTTAGGAGAGGGGTGTCCTTTTTAAATTTAGCTTTGAAAGTTGGTATGGTACTTCAAATTGTTCCAGGTGTGTATAGTGTATTTGCTGTATTGCTGTTAAGACTGAATCCGTTCGGCTGTTTAGGCGCGATACTACCGTCCGGGGGGTCCGTGGTTCGGGTCGAATCCTGGCTTTTTGGATTCACATGTCCAGTTTTGGCAACCTGGCAATATTTCAGTCCTCATTCTTCAGGCTGCATGGCAGCTATACACCGAAGGAATGCCGCAGCGGAACGACTTGGTGCGGAGCTAAGCAGGGGGAATAGTGTATGGCTTAGTGCAGGGCCATGTGAGAAGAAACAACTGTACTCAGTACTTATTCATTCATCAGAACATGATGTTGAAACAAGGAGCGTGGACATGTAAGTAGTTAGACCTACTCTAAACGATTTTCAGAGTGTTCGTTACTTCCGAAACGTCCCGCAGAAGTAACCTTGTAGCACTGCTGGATGTGGCTGAGTAAAAGCACCTTGCATGAGGCATGACAGATTTTTGTTTGCATAGAATTCAGTCTCAAAAGTACTAATGGCCACTAGCCTAATAACTGAATATAAAGTTAAAAAAATCAGGAAACGTCATGCATTTCTGAGCTAATAAACCTTTATCCCGTGTCTTCATTGTTCACCTACACTGAGATTGATTTGGGTATTGTATTCCATCAGAGCTCTAGATTGTGTTCTTCGATTATGCGATTCACATGACCGTGACAGGGTCACTAATAATCCGGGTTTTCAGGGTGCACCGCGCGTGCCTTCCACTGTCTAGGTTCTCCAGCAGGTTCAGGACACTGACGATACATACTACAGCTGCATTCAGATCTATGTGGCAACACCGGGATATCCTAGATTAGAGATTCTTTTCGGTTTTCTTCGATGAACTCCAGGTTCCGTACTGGTTTTAGGTACGATTTTAGATTTATTGGATCTCTTACTTTTAGCTTGATCCTATCTGGCATTGTCCATGGGTCTAGAGAAAGCAGTTTTTTACCCATCCATAAAAAGTGAGCCGTCAGTTCGTTCATTCAAAGAAAAAATCGTCAGGTCTTTTAGGTCTCCAACTGTGTTCACTTGAACTCTCCGGAATCGTGGCTTGGGGGACCGTAGCTTTACCTGTCTGGCGGGTGATATCTGCCTCAGTCGGAGGAAAACGCACCTTACCTTTTTAAACATCGATATTCGTAACACTGTCCCTGTATTTGCATGTGTTCACTTTATCCTTGATTCGTCAGCCTGCGACTGACGAACTTGGTCGTCGTTCTAGCTGATAGTTTTCCTATTCCGATGTGTTATTCGGTTGAGATCTACTTAACTGTTCTGCATCGTGTTTCCTTTTTACTTGGGCAATGATTATGTCGTGTTTTATAGTTTTTTTTATCATCCCCGATTTTCTAGCGGCAATATTGATACGGAGTTTATGAGGTTGGCGTCTTGGATGGGTGAGGCATCGCGCTTATGGACAAACCCTCGGAAGTTTGTCATATTTCCTCAGCGTGTGCGTAGTCCAACCGATGGAGGTGGGCAGCATTTCACGTGTGCCATTCTTCACTCACGGCGCTGACCACTGACTTGATTCGTAGCGCGCCTTGCCACTGCTAGCAAGTCGTTCGACACCCTTTGATAAGATAACTGATCCAACTTACCCGGTGCGCCCATTATCAGCTGCAACCTGCCGCGCGGCTATCTGTCGACTATAGTTGATTCGCATTCGTAAACTGTTCGGGGTCTCGTGGTTATTGTATTTAGTGCGTGCACTTGTTGGCGAAACAAATCAATATCGACTGTTCTGTGGACTGCCAATTTCTCGCTGTTGAGCACACTGCTGTTTGCTGACCGGAGTTGAATAATGATAATGAATGATAGTGATAATAATAATGAGTGAAAAACACATTATGTCCACTATAGGATAGCCAATCGAGAAAAAAACAACCAGTCTGTCGGCCTCACTTCGATTGGGTAGACGTAGTTTTTTACCGTTCGCCTCGGTGCGAACTCCTAGGAAACCGAAGACCATTTGTATGTGTAAAGTCAGCTCAGCTACCTTCTTATACTCCCTAACATTGTTGGAGCATCCCTTTTTTGTGAGTGGCTCGCCACTGAATTTGTAAAACAACTTATATTTTGAGCATCCCGATGACTCACCGGATCAACAAAAGTGCATATTGTATACTATTAGAAACCGTAATGTGCCATGAAATCCTTTTTTAGGAAAGTCGGGTACAATGAAAGAGAAAAATGACCACGCTGATAGCTTATTATTATAGTTATCAGATTGGACTACACTGCTGATGGTATAATACAACATACTAAACGTGGTCGTTGGTTTGTTCGCTGAGCTGGGCAATTTGATTGCAAACGTTTCATCACCAATCGAGGTGACATCATCAGTGCGTTGGTCGGGAGCGTGGTGGAGCGTAGCGATGGGTTGGTGGTTGTGCCCACCACGTTCCACCACGCTCCCTACCAACGCACTGATGATGTCACCTCGATTGGTGATGAAACGTTTGCAATCAAATTGCCCAGCTCAGCGAACAAACCAACGACCATCTATACTACCTGAGCTACCAACATTCTCCTCTATAGCAAACATACTAAACGTTTCATACTTAAACCGGGATATATGATTTCCTCGGAATGAAGAATAGTCGGTGTGTTTCAATGTAACTGGTGAAGCTCATTTAGTGTATTTAGTACTAGGTCCACGAAATAGCTCCATGGTAATGTTCTCTGCATCGCATCACGCTAGAAGTATGTGCACGCGTGACTCGCAGCTGACTGATTGGCTCTGCACTTGGTTGGGATAATGCACGGAATACCGAATCAGTTAACAGTTGCAGGAAGGAACCACCAGTTGGATAAAGCGCACCAGAAGTCATGGATAAATTCTGTGACAGGTCTAATGAGACCAGGGTGTTTCTCGGGGCTGTTTTTATTTCTTCATCTGTAGCTTCCTGTCGTACAAGTTTTGGTCCGGTAGGATGCTGCAGGGTTTCCCGCAGTTAGGCGCCGGTATGAGTGATGACTGATAACCTTCGTTTCTTTCTTCACCTCCAGTTTTGGCATAATATGGTTCAAGAACCGAATGGTCGCCTGTTCCTTCGGCAGGACGTTTTTATCGACGCTGGTGAGTATTACCTTTATTGTAGATGTTGATGCCGAATTACCTATGGTTAGGCGAACTGACCTCGGGGAGAATCAACCGGTGAAACTGAGTCATTTCTTCCTATCTTTTTGGATGCAACCTTCCCAATAGGAGCTAAACGAGCCAGCACAACGCTCAGTCCAATTTTTAAGCTCACCGTATAACTGAAAGGTTGGCCAGTCTAGTGCGACATTGTCTACCCCCTGTACAGCCATTCCTTCTTCCATACGCATAATGACCTCAGGAGGAGCCACTCAATGACCGTTTGTTTCTTATCAATACCTATGTCATATTATGACCGATTTAGAAGCCCCATGCTTTAGTGTCTGTCTAGGGATCCACGCGTCGTCGTAATCATTGATAGCAAATACGCCATACTGGCGTTCATGCTTCTGTTTAACGGTGCCCCGTAGGCTGCATTGTAGTGCTGTTTCGTCGCGAATATATGTGAAAACTAATGTGCGCATTGCAGCATATAAATGGTGACTGTATGTACGCGCTTTTTAATTTTTACTGTTAGGGTGTTGAGGATAATCCCGTCCCTTTTCGTTATTACTATTATTATTATTATTATTTATGATGAATCATTTATGATGAATTGTTATTTGTTTAATGTGAGCAATTCAAGCCGTTCTTCACTGTTAGCGGGCCACACCAGTTGCATTTGCTAGCCTTATTCGAATTTGGAATCTGAAAATACCTGGTCGGAATCTGTCCTCCTGACCGAACATCCACCGAACGCGAATTTACGGGTGTAGTATTCAGTAGTTCTGAATATATGCGCCTCAAGTGCAGTTCACAACTATTCATAATTCCGTACAAGATAGCAGTGAAAATATTCACGTTATGGAATTATGGAATTCTCGAACACTAATAGGAATCGCGGTGTTCATTGTAGCCCAATTTGAAGATGCCGGCAATAGAGACAGTCTGACCTAACAAAATCGGTGGTTGCCTTCATACTACATGGTTATGTGCAATTTGGATTTTTTTACACCAGTAGGTTCCGTAGTTAATAAATACGTTGCCAAACTTGCTGGCGGTGCGTGTGTTTTACGACTCATAAACGTTTCGGTTTTGTACGTAATTTGTTCTCACTCCCTGGGATATTTTCGCAGAGTTGAAACGTTCTTGGGACGGTGTTACATGTCGGTTGAAGTACGATTCCAGTGTATCGAAACACTAAGTTAAAATTTTTGTTGATGGATAGCCAGCGGATGTTTGTCGGCAGTGCGGTTTTAGTTAAGATTTGTCCTGAAATTGAATTCAATCAGAAACAGCCAGCGGATGTTTGTCGGCAGTGTGGTTTTAGTTAGGATTTGTCCTGAAATTGAATTCAATCAGAAAAGCCGGGAAACTATGTAAATCCCTGTTGGGAATCTTCAGCAGTATGCGTCTCAAGAATTTTTAGGGGAATTCGAAGTTAACTTTTCTGTTTGGTGAGTAAACACAACATCATTTGGTCGGGAGTGGCTGGTCAACAGTGCGGTTACTCAAGGCTGTATATGAGCACCTCTCCTCATTCAGTGACAATTCACGTAACCCGATTCTTGAGTGGCTGGGATTTTTCCCTCTCTGAACAAGTCACTTGTATTTATGGATTACTTTCAACATTCCTAGAATGCCAGAGTTCCGCTCTGCATGGGGTTGACATCACTGATTCAATATCCTGGAGCAGAACATGGTTTCGGTCAACAGACAAATGAGAGTAAGTATCCGCTGTATCACTGGACTGAGTAAGGTAGCGATAAGAAGCTGGTGACTCAAACTCCAACACGTACTGTTGACCTTCGACTAGGCATAACCTCGCAGTTGCTTCCAAATATCGAGGATATGTGGGGGGCGAGATGGCTCAAGTGGTTAGAGCGCGAATTTACTGACCGGAAGGTCCGTGGTTCGAACCCCACCTCTGCCTCTCGACTTCCCCTGTCTAGGCTTGGGCAACCTGGCAGTATCTCAGCCCTCGTGCTTCCTTCGGGCGGCATGGCAGCTAGGCACCGGAAGGGTGTTACAGCTGAACGATTTTTTATTTTTTAAAGGAAGACATCACTGCAGCCTGCAAGTATGCTTCAAGTCCATGTGAAGACGTCAACGATACTTGCACTAGAATTCCACAAAAATGTGATGATAACGAAATTTAGGGGTTTATCTGCAAGATGTAGTCGATCCTTCGGAATCGTGCTCCTGCTGAGTATAGACCATTAGAACCGAGCTGCCGAAGCATCTGTTTTCAGCTTCCGCTAATTCTACGATAGCTCGAGTGCTTTTCGCCAGGTTGCGAGACCCAACGGAGCCTTCCTGATTTCGTGTCCTTTGTTTGTGAAGGTGACTCTGATATTGGATCCCACTTATCAGGCCCATCAGCTTATTCAGCTTTTCTTTTGCACAGCACCTCCGATTTTGACGCTGTCTGTCCTTAGAATTTCGTTTTTGCCTCAACTATTTTTTCCTTCATATCTTTGTACCTTGTTTCCCGCTAGATATTGATAAGTCAGACGAAGGACCATCCTCCACGCTGACCACCTTATTCGCCCCCGTGATGCAATACCCATGCGAAATCGATAGCCCTTGTACCTTGCAGACAGTGGCCGAAGAAACCTTGGAAACATCTAGGGTTTTGCTTGTTGCCACTGTGTTAGTCAATCTGGTCACAGCTCCACCGGGCGGTGAACCGACCGGTAACCACTCCGCTGAGGATGACGATGATGAGTCCACGTATGATGTGTACAACCCACGTAGCCTTTCACCGTGCTGCACTCCGCTCTCTACCTGGCGTGAGAATGCTCGCTTTGTTGCCGCAAGTCCCACGGCCGTTCGTTTTGCATTCCTCTGTGCCTATGCGGAGCACTCCGGCGTTAGACAACTCGGTCTTCAGCTCCTATCCAGTTTACGGTTCCCCTTGGATCCGCCGCCATATTCCTGGTCAATCAATTGCCCATTGGAATGGACTCCCTTGGTGCACGAAGGATGCCACCTAGGGGACCTAACCCTGGCGTTCATCAGCCGTTGCATCATGGACAGTCCGGATCGAATGAGTCTGATTGGAGGTGAGTTCTTTTTCGTTGGATTCACATTTATACCCTTTTGTATTGTTTTATCATTTACTCCTAATCAGCGAGCCATAATCGGATCCAGAGCGAGTGGAAGGAGATTACAGCTCAATTGGTGCCAAATCCACAGGTTTCTTTTTATTTCTTCTGAAGTTTATGACCATCCTGCAATCCAACAGAACCATTCATGGAGTGTTTTCAGTAGTCACTTGTCCCTCTCCTTAAGTTAATTTCATTGATCGAATTCTGGTACTTTCGAAACATTGAGAGACTCATTTTCCTGCTGTCTTTGGTTGTATACCTGGACCAAATCTGTAGGAGTTGCAAATAGCGGAGTTCACTTCAGTATGCATGGGAACACAGCACGCACCGAGATGGCAATATTGGCTACGTTGTTTGGTGTAGTGTTCGTTTTCGTAACACAGTCAACTGGTTCAGGCACTACCTCTAAAATTTGTGCTTTTTGTAGACTGTCTCCTTCAGCAGGTTGAGTAGGTTTCAAAAACGTCTCATTTATGGTTTCCGGGATTGGATACTTAACGTTGATCGCATTGAGGAGCTCTGTACACCACATGAATGCGAGAAGTCAACGTCTTTAAATTTCGCAGACTCCATGGTCACTTGTTGACCTTTGGAACACGTTCATGCGACATGGTCACTTCGGTAGGTTGCCTCTTTGGGGTCGAAGATCTGACCACGTGTAGGCGACGGAGAAGGGTTAGTGACGGTGTACAGATACCTCTTGAGGTCCGCCAGTTGACATGTTGGCGTAATCTTGATGATAGGTGCCTGTCCTTTCGCGTCAGAACGATGGCATCATTCGTCAGTTTCGCTAAATACCGCACTCCCTTCAAATAAAGACGTTCTCCGCTGCCATTTAGGTGCGATGAACGGATGATAGTGTTGTGTATCTGAAACGGATACGATCAGCGATTATACGCGACCTGAGAACGAGCGTACGAATCCCCAGCTATAACGCGAGCCGAACCACCCCTAGCGCGGAGAGAGGAGGAGACCAGACATTCAGAGGAGGGCTCTTGCTGCCTCAACCAAAAGCAAAGTACAGTGGGCGCACCTTATGTTTCAGTTGCTACGATGTTCGAGATATCGCGATACATGTTTATTCGCAATGTACCACTCATAAGGTTGCTGAAAATTCTTGGACAACCCACGACCAGTTTCGCCTTTCTTGGGGCTCATCAGGTAGGCGCAGTTCCCGAGTTTCCGTCAACCTTATGTTCTACTTGAAACCAAACTGCACGAAATTAGCGAACTACACTCATTTGCATACCAGTTTGGTTTTTACATGAGACTCACCTGGAACCCAGCTGTCGATGAGTTTTCAACCAATTTATGAGTAGTATATTACGTCGTACATGTATCGCGATATTTCGAATATCTTATCAATTGAAAATGAGGCGGCCTGGTGCAGCACATTCAGTCGCTTAAAACCATCATAACCTGTACACCAGATTGTATCCTCATATGGTTTTGACCCTTCTCAGGGCTTGAGTGCTCTAAATAATGACCGGGAATTACTGGGATAAAAACTAGGTTCTCTTATTTATATACTGATTATATATATATATATGCTGATTTTTCTTATGAGGCGTGACTGATATAAGGGGAAAGTTCCGTGTAATGTGGTGCTCTCTACAGATCTTAATGCAATGAACAGCGACCCTCTCTGAGAACTGGTTAGCTGCGAGTTTATAATACGTAGCACTGTCCAGTTGCCACTCAAATGACTATCAAATGGCTTCTAAAGCGTCCCAGTCTGTTGATATTTTGTACATTAGTGAACCCAATTGTCATGCCTCCGTTTTTATTTCATTTGGGACTCATTTCAAGAGTGGTGCTTCGAACAAGTTCACAGTCTGTGGTGGCTTGTGTGGCTCAGCAAACTTCCAGTGAAAAGTTTGATAACTTGGGTTATTCGCAAACGCATTTACCTGAAGTATTGTCTTCGTGAGTAATTTGTATTATAGCCTGGGTCTTGTGCGCATATTAACTCCATCTAGTCAGTACGGACTAGATGATTTGTAACCATGTAAGGCGAATAGAGATTTCCAGAATAAAATTACTCTCAGCCAATACATGTACATATGCTGAGGACCGATGGTTTTCTCGCAGTCTCCCAAGACTCGAATAAACAGCAACCCATGGCGCAATAATGTTCAGATTCATACATAAAACCCCATGAATAATTTCCTTTTGAATCCTTCTCTATAGGCCCACCCGGCTGCATTGTTTTGGTTTCTTTAGCTGTATCTCTCCCTTCTCAAGGTGATATCACACTCTGTTCTCGACGGGGATGTTCCAACTTTGGAAGGGTGAATAACACAAACTGCATTGAAGTGGTGAGATTGTGGTTGTGTAGTGTGTGTGTAGTGAAGCTCTAGTTTTTCACTACTCTCGCGTATGCCTGACAGTGACACAGTCTGACTATGATGGTCGTCATTGCCCATCATTTACGTCGGTACAAACAACTGATGGTTGTGCCACCCGGCTAACCACGACTAAGCACCACAGAACAAGATATTTAATAATCTTCGTTGTAAACAGCATAACATCAGTGTTCACTTATGATGCTTTGCTGCTGTACGACCATAATTTATTTGAAAGTCCCAATGTGAAGAAAAGGAAAGTGGGTAGTGAAGGGACTTAGTACTCTTCGCTCATTGGCCTTCCCAACCCCGTCACCACCCATGGAACAATACAGTGCGATCAACCCATTTGCCAGTCCCTGTTTCGCGTCTAAACCATCCCCCTAGAATAATAAACCAAAATAATTACTTACTAACCTCAAGAGATGTGATCCACGTTGCAACCTTTAATGTCCGTACTCTAACTGAGACCGGGCCACAGGTATCTCTTGCTGAAACCTTGCGTTCCGTAGCTGTCGATGTATGTTGTGTCTCCGAAACACACATACAAGACCCCACTTCGGTTGTGAACCTCAGACCGCTTAGGACGAGCTCAGATTTTCTACATTTCAGTATCTGGTATCTGTTGATCGTAACGCAATGGTTCTTGGTAGATACGGCGCGGCTCCGCGCCTTTCAGCCCCAAAGCTGAAAGCCCCTTCCCGGACTGGATCCCAGTAAACAGTTGTCTTTACTTTGGGTGGTTGTCTGGCTCAAATAAAATCAATGCAGTTTGTTATATCAACATATGCCCTGGCAGACCTTAGTCCTGAGACTGAGAAGGACGGTTTTTTTATCGATGTCTGTCGCAGCTGCTTCGGTCAGCTAGGAGGACAGACACAGTAGTCCTGGCGGGTGATAGGAATGCGCAAGTTGAATAATTAGGTAGTAGATTTAGAGTTGATGCTCAGCGTACGGTTAATGGGGAGCGGCTACTTCAGTTGTGTGGTATTCATCGTCTGTTCCCGGCCAGTAAAAACTTCCAGCACAAACACTAACATCGAGTTACTTGGAGGCCGCCAACCGCATGACAGTCATGGACTCGATTGGATCATGTGGCTATCAGTTACCGATGGTGAGCCTCAATCAAAGATTGCCGTTCCTTCTTAGGTACGCAATTTGACTCTGGTCGTGCTATTGTGCGGGCCTGGACATCACTTTGCTTTCCTTCAGCAATACGCGTGCCGATGCAGAGCGATTCCACTAATTAACGTTGACAGGTTTCAGTAGCTTTATGGTGTCGAGATTATGTAGCTAGAAAGCTACTGAAAACGCACAGTCATGCGGCTGATGAAGATTGCTTGGAGATTGAATGGAAGCGAGTTAAGAAAGCTATGCTCTGAGCTTTCAGAACTGTTTGTCCAAGCCGTCTGACTCGACTCAATGAACTCTGGATATCGTCGAGGTCAGCAGGTCTTATTGATACCAGAAAGGCCATACCAGAAACTAGCGAGTATGGTGGTGCAGACAGATCCCTTAAACACCAGATAATCAGGAGCTTGAAGAATAACAGAGAACGCTGGTGGATTTCGAAGGCCCAGGTTTCGATGAACCGACCAGGAAAAGACCAGTGCCAGTGAAACGATATGCGAAAATGACGGAACGACAGTTCATTCACGAAATTGTCGTCTTTAGCGGTGAGCTGAACATCTCAAAGAACAGTACATCTGGTCTCCGGGTTTGGTCACTTCGAAGAACAGTTCAACTGGTGTGTTTCAACACAACCTCTGGAAGAACCCAGCGCACCTGAATGGAATATTGTCAATAGCCCACTGTCAACGTGGGACATCACTCCCTCAACACTACAAGGCACCTGACTCGGATGGTCTGCACCCCGCACTGTTCAAAGAAGGTGATTAGTTCCTGGTGAACAGTCTGACAACCATACTGCAGGGGATTTGGAACGAAGACAGAATCCCAGCCGATCGTCATTCCACTTTTCAAAAAGAGCGCAAGGACGTCATACTAAGGCCATCGTGACACCAGCCTGGTATCCGTCGCGTATAAGTTGCTTTCTGGCATTATTTTGCTTAAGTTGCTCGACAATTGAGAGAGACAGGTTCGTGAGAATCAAGCTGGGTTTCGCCCTTACCGCGGACGCATCGACCATATCTCTACCTAGAGATAAGTCTTTGGAAAGCGCCACTCTTTCAAATGTCCTATGTTCTTTTTGCTTGACCTGAAAGCTGCTTTTAACTCTGTTGATGATCGGAAACTCTGGCGGTGTGTGGCAGCGTATGCGAACTCCTGTGGGCGCATACGAGTGTACGGCGAGCTTTCGACTGAATTCACTACGTCCAGTGGTGTAAGGCGAGGCTGCTGTCTCACCTTTCCTCTTCAGCTTTGTTACTGATGTGCTGCTTGGAATTCCTCTGTCTGCCTTTGGAACCTAGAGAGGTCGAAATGCTCCCGGGGCGGTCGCTCAGAGATATTGGGTATGCGGACGATATTGCTTTCCTTAGTTCAGATCCCTTCAAAAATTCAAACTATTTTAAATAACGTAAACAACTCTGGCGCACGGTTTGGCATACGCAAAGTGTAAAGTAATGCTACAAGACGGTTGGACCAAACCCAAACCTCATGTGTATCGTCGCGATCAGTCGATCTAATTGCTGTCAGAAAGGCCATACCAGCAACCAGCGAGTGTGGTGGTGCACACATCCTCAAACGCCGGATAATCAGGAGCTTGAAGAATGAAAGAAAACGGTGGTGGATTTTGAAGTCTTAGCTGATTCGATGAACCGGCCGAAAGAAAGCAAGTGTCAGCTAAACGGCATGCGAAAATGATTAAACGACAATTTGATCACGAAATCGTCATCCAGCTCGAGGGGTTGATCACTTCGAAGAACAGTTCAGCTGGGCTTTTTCAACGCGGCCTCTGGAGGAAGCCAGCTTACAATCCCCGAGTTTCCGTCAACCATGTATTCTAATTGGACACCGAATTTCACGCAACTGACCAGATATACTCATTTGCAAACACTATGGTGCGAACGTGAAACTCCAATGAAGAATGTCATAAACGAGAGATTCATGTGAGCCTTTCATTAACACTATTGTAATTTGTAACTGAGTATTTGGTCAATAGTGCGCTGTTTGTTTTCTGCTGTGCATTGAGACCGATTAAATGTATGGAATCTCCTGCTTTATTGTTTTCACCACTCCAAAATAATGGTGGGAGAAGTAGTACTATTTAGAGAAAATACCCATGAAGAACGGTTCTGCGTTCACTCTTTGAAGCTTATTTTGAAGGTCTGTGACAGTGTACCCTTCCCGTTTATGCTTTGCTCTTTCCGTGCGCAATCAAATGTAAATGCAGCTAACAAATATTAGAAACGAACCTCTTACTCACTGTATGGTCATAACCTGGTATCTTACCTCCTCCCTGCTTCTCCCTGTTTTTTTAACTAACAGACAGTCGTTTTATCGTCTGTTTTCCCGTGATCTGTCCCTAGGTGACCGATATCCTGTCTGACTACTATAGCATCCTCCGAACCTCTTCTCATCCTCTTTCTCCTCCACTTTAGGGCTTAATTTTCTGGCCAATTTGGCTACTGTCCCAAACAGGGCCAACGAAGCAAGCCTACTAAACGGCCTACCGTCAGCCATATGGCCTCGTCTGGCCCAACTGATTTGTCTACCAGATTTGAACGTGGTATGCTCTACTTTGGAGGCGCTTCGTTGTCTCACTAATTTGGGCACGTACGCATGTGCCTTCGCGTGGCAAGCTTGCGCCAAATGGACCAGCTCAGCACCAAACACATTACCACTGGCTCTGCTACAACCATTGCTCGCTTTATTGACACTCGAAGGACAGGCAATGGGCTCCCAGTCTCTGCATCGGATCAAAGTGAGCATATTAGTGCTGCCTTCAGTTGTTGTTTGCTTGGCTCACTGAGTTTGTTTTAATTATGTATACCGTTCCCACTATGCACACCGCGTTTATCATAATCCCGGACTCTCGATCGTTTTGCATGCATAGCTGATTGGAACTGTGGCTTCTTGAATCAGTTGTACGCCGGTCAGGTGACTCTCGTAGTAAAAAAAATAAGGCATAATTTCTCGGAATTTATTTGTGTTAAACGAGTATGCGAACCTTACTCAATAGTCTTCTCACGATTGATATCGACAGCAGGCGATAGTTTTAATAATTTCGAACTGATCGAACAGTTCGGTCAAACGCATCACCTAGACCGAAGCGTGTCAGACTTCGGTGGCACTTTGTGCAACTTATGTGCCTAGTTGAATACACAGTCAGCTGGCTATGCAAGTAGTATCTTAGCCGGTTTTTGGTACGCGTGGCTCAAAGCTCTCAGCAATACAGTCGCATTCCTAATGGTTTTGCGAGTTTCGTTCTGGAATCACTGTCACCCAGCTTAGAATGGTCCATTAGCACAGGTATGTGCATGCGCATCTGTCATGCAGCGTACAACTGAGGAACTGATAAACAAACATTTATTTTACTGTCGTCCTTTCTTCCAGCTGATGCAACGGGCACCACCTATTGTCCTGACACCTTCAAATAGTCCTTATTCGCACCAGCCAATCCGTCCTAGTTCGACTGTTCGTGTTCAGAACCAATCGGCTGAGTGGACCATCCAACGCCATCAGCCTCCACCGTACCCTTTTTCAGTTGGACAGCGGCGACCGGCAACTCCTCCTTCCTTACATTTGATCAAACCGAACGTACAGATGCCTCCTAATCGTCCGTTACAGCCGCGTCCTATAATGCCTGCGCGAGCTACTATTCGACATCCTCCGACTGCATGCGAACCAGAGCCTTCCATTCTAACACCCAATCACGTTACTGCAAACCACCGAGCTCCAAACGCCAGCACAAACTGTACTGGATTGATTACTTTATTGGCGTCCCCTTCGACGGCTCTACCTACCATACCCGCATTGGCGGCAACCACTTCCACAACATTGTGTACTGTGAATTATTCCCCAGCCACATTTACTTCACCTCCCCTCAAGACTTCTGCAAACACTAGCCCTCCTCCAAGTCTGTCAGAATTGACTGATAGATTGCAGATGCCTCCACCTTCACTGCCTCCCCCTTCAGCTCTTCGACGTTCGTCGAAATTATCTCAGTCACGAAGTTTAATGTCTCCCTCATCTCCAAACTCGAAAACACCAAATCATTCTCCACGAAGCTATTTGCCAAATCTGTCTTCAACTAATCCACAACAAAAACAGGAGGAGTCGTCGGGCGACCGTCCCTCCTTCCATTCAAACCAAGAAGTGCTACAGTCCGGTGAGTTAGTTTTCTTAGCAGTTACTTGTGGGACCTTCATATCTTGTTTTTGAAGTAACCTATATGAAAGCTCTCCTCACTAACTAACTCGCTCTTCTCGCAGAATCTGTTTCCGACCGTGTCGTCATGAACGAAACGAGTGAACACGCACCCGAAGTTGTGGGTGTGGACCTAATGGTTTGTTCGACAGCTTCAGAAACCATCAAATCGGAATCCGTGTCATCTAGTTCCAGTGAAGGTTTTAAGCATTCGCCACCGCTTGCCAGTGTTGAAGCATCCAAACAACGGCTAAAACCGGACGAAATCGAAGGGCAGCTTGATACTAACACACTCTTCAATGGTAAGGAAGAAAAGTTGGAGGACGATGTGTCAAACCTTTCCGAACCGGACACTAAGCTATCGATACCAACGTCAGACAAGTTGTCCTCTCCCTCCGGCTATCAGGTCAATGGTCTGAAACCGGGTCTATTGCAAGCAGCTGTGGATGCTATTGATGATAAGATGAATTCACTCAAAAAGAGCTCAATGGATATGTCAGACTGCTTGAGAAATGGGTTTGATGACAAGCGAGGAGATCCCATCTGTGATCCCAAGGTGAGCAAATGCCTTTCTCCTCACCGCGATAAATTTAGTGTCTGCGGCGCGAGTGTCGGCACAATGCTGATGCTTACTAATGATGATTAGCTACACAATGCCCTAATTGTATTGTGATTTTCACACAACTTCCGACATCTTTCGAGGCCACTGACGCGTTTCGCTCTATACGGTTTTGAACTTGTCATTTTTCGGTGTGACTAAACAGTTAACCTTTCAGGATAGCCTCACTGAACCTATACAGTTCGTTTATGGAATGTGGGTGATACATCAGTCACACGTCTCATGGTGAACATCTATGTAACCCGTCACGATCGAGATGGCCCATTTTTGCGGTGCGTCATCCCGTTTATCTGTTTATGGTTATAAGCGTTACGCTGCTTCTTGGTTCATATTCAGCCTACGTCTACTTAATATCCTTTAACCAACACCTCATTCACTCAGTTTTGGACTGCTAAACTGGTCGATGAGGACACCACGTCTATTCGCCTCATTCCTCATCCTAGCGTATAGGGGTTTCTTTTCATTAGTTTGAGTTCATTGGGAGCAATCTTCTATGCAGCGTCATTCAATTTTGGGCCATTCACTTAATCTACCTTCTAGGCTGTTGGTAAAATTTCATACTTTTGGGGTGAATAACATCTGATGCAGTGCGGTGGTAAAGTTACCTTTCTGGCTTTCTTATAGAACAATGGTTTGGAGGACGTGCGCAGAAAGACAAGAAGCTCTGCAGCTATAAGGGAACCAACGATGAATGGACACTTGGAAGATCCGACTGACAAGCCGTGTGCCGCTCACCGGTGTTGTTCTCCTGATCGACTGGTAAATGGGACCGTCAGCAGTGATAGTGACCCAAGCAGTGGTAACAGTGGCAGTGATAACAGTGAAAATGAGTCGCCGCCACCGAATCAGCGACCAACTGTTAGAAGGTACCATCGTTTACTGAAGCGTCGGCGCCGCCTTGGGATTCGAAGTCGTTGGTTACAATTGAAGCGTCGACGTGATACGACCCATTCCAAGGAACCTCCTGCTACTTCCACAAGCAATGAGAATCAGAAAAATACTAGTCCGTTAAAACCTCTTCCTCTTCAAATGGACCCATTACCTAATTCGGTACTGGGTCCAGCTTGGAAGCCAACGTGGTGCCCCACCACTCGGACGAATGTCGCCTTGACAGTGCCCTCATCCTCAGCTGCTGAGCGAACACCATCCCCTAGCGATAGCATTTTGACCCAGTCAAGGGGTTACGGTCACTCGACAACACCAAGCCACCCAGACGAGTATTCCAGTCTGACTTATCCATCGCCGAAATACATATGTGCGTGGGAGACTTGTTCAAGTTCCTTTGCCGAGAAACATGAGGTATGTTTAGTTTTGTTTCTCTCATGTTTCGTCAGTGCAAACCGCCCACTAATTCCTGGTTATGGCTTCAAGTGAGAATAAATGCTATTTAGTCTCAGATCTGCAATAATCACTTTTGGGCTGGTTTCCTCAACATATGGTGACTCCACATATTCGTGACATTCTCCGAAATTTGACTGCGACGCAAAACCGAATCTCAGTCTTTAAGGGTGTACCGAAGCTGTCAGCTGGTATGCATTCATGTACTTTTTAATCGTCATCTTTAGGGACCCTATTTCGTTTTACAAAGGACAGGGCTGTTCTGGGTAGGACCACTGTATTCAGAATCAAGCCATATCAGTCTCCTAAAGTTGCTTCATTAACCAACGTGGTGTATAAATGCTCATTCTCTGAATTTCTCCAACCTTTTGTCAAAGTTGCTCAAGAAATCGCAGTATTTCATTGTGCTGGCGGAGTCATCGTTAATTATTTTAAATATTAACCAACTGGTCCAAATGCGTTCAACGGGCAACGCAAATGGTCTGAAGCAGCGGATTTATGATAGGAGGAGACGGAATGCGATAACGCCTCCATTTAGCCATAGTGCACTTACCTAACTAATCTAGACATGCAGCACGCTACAACCAACATTCACCAGTCGCAACAGTGCTCGTTGCACAGTTCCCGCACCAGACGACGGGTTTAGCTATTCGGTCGTAGTTGAGAGGATGCACTTTAGCCGTCTTCTAGCCTGTATGGTAAGTAACTTCCTTCCTAATGATCTTGAGGTCCAGATGACTCTGGTTAAGTTGCGAACTTACTGACCGGAAGGTCCCGGTTCCAGCGCGACCTCTGAATCTCGACTGCTCCTGTCTAGGCTTGGGCAACCTGGCAGTATCTCTGCCCTCGTGCTTCCTTCGGGTAGCATTGCACCTAGGCACCGAAAGGATGCTACAGTTGAGCCGTTATTACTTATTCCATTCTGTTGTATCGACTGACACTTAGGAAATTAGAGAAAATGTAAAGTAGATATTCGTGAGAGCATCATCGCTTTGTGCGGAACAGTGATTTCTTGCAATTTTTAACAGGGACAAGCAGAATCATCCATTACACTGCATATTCTTGGCTGTAAGGAACCGAGACATTCAAGGTGACGAGGGACGAAGACGTTTACTGACCAAGAAGGAAATCAGGAAGGTACTTTACTGAACTGCAGACAGCCTTAAGTTGACATTGGAATATACAGAAGTTGTTCTATGCTGGCAGCTTCACCAGAACTTCTAGGCCGTCCCCTTTTGGGCACTGAAAAGGACAATTACTGGTCCTTCAGTGTAAATTAGTTGAAATTCAACAGGATCTCTGCTGCTCATATTGTGGTTGCAGGACCTCTTCAAAATACACTCGCCGTAATCATTAGTGAGGAACATGCAGTCGGTATTCAGGTCTTACACAAGTAGCGTTTTCAGTGGTTCATCGGTGTTGGAAGATGAAGCAAGCTGCTAGATGTCAATTAGCTCAATACTCATGGCATGCAACAATGCACCGTATCACTACTAAATGGGAAATCTCTGTATATGTGCGGTTTGCAAGGGCCTCAGTGTTGAAACAGCCTTCTTATTGTCTATGTGGGATGTGACTGAACGCATCTAGCACTTTCAGAAATTTCCTGTGTAACTTCTCACGCTGTATACTTTTTGGGTGTTTATTGTTGGTAACTCAAGTAGGAGTGTGTCCGACATTGAGTGACGCATTCACACCTTAGGACGGTTTTCAAACAAATGGATGCTGCTCTTCCACACCGTAGAAATGCCTTAGCCAGATGGTTTCAACAGAACGCATTGCACGTGTCGTTTTATTTGGTCCTGGAACCGCGCATCTTCCGGTGTGACCGGTTATATATTGTAAAATTTACGAGCCCTTCGTAAAGTCCGAGGTATCTGTGGTTTAGTTATCGACTTCCCCGTGACGACGTACCGGCAGCAGTGGCAAAGTCGATGGCCTACGACTTGTGTTATCGCAAGTTCGTTGCAGCAGGTCATCAAACTGAAAACGGTGAATGGGACAACCTTGTTTATCCTCCACAGCATGTTTGGTGAAATATGCAGATGCTTACAAATGGTGGTCGTCAACGTTTAAAGTTACCTGGAACACGGTTGACGAAGCAAGCTTTTCGTAGTTTCCCCTATTCACGCTAAGCTTTTTTGGAAACATATCTGATGACCTGGAACTCAGATGTCTGTAAGCGTGACACCCACCCCTAAATGAAGATAGTAATTTACTTGAAGCGTTTAGTCTATCACCTGAACCGTGTTTCTAGCTCATTCGAATCATGCCTTCCAAATCTATCGGAAGACAAGACTAGATTGCATTGTCAGTAAAACTTCCACAATTTTGGCTTGGCCCCCTATTTGAGTCAGACAAACGCTATTTACAATCCGCCGGAATTCATTTTCTCTTTTAGCAGCACCTGACCCTTTCACAGACCAACGTGACTTGATTGCTCCAATGCCCTTGAACCATTCCATTGCCTATCAGACACTCGCTTAACCTGCTGAGTCCATATTGTAAATCTAATCCTGCGGGTATTGTCAGTCTGTGCTGAAAACCGTTCCTAGACGGACACTTATCTTTCAAACCACAGACCTGCGAGCTTCTAAATGATAGCTGATCTTGTTCAACGATAATTTTATGTTCAGCTTTCCGGAAAACATATTTTCCTTGTCTGTGATTAGCGCTAGTCTGAATTCTTTCGTCCATATTTTTGTCCTTTTGGAAATACAGGAAATCTTCTTCGGGTTCACACTGCCTGGAAAAAATAAAACTTGGTTGGTTGTGAATGAGTTGTTTAGTATCTTAGTTCACTAAGGTACATGGCTGAATCGGGGTGTCATGCCCAACTTGTGCTACCCACTTTGAAGTGTTACTCCATGATGAAGCGAACTGACTTACGAGTGAACGCGTTGCTCACTGTGTGCAGTTGTATCGATTGGTGGAAGTCCAAAATAGGTTGTAAGTTTTTAATGGTTTTACCAAAACTTTGGGTGGTTTTGCCAGTTCCTTGAAATATTTTTCTGCTGTTAGTGATGTGGTACCGCAGCTCGGAAGAAATTTCTAAAGCGCGGCAACCGGATTACCCAGCATGTCTTTTTATCCGTTCCGTCCGTCCTTTCTTTGGGTCATTTTTTTCGTTTTGCAGGAGTACTTTTGAACCCAGTACACAAACTGACGGCAAACAGTGCTCTTTTACACCAGATTCAGAGAGCAGACTGTTGGCACAAAGAGCTCATAGCTTTAGGCTGTATGCGTGGACAACGATGGTTGGGTATCTCTTTGAATTCATAAAGCAAACCCATTATTATCATACTAGGCTCAGTTTCAATGTGCTTGACATTGCGAAATGTATTCGGGTCAGCTGGTACTAGCTGTGGTACTTTAAGTCTGTCCTGTTAATCTTTACGGTATGACCTCGCTGTTTAGTGGCTGATTCCAAACTCTTGATCTCGCTCCGTCCGGTTGTTACTTGCACAAGACGCGTTTGACCCTTAATTGCCTTTTGGTGACCAATCCCCATAAACCCGATTGATTTCCTTGCTCACTGTTTCTTCTAATGTCTTAATTGCGGTTATCTATCTTGCGTGATTAGTTGGTTCCGGACAGTATACTGTTATAATTCGAGGTGGCATATGCTGTAGGTTTCTTAACCCTTCGTCTTAAGCAGCTGGGCTCTCAAGCACGTAACCCTGGTACTGTGCAAAAAGAGCAGGCCAAAAGGCCCATGCAAATTAAGCGAAGAATACTACCCTCCGTTCAAGGAAAATTAGCGTTGGTGGGCGTCAATTTCATCCAGAAATCCGTGGCAGCCAAACAACTAAGTGTTGCGCGGCAACATTCCGTCAAGCATTCGCATGTTCTGCGGAGACAGCCTATTTGTTCACTATCAAAAAGCCTTTAAATATTTAAATTCTGTGCGCGTGTTACAGTGGCGAATGTGTTAATTAATTTCACAAGGCATCATCAGTTAGTTAACTTTATTTGTTTAGATAATGAATCAGAGGTGAGATTTGGTTGTCTACTAAGTGAATAACAGGCGAGGACACATTAGCATAGCTATTGGTTGCTCTTTGATTACAAACCACATAACATTATTTCATCTATGAATTTGTTGTATCCATTCACTGTTTTTAGGTTTCAACGCACGTATACGTCTCCCACTTAATGGGTGACTTGCTCTCCAAGCCCTCACCGACAGCAGTTCGTCGGTGCTGTCGATGGCGAAACTGCAAATCAGCATCTTTGGCGCGCGCACCTTTCGCATTACTTACACATGTGTTGGATGCGCATTGCACCACTGCACTAGATATGCAACCTGAGCGTGTCTCACCTCCTTCCGCCAGTGATTCTCACGGAATCAAGCGCATCTCATCTCCAGCCTCAAGTTGTCCCTCGTCTACAGTTAATCTGCATCACATGCACACCACCGCCTCGAACGATCCGGGCACTCCTGGTGATCAGAGCGCTTGGTCAATCATTCGCTCCATAGAAATGCGACAAATGCAGCATGACTTGTGGACAGCTCAGCACCACTTTATGTCAGCCAATCCACATTGTCGACCTCCGTTCCCGCCACCACCTCCTCTTCCTCCTCAGCTGCTGCCACCACGAGAGGGTCCGGTAACAAAACATTTGCGGGTCAGCGCGGCACTTGTTCTCCGTAATTTTGTCACTTACTTAGAGGAAGCCAGAACGTAAGTCAGCAAACTGCACTTCAGTGCATCGCCAACACTATTTTAAGCTTGCCTGTCCAGTGTCACTCGGTCGATTGCGAGGTCTTACAAATTGGCCCACGGCTTTTGTGTACTCAGTGGATAACTATGATCCTGTGTTTGTTCAGTATCACAAGAATTCTTGTGTATGATACTGGGTTATTGATTTACAGTGTCTTTGTGCAAGACAGATCAGGGGCGTTAAGCCTACAGTACTCCGACTTTGGGTCCACAGTTGGTGTTTCTTGACTTCAGGGATGCGTTCGGTTCTGTTGACCGGTCAGTTCTTCAACACACGCTTGCTCAACAGTGGATGTCCCACAAGTTCGCGAACACGATCCGTTCTCTATATTCACCCACTTCCGCGTGTGATGGTTCTCTAGAAACTTAGGATACACGTGGTAGGCAAGCACCAGGTCTCTTCTACAAGATAATTCATGATGAACCAACTAGTTCAACGCTACCAGCAGCCACACTAGCAACCTTCGACTAGCTATACTTGCAGGTGTTGAACCGGTTGGCTCAGCTCCATCCAGCACCAACCGGTTCAACCAGTCGTTTGCGACCGCTTGTATATTGCCAATGTCAAAATTCGTGTCAGTGGAAAAGTGCGAGACGTTGAGCGGGTTATGACTACTGAATTAAATAGGCATGGTGGTAAAGTTCGAAGAAAATGCTGTCTAGAGTTGTAAGGAATGGTTTTTTCCAGTTATTAGGGTTTTTCTTGTGAATAACTGTGTAGTTTTCCGAGATCGGTCCTGCTGCTTCCCTGATATGATGACTGCAGAAGGTTCCCACCAGTAGGGAGCTCCATACTGGCTGAATGATCATAAGTTAAAGACATTTAACCCGCGTGCTAGATGTCTAGGGCGCAAACCCTGGTTACGGTCGGGCGTCCATACTGCTGCTGAGCTCTGTTGACAGTGACACGGGAATCCATCACCTGTTTTTTTTTCCATAGTCCCGAATTTGTTTATCGCCATAAGTATTTTGCATCAAAAGCGAAACTTCTTCCAGCTATAGATCCACCGGCTGTTCACCAGCACATTATGGGATACTTTGCATAATGCTTAAATTGTCCGTACTGGAGGAAGGACTGACCGGTATGAAGGGCTGTGGAGACCATGTTTTAATATTCCTTACCCGCGCTCGTTCCGCAACTGCTCTTTTTTGAGGGGAGGGGATGTAGGTCTTTTGGTACCTTTCAATGGTTACGTTTGAAGTTGAAGTCATAGACTCATATTTGATCCATTACCGAGCACGTCATCTCCAACTTCACTTTCTCACAAGCATCTTCAACGCCCTTTGTCGTTTGATTACTTCACGGACCATTCAGTAGTCTGTGTCTGAAGTGTTTATGTCACGTGCCTGACTGCTCTTTATGCCTATTTTAGGTGGCTAAAATCGGAGCTTCCACTGCTTTCTGAGTTGCTCATGGGATGCTCACCGAACGAGGGTGGTCTTCGAACAAATGATGCATGTTCAATCATAGCTCAATGTCTGATGATTTGTACGCGAAATGAACCCACGCTTGGACGCAAAAGGCCTTTCCTTCAGTGCCGTGTGTTCCCAACGATGGACTATCCTTCTCGGGTTAATATACCTCAGTACCAATCGACGATGCGCGGTCCAGTTCCCATCTCGAATCAGTACCAGCATCCTTATTCCCCTCATCGGAGATCTGTCAGTTATCCTTCGCTACGAATACCTATCATAGACAACGTCGATCTGGACGCGCAGAACATGTGATGCTCTTTTTTCCGTATACCCCTAGGCGTTTAACGTGTACCCATGTGCATATCTTCCCCTCACGCATCTTTTTGGCAAAAAAGCACATTTGCACTTGAAGTGCAGACTGTTTTTCGCCCCGTATAGTGGGCTTCTGTTTTACATGTACGTTGTCCTCCGTTAGATCGAACTGAACTGCCGGTTGCCTCTCTTGCGGAGACTAACGTGTGATCGTCCGCCCAACTGCTCAGGTGATCTGGGCTGACCAGTCCAGAACGGTACCACTGCATCGAAACATTAGCTCGTCCTCAGTGTGGTTATTCTGCTCGTTGTTGCTTGTGTTATTTTTGTTGGTGTCATCGCTGTTTTTCGTCCCGTGTGTGCATACTTTTTATACAAACCATTTTCGTCCATTCACCCTCTATCCTCTCATGCAGCGTCCTTGCTGCATATTACGAAATTTGTTTGGAGCCGGGCTGTATATACCATTTGCCGGGGGGAATGGGGTTGTTGTTGTTGTTGTCGTTTTCCACCGTCAGCTGTACATTGTTCCCGTATTTTGTGATTTGATACTAGAGTTTCTAATCACACGCGCATGTGTAATACCATTCATGATTTATACGTATTTTTTGGCACTCACTTTACGTCAGTGAGGGCTTTCTATTAATCGTTCACGTGCGTGTGTACCACCTTGCAGAAGCTCCTTATCCTCCTGCTCGACTATTTTTCCCACATCTTGTACCCATCTTTTTTCTACATTTGAAGAACGAGGCGAGCATTTCCACGATATTCCGTCACCCTTCCCCTCGTATCTCAAGGTAGTTTCTTATCCATGCTGTAGTCGTTATTTTTTTCCTGTTTTTCTGTCGGTCGAGTTACTATTGCAAAACAAGAAATTGAACTTCGGCTGTTGCTGTTTACACGCATTTTCTACAGTTAGCTCGGCCTTTAACTTCCGTTACCTGGCCTATGCACGCCACCAATCCGAGTCGTTATGTACAGTTTGATCGGCTCGTTATATTGTTTCTTTTGCACGTGGCCACTGCCACATGTGTAACAGAATGTAATAGATTACTTTTAATTTATTAGTTCCATTTATACTACACTAACATCGTATGCCTGGCTCTCCTTTAAATCCCTGCATATCTGACTGCTTTTTTAAATGAAAGGGATAAGGGTTGTACAATTATTATTATTACTATTAAATCTATTGTGCCTATTACCGTTATTGAGTATGTTGCACCTACCGCTCCGCTAATGGAACTAGTCATCTGGGTTGAACGTTCGAACATATGGAACACCTCGTGAGTATCTGGTTAACCAATCACACCGGGGTTTGCTCATTGGCAAGGCAGTAGTTGGTGTTCCATTTTGTCCCTTTTTTGTTAAGAAAACTGTCCCATTCTGACAGGATCAGCTGTGTGCTGTGTACGAGCACAGTGGGGACAACCGAAAGTGTAGATTTGTTGGTGTTATTAACGCATTAGTTACGGGTATGCAGAGTTGAGCAATACACACCCCACTGTTTCAAGTCGGATTAAGCTTTTATAGTATATATCTCCATCTTAACTCACTTAACTAATGTTCTATGTCAAACCTACTCAGCCGACACTAGTAAACTGCTTGTTCGGACAACCCGCCTTTGTCAACAACCATAGAATGAACTCTGGAATTTCATACTTTCCGTACCGTGCTATCGGCACTAGGCAGTCAATATCACTACCTTCTGCACCGCCTAGTTCCTCGCGATCTTTCTCAAACTAATTCGAAACGTGCTTACTGGAGAAGGGCATCATGTCTCCTGTGGGCCAGAAGATTCGCGTCTCCAGAGCTTTATTTTTGTCGACTCCGTGGCGAGGTCGATCACTGCCTGTCGCTCCTTTTGGAATGCATGCGTGCACTCTGATTGTGCACTTGTACGCTGATGCTTTTCAGATCTACGCAAAATGCACAAACCTCGAGTATATATTTCTACTCAAGCGTCATCATGCTCCTGGTCCTGATAAATTTCATGCTGCTCTGTTCCAGGCTGGCGGTGAATTTTTCAGCCAGTGTCTGTCAAGCCTATTTGGGTCTATCTGGGAGAAATAGACTGTCCCAGATAACGAGTGATTCGATAATAGTACCCATTTCCAAAAAGAGTACTCGTAGTGAATGTAGTAGTCATAGCGGTGTCAGCTGGATTCCCGTTGTACCCAAGCCTCTGGCGTCACTGATTCTTCGTCGTCTAACGGCGTCACACGAACCCTTGACCCATCAGCATCAAGCCGGATTTCGAGTAGAGTAGAGTCCGCGTCAACCACATCTTCACACTCCGTCGGGTGTTAAAGCATCGCCATATGTACAGACGATGCACAATCGTGGTATTCCTTGACTTAAAAGTGCGTTCGATTCTATCGGTCGGTCAGTGCTTTCAACTACACTTGCTCAACCCGGTATGCTCCGGAAGTTTGTGAACATAATCCGGTCCCTATATCCACATACTTAATTGTTCCTGGTGAGAACATTGTCGATCTGGAGTACGCAGACGATATCCCTTCAGCTTTGAAAGCCAAGGCGAAGCACACGTCCTGTTGAATGGACTGATCACCGTCAAACTATCTTTCGGCATTCGCCTAGCATCTTCATAGTGGAAAGTTACGCTTGATAACTTGCAGTCCCTGAACGTACCTCTAGCAGTTCAAGGAGTCACTAGAGGTCGTAAAGAATTTTACATACCTCGGTAGTTGTATTAGCCCTGACGGAAGTGTGTCTGATGAAGTCAGTGTAAGAATCCCAAAGGACCGAATAACATTTATTAATTCGCGCCACTTGTGGCGTCAAAATGGCATTTCACTGGGTCTTAAGGGCCGCATGTACCAGGCTACACTCTGGGTTATGTTGTATGGCTGCTAGACGTGGCCTCTGCGGACAAATTATGTGAGGCGTCCTCAGGTTTTTGACCACCGATAACTCAGAAGCGTTGCTGTTTTTGGATGGCGTCAACGATTCGAAACGAGGTGATTAGAGAACGGGTACTTCAGTCGGGGAAAACATCCGGCACCATCAACTACGCTGGCTCAGTCATGTGCTACGCATTCCGAAACACCGTCTACCATCATCATGAACAGCATGACATCAATTTTCAACAGTGATGCTTCGCTGCCGTACAGCCATGATTTATTTGAAAGCCTTATTGTGAAGAGAAGAATAAAGGTGAACAGGGAAGGGACTTAGTGCTAGCTTACTACAATCATTCCGGGATGCCTACACCTCCAAACACTTTCAAGCAATGTGGATAGAAACTGACAACAATAACGCCATTGACATCGATTAGCAGCCATATCTTGTAGCGTCTCCAACCAGGCGCAGTGGAGATCACGGGGTCTCCATCCCGGTAGGCGAGTGGCACCGACAGCACCCAAAGGTTTCGTAATCTCTTTCAGACCCCTTTGGCAGCTCAAGGATTGACCACCTCTATGCTTCCACCATTCTGATTTGGCAGCACTCTCTTCGGCAAACGATGGTTCGACATACGCAATACATAACCTAACCAAAACAGCTTCTGTTGCTGGACACGTTCTTCAATGGAAGTCTCCGATGCACAACCGAAAACTTGCCTTCTAATTGCCTCGTTACTGGGATAGTCAATTTTTGAGACAACCAGTTAAAGCGGTCGCTTCTGAGTATCAGACGAAATCAGTAGTAGGTGTTGACTAAGTTAATACCGATTGTTCCTAAACTTTTCCGAAAATTAACCCTTGTCCAGCAGGTTTCAAGTGTCTGTGGCGCTACCTGACAGGCGGGTCAGTCTATCGTTACTGGGTCGGGGCGAGCATTCGGGCCTACCAGTCACATCACTCAAGTGTGAACACGTTCGCCATGCACAACCGAAAACTTGCCTTCTAATTGCCTCGTTACTGGGATAGTCAATTTTTGAGACAACCAGTTAAAGCGGTCGCTTCTGAGTATCAGACGAAATCAGTAGTAGGTGTTGACTAAGTTAATACCGATTGTTCCTAAACTTTTCCGAAAATTAACCCTTGTCCAGCAGGTTTCAAGTGTCTGTGGCGCTACCTGACAGGCGGGTCAGTCTATCGTTACTGGGTCGGGGCGAGCATTCGGGCCTACCAGTCACATCACTCAAGTGTGAACACGTTCGCCTATTCAGACGTGAAAATTCAGATGCGTCCAACGTGCACTGGTGGAGTAGTAGTAACACTCTTGCCTCGCATATCAGATGTGCGGAGTTCAAACTTCGGCAAGCAATTGAATATGCACGGCCATAGGATATGTACTGCTGATGAGCACTGATAGGAGTCTAGTGATTCCCTCCTTTCGGCGGGAATTCACCAGAATAATTGCTCCAACACGGAGATAGACCATTCAAACGAGAGTGATGTGAATGTGAACACCAAATATCTCACAGCCGTCCACAACATAATCTTAAGGTATGGTGTTCATTTGAGCCGGAACTGTTATGGAGCTGTATCACTTTCCCGTCCAGTAGATATATTTCAATGATTTCTCCGGTCAGTTCGCTTTTATCACTAGGCGAAACAGAGGCAATCATCTAATAATGTACGGAATATGGAGCACCATGTGATTTGGTTTAACTATTCCACCCTTCTATCTACTCGTGACAGACACAATATTGATTAATTCCGCTCACTTCAAAAGCTGAGAACTATCTAAACGGGGACCTTCTGGCTGAAACTGCTTACTTCCCAGTGAGTCGGAAAAAATGTGTCTGGTCAGTCAGTAGGGGAGAATTCCTTTGATCACTAAAGATAGGAATGTTCCATCATTAACTTCAGGTGACAGGAGATTCAGCTCAAGATATAGAGCATCACATATGGGACGATTTGAACTTAATGCACTTTTGTTTTCTCTTAGCTGAGAGTTATTGCCACTCTGAGTTTTTCGGACCCGTCTTGTAAGCGGTAAGCAGCACACACAAACTTACTGCAATCTCACATGGGATGGTCACCTCAGCTCACGAAATTAACGTAACTAGGTGGTTATTAGGACTCCTATTTGTGAACCCACGCCTCGAAATACTTCATATTACCTCATGTTATCACGGGTGAACAGGAGGGTGGGATAATTAAACCAACTCACGGTAATTCATGCCGCTTATATAATCAAATTCGGGCCTCTGTTCCATCTCGTGATTTTAAATTGGCCAAAGTGTGGTCCCGAACTCTGCCCGAGTAAGACCCCATGGAGTGTATTAGCACAGCCAGTGTACAGACTTTCGAACGTCTATGACCTCAGAAACGGGTCAGTGGATTCTCTGGGACAGGAACTGCAAAGCGAACTGACGTCCAGTTTTCACTTTTGGTTTCACACCAGCCGATTAAAGTACTATTCTTGAATGTCCTAAGATCTGCAATTTCCCGACCGGAAACAATGCAATTCAATACACTAGAACGGGATTTACAGTGATGACCCGAATGATCCCAAAGTTTATTCGCAAAGTATATTTTATTCTTAGCGTATCCAGTTGATAAAGTGCTATGTTGTCTGAGGATTGAGTGGAAGGAACTATCTTAATTTTCATTTATATCTTCTGGAATAACTTCATCTGCTTCCGTTCGTCTCAATTAAATCCGGATAAAAAACATGGAGATGTTAGAAAGGTTTACTGGGTCCTAGGCTAATCGCGCAACATCTGAGAACTCCGACCACCTAGTGTTCAGACTGAATGCGAAGGGAGTAAATTCACGCTGTTTTCGGCTAATCGGGATACTACAGGTCGTTTGTAATCTCAATCACGCACAACTCTGTTGAATATAAACTCAGCAACTGAAGTCAGCGAATCACTTGAAACAGTGGCACACTACCTATTCTTTAACTGATTGCTCTGGACTAACTCGCACGCGGTCTGTTTAGGCCATTTAAGATGTCCTGATATTTTCAAAAAGCGGTTTCAGCAACATTCTTGTGAAGTCCTTGGAAGAATATGGAAATGGCTCAACAGAAATCTAAGAAGGTTTACTTGTGAATTTAGCGGGGAAGCGCGTTAAACTTTCCAATTACACTCATTTGCACAGCAGTTTGCTTTTAACAGAAGACTTACTTGGATCCCAGCTGAATCATCCGTTTATGCTATTCTCTGATTGAGTGTGCTGCGTAAAGGCCGCCTCGTGTTCCAGTTGGGACGATTTTTGAGGCATCACAGTATACTTTCTTGACGCAGCATGGTAGGCATAACCATATACCTACCTGCTGCGAACCGTTCGACAGCGCACGACCGGTTTGGTACTTCTTACGATACTGCGCCTACCTGATGAGCCCGCAGTGGAATGGAGAAACCGATCGTGGGTTGTCGAGGTGTTTTCAATAACCTCGTGAGTGGTTCCGTCCAAGAAAATATACTGCGATATCTCGAATATCATACAAACTGAAACGTGAGATGGCCTTCGTACAACACAGTTAAATAATATCATGGACGTGAGATTCAGCCGGGAATCAGTTGAGTCTCTCGTAAAAACCAGACCGCAGTGTAGTTCACGAATTTTGTACAGTCTAGGTTCAAGCGGGACTTAAAGGTGATGGGAACTCGGGGACTGTCTACCTGATGTACTGGGATGTACAGGTGTCGCCGAGGCCTGAAAAATTATCAGAAATAAGCAAACTTACTATGAGGCCACATTTATTTACCGCAGTACACAAACAGAAGTTTTGTGTTCGCTGATGCTTAGTTCTATCAAATACGCTGTTTCGTCACTGAGAAATGTGGATTCTTCAAAATCTCAAAGTTGATTTTAAGTACTTGGGCATCTTTAGTTGTTGCTGCGTTCAGATTCGGAAACTCTTTTTTTAAACTTAAACTTTCCCCTTGTAACATACCTCCGAAAAGTTTTAATGCTTTCTCGACGAGCATGTTTCATCGTGATTGGTCGATCAATGGTGACTATGTAGCGCGCCCTGTGAATTCTGATAGCGATATTTATTTTGCATCTTTGTGTGCCTCAGTGGCTTTCAAGATGATTGGATGAAACGCCCAAAAAGATTTTTCCCAGTTCCAATACTTTGGCAATGGATCAGGTGACTGTTGATCTATTCGCCGAGCTAGGCAATTGACTCGTTCGGCAAACATATAAACAGCCACGTGATCAATCTCCAACGAATGCATCCTAGCTAACAATGTTCCAATACAATCTCAATACTCTCATAACACAGAGTTGCGCAGCATGGCCGATGGCTTGATGGCGACCAACGCTTGTTACCTAATTCATCAGGAATTATGCTTGTTCAGTTGACCCAATCTCACTTAGGAACGATAAGTTGTGTTAGAACCCCTAAAACATTGATTATCATTGGAGCCTAGAAAGTACTGATCTTGATCTTTACTGCCCTCATCCAGTAGTTCATTTGTGACGTCAACCTTTTAAAGTGGTTGTCAACTGACATGTGATGCATCTTTGTTGTGATGTCGCATTTCGTTTCTGAAAGGTTTGTTTCCTCGAGGGTGAATTTCAATAGGAAAAAATTCTGTCCCTTCTAAGGGTTTTTTTGGAAGAGCGAAGCTGTGTGGTAGTGTCCATGTTACCACTGTCATCATTGGTTCGGTTGCATTGGCAGGAAATAAGGGTCGCCCGTGATACTCCAGTGTCAAAGTATCAAAAATGGGTCATTTTCTGTTAACTTTACTTGCTAAAACGATGAGCTACTGGTTTATCATTCTCCAAATTGCCAATCGAATACACGCAGAAGCCTACAACTGATGTGATTACAAGGTACACAAAGACCGATATCAGATTATGGGCACCTAATTCCAGGGACATGAGATTAAAGTTGGTGATGACCGATTCTCACTATGGACCCAGTGAAGAAACTTGACGAGGTTCGACTAAATCCAGTCACGTTACGAACCTCTGCTCGCTGAGAGATTTAGCCGGCCGCCGGTATTCAGACTATTTGATGATTTCAATATTCACACCTGAAACATGTGTCGAATTCACCACTTTTGCGTCTGCCAGCAAGCTACTTTGAAAGTCGTACTCTTCTCCAAACTTCTTTAACCGCTCGAACCATTCCCAACGGTTTCTTGGGGCAACAAACTTGGCCATCCAGAGTTAAGTTACCGAACAGTGTACCTATTAACACGAAAAGTTGGACAAGTAGTTATTGGGTCAAGCTGTACTTGGTATGTTTCCGGAAGGAAAATTTTCATAAGTTTGCTAAAAATAATCACTTGGACAGCCCACGACCGATTTCGCGAACACTCAGCATGGCTTAACTTACTGCTGAACACAAAGAACTAAAAATACTGTCCAATCGCTCGTTTTCACCTAAGTCGTGATTTTATTTTTCTGACCGAATGAACAGGTTGCACGGAAGTACAGGTGCGTTTCGTTTGAACTGGTGTACCCGTTTGACTTGGATAAAAGCCCACTTGTTCTGTCATATCGCTCAGAAGGTCAAATTAACTGCAATGAAAGTCACGTTGCTTAGCTTACATTTACTTCTGTTTTTTCTCGAATGTCATGGGGACAGTAAACGTAAGTCTTGGTAACCATGCAGTCCATGATTTTACTTCCGAATTGGAGTGCCAATTGTATGTTTACATCTCTTAACATTAGTTTAACAGTTTGCTTTTTTTCGGATAAACATGTAACAGCAGTCGGTAAATAAACGTTTAACGATAAGATGGCAGTCAGTCTTTATAGCTACAATCTTTTTCTTACTTAATACTCATACAGACTCAAACAGACATAGTGAGGAATTTCTGCTCAGGTACGGCTGTGGTGGATTCATTGCGGATACCGTTTCGTCCCAAAACCCTGGTTACACACAGGCCAATAGGTGATAGGACTGGTTCACTATATTAAACAACGGTAACGATCCTAGGATACGGTATGTATGACCCTGTTGATTCATCTCCACGAGAGGTAACTTTGGAATCGGTGAGCAGGTATAAAAAGTCCACATATATCTACCGTACGGCCTCAAAAGTATGTCCTCTTTCGTTCATTCTCAAAACTTTTGACTTTTTTCAATGAGTCCACTAAATGTGTTTCCTTTATTTGCTAACTCTTCAGCTGTACTCTCCGTAGAGGAGAACTCCCCATCTTGTAATTACCAACTTACCCTGGATAGGCCTCTAGGATGCAAACTTAGTGAATCGTGCGTAGTCTATCGATGCCCTTGGCTTGAAAGAGCCAGTAGGCGGAAAGCACTCGTGCTCGATACATCAATCCAAGCTTGTCATTATCAGCGGGTAACTTATGCGACAGTGAGTATTCTTCCATCATCAGCCGGTGGATGGCCTGCAGACCGACCAGCTGGAAGGGCATGAAGATACGTTAAACGGGTTGGAAACAATGGCACTAATGGTTGGTAAGCTGACGAAGGCTGAGTAAGTTAACTTAGACGCTGCGTCCTGCAAACTTAATAATGACTGCAGATTGGAGCAAAAATGTGCCGCGTCGGCAGTGCACGGTTACTGGTGCCCCTGGAATGAACAGTCCATTTGACGTCAGCTCAGAAGTCACGTCACCTTAATGACCTTGACAAATACCGTAGGGGAACCAGAGTACTGATAGACTTGGAAAACGAGCCAACATTCATCAGCTCGTTACAAACTTAGTCCGAACTACACCTTGGACATACTAACACCCTGAAAGTGCATTCTCATTGAACAGGAGTTCTCGAGATTGGTCACTCTGAATATATATATATATATAATAGTATTACATTATTTGACTATTATTATCATCACACTATCGAATCAAACATTTTATATAGCAGGTCAGGCAATCTTCCTGGTCTGAGGCGAAATGAATAGGATAATTTGACATGACTGAGATGCCGAAGTCAATAACATTCGTTGCTGAAAATAATTTTTCGTAACCAGATTGTGGGCCTGTTCACGACTGAACTGATATCAAAGAGATTGGCGATTTCGACCAGCCACCTGAAGCTGACTAAATATACAAGAAAGGCATATTAATGAGGACAATTTATAACTCACGTATTTCCATTACCTCATACTATTCCATACCTCCAATCTGAGTCCATTTGAAGCCTCAAGAATGGATTTGACGAAAATAAGCTCACAGAACAGAATGCTACCTTACTTTACAATGAGGTTAACTTTCAAGATGGCAAAGTTGGTCGAATGTGGTAGGCCCGGTCCACAGCTAACGTCGAAATGATGCTAAATACGAAGTCAACAGATTTAATCGGAAAACTTCAAGTGCTCGGTCAGAGTTAGTTCGTCAAAGTGCTCGAATCCTTGCAGAGGACTTTTGAATAACAAGCCTTACAAGAATCGAAAAGTATGTGGAATTTTTTTATTAACTCTATCAGATTTCGCAACAGCTTCCAACGTTAGAACTGGGTACAACAAGCTCCGCGCTGCATTCACCTCGGAATCTGAGCTTGCAGAACAAGTACTCACATAATCAAATTCCGTAGGTTTTAAACAACTGCAACTTGCTGTTGTACAGCAGATGCTGAACGGATGTATGAGCAACTTCAGAAGAGACAGCGAGCGCGTATTCCTTTCGTCAGTTTCTGGTGATGTCCCTTATTCATTCACAATTGTCATTGTCCGACATCCAGTCGATACAGACCATGTTTTCTACCTGTTGTTCCAAGTTATCTAATTGGTCCAAATAGACCGCCCAAATCGGTCCTAGATGTTGTTTAGGAACGATTGACACAGCTACAATATTCCTGCGTAATCCAGGGTTGTGTCACCAGAAGCGCTCCTGACGAAGGTCCAGCTTATCTTGGTCGCTTGACACACGGTGGGCTGGCATCTGATTCCGGACCTACCTGTCACAGCGAACTAAGCCGAGGCGGTTCGTGCTGAGCCACATGTACAACCAGATAAATCCCCTGTACGTCCCGAGGGAATAAGACCGAGAAGTGAACAGTGTGGGGTAGTCCCAAAGCTATCAGCATGCTCACTGATGTTCCATATCTGTCAAAACATGTGGAGACAACTAAACAGTAGATACCCTACAACATGTGCGAAGTGAGACCTGGCGGATCGTCAATCTAAACGACTTAACCCAAAACACCCAAATATAGCTAGCCAGCGCTAGACCATAGTTTTGTTTGCATATTGACTTTCTGGTACCGTTATCGATTCAGTACTTCCGAATTTTCAGTAGTAGGTCGGTTTTTTACATACAGGAAGACATCAAAGAAAAAAATATAGTAGAATTTAGCACAATACAATAAAACACGGCATAAAACAGCGTATTCCAAATAAGTATCTGTCAAAAAAAACAACATTAAACCGAGTAACTTATAACAAATGCTTGAAGTGACACATCACATAAGGCTCCTGTGAGCTTGGACGACGTTATCTGCCCGAACACCTGTGCGGCACTCGGTACACGATCCTGCTAGTCATACAAACGTCTTGGTGTCAGACCAACCGGTCAGCCTGCCGTACAAACAAAATGCCTGCTTCAATGGACGATCCTAACTCGCTTCATAAGCATTCCGCTTGACTTTTACTGGTTCAAATGTGAAACCAAGAGAAATGTGTAGGTTTGAGGACGAGAAACCGAAAGCAATTTGTTCGCCAATTCCTCTTCGTAAAGGCATCATACATCGTTAAACGAGTTCCAAAAGGAAGCTGCCTCATAGCCTCTGTGGAATAAATGATGGTTCACATGGCATTTCTCTGAATGCATTGTCTCACACTTACCTACTGTGACATGTAGTGCAGTACCATACACCTGGGTGAAATGAAACTTTCCAGTCAGTCGTTCGATAACTATGGTGAAGATGGCATGTTTCAGTCTGTGTTAGTTACATGGATGCATGTTTGCATTGATTTTCCAGGGTTTATCGTGAGTCGTCTCCGCCCCGGTGAGTACAGCAGCTCTGAAGAAGCCTGTCATGATGTGAGTGCTTGTTTTCCATTTACAATTTCCAGAACAGAAAATTCCATAATTGGCTATTACAAGGACGACTTTTCTAATAAGCTGTCGCATCTCCTGAACTGGTCAAAAGTTGCTCGCAGTGTTCGTGAATCGAAGGTTTGGTGATGTCAGCATTCCGATCGATAGAAGTTATGAGTGCATCTCACTCAGGGTCATTTGGGCATGTAGACAATAGGGATGTAACTGTTTCGAAAAATACTCCGATGTTCACATAAATTTGGTTCTCAAAGGAGATTCAACTATATCTCTCCTTCATGATAGACCAAATTTGTGTGCAAATGAGAGTATTTGTCAACATCTGTCCAATTTGGGCTCAAGTAGGACATACTATTGACAAGAACTCAAGAATTTCGTTTACCTGATGAGCCCCAAGAGATGCGAAACAGGTCGAGAGCTGCTGAACGGTTTTCAGCAACCTTTTAACTAGTGTGCTACGTCTAGACAAAATGTGATTGCTGTTTTCAGATAGCTTTACGGTTGCGTCCAACACTCATTATCAGCACATTTTTTGCTTTACGCCTCAGATGGGCAAAACCTCAAAATAAGCATAGCTAGAAGCCTCTAGACCTGTGTAACTTGTCTGGTAGGTGATATGAAACTGCTCAGTAATTCAAGCAACTGATCTGATAGCTTCGTCAGGTCGACTGTGGTTTACCACATCAGAGTATTCGACGCTAGCTCAAATCCTACCCGATAACAAATGACGGGACCGAAATGCTTGAATTCCAGCTGAAGCCCTTTTGAATATGCCTATCCCTGGAGAGTGTTGACCGGCTGATAATGTGTAAAGGACCGAAATGTTCTGTAGTCTGACTCTAGGATAGTATCACATAATGTGTACCGTCGTTGTTGTTGACTATCTACTATATATATATATATATATATATATATAATCTCTTCTCGCTGGTTATGCGATTATACGTTTCTTCGCTCATTTGCGCTAACTTGTCCAAATATGCTGACTGTCTGTCTTTCCCCAAACGGTCAAGTTACAACGAGACGCCATAAATTTCTGGCGGAATGGACGATTTTTCAACTGCACTCTTCTGAAGGAGGTGAAAATCACACGATCACACAATGTACAGCACATCCATATGTTTGGGATAACAGTCAACACGGATCGTTTGCGAAAGGAACATCAAAATCTAGAAGATTTTGAACTGGCCTGGCTGGTGAACCGCATGATCAACCTAAACCAAGTCAAATGCAAAACAACTACCGGTGAAAATCTTGTACTTGGTTGTGGGTAATTTCTGATCTTAACCAAATTCTTGCACCAGGCACCTTTGTATCACAGCCTACACTGGCTTTGGGTGACTCCGAACTGGACTGTCTAATCAACCAATGTGTCATTCAGCTTTATTAGCACCGCTAACATAGCCTTGAGGTGAATGAGAAACCCAGGATCTCTGCTCAGGCCAGCGTCAACCCATAAGTAAAGTTGGTTTGTTTCCTAAACCATCCTTAGTTGACCAGAAAATTGCATGTTACACTGGTTCAGACACTTTCCTCAACAGTTCAGTTACAGCTGCACCTTCCTTGAGAAGTACCATCAGGCTTAGTCTCTTCTGGAGGCTTGACTGAATCTCTCGATTATGATATTCTTTAACTGCTGCACAGGGACTGCCCCTAGTCTCAGTAGGCACGATAGTTGAGATATCAATGTATATTTTCCTGACGTGACACACTACTTGTAAGGTAGCTTCAGACTCATTGACACCCCATTATCGGTATTATGCGAGTACCCTGCAATAAAATAACTGAAACGCAACAATCGGCCTGCTCATGGAAGCTGAAAAATATGAAACAGTTGGCTTGTGATCGTCTTCGACCATATGGTTTAAATGTTGTCCATTCCTGTAGCTGACAGGCTTGCCACACCCTTTGTCATAGCAACCACTCGTCATAAAGCATCACTTTTATTGGTCAGCGCCATTGAAAAGGCAAAATTCCCCCTGTGGTCCCTGTTTGAAGAGTACCTGTTTCTGATTGTTTTTCTCTCACTCTTATGGCTTGCTCTATAACGTGAGTGATGTGGAATGTCTGTTGCTGATAGAAAAATTCAAAATACTACTATATACTTCAGTTACTAGCAAAAACATCCATTTTTTTCCGACCGTCAGTGCCCTGCAACAGTGGAGTTGTTCAAACAACAGAGAACTTATGCGGGATCTTAGCATTGACGGTTGCACAGCTAGATTCCTTCGGAATTTTCCAGCTGAACTTATGATTTCGTTGGGATGTGTCCTCGTATATGACGTGAATATCCTGTTTTATCTGATGACGAATGATCAAATCTCTTGGTTTGAATAATCACTCCCGTTTTACAATATGCTCTCTTTCTGAGAACCCTTGCTCTCCAATGCGACTGCAACTTCACACACGAATCACAAGTGTCTGAGCACTCGTTCCCCTAGATTTGATCGGATTCTTTGAAGTTTTACTAGGGACAAAATAGTATGCCATTGTGATCAACAAGTTTGGACAGATATATGGGCAGCGCTTCGGGCCTTCACGTTCTGTTGCTACACTTTCAGGTAGCACCCAATGAGTTATTCCTACCCTAGTTATTATGACAGCTCAAGGCCTATCTAACTCTCTCTCGACAATGACTACGATCACCATGATAATGATGTTTATGCCAGTATCCATGACGATGGGACCGACTACTGCATTTTCCGGTGACACGTTCTAGTAGGCTACAATGACCGCTTTGTGCTGCGTGCAAAAAATATACGAGCAATATAATTTCAGTGATGCTTTCCTTGGGACTCCGTAGTGAGGTATGGAAGCGACGTCTCTGTAAGGCAGTCTTCGTGAGGGAACCTGGAATTGCACTGAACTGGCGACTAGTTAGAATGTTGCCATGAATTTTCGCACTAGTAGGTCCTTAACCAATCAGCTCGCGTTTCTGAATGGATCAGTCCGTTGTACTGTTTTGGGATTTGGGCGCGTTTTCATTTGCGCAAGAGAATATGCGACGTACCTTCGGATTTGTCACAGTGAAACTGATCACTAATGTATGGCAGTAAAAGTGGGTAAAGTGTCCGCTTCTGGGACATTTTTCAGAGCTTTCTGGTTTGGAAAATTTTTCTGAGAATTCCTCCAGAGGGGGGAATATGCCGATTGACTAATGAGAGATTAACAAAGGATCCAAACTGATTTCATAGTCTGTGAGTAACGAGAGAATTTAGAGATTTTATCCGGCAACTGGAATTAGTCTTCGCCGAGAAGCGCTGTGCAGCCGTTTTACCCTCACTGAAACTTATTAGCAGTAGACATTTCAGGAATCTCTCGGAGGACTTAATTAACTTCGCAGTATCATAATTCCTCCCCGAATCCCTGGATGCCATTCCACTCTATTTAATAAAAGGAACATGATCAATATACCCAGAGCTTTGCAGTAGTTTTAAGATTGACGGAATGCCTTCGCATTAAACTTCAACTTGCAAGTTCGACGTCTTATTTTCACAAATATGTCCTTTGTCATCCATAATCCATCAGTTGGTCTGACCCCATTCATATAGGTGGCCATATTTTTCTCATAACTGAATCTAACCTTACACTACCAGATATTTCGAGCAACCCTATGAGATTGTTTTACTGCCACTTCCTGAAATCGATGAGATCTCAGGAAGGTCCTCACGCAAACGTCTGTCACACTGCTCTGTAAAATCGCGATCCCCCAACTTATTCTTAAAATTCAAACCAGTGATATGGACTGGAACCTAAGAATGACTTCTTCAGTGTAGCCCAACGCACGTAGCGCCCAATTACAGCTGTCCACAATGTTGGTAAGATCCAAGTCTTCTGGTCGCGTGTTCGTCACACGCATATGCATTCGTTCTATTTGCTTGACATCGACTCTATAATCAAACCACACTTACCGTCAGTTGCGTTCGGCAGGCCCACTGGGTGTGTGGGAAAGAAGCAATAAAGCGTTGCAATCAAACAACCTCAAATGGGTTGTTATTGCTGTTTTCGTTGTTCAGTGTAACCTACTTACCAAATCGTTACTGATAACCACATCCAAAACTTCTGTAGAGCTCACACCACGAAACGGTGAAGGCGACAGCTCAGGTGAGTTTTATGCACAGTTTCGTACCTACATTTGACTTGCCTCATTGCCAATATCTTTGCTTGCCGATAAGTTTGTGCGTTTGAAATTTCTTATGTCTCTTAACAGAACTTCAAGTTATGAAATAGCTGCATATCGCTCGCAAACGCAAGCAGCCGCAGTTCAGCCAGTGCTTTAATCCACCGGCAATAAAGAACTGTCTGAAACTGCAAACAACACAGTGGATCTTCACGATAACCCTGGTATGAAATAGTAGATGACCTTCGTGCCAAAACAAACGTTTTCCACACAGAACACTAATGGCGTAGACAAAAACCAACGAACACAAGTTGGATGAGTAGTGATAGGATTTCAAATAGAGTTACAGGTTAACCTGGTATCATCCGATCGATAAACACAGGAACACACAACATAAGAACATCAAACGAGCATGGGAAAACGCAGGTAAAGAATATCCAAAACAAAAGATTCAGCTGCAGTTCCTTTGAGTCCCCTGTGAATACTAACCTGAGTTTCAGATGAGTGCATTTCACTACTTGTGTCAGGTAGTAACTGGGGATTTGGCAGACTTTGAGAACAGAATTTTAGGCAGCTGCAACACGAACGAAAAAGCATATCTGTAGCGGACCAGGTCTTGCAGAGCATATACATACCGTAGTGAATCTGCCACTGTTTGCAGGACTGAATACAATGAAACTACACGATAAAAACTTCACCTCGGTTACTAAAATTTTGTTGACCTGAGTCAAGTCTAACTGTCGCGGAGCAACCGTATGGTTTAGCTAAAAGGTTTATGTACATTTAAGCCGGTTAGTAGAGATCTTTTGATAAGCACGTATGCACATGCATTACTCTAAGTGGTCTCCTAAGGTCAAATTGATCACTCTTAATAAAGAAAGCTATGATACAGGCGACAGTATGTCGCCTAATATCGATTTGCTGCCTTCAAGTTAATAGTTTTTTCTACTTAATCACTCATTATACACAAGCTTAGATAGTAGATGGTGGTCCGGGATGCCGATGTCAACATCACCATAACTGCCATTTTGTTCAAAGACATTTGTGTGCACCAATGTTATAGATGATTTGAAGGCTACAAGGAAACTTCTAAATTTCAATCCATGTTTCATCCCGAAAGTGAAGTCAATCTATAATACACAACCTTCACCCTTGTTAGGAATCATCAAGGGTGCGCATCCCAAGAATCGTTAGTTAGACTCAAGCCTGTGAGTTTCCGGCTTTAGGCAGCTGATAAACGATGTGTATACTTCTCAACTGGACAGTATAAAAGCATCGCCATCCCTGAATCCCGCAGTTCACACAAGGTGATCTACTGACCGATTCTCAAGTGCCGATGTACTGGGTGCAAAAACCATGCATCGTGCCATCCTTCTGAGCGGAACAATTAAAGTTCGCAGATAGAGACAGATTGAAAAGTTTACATAGAGGTATATGCGTAATGCACTACTCATAAGGTTGCTGAAAATTCTTCGACAGCCCATGACCGGTTTCGCCCTTCTTGGGGCTCATCAGGTAGGCGCAGTCCCCGAGTTTCCGTCAACCTTATGTTCTACTTGAACCCAAATTGCACTGTTTTCGAGAGATACACTCATTTGCAAATCAATTTGGTTTTTGCGAGAGACTCACCTGGAACCCAGCTGAATCTCCCGTTTGTGATGTTTTCAGGCATAGAGGTGTTATCCTGCCAGTGAAGTCAATTCATGCCGAAAAGCCCTGAAGCACTCTGTAGGTACGCATGTCACGCGATTCAAAGTCCCGGCTAGTTCTCGAAAATTACCACTCAGTCAGAGTAGATAAGCAATCATCTGCATAAAACGGACGACTGCTGAGCTTGTTTAATAGGTGCGAATTTCGTTTCAGAAAGAAACACTTACGGATCAACCGTAATAACCTTCTAAGCCTGAGATTTAAGATGACCTGGCATGTTGGGAATTCACAATACTCCATGTAGAATCTAATATCCCCGAAGGGATAACTGCATTTTCTTTGGTCTTTTTATTCGCAGATCTAGACATAAATATAAAATCTTGCGACCGCTATCCTCTTACTACATAATAAAATAAATAAAATAATCCTCCAGTTCTAACAACCTTTCGGTGCCTAGCTGCCATGCCACCCGAAGGAAACTTACGGGTTGAGATAATATCCGGATGCCCAAGCCCAGACAGATACAATCAAGGTGCCGAGGTTAGGGTGGAACTACGAGCCTTCCGGTCGATAAGTTCACGCCTCACCCACTGAACCACCCCGAGCCGCAGTTAGCCTCTGCTCCTACGATGTGGATACTGAGAATTCAAGCTTTCAAGCAGTTACACTAGTTGATCCTGGCAACACGATATTTCGGGTTTACCCAATTCCAGTAGTAGGAGCAGATGACACGCCTCCCCTCTTTGCCTTCATAAGCTAGCCCGTAAAGGAAATGAAGATGTCTAATTGAGAGACTGAAACTGTCCTATTTTTAAGCTACAATTGTTCACGTGATGTTTTGCTGAGAAAATGCTAGTGTCTGAAAAAAACAGTCGTCTTTTGAGTTAATTACCACAGCTGTGATCAGGTAGGGCCCCCAGTCATTTCGGCTTATCAGCCTGTGAACGATTTGTAAAACTTCCGTCATATTTTCCTCATCCATCTCATGACGTTTTTTGTTTTCACTTCAGTACTCTAATTATCCTTTTTCCAGAAGCTATCCACTTTCCAGCTTCATCCAAACAAATTATGCTTAATCAGCCACCCTTAACGATCGCTAACCACAATATGTATGCTTTTATCTCCATCCTTTCCCCATCCGGATGCTCCACAGACACGAAATGCTAGTTAGCGGCGCAAGCTTGACGAAACTACTAGCCGAATCCGAACCTGCCGAATAGAAGCAAGGTTCATTGCAGTCGTCTTGTACCATAGAATTCAAAACGAATTAGTCAGTGGATTATTTGTTTTAACGATCATCTCCTCTGGAGAGTCATTCTAAGTAACTGTCATAGACACAAAACCTTTCTGGCTTGTGTCACTTCCCGAAATAGGATGAATAGTTCTGTTCTTGCTATAGACTTTTTTGTGATCCCTGATTTGCATTGCCTTAGTCTACCTTGGCAGACTGTTGGGCCCAAATTTGTTCTAGTGTGCTTTCTAATCGAAAATAGTCTTTTCTGTCTTTCCTAGTTAAGAATAATTGCTCAGCTAATTCCTGAACTCCACTTCTGAGGTGTTTTTTTTAAACACAAACATCTTTGCAGTGATTGTTTACCTATACACTTGCAAACGTTTTCTCATCTTCCAGAATTCATACTCAATGGATTATACGATAATGGGCTATGTAATCACGTGAGATAGATGCTGATGAGAAATTTTAATTTTTGGACAAAGTCATTGTGATGCTTCTCCTTAATTTGGCCACAAAGATGAGTTTCAGGCAGATGTTTGCTCTTAGAGAAACTGGCTCAAATCAGTCGGTTAATCATTGGGAAATAGCTTGACTCCATTGATTTCCAGTCTACTAAAACGGCTCTAACCCTTGAGCGAAAGATCTGTACGGAGGGAGCCCCTGCTTCTTGAGAATTGACGATCTGTAGGTGCATTTCGCACTCTAATATCGATTCCAAAGAAGGCTGTTACTATTGTTAATCATCATCCTCGATTTTGAAGAACAAATGTCAAAATAGAGCGAGTTCGGTCTTACCGATAAGAAACAATAATGGTCGGGCTGATGATGCAGGCTGTTGATACGGGCCACAGGTCTGTGTCAGCCTGTTGGACTCCCAAATACTCGGAAAATCCACAATGTGACTTCCAGAAAGGGAACTGTGATGCAAGCATTTCTCAGGAACGTATGATGAATCCGACACGGATCGGCACTAGACACGGTTGGTAGGTAGATTTACTGATTACTATTGGCTGTATTGGTTAATTTTGTTAATGCAATCACGTCCAACAGTAAAAACAACTGATTTTGAATTGCCAAGAATAAGTCCATCTATTTCACTCCTTCCGTTTCAGCTTCTTACTCGACAGCGCATCAGTGAACGTGTGTTCGTACAGGACTGTAAACTGGTACAACGAAGTGCGCAACCAATTCACGGCATATATATCGGACAGTACCGTATACAACTTCGCAAAAGGCTGCGCTATTACCGCGTACCGGCCTATATTTTACGCGAACTGAACAGAGGATTGCCAAACTGCCGGTATGATGGCTATTGGGCTTCCACTGAGATTCAGACTTCATTTTTAGCGCCTTGGTCAGTATAGTGATTGATGTGTCAAATTTATTGCATAACAAGGATCTTGAAACAGACTTGTTTTGTATGCCACTTTTCAACTAAGGGCACTGGTATTACTGACTGAAAAACTCTGGATATTGTAGATTAAGTGGCGTTCGTTCGAACATAAAACACTTCGTGCTAAATACTGGCGAAACAGTGAGAAACTATATGAGAAAATGCTTACAAATTGTTGTTCATAGTCATGTTCTATAACTCGGAGAAGCTGAAGGTTGAAAACGGAAAGCAAACAAGCAAGTATCTGTCATTTCTTTGCACGTTTAAATATGAAGTTTGGGTTGATGTTCTGAGTAGACAGATCTGACCCTTCATGTGATGACGGCTCGGTGTACGATAGAAAAGAATGCGAGTACCAAACTTGCTAAAGAGTGGTCTTTAGACCCAAGTGAAGCATCAGTTCACGGTTCAGGACTCAAGCGTAGTGTGCCGACAGTCTCATGATTTCCCCGATACGGTGAACTAACCAGGCTAACGAGGCTTCCAAAGGATACCTGGAGTATGCACCTTCAAGTAAGTCCATGTTTGTTACCAGTAAATGAACTGAGCCAAAATCAAGTTTCGGAAGATTTGCTGATTTGTTGATAGTACGATTGTATCTACTTTGCTTTTGCTTCCGTTGGCTGGAAGTTTAGTTTCACTGTCATTATAGTGCATTCCCCATGCGTAAGATAAAAATTACCGCTAATTGTGACTGGTGTTTACACTGCAGGAGACTCAAATCTGGTAACAACATAAAGCTTTCCTAAACGTCAGCGGCACAATGTTCACTTTTTCCGTCAATAGAACAATGAGTCTAGATGACATTTTGACTCCTTTCTCAGCTTGCTGAGGAGGCTGGTATGGTTTTTTAACTTTGTCAACTACAAGTAAAGAATGATCGGCAGCTAGACTCTTCATCAGTGGTACAGTTTTATAGGTTTAGGCAAGCTGCCTGGGAATTCTATCGCTAGCACCAACTTGATTTGAAAATGAGTGTATTTCGTCAGTTGCTCACCATTCAGTGTTCAAAGAGGATAGAAGGTTGACGGAAACTCGGGGACTGTGCCTACCTGAGGAAAACCAAGAGGTACGAAACCAGTCCTGAATTGTTGAAAAGTCTTCAGTAAGTGGTCCTCTCCATCAAGAAAATTACAAAGGGACATTTTCACGCATAAACAACCCTTTTCGTTGAAGTTGTCAAAAATCAACCGTTGCTCATATTAACACTAAAATGTTCTTAGAGTTCAAACAACGGGAAATGAGTTCATTCTTGAGTTAGACAGGAAATTTCATGATGGTCCTATTGGGTACTAAATGAAAGAACCAAACCTGTTTTGTGTCAGTTGGAGGGCCGCCTACGGCAAAGAAGAAGAAACGAATCAAATTGCTTATTCTGATGATTTGTGGTGTAAACAATATAGCCCAACTAAGGGATGTCCTCATGAAATCTAGTGATGTGACACCTGTGTTCTATAAATACCACCAGTTTGTTGTTCAGCTGCAACGCTCTTCCGGTGCCTAACCACCGTGTCACCCGAAGGAAGAACGGGGGCTGAGTTACTGTGTGGTTGCCCAAGCCTAAACAGGAGCGGTCGGGATGCCGTGGTTGGTTTCGAACCACGGGCCTCACTTACTTTGCGCCTTAACCACCGAACTATCTCGAGCTCTGTCAAACTGAATCTACTATCAGTTTGAAAGTACCATAATGGAAAGCAACCTCCGATGGAACAGGGGTTTGAATTATTACATGTAACGTGTAAGACTTGTTGAAGCATAACCTTATTTGAATTTATTCTCATCTGTTTCTACAATCCCTTAATGAAACTCACAAGTAACATGAAGTTCCACTCACCTAATCTGGTGCCTTGTGTTTATCGAATAACTGCAAGTGAAGCACACACTCGTGGAGTATAACCCTGAAAGTGGTCCTTACTATAGCCCACTTGGAAGTTCGACTTAAGAGTAATCACAACTCATACAAGACTAATTAAGCTTACCAGCGTAAAGAACTTTTTAAGGATAAGAATATGCTGGAAGTATTCGCTTTTACGGTGTAGCAATTTCACTGGATACTTGCTAAGACTTAATCAAAGAAAGGTGGCAGTCTTTCACTAACAACACTGTATCGCGCATTATGCTGAAGCGTTCCCAACGTTTCTTTAGATCAGAGAAGCTACTAGGTGATAGTAAAAGAATGTTCTCAGTCTTTTAATAACGGAGTATCAGTGCGGTTCCATTCAGATCAGGATTATATTCCGATCAATAGTTTGAAAAAAATGTGAAAGGCGCATGGCTCTAGGTCAGGACACCTGACTTGACACCTGCACATGTTCCGTTTCACTCTCTAGGTAACACCTTTCACCTAATGTGGGGCTCTCTGAAGAAACTTGATCTACTTCCAGCTACTGAGCAGCTCATATCAGACGTTCTTAGAATTATTCTCCTGTACCGTGGTTGTTTTTCTTATGAACTTGCATTAGCAGTCACCAGGAAATCTCCTATAGGTTGGGTTAGATATATTTTCTCGCACAAATTGACCCGTTGTTACGTCGTTCCTGCTATCCTTTTTCGTGCAAGATTCGTTATAACTGACATCCAATAGCAATAGTCTTCTAACCATCCAACCAAGATGCAAAGACTCAAATTTCTGGGGAGAGACAAACAACCAGGCGAGCTACCGATAGAGCCACTGAACTGTCGAGGTTAATCAAGCGATATGAATGGTTTTCAGTCGCACAGCGCTTTCGCTGTCGGCTTGCTCCAGTGAGTGGAACTCCACCAATTCCGTTCCGCAGCGAGTTACATGACGCTAAGGTCACAGCTAAATGTGTCGAACATGCTTACGACATTTTCCTCTTTGCTTGAGTGCTATTCTGAGGAAACAAAGAGATCGGCGCTTTGATAGGGGCCAGTTTCGCGACGTTGCAACTAAATTTAAATGTTCGAAACCATTTCGTTACGAAGTTTCTTGAAAAAAGGATGTTGCGTAGGTCGAGGTTTTTTAAAAGAGCGGGGGCTGTGTAACAATTCTGTAATGATAGATTAGTATCTTCTCGCCGAAACACTGATTCACACCTTTCTCTTTAGCTGAGGTGAACTCAAACTGCATTAGTGGGTAAATTCATAAAGATACACTTAGCGAATATTATATGTTGTCTGGCAAGACTTGACAACAGATCCAGTAAGTAGTGGGCACTAATTCTGCCATTCCTCCGGGTATTGCTTGACAGCTGCATTCCGACAAGCCACTTTTCGTTAAATGCGAAAGAACTCATTCTGTCCGTACCATCCAAGTCAGACGTTGTTTAAGCCGAGTCTGCTTGCTATGATTTATCTCCTCATTAAATACTTCGTACTAATGCTGAAATGATGACCATTCACTAAGTGAGGCTAGTCGTCCAGAGACATGAATCAAGATGCTGTGGTCGCATAAGCTGTTGACCCACTGGTTCAAACAGTTTTTGCATTTATTTGATAAAGTGCCAGTTTACGAACTTTACTTTGAAACCGAGCGGTTCAGTAACAATCCCGAACACTATGCTAAGTCGATCATGGTTTTGGAGGACCCAGAAGGCCTGTTGTACATAACCTCAGTATGCCTTGGGCCTTCACCTTCAATATCAACTGGGTTTGTTCAAGAGTTTGATGCGTGGAATTTCGTAGTGGACTTACATATTCCTACGAGGTGACGTACTCGTCTGTTATCAACAATTTACGCCAGGTTAACATGTAAGTCCGCGTAAATATTTTTTTAAGATACTGGACACAACCTCAGCATATTGATTGCACCAACACCGCACAAGCGAGGATTTTGAGAAGGCTCACTTCGCTGGATCGCTAATTTCATCGACTATATAAGGCGAATACCGAGTAGCCTTTTATTGAATTCCGACCAGCTTGTTGCTGTCGTGGAAAGCTATCGATCATCAAGTGACCAGATAGCGCTCGCTAGCCTGCGTCTCGTGTGCATTTTCAACCTGAAAGTCCATTAATTGTTGTTCCGTACTGTTTTTTTGTCCAGCATTGCCTGTATTCCGTATGAACTTCCGGTGGAATGATGGGGATCATTTGCTTTTCCTTTCGTTCGTGTTTATCAAGTAGGAACACATGGTCAAACGTTTCGCCCTGATGCAGTCATATGCACCGGCCACGTGTGCGGTGTCATCTGACCATTTCCGTTTAATCTGGTTCAGCGTACATCTGTTTACGTGACTGCATTTTCTCTGCTATTTTTTAAACGCCAGTCACCGATTGATTCTACTGTATTCTGTCCATCTCTTAGATAATTTACAACTAAACTCAGTCATGTCACGATAGACTGAAGACGTCTATCTAAAATATTTGTCATACATTCAGTAAACTGCTGTACAGCCAGCGTTGAAATACGGTTCTTAGTAACATCCCAGAGTTTCAGTATGTTTAGTTATTGCATGAATTCAAGACGAATTGCACTTTAGAACGCCGAAACACCATATAGGTGTTTTGTTTGCGTCATTTGTAATTATCAGTTCAACTTTCTCAAGTTCTGGCCGACAATAAATGCAGTAACTTCTGATGGCGTTGAACATCACCAATGAGTCACAGCTAGTTGATCAGTATGGTACTTCCCTTGTATTTAAACACTACATAACTTTACCTAGCAGCCTTGTTGAGTGGTGCGCCAACAGGAATTCCTATTAAATCGCAGTTTCAAGTCCTGTGATCGTGTGCGTTGTGGTGCTCACTAGATATTAGCCGAGTGGTAGTTCCTTAGAGTCAGTTGAGTTCAGCCTGTTTGAACTTGGACCGGGCGAAATACTGGTGTAGGAATTAGTTATGGATAGACTACAATTCAGTCGTATGTATCAAACACCGTAGTTAGCGCCTTTCTTGGTAGTTTGTGAGGACTGTAGGTGCCAAATAACAGAAGGGTAGTTGTGTTGGAAGACAAAAGTAGTACTGGTGATAGATGGATCTCAGTAGATAGGCAGAAGTTCTCATAGCTCTATTGCAACTATGATAATTTTCCCGCGATGGTGACAAAGGTTCTCTGTATGAACGCAATCTGCTAGCAATAAAGCTTGCAGTGAATATAGCAGTACACAACTTGGGGGTACAGGTGGGGTACTTGTAGAAATAAGTTCTCTCGGCATGTTCCAAATAACCTATTGTGCCAATACCGTGTTCTTAGAAACAAGCAGTTTTCAGTAGCTGAAGGTACTACGGCGGCTCCATGAGGAGAGGATGTCCGTTTGGCAATGTTAGATGGAACATAGATATCATATTCAGATTATCAAATCCTTCCAGTCACTAGTCTTAGTGTTTATGAGGATTCGCTTTTACAATAGACGGACAAGTTTTTCCTCATCAGTTACATCACAAAGTCCTGATTATTAGACTTCCAACATGACCACCCCTTCCTTCGGACCTGAACTTCATCGGTACGGTATGAACACTTGTGGTGGAACCAGCGTATGACGTCAACACCTCTTTCACAAGCCAGAAAAATGGAAGTTGGAACTCATAGAACAGCGACAAAAATTAGATGGTTGACCTCTGAAAATTTGATAAAATTACACAAGAATGATACGTCTCGTCAACCACGAAGGACGAACACTTTTTTTAGCATTTCGTTGTGATAAACTTTTTCATCCCCAAAGAATTCAGTGTGGCAGAATGCAAATCTCCAAACTAGACCGCGAGATTTCATATGTATTCAGTGATTAACTGAATGTGAGTTGACTTATTCCAGGTTTGAAGCTCATGAGCTGAGAGCGGGGTTATTATAACAACCGTACGTGTACCATATTAAATTCTACATGTTTTTTCAATGAAATTTCCCAACTATTTTCGCCTATCTGATGAAATCATTTGGAATTTCAAAGGTGTGATAGAATACAATATGGCGCTCATTTGCTGGTTAATGGTCTGGAGATGGCTCCCGGACAGTGAATCAATATTCCAAAAATGCCAATCAGTAACCAAAAAACGCCATATCGGCGCAAGAAATGGAACCAGGACAGTGCATGCAAGCTAACAATCCATACAAATAATCGATCCTGGATATCACGTGTAGCTGGCATCAAACAAAGCACCGTGTGGTGACAACTAGGTTATCGTGAAAGATGTTTCAGATTTCTGAACAAAGTACAGACAGATCGATCGGATCAAGCTCATTAAAATCATTGTCCATCCGTATACTACAAATTATGTCAATCAATACAGCTCCAAAAAGCAGTTGATCGAATCGAAGAAAGTCCAGAGGCCATATAACTGGCTTTTCTCACGATTTTTTCACGGAATCTTTTAATTACCAGATTCTTTTTTTCACGGAATCTTTTAATTACCAGATTCCTGCAGTCGGAAAAACGATACTGCTTGTTTCCACCGACTGTGTATAAGTTTGTTTCACAAAAGTTGCATATGGATAAAATTTCTCAACCCAGACTACCCTAAGGTGTGGAAATTTATAAATGATCCATGAGGCGACACATTGTTCATAAGGTTACTGAAAACTCTTGGAAAGCCCACGACCGGTTTTGCCTTTTTAAGGGCTCATTAGGTTGCCGCAGTCCCCGAATCTTTGTCAACCTCAACCCAAATTGTATGAAATTCGACAAATACGCTCATTCCCATACCAAATGGTTTTCATGAGAGACTCGCCTGAAACTGGGCTAAATCTCTTATCTGGGGCATTTTTCTCCAGGTGAATGTGTTGCACCATTAGGTAATCCATACGGTGATATGTTACCCATGTTGTTCTGAATTAATAGTTGACCGACCAGACGTCCCCTCGTGTCTCTTCTCTTTAGAGGGGAGATAACTCTAAATCGATAACCCGTTCTGTTCAGTAAACACGGTCATCCCTATCAATCATTGAAAATCAATTATTATAGCACCACTGAACTCATCTTTAAGTATAAATTACTTGCACAACTTGGCAAACCTGTCCGTATTTGAAGCAATTCACTGTAAGCAAGTTAGAATATGCAATTACTGGATGGCGTGGTATTGATTCGTGTGTCCTGGTAGGAACTATGAGTGTCAATTAAAGTCACCAGTCGAACTTATGAACACAACCGACCAAAGAGTATAATTGTGTTGGCTGTAAAATGAGGAATTTCCAAACGATTTTGCTTGTTTTCAGCTGAACAGTTTCAAAACTTACCTGAAGTGAACAAATTGAGTGCAAGAACCAAGGATTTGTACAACAGAGAAGTCTTGCTTAATGCCAGTCATGAGAACACAGCAAGGGCATTAGGCTTGGACTGCCCATCACCCATGGCAGAAAGTTGGCCGGCGGTACTGGCATGATCTTCGCCCCTCTACTAGTTCGCCGAAATCCTCAACCACAGAGGGTCACGTGGACGATATGCACCACTGAATCTTCGCTGACATGCACTTGCCTATTGAACAAATAAATGAAGGTCTGAGCAGTAACTATGACCAGGCAGCTCGCCAAGGGTCGATCTGTTCAGAGCCCTACACACTAATGTAAGATTCAGAAGGTCAAACGGAGATGACTCGTCCACACAAATGTATGCGACCACGGTCAAGTAGCAAATTCATAGATAACCAAATTATCCGACCTGAAAGTAGTTATGAAGTTTGCCAACATGAAAACTACTCATCGAGATTGCCACAAATCAAATGAATTGTATGGACTGACAATGCTCAAAGGTGCACTGAGAACATTAACTGTCGTTGCTCATAAGTAGTCTGCAGAAAGGCTGCGACTTAGCATTAGTATTTATGAGAGAAACAAGTTTAGTTGTGACCTAGTGAGAAAAAACAGAGAAGGCTACCTACAAACGAACAGGTAAACCAAAGTGAACGTTATTTTTGTTGTTGTTGTTGTTGTTGTTTTGGGTAATCTTAGACACTTCGTCAGATGGCTCACTAGTAACCCTGAATAAAATGACAGCACGTGGATTTAAGGCAGGATTGTAGCGCCTACGCGGTCCTACCTTTAGTTTTCCCCTGGTGAAATGATTGCAAATTGTGTGGCGGTTTTCGCTCTGTTGGTGACCGGGTGCTACAGTGATATTAAAAGTAAGTCACGTTCTGAAAGCAGCTGAGACATTTCAAAAACTAATTCCCGTTATACGATTATACATTGTAGTTAGTTTCGCTGTCTGTTTGTCTCTTGTCTCACAATTTACACAAAAATCGAGATCAGAAAATTGATTCACTTAGTCGATAAACCGGCCAAAGTTGGCAGCTCCTACTTTTTCCACCCAAGTTTTTCCCTGATTTCAGCTGTTCTGGTCAGTAAAACACGTTCAACTAAGTTCATCAACTGGGATGCTGCCTGCGAAGACGTACGTTGCTCTTCCTGATTCTCATCTATGTTCTTGCATAGCTTAGTGTTTCAACTGTTACATCAGCCCATATTTTAATTTCGCCAAAATTCGGACTTTTTTTAGACAGCTGTTATATTTCTGATAAGGAATTTGTCTTATCAGTGAAGTCCCTCTATGCCTAAAAGCCAAGAAACACTGTATAGCTGTTTCATCCTTGTTGGGATTCATCGTTAGTGCGTATCTCACGAGACTTAGAGAGTTTCAAACTCACAACCTTCCAACCGGTAGCTGTAAACTTAACCTTTAGGCCACGAGCGGTTGATCAGCAATTTGATTACCTCTCACTCATGCAGAACATGAACACAGACAGATCTGTGGTATCATATCTTGTTTAAATGCGAGCTGACCAAACTGGTGATCGACCGCTCGTGGCCTAAGATGTAAGTCTTCAGTCACTGGCTGGAACGTCGTGGACTCTCGTGAGATGGGCATTGCTGATGATTCCTATCAAGAACAAAACAATCATACAGTGCTCCTCAGCTATTCTGCATAGACTGACTTCACTGGAGGGACGAAATTTTTGTACTGAAATACACCAAAGCCCCCCCCCCCCGATTGGTCTCGCCCTTCGTAAGTCTCGTCAGGTAGGCGCATTCCCTGCGTTTCCATCAACGTTATAGTCGGCTTGAACCCAAATTGCACGAAATTCGACAAGTACACTCAGTTGCATACCAGTTTGTTTTTCACGAGGAACTTTCGTGAATCCCAGCTGAACCTCCCATGTGGGTCTTTCGTCGAAACCAAGTTGATATGTGAATGATGCATTTGTCGAACAGTTTTTTTCATCTTTTATCCCATCAACAGCTAGCTTAAAGTGTCATTTAAAGCGTCCAAATGGTCACAATTGATTGCCTGATTCAACCAGCTTGATAGCATATAGGGTATATCAGATTAGCGCGAAGAAAAGAATGCAACATCTATGGTCCAAAACCGGAGTTCGTGGTAACTCTGAATGAGACTAGGGGCACACTGAAGGTCTCCCAGTCTCTCATTGAAAGCCTAGCAATGTGTCAGGTCACATAACCTGATTACATAAGCCAAAGGTCATCCTACTCTGTGTAGTGGGAACAAATCTATGGTAAAAAGTATGTGGTTCCGTAAGGTATACATTAACGAAGTGAGTGCAAATAGTACCATAAGGCTTATATCATGAATCATACTCCCATAACTGGCCGGTGAGGTCCTAAACTGTTTAATACGTATAAAACAAGTTTACTCTCTAACAGTATTGGCGATCTTGTGGGCTAAAGTTATCGCCCAGCATTTAGTTTGCTAATTCCCCACGTACAAAATGGTGAGGTCAGTTTTGTTACAAAATTCAAACCTCTAACAAGTGTTAATGCACTTACCTCTGACCGTCTTCTCACAGCTCAAAAATAGTGCTGTTTTGCCGTGGAAACAAGGTCAGTTCTCCAGCTGCACCGTCGAACATGAGTACACAATTGACAGAGAGAAAAAGGATCAATATATCTATGTCTATTCAGTAAAGGTGAACACAGACAAGTTCCCGGTCGCCCTGCGTAAAGCGGTAGAATATCAACTGGCATGGGTGGTGAATCGACAAATCAATCTATCTCTGAAGGAGTGTAAAACAACAACAGGCAAGTGTTTTTAATCTCCCTCTGAACCTACAAAACGCAACTCAAGACGTTTTGGCCGAAAAGCCTACGAAAACAGTCTTGACACCATTTCCAAATGGACATAACAATTAAATCTACTTAAAAAAAGTAGGCAACATTGAGAAAATAAGGCCGCAAACTAGTCGTTATATGTTTGGTTTGTACTAGGAAATGTACAACCATAGTCCTGTCGGAACTCAAGCGTAATTAACGTAATAACGTCCTGGAATACACGTTTCTGGTTCCAACGTATAGGTCTTGACACTTTTAATCTAAAGAAAGCTAAAGCAGTCTCCCCGGATTGTAAAAAAGACCCACACATTTTTATTCGCTATTAATTGATATTGGTGCCGAATGAAAACAAAGTACAAGCCAGTCTTGGTTTGGACATACAAGCTCGCTAATCTAGTCACCTTGGGATGTACCTAACAAAGGAGCGGTTAATAACACCGAAGGTCTTCCTTGATTCCCTCCGCTCCCGTTCAACCTAGGTTATCCAAACACTCGACACTCATTACCCAAGACAGCTGTTCAGTGACTTCAGTATCATTTTCGATCTGATATGCACAGCATATTCAGAACATTATAGTGTTTGCGAAATGAACAGCGCTCAACATTTGCAGTGCTCAGTGCTTCAGCAAATGATGCGCGAATTGACCATTGCAGTGTGCTCGATCGTAACTAGCAGTGTGTGGCGGGTTTCGCTTGTTACATTAGCGACACAGTAGATCGTTTGATTCACTTAAATGACAGGAATCGAATTCTCGGAGTTGTTGATGAACAGATATCGGAATAGCCATCATGACCATTAGTACGATGGCGGCTTGGTCGAAATTTTCTGTTAACAGTTTTCCGGTCAGGTTCTCGAAGAGGAGTGTAAGGAAAACCGCAAACTCCGTACTGTGATGTGAGGCGGAAATTCTCAAGGCATGTGGATAAATAGGTAGCAAACAGCTATTTTGCACTAGAGAGTCAGTACTGTCTAGTAAGTGCTTGGGAAATCTCCGCCTTCGAAACACCTCATGAAACATGAAACACAGACTTATGTCAGAAGGTCACGTCTTACTGAGCAACGAGCAGAAGATAAAAGAGATTGTCATGGCTATCCAGATTGTGTGGTTTGCGTGTATGTGGAAAGTAAGGGAGAGTTGCAATAACAGAAGTTGTACTGGGGTGTGTGTGTGTGTGTTAGTCTGAGATGCTTTTTCTGGTCAGTACGTTGAGCACACAATCCCTACAGCGAAATCCGCAGTGATCAAGTGTTAACTTGTACTGTGAAGAGAAATTTGGATACAGAATATAAAACCAAGTTATCTTTCAACTCCTTACAGTTTCATCCATTTTTCTACCCCAGATGCTTGAGTTTAAGGATATTCTACACACACGGGGACAAACCAACCCAAAAGCTAGCTGGACAAAATAAAGGCACCTGTGCAGAGTTGAAAAATGACATTCGATACTCTGGTCAATCTGAAGAGAGAAGTCGTAAGCTTAAAGGCAGAATTTCTCCATAGCTTAATTGGAAATATACAGGAGTGTACTAGTGAGAAATAATGGAGGATACTTTTTAGCCTGAGATAAGCTAATTTCTCCAATTCACTTGAACTTACCTTAATAGGATTTCACGAGCTCAGCAGGAATTTTTGGAATTTATGGGTGTAACAAATAAGCATCAATCTTAAATTCAATAAACACCTACATGAACCGTATACAATTTAGCCGTTCTGGTTTAAATGAGGGAAAGAAGGAAAGAAAAATGAACAAACTTCGTAGAGCTGTGCTCAACATATAATTGCCAAGCACGGTGAAAAATTACAACGTAAAAACCTGACATCGGCGCTTCGTAAGCTACCTAAAGTTTCCACTTGACTGCAGTGTTCGAAAGAGCAATTAAAGAATTCACGGGGAAATGTGAAATGAAGGTGCTTTGAGAGACCCATCTGAGTCTGTCGTTTACGCTGTCCTTCAACTAATGTGTTACGCAGAGACCACTTCATGGATCAGATGGAACAACATCCGAGATAATAAAGTAAGTATTCGACCAATGAAAATTCTTCAACAGCCCACTAACCGTTTGGCTTCATTGGGACTCAGGTGGTTGGTTTAGCCGTAGATTTCCCATCAATCAGAGTAGATGAAAATTTGGTTACTACGGCAAATGAGAATCTAAAGTAGGGAGAAACCGGTGAAAGGAGGAAAGCCCTTCGCTGCAAAATCATTTGGTAGAGAACACGAACTAAACAGTTACACCTCATTAGACGGGAAAGCAAACACCTCATATAAACATACTCTTTAAAACCTGAACGTTCTCACGTGTTCCCTTGAACTTTCCTGGACTTTCATTGTCTATTACACAATACTAAATGGACGCTGCAAAGCGGTCCCAGAATTTTTACAATAAGCTTCACCTTCCATCAGATGCGAGGTTGTGTTTGGGCACTAACCATAGGCTACTGGCATGGTTCAACAGTAGTATCCATCGTTGCAGTGGTAGTCGTTTGCCGAAGAGTTTGTATACGTCGAGTGGTATCTTGGTATTCCTAGAGAAGTTTCGCAGCATTAATTTTACTGCAGAATTCAGGCTCGGTTGAGTTCGGATTAGATTATATTTAAGGAAGTGTATATTTCAAGTAGCATGGATTTGGCATTATTGGCAGTTAACTTGCCCTAGGATAGACTGTACTGATGCTAGGGAAAGCAGAAAAAGAGTAGTGCTTTACAGCTTCCAGTTCTAATAAATAAGCTATGGAACTGAACGATTGCGCGGAATAGTATGACAGTGTGCGTGGCAGTTCTTAAAATAACGAACTAATCTTGATAATAAGAGGATGGTTGGTCAGGAGTCTCACTTTCCCGTGGTTATTTATTTGAACTTTAAATATACCTAGTTTCTATACGGAGGGGCTCTCCTAAAGCAGTAATAAAATGCTTTAAGCCACAAACCAATCTGTCTGTGAAGACGATGTTTTGGAATTCTTTAGGCTTACACCTATCTGCTTGGTCTACGAAACGATTATTGCTGTAAGGAGAGAAGACGTTCGCTTACAGAGCTTCCCTAGTTGCAAACATATCAAAATCTGTCGCAATCACGAAATTTCAACGCTGTAGCCAAACGGATTGATGACGAAAAATGGGGCCAAATAAGGGGTGCGGAGACTTTACCTTTCTGGATAGCAAAACCACCTAACACCACACACTACTCAGAGCCGATAGGCAGTCGACCTGTAAAGTTATGTACCACGCTTCCTACACTGCACTCAAGATAAAACCAAAGCTTTGCGTTTTGATTTTCCAGAAACTTGACATTCAAAACCGTAAGAGTCCGTCATACTGTCAAATTAGGCGTATTGTACTGAAGTTAGTCACTGGACTGACATTTTATCAACGTGAAATAAAAAAATTAATAAAAAAATAAAAAAATAATAAAAAATAAAAATAAAATAAATAAATAAATAAATAAAAAATATATAAAGTATACTCAATGGTACAAATTTCGTTAGGTCTTCTACCATAGGAATGGTCCACAATAAACAGCATTTACACGGCTCTGCTCAGTGCAATTATGACCAGACTGAACAATAACTTCAGCAATATACATATTTAGTAAAAGTGCTGTTCTTCTTGTAGGAGTCTACTTCTAATAAGACCGCAACACCTGCTTGAGAACAATTAGATGAATGAATTAGAGTGCTGCAGTCCCCAGGATAAGCTTATGCAGGGAATGGCCTGGGCTTTTAATTTCCACAATGACACCGCACAAAGACTCCACTCCACTTCTAAATCATCCTCGTAACAATTGTTCGTGTCGTGTAAACTGCCGTCCACCTGCAGAAGAACACTGTCGTTAACCTTGGCCACGTTATTTCTTGTCATTCGTTTACTTTTGAGGCAGCGCCTGAGACTACTTGGGGACATCGAGTAGTGTGGAGCGTATGACACGTATGACAAAAATGGTGGCAGCTCTGCTCCAAACTTCTAGCAATGAAGACGTTAGAAGAGCGCAGCGTTTTTCAGTTTTTTCAGACGTCACCAATGACGAAAATGTACACTGAGGCACTTATGGTCTGTGAATTTACTAAAAACATCATGCTAACTTCCGACATTTTTCAGAAATAGTTCCTAGGATCTACACAAATAACGCAGATGGTAAGTTTGTCGTGGATGATTTTTTTCGCATTATGGCCATTAAAAGACTATGTGCAACAAAAATGGAAATTGTCTTCCGTAATATGGTGCTGACTAGCACAGTAGGATTACTAAATGGGACAGAGAAAACAGCTAAAGAAGAAACCAAACACGGTCCTCATTTGCATAAAATCCTCCCTAAGGATAGTTTGTCCTTTATCACCACGAATAGATCCATAAACCAAAAGGTATATCCGTTTTTGGTTACCCAGTTATTCGATCATAATTGCTATGTAGAGATAGCTTACCGAAGCGCACTGAGTGCGAACGTTTGCATGTGTGGAGTAGTGTTGATTTCTACAGCAGTGATGAAGCTCGGCATGAGCTTTGCTGGTTATTTTCTGAGGCCCATAACTTTATTTTCAAGCCAAATTTGTGAGCTGTGCTCGTGACGGATTCTGGTTGGTCTGTTTAGTTAACTAGGCCAGTTGACTGCCAAGTTTCTTCACCAGGCTAAATAATAACGCTGGTGCTCATTGATAATTAGCTTCTGTCAAAAGAGATAAGTCCCGCAATATGCGACACTTAACTAATGCAACTGCATAAAGTAGACAATTCAATAGGGTCAGCTGCGATATTCAGTCTTTACTGAGAAGCTACCATGGGCTGAAACCATTAGTTAAGTGTTCCCAACTTTCTCGATATTTTTCCGTTGCAGACTTCTTCATCATTGGTCCATACGATGAAAAGTTTTGTGGACAGGTAAGCTGGGCTCAGCACCAAGCTAGAAGACACTGATTAAATATGTGCTATTCGGAAGTTCCTGTTTTTTAACTATCGGTTTCCCATCCAGGTGCAATTTCATAAAGTCTTATAACTTGCTTCTCATTGGAACCATGAGTCCTGCAGAATGGGAGCATATGATTGCGGCTTGTTCTAGCCAAACCCAGTGAATTTCTCTCTCCCTCAGGATCTGTCTTCGATATGACTGAATACAATAGAAATGACTGTAACCCTTGGTTTCCGAGGAAGAAAAATAGGACAAGGCTATCAAAGATATTTGTAATAATATACATATATATGTATATTATGTGATAACTTTAGCCATCTCACTCACATTCCCATCAGACATCTTCATGAGCTAGCGGAAACCAAATTGATTTTCTCCGCAAAAAAAGTAGATCAGCAATGATTTCTGGATATTAGTAGGCAATGAAATCTATTGTCCGACCAAGCGTTATCTGCTCACTGAAACGATCAGCCATAAGGGCAACCAACCCTCAAGAACTTTCGGTTGGTCAACCGCAACTTTGGTGAATAAATACCTCGCTCAAATTCTGACGAAATCTGACCAGCTGAATGGTCTCCGCCGAGCTAAACGGATCCGTCCGTGAAATTTAGCTTTTTTATATTTTACAGGGAAAATAAACTTCAGCTCTCTGACGGAAAAATTTCAAGAGAGACTAGTGAAATTCACCAGTCTACGCGTAAGCATCAGAATTAGTCTGCTCCTTAGGAAAGACCGTGTTGAGATTGTGATTTACAGGCAGAATGTGAGAATTTCCAGGTGATTCTCTAACTGCAGCTTGTCAATTTTATCCCCATTCTTCTCCTTTTTTCTTCAGCTACTTTCGCAAAAACGGACAAAGGAACGTGTGACAATTACGGGATGTGAAGTCACTCGGAAGAGTGAAGAACCTCTTCAAGGAACTCTAATTACTGAATACCGGATCAGATTGACTCAGAAACTCAAGGATTACCGCATTCCTACTTATTTGATCCGAGGATTGAACAAAAACTTGAATTCTTGCAGATTTACTGGTTATTGGGGATCGAAGCAATAAAATAAAGCTGAAAATCATTTCGATCCAAAAAAATTTATTGTGACGAACATGGTGGCTCCTCGTTAGTATTATCATCTGTTAAACCACACAATCGCAGTGCGCACATCAACTATGCTTTATGGACCATCTTTGCACTACTTTTGTGGAAAAAGACAGCGAAGCACAATGGCTAACTTCACCAGTCAGGGTCATATATGATAACCGATAGTACGCCCGACTTACCTCATAACCCCAAGGGCAGTCCTTGCGCTTATACCAACGGTTCTTAATGGGGTTGGAGGGTGAATTACCTCGGAGAAGAAATTTTGAGGGGCTCACTAAAATGGAATGCACATCTCAGATTTCGAACGCCTCAGCTACTGAAATACTGATGGTCAGCCCGAATCAGTTGACATATCCAGATAATTTGGCATTTGTCTTTGCTGTTCTTTTGCAGTCTTCATCCCACAGTCAATTTGCTTCATACGTCACTGATGACCGATATGTAAGCAAAGCGTAAGCTGACATTGCAAGACGTCTGTCAATATGGATACTATTCATCAGGGTAGTTCTACGCTCAAAGTCTCGCAAAAGAAACACTTGTGCTTTGTGTGCGTTCAACAATACTTAAGGCAACTTCGTCCAGGGACTGTTTCTGCACATGTGAGAAGCTCAGACACGTGTGGTGTGCTTAGACAACCAGCCAAAGCATTTGAAAATCACAACAATGCCCTTTGGTGCCTCTATTTTATGTAGAATTTTCAGTGGATACCGTAATGAATGGTCGAGCGTAACGTGGTTAAACTCCAGCAGGATTGTTTTATACGATGTTATATTATATTATATTATATCATATCCATATCATATACATATATGATATCTAGCTCTTATTAAATATTAGGTTTCCAAGAGTAGCTTCTGTTAACTCCAACAAACTGTCTCTTGAGTCTTGTACACTCATTAGCTTGAGCAGTTTCCGTGCTTTCCAGAGTTCTGGTTTCACCACGTAACCCTGTCTACTCATAAGTTTGTCTCAGCTGATGTTCAACCATCCAGCAGCATTGTGCAGTGATCTCAAATGAATCCGTTTTTTTCTTATAAAAGTGGTACCGATTGTTCTGAGATCCAGCGTTTTCCGTGGGTGCACCCGGAAACTCCATAGACTGACTTCCTGGCGTCACGTATAGCTACAAATCTCCCACTGGATTGTGGCAAACCAACAAAATTCCATGAAAATCTACAAGGAACAAGGGTACGGTTGAATACTTCTGTTTAATCAGGAGTGAAATAAGGTCAGCAACTGCTTCCGCCTACCAGCAGTTAATGGTGGTGATAGAGCGTGCTCTGTGGCCGCCCAGAAATGGAGAGGCATTGGGCAGCTTAACGGTGCCCATTGCGTCCCGAATGACCACCATTGAGAAAATGCTGTTTAGTACAAAACTGATGAAGACGTCCACTTCCGTCATCAATTCTTGCTTCTAAGATACAATCAAGTGCCTCTGAAGAAAAAACAGAAGTGTTCCGCTTGTGGATTGTAGACTCCAGCTACAAATGACGTATATAAACTCTTTCTGATGAGAAATAAAGTGGTTGCTAGTTGATAAACGTTTCCGGATGACTCGCAGCTTCAGTTAGTTGATAGACACGACTAGCGAAGGACTATCAGTATTCCGATTCGTCGAACGGAACAGAGTCGATTGCTCAGGTAGACTGAAGACTAGATCAACAAAAGTGACTCCCTGCAGCGACTGCAGAGTCAATCGAAATACGCAGTCGAAGACATCTAGATAGCAGAGTCACCAAAAGCTCAGTTATTGTGCTTATACCTTGTATTTTGGTCTCAGGACTGTGGCAACTATCTATCGGTATAGTATAGAGAGCAACTTGCCGGTCTATTTGCTCGAGGGTTGCGGCTGCGATAAAATCATCACATCGAGTTGTGAATAGTGAACTCAAGGTGGCGGGTGTGGGCGGTGTTCTGCCATTGGTCACTTTTCTTGGTGTCTGAAATGCCTACAGATGTGTGCAGTATGTGCGCAGCAAGTGCGCAAAGAATGGGGTTAGCGGATAACAGTGAAGCAAAATGATTAGTGTCAACATTCACGTGTTTCCCATCACCCGCCCCTCCCCAGAAAACAGAACGATTCGGCTGGTGGTAGCACACAAAAGTATTGATATTTGCAGTTTACCAAAGCTTTTGACTCGGAAGCTCGTTCATAATGCAGCCGTGGGTGGCGTAAGACTACAAAAGCGGTTCAACTTTAACCCGAAAACTGCCTCAGCCGAAACCTGAGGAGCAAGAGAACGATGATGACAAAAAAATGATGGCAAATGAATCTTCGACGGTATTAGAACAGGTTGTTTCGGCATGTAAACCGTCTGAACACGATAAGGCTCAATCTATTTACGGCCATTGGAGTGCAGACTGTTTATTGACTGTTACACTGGCCCTCATCACCACAGCCTGTAACCATATCACCTCCTCAGAGTTCGTCGGACTGAAACCAGTAAGTATTAATCACTCGTCTATATCTAGGTTTTGATCATAGTAGGAGATTTTCAAGTGCCAAAAGCGATTTCATTGTGCAAAACAAGACACTGTGTGCCAAAATGCCTGGAAGCACCCGACAATTGCTTCATCCTTGTTAGGAATCATCAGCATTGCATCTCACAAATTTCTAGAGCGATATGAAAATTAAAGAAGCTACCACTCCGGCAGCGAGTTGACACGTGAACACGTGATATGAATTGCTTGAATGGAATATATTTTATCCATGTGCGAGTCAGTCACACTACCGATCAGCCGCTCGAAACCAAACGGAATAATCTTCAACTATTATCCAGGAGGTTGCAAGTTCCAATCTCACTGGAGTTGTGAGAAATGCGTTGCTGACGCTTTCACAGCACCGTACTACTTGGACTGAATTCACTTACGGGATGAAATCTGGATTCATAGTTGAAGTGTTTCATCACCGGCCATCTACTCGTGCTTTTCTTCCAGTCGGTCCAATCACATACCAACAACTCATAGTACTTCAAACGATTGTGTCAGCCCTGAAAAAGGAACAGTGAAGTACCGTCGAAATGCTAACCATAAACCCGTCGAAGGTATAGCCGGGAAAGTGGCCGGAAATGGTCATTAAAATTTCGAGGCGACGTTTTTCCTATTTTCCATTTTCCGGCATTTCTATGCCAGCCAATCACAGTATTATTCTTGTAAATTCTTGGCTTGTTTTCTGACTAGATCTATCCTTTTATGTCACCCAGTTCGATCATCCCGGAATAAACATTTGCTGGAAATCACAGGTAGTCGTAAAAAATTTATCCTTGTGTAAATTTACTCTGCGCCTAGATAACCAAGTCGCATTTACAGGCTTTTCAGTTTTCATGAGCAAACAGTGCTTCATAAGAACTAATTTAAAATAAATCTGACTGGTTTGGTGCGTGTTGCTTGACGTCATGGACACACATATTCAATCGTAAAGAACGTGTTGTCCCAAAAGTTGGAGATGCATCCAAATATTTGCGTGAATTTGTGATAGATCTTGCAGCAATCCACCACTTGAGGCTGTTCGCGGAAATTCGATAATCCACACAATACATTCGAAGCATGCGGAAATTGAATAGCCCCTTTAAAATAATAGATTATTCAAGTGTTTGTGCCACGATGTGCTTAACACATTACGTAGGAGCCAACGAGCTTTGTTAAAAGTTTATTTGCTCATCTAATTTTGTTCAGATGCTTGCTTTTTTAGTTGTCTATTGCTACACATTCATCTGAGCCCCCAAAAGTGGGAAATTCAATGATAGAATTGGAAGTTTTGGAACCTTTTTTCCACAGTCAACGAGTCGTTTCAGATACTATCAAATGACCCAATACTAAGAATAACTGAGTATCAAAGAGTCACGCAGCTCTCTTCGAGCAGAATTTTATTGGTATGAGCAGCTACGGTCCTGTATTGTCTGGGTTACAAGTCTTTTACAACATTGCTTAGAACGTTAATGCTAACGAAATCAAAGTCAAACAAAAGTTTCCCTACTAATTTTCGGAACCGATTCAGATAACCCCCTGTGGTTAGTCCGGTATGTTTTCGAGTTGCCAAATGAGACTTCATCTCGTGAGTGAAGCCAGTAAAACCAGACCGAGAAGCACTGTGCAACTGTTTCCTTTTTATCGGGAATCATCAGCAATGTGCATCTCACCAAATTTCAGGGAGTTCTGACCCCGCACTCTCCGGGCTACTAGTTTGAGCACTCAACTATCCCTCCGCCTGCACCTGACAAGCATTGTAGTTAACTTGCATTTGGAAAGGCCACAACGCCAGTCATCTACCAATCAGTAAAACCACACCACGTGGTCACACGTCGATCGTATCCTCGAATGACGTCTCAGACGGAACGTGTTCAGTGCATTGTGACGTACTTACCTTTGGTACTTACAAAACCTTTGCATTAGTTTTATTTTTCTTATATATATATATATATATATATATATTCATTGTCTACCCAATTCATCCGTCAACATGGCATCTTTCTTCAGCAACGACTAACATATTTCTCGACCAGCATTATCGAGGTTTAGCTCAAGATTGCTCAGTGGTTGGGGCGTAAACTCATTGACCGGAGGATGCGTGGTTCAAACCGAACCTCGACTGCTCTTCTGATGGCTAGGGAGACCTGGCAACACTCGTGTTCATCAAAATGTCACTGCACCTGGGCATCGACAGCATGTCACAGCCGAACTATTATTTATTGTTATTACTATTATTACTATTATTACTATCTCAGTCAAGCACTGACAGGCTTTAGTAATAAAGTTTAGACGGCCTTGCGCCTACGGCTGACTTGCTGTTGTATGACTCCATTCGGTATCAGGAAATCATCGATTTTTTAGGGGCTCAGTTTATCTCATTTTATCTTAATTGTACACAATGCAGCTGCGAATACAGTTCATGGTGTTTCGACTTCACAATACTTCTGTTCTTTAATCTCTGTTTGTGTTGGGACAACCCATACACATGACGATACTCCAGTACTTTGTGTTATCGATTTGACCAACAGTACACTAGTTCAATCGTTCCCAGTTCAGCTCGTCTTGCTTACTTTTATCAATGTTCTGTTCTACCGTTTTTTTGCTTCTTTCTTTCTGACGTACTTGTCGTAACTATGCGACCTATGAACATTCATCTTGATCAACTAAGTTTTTCAGGACATAACCGACCGCTTATTTGGAAGTACTAGATTATCAAGAGAAACACTATCATGTATACGCCAAACAGATTATCTATCATTCCCGTAGGGATTCTCCGTCGTCAGGGAAACCAATTTTGGGTGCTAGAGGAAAAGAGGTTTGATGGGGTTGATTAATCCAGGGTTGATTTTTTCCGGAACTTTGGGATGGTGACACTACGAAATCGACGCATTTCCCCACCCTATACGACAATCCAACATTTATCCGTCCACCCTGAAAAAAGAAATCCACAGAACTGGTCTTTTACTAAAATGTGTACAGTTTTCCGTCAGTTCCAACGATATTCAGCAAATCGCAGCCAAAGCCTGGATAGAGAAAACGGCACGTCTGGCATGCCTGGGTTGATCTTGAGCGTGCAGACAAAACCGCACCATGAGCTGCGTGCGTGCACGTTGCGCAGCTTTCCGGTCGTCCAATCCGCACACTGCGTTGACTCGCAGACGTCCACGCGCCCCACCTGAGTAGCGCGCGCAACCCACTGCAATGGCAGCCAATGCGGATTTGCGACTCACAAAAATTCATTCCGCCTGTCGCTCGCGGTGTAGCAGTGTAGGGGACCAGGCCACCCAAGATATACGGTCTATTAGTTCGTTACAGGGGAGTGACGGACAGACAACCTGGGCTAAGTTCAATACCGAGTGCGGACAGACAGCCAAACACGGCGTAATCGATTCAGGTTCGCCAACTCATCGATCGGTAGCCTCTGGTGTACTGAGCCTGCACTCAGCTCGCCGACGAACAATCGGGCGTTGTAGTGTTACTGGAAGGAGGGGCAGCTTCCGTCCAAACCGCAAGCGATTTCGACAGCCTAAGTCAATCAGCCCAGTGGATTGTAGTTTTTGTCTGTTGAAATGCAGCAAACTTTAGCAATAAGTTTAGACGCTGCATTGTTGCGAATTAACTGACGCGCGGCCTGCCACCTTCAGACATTAACTGATAATCATTTGTGAAGACAAAACCGTTCTACCGAAATTCGGAAAATGTTTCCTTTCACTGAGACAACACAGTATCTTTGTATTGTAATCTACTAGAGAACTTGAAATGTTAGCATTCTACCTACTGCAAGGTTTTGGTCACATGTGTCACTCTATCGTCAGTCTATGTAGAAGGTTTTGTGGCACCATCAGACCCAGACACGAGACACCATGTACGTACCCCAACAGCTTTGACACCTATCCGCAAAGAACCGGAAAACGTGTCGATGTTTATCAGAACGAAGATCCTGGCCACTACAGAGGCCATTGACAAGAATTTGCCTGCCTGAACTTTGTACGCAGAAGCGATTCCTACAGGCACTAGAGCTCATATGGCCGGCTAGTCATTATATATATATATATATAACATAAAAAATCAAATTTTTGAGCTGTAACATCCCTTTCGGTGCCTAGCTGCCACGTCAAAGGATGTAGACACGATGGCTTGGATACTGCCAGTTTGGCCAGGGCTAGACAAGTACAGTCGAGATGCTGAGATTGAGTTCGAACCTGCCGGTCCGTAAGCTTTCACCTTAACCACTGAGCTATATATATATATATATATAAATGCTAGTACTAAAGCGGGCGTTGTGTGAGTACCCATGACCAGTACGTATCAATACACTGAGCACCTTCCACTGGATCAAACGGAACGCAGTCAATAAACTGAGGATCTTGCTCTTCTCTTGTTAGGCCGGTCTAACTCTCAAGTAGTGAATTCCCAACCTCACTTAATTCAAAACAACGCAGGTATTTTTATATCTTATGCACCGTAATTTGTAGGATAATATAATCTATTACGTAGTTGTCAAGGGGTATTCAAGTGTTCACCGATAAGGATCCAGATCACAGTAAACCAGTTTGACCTCAATATAAAAATGGTAGCCTAACGCTCGCCATCTGTCAGTCTGTCATTCTGGGAAGAAGAGTCAGTCGAACATAGAAATAAATGGCAAAATGATAGTGTTCTGCTTAGCTTTATGTTATCTCAGAGGAATTCTAGTCCTCAGGACACAAGACTGAAAAGGGTTACACCTGGGAACCAATGAAAGCAAATATAGGACAATCGACGTTCACGACCGGACAAAAAAAGATGGTACCAACTCTTCACCCCCCTCAGTCAAACTGTATACCGTAATTTCGGTAACGGACCTAAACTTCCCAGTGGCGTCATGCTCAGTTTATCGTACGCTTTAACCGTCGCGCTGGACATACTCGAGCTCGAATACTCAGATCGGTTGAAGGACAAAACAGTGAGAATCGTGGAACAGAACGCATAAGCAGCAGCGCTGAATGGGTCATGTGAAACGCGTGACAGTGGATCGTATCCCTAACATGGTTGCTATAAGTTCAATTGAGCGATGAGCTGCGAGTTTAAAGACTCAGATTATGGCAATGCTTTTGACGTTTGACCATAAAAATATCCGGCTTAAAGAAATTTTTTAAGTTATCTACCACGCATTTAGAAGCTAGACATTTCTAGATGCATGAATAGCAAATCCATCAACCCTGCGCAACTGTTTGATCTGTGAACGCACTTGTGTACCAGCGCTTTTGTGCCGAGTCGACCAAAAGATGCTGACTGCGCGTTTAGATAAGTTTCTTTGCTCTTCCAGCGAAAGTGTCACGTGCTCGGACACTCATTCGAGAATAACAAAATTCTTGTTACCTGGCCTTACTTGCACTGAATTCGTGTACAACAAAAACGAAACAATTCATCTAAGATGACACTGTGCAACTGGAAAGTAGACTGTGTAACAATGCAATTAGCTGCTGATTGATGAAGACTCCTGTTGGTCTTCGAGATAGGTAAATAAACCACTACTCTGGAGCGATACAAAAAGAGTGCGAAAAAGTCAAAAAAGCTACTTGAAATCGGACAGTCGTGCCGAACTTTGCCTATTCCACTAGTTATGAACTAACTGAATGTCATATTTTGTTCGGTACGAGCCGTTTTGTTTGACATCTCAGAAATCACCAGGATTCCTGCAAGATCCGCACCCGGCATTTTCCCCATGTGATCAGAAAATGGCCCGACCCGGAACCTGTACAGAACTCTCAGACCATTTCCTTGATGAAACGCCCGTGCGGGATGAAATTTAAACTCATAACCCTGAACTCCATGCTAGACAACCTGGAATCACTGTGGATTCCCAAAAGACAATTTCACAGCATTTATTTGTTTAGATAGCGACGGAACTCGCTTGACTAACTGCCAAAAGAGCAAGCTTAACTATTACAATAATCATCATGGCAGCTAAAACAACTCAGCAATGGATTTGTCGAGAAAGGTGCTTGCGCTGCAGCAACAGCTCAGTCCGAAATGTAGTTTTCAATGGCCTTTCCAGTGCATTACTTGCCAGACATAGTTTCACAAGACCTCCCCTGCTGTTACGCGAAAGTTTCATCAACACCTTTGTGAACGCTACAATGAAAGTGGCAGTGTCATTGCATAAGATGCTGAAACGATCCAGGAAGTGGAGGTTCGATCTCCTGTCAAGTGATAATGATGCTCCAGCCTTGCTGAACAAAGAGTATTGAGATTGTGAGTGAATACGCCGAAAGAGAGCAAGTTACAATCTTCCGCTAATTATGCTTTCTTAGTAGGCCTAAGAAGCTTCTGATTAGACCTTATCACAGTTATAGGTTCTAGTATGGCGCAGATTCTTGATAGCCTTTGGGTAAGAGCTTACGTCTTGGTTATATATTACACCTCAAAGATCGGAAGTTGCTCTCACAGATGAGCAAAGCTCCAGACGCAAAGAGTACTGGTTAAAAAATCCTCGGGATACTTGCATTGAATAAGCTTATGTTGCTCGAAATTGTGTTGCAGAACGCAATTGTCAAAATCGTTTCATCGCTTAGGGACAGTATATTAAGCAAGATCAATCTGGGACTAGCCCACAACTTTTAGGCCAAAAAACACGTCTGAAGTGACGAGAAAATAGACACAATTGCATGTAACTGACCAATAAAATGAGGGTAAACATGGCTCTGGTTGTTCATGTTTTTAGCCTTCAAGGACATGGCACCGGGTGGTCACAAAAATAACTCCACGTGAAAAGGAGAAATTCGATTACGCAAAAAAAACGAAATCACTCTACATGTTAATAGCGCTTAGTCCTGCTCGTGAGCTGGGCTCCCTTTCTGTGGCATTGTTCGCTCTACTGGCTGCGAAGTGCTACAGTGATGTTAAAAGTAAGTCATTTTTGGAAGACTCTTGAATTCTTTTGCTAACGTTATCTGACATCTTTGGAAAGAAAAATCGTGTGCTTTGCTTGATTAGTTCCGGATGAACCGAGTTCCTAGTTAACGTTACTCGCAAGCGGACAGATTACTAGTATTCTCTGCTTAGCATGAAATGTGCCCCCCATACCTACCCCGCTGAATAGAGACCTCCCTTCCAGAAAGGGTCCTTTCGGCCAACTCCCGCCAAATTTAACACCGGATTGATGGACCATTTATCAAACTCTCATACGGGACCGCAAAGTTTTGACAATTTTAGCCACTCTACTTTGGGTTGGAATTTGATTTAAGCTCAGCTATGGCGGTCAAAGGCTAATCTTAACTCTACTGTTTACTTCCGCTAGGCATTCCCGGTAATCACTGGTGGGCTTGACAATAAACAAAGCTCAACTAACATTAAGTTAACCAATGAATGGGTTACACTATTGTCGGAAAATGACCAAGCTACAGAAAGAGGTGTATCCTGAAGATGTATTCGTGGACCATATGCATTTATGATCGTATGTATTCACTGCAGACCACACCCGAGTTAGATAAAGACCCTTAACGGTGAGTTTCACAACTGCGCTATGTTGTTCTGCGTCATAGTGGTCGATGATTGGTGCTAACGCTGTCTCCTCCTCAAACTAAGCTTACGAACAAACATACATACCTCATTATTCTCTTGAAAGCACCATAAACGAGAGGTTCAGCTGGGTTTTACTTAAAGTCTCCCGTCAAAATCTAATTTGTATGCAAATGAGTGTATTTGTCCGATCTCGTGGGTTCAAGTAGAACATGAGGTTCACGTAAACTTGGGGACTGTGCCTACCTGATGAGCCCAAGAAGGGCGAAGCCGGTCTGCCGGAGAGTTTTCAGCAACCTTATTAGTAGTGTACTACGTTATCATTGTCTTGTTTAAATTCCGGCTTTGAGGAAGTTAAGCTGGTCGACTAAGGGAATTAGTCCAGCACTAGCTTTTGATGAAGATTAGGAAGAGTGGAAAAAGCATTATGTTATCTAACCGTAAAATGACACAGTCTCAGTAATCGTAGACCCACCATTGAACCGTACAGAAAAACGCTGTGCGTATGTGTTCTTCTCCTAAAGTCCAGTTTATGCCACGTGAATCCACACAAACATAAGTCTTTCTACAGAAGCTGATTTCAGGCAAATCTCGTATGATCCTGCTCTGGCATAAGCGAATAACCACCCATTCAGCCAGACTATCAGGTAGGTTGCCTTCACGATAAACTTAGCCTGATTGTCCTGCTGGTAAGAAATACCAAGGCTAGTCAAACCCAATGCGGAATTCCGTGTTCTTGTTCACAATAGTCCTCCAAGACACATGGTTACGAGATGAATGTGCAATATCCCAATGCGTAATTTCGTTCGCCCAAAAGTGATAAGAAAAATGTGCCAGCTTGGATATGAAAAATTGTCCAGTATTGTAAAATGGGTGATTTCCTTTGCACGATGCAAGTAGGAGAAGATGAGAGGGTGAATGGAAAAAGGTGGGCTGATCTTAAGAACAGTAAGGGAAATTTGCATAATACATCTTTCACTTAATGAGCCTTTGTGAAAGAATGAGGATTTTTGCCTCAAAGATTACCTGGTTTGCCACTCTGCTAGAGAACTGTATATCAAAAGAGTTTAAAAGTCAAATGGGCGTAATAAATTTACTGAGAAATATAACTGTGTGACTTCATGATGTTCAGTTGTCCTCCATGGGATCATAGTTGTCCATTTTGACTAAGGGCCCCTCCCCAAAAAGGATATTTTTGACTAAGTCCTGCAGATGCTCAGATATTACATTATTTCAGTCACCTGACTGTACGTTTATAACAGGAATTTCCTCCAATTCCAGCTATGCTAGTCAATAAAGCACGTCCAAACCGATTCTCCAGCTGGGAAGCTGCCTGTGAAGACGTATGTCCACCCTTTTTTCATTTTTATCGCCTAAGGGGGTCCGAATTTTGTTTGCACTAAGTGTACTCGGATCCCTTCCAGAGAATAAAAAGCCACCGTCTAGTGTGTACAATCCTTCCCGACTACTTGACTGATCAGTCTGGTTAAATCAGAACGAGCACCTGACTTTACCTCTTGATGCGGGACAACAACCAAACTCGTGTTGTTGTCACACATACTTTACTAATTTTCTGGTAACCTCGAAAATTTTTGTCTTTTTGTATGCCGGTGTGAGGTGTGGGGTTCAGATGTCTGGCTACCCCTGCCCGGAGCGAAAATCACAGGCAATCAGCCGTGCTGATCATTTGACAACAATTGCCTCCTCCTCGTCCTTTCCGCTTTAAGAGGTGCAGTCAGGCCTTTGCTTCACACTCGGATTAGCGCAACCCTGTTGCAACCTTCAGTTATTCAACTGCCTTGGTGGTGGATCGTCTACGAATTGTATCACGTCTCCTCTACAAAATAAAGTCTGGCTACTAATGCGGTTAATATAGAATCGTTCAATCACCTAACAGAGAGAGAACAGGAATTCTAATAAACAGTGGCCTAATCAGTCTGGTTTTTCGAATGATGCTCTTATAATCAGAAAAATGAATGATGAAACTGGCGGGAGATTAATCTCACCCTTATGGCCGGTCAATCGCGCTTACAGCCGATGGAATAGAACATGTTCAGTATGCTTTTGGAAAGAATTCAAGACTAAAGACACCCGTATGTTTTTAAGATTTGGTGCTGTTTCTCATAGGTGTTTTAGTTTTCCCATTTTTTTTCTCAGGACGTACAAAGTCTCCTAGTCAGTCTTTTTTAGCCCAAATCCTAAAACCTATCTAAAAAACTCATAGCTGAAGGTCAAAAAACTGTTTATCCCACAGCTCGAAAACAGCGCCGTCTCCCCGTGGCAGCAAGGTCATTTTTTCAATTGCACTGTTATACGAGAATTCGTGATAAAGCGGAAGAGGAACGAGCGATATATCTATGTCTATTCATTCAACGTAAATACTTCTAAACTTCCGCTTTCGCTGCGTAATCTGGAAACCTACCAACTGGAATGGGTCGTGAACCGGTATATTAACTTGTCTCTGGAAGACTGCAAGACAACAACAGGTATGTGTTGTGTCGTTTGTTTGGACAACGCACTGCTAAACCTGCGAAGAAATGTTACTTCTCACCCGTACTGAACTGAAGGATTATAGTAACCTAACAAGTGGGATCATATGGGCAAATTTTTGATGGGCCTAACCTGTATAACTGAGACTAACGAACCACTGAGCACCAAGTAGGCAGTTATTAGGATGAATTGCTAAAGTACATTTTTAAGAATTTTGTATATTCCCCCAACGAAACACATATACATGCCGACGTGAGGCTGTTTCCTTCTGTTCTGACCAAGCCAGAGTACTTTTCCAGAATTTTGGACAAGTCCATCCTCTTTCGTTTGAAAGGGCAAGTCCACATACTAATTGAAGGAGTAATCCAATTTACGATCCTCATAAACTTGCTGGTTTATTTGATCTCATCCTTCACCTTCACAATAACTTTTTACTAACCCACCTATAGATAGCCAAAGCTGCTATGCAGTTTCTCAGGTTGGCGGAAAAACGATAACCAACTGACCGTCGAATTGCACTGAGAATTTTTATATGTTATCCTAGCCGGATGTTCGAGCATCGGCAGACCGATGCCCACGAAAAAATTTCACGAAGCTCAGGTCACCACAGAATCAGATGAGCGAGCGCGAAAATCCTCACTTTTTATTTCACGAGGCTCCACTCTCGATAAAAACCGAGGAGCAAGTATCTGGACATAAACGAAAGCTTTTTTTAATCTGGAATGGGCCAAGCCGACCCCGGATGAGTGATCCAATGGCAGATTGTCGCATGCTTCAAGGTTACTACTACCTAAACTTCAAATCACACAGCTGGTCAACTGTGTTTCTCACCAACATACCACCGGTCAATGTAGTAAGATAACGCTGAAGTGATGGATGGCTACTGTTGCGAAGTTACCAAGCCCAAAAATACGAACAAAGCAAGTACAATCTTTTGGATACAAGAGTAAAATCCTCCTTTGCACAGAGCGTATTCCTGAACTTTCTTGTACATGGTTTGAATATCTAACGTAAATAACTACTATCAAACAGTTTGACACTTTCTAAATCAGCCTTTCATCAGAGGCAGGAATGGGGCTTTAAACTGCTTTGTCCAAATATTTCTCAATCGCTCCATCGGTAGTAAAGGCGGAGTAGGGTGTTCGTAGCCGAGATTGACACACTTTAGTTGCAAGCGTTTTGTTACCAAGCTTGGTGCGCGGTTGGGGACGCCGCGGAAATCTGTAACCTGATCTACGGCCAACACCACCTTGCTTTGTCGGAACAGTGTTGGGCTGAATAACCATGAGAACTTTCATCCCGAGTAGGTGAGCATTTCTTCCTAAACATGATGCACGCCGAAGGCAAATAACCCACACACAAAAAAAACAAGGACAACTTGGGGTTTTTGAAAACGATGATCCAATGGCTAAGTGTGCCTTAAACGGTTCCACTGAGGAGCTTGACAAATCAGCTGACCTGCACACAGAAGCATCTAGCATGAAAAGTTTCTCGTGTTTCCGTTCAGCTTGTTACCAGTCCGCGCACGTAACTCTTGGATAACGTCCATCTGGTTTGCCTTTTCGGTTCCACCTGATTTCCCACCTAACGTGATCGTTCAGCAGTGAGCGCACCAGAAGACTCATAGCGAATTTTGACACAGTTAGACACTTGAGCCACTTGGAGCTTGGAGTCAAGACAACCTTCTGGTCAACAGATACAAAAGAACTTAGTAACATCCACTGATGCGCATCTTCCTAGTACACTTACAATCTGGGAGCATATGGTTTTAACTTCAAATTTCTATTATTTCTGAGGAACACACCAGATCAGAAAACTTAACAAAGGCACGACAGTCTGCATAAACCAGTCTAACTAGTGGGCTGGCACACTTTCACCTGGGTTTTAATCCGGACTATGAATGGGCTAATTTATGATCTTAATTTTGCTATATTTGGTTAAGGTAGGCAGAGTTATTGTGATGGATGGTGATGGATAACAGTCGGATTCCAGTAATTGAAGGACTCAGGAAGTCGTTCACCGTTCCAAGATATGGATGTTATTTTCATTCCCTTTCAGAGTCATGAAATGATCTTTCTGCCTGCGGAAATTTCGATCTCGAGCCATCACAAACTTTTCACCACAAGCTTGACGAGGTATTTCATGTCAGCGGTATATCATTCCATATGGACCATCCAAACTAGGCTTCTTACTCTGCACAAGAAAGTTTCGAGTAGGATTAGTCACGACTCACTTTACCCTTTTTGGTGTAATTTCTAGCGTAGCCTGTTGTTTTCACCACACCACTTTGGAGCATTTATCGTCTGGTTTTAAGCAGCAGGCAGTAGTCTTCTCGGTTATCACAGATCTCATACTTTCATTCGGATGAGGAGGCTGTAAGTTCGGGTCTCCTCAGCAATACTGCAGATAGTCGGATCTCTATCCGACCTAGCTCAGACTCAGATTGCGCTGTTCCGCGTAACACACGTTGTTTTTTGTACAGCAAAGCAGATCGGTACCGTCACCTCGTACACAGTTATCGGGAAATGATCGCCAACCTGTCCCCTCAAACCTTGCAACCTACAAATGAACATCGTACAAGAGGCTGCTACAGCTACAAATATCATTGGTCACAGTATTTGTTGACAGTATCATCATTTTGTCAAGGGCAGTTCTGTTGGCATTTTGTACTCGGGGCACGCCACTGACACCAATTACATTGTAAGGCAGTTAATATTACGCAGGACAAAGTGTGGTTTGGCGGAATTTGTAGAGCTCATTTTGCTCTGCTCTCTGTTCTTATCATACTCGCCACGGAGTAAGATAGGAAGCGAAGAGCAAGGAACCGGACTGGATAGGTGTGAAAAATCGATCTTAATATAATGAGAGAGAGAGAGAGATAAGGGGATGTCCAGGACCCAGCATGTCACCGTTTGAGGTGTGAAACGGAAGTGCTGAAAACTGTGCAGTTTGAAACACGGCTTGGAAATGAATACGAGAATAGGCAGAGTGGAGTTGGTTGGTTTTTTTACCGTCTGTATTTACCTATATAAAACTGTCTATCTAGATGTGCAGGTTCGGTTTAAGCTGTCTGCTGGTAACGGTCTGTGTCCGTCTCATTGGTGGGCTTTTTTTTTACCAGCAAACAAACCGACAGGATTCAGGTGTGCTGTTGCAGTTGTCGGCGTCCAAAATATGCTGAGTCATCGCATATGTAGATACTTTGTTGACCCATTGGAACAAACACTTGAACAGGTGTTCAGAGATCCGGACAGATAAATTCTTTTTACATCTCACCCATCTATATCCTTTCATGCAGTTACAGGTGGTTCGGTGTGGACAGATTGGTCGGATTGCATTTTACAGGCAGCATAGTTACTCGGTTAAGTTTGGATGAGAATGTGCACCGTATTACGCATAGGGGGTGGCGACCTTACAGGTTAGGTATATAATCGCTTTCCGTAGTATAGACGTTATTTTTGACCGGGGCTGAAACAGTTCCTCATGAACGATTCCATGTGCGTTCGGTTTCGGTTTTAGTAGAGTCTACAGAGTAAATTCACTGTCTGCGGTTAAGGAATCTCTCTCAAGTGTCCCCGCCATGACTTTTGGTGTGGTGGGAAAGCAGGCATGTGAACGATCCGCAGCCAACCGAGGTAAATCGGAGGAAACAACGGTACTGAAGGTGACTATAGAGGAAAGCCGGGGTGAAAAAATACTTGCCCCTTGGTCGTGTAGTCAATGTGCATCGTGAGGAGGTCCCCTACTGTAGTCCAAGGAATAGGGGAGTAGCCAAACTGACACACATACACCACAGTCCAATGTTCCCCTGAGCAGTAGGGCCTGGAGACCAACAACACACACGCTCGGAATACGGGACACAAACAATTAACCGAAAGAGCGCACGACTGTCTCGTCAGTATTGATTGCTACTTAGTCGGCAAGTCCACCCATAGTCAGATCGACTTATTGTTTGTCGGCTTTCTAGGCCCAATAAACGGCCGATCTGATATTCAGCCCTTTTGTTGAAATAGGAGCAAAACACCGAAGGTGTATAAACATCACCCACTGGCTAGATGTATGGTGCACATTTCGGTTTTGCGGCCCCGTCATCTTCAATCTAATCAACAGGTCAAGGGGTGTTCGCCTTCAGTAGTAAATGTGATGTTAGGATGAAAAGCATTTAAGTATTGACGAAAGTGTTCTGTATGCTTAGAAGCACTACCTATGAAACCTGTGTTTTCTGTCTAATGAACGCAACAATCCATAGTGTTGATTAGCTGGCTGGACCTGCTGTCTAATATGGCAATAGGTCTGAAAATATCGACTGACCTAATTTGTCTGCTTTGTAAAGGTTGTCACCAAACATGAATTGTATATCTTCACTACAAAGAGTACTGAATTCATCCTGGGAAACGGCAGTCAGAAAATAATGGTCGCATATCGAGCGCAACAACTCCTCCAACACTTAAACAGATAGAATGACTGAGTGGTGTGTCTTCTACGGAAATCTCAAGTTGATTGCAGCTGATTCTCTCGTTTATGATAGTCTTCAGCTGGATGTGCTGCACACAGACCGCCGCATTTTGTAGTTGGTACAATATCCGAGGCATCGAAGTGCGTTTTCTTGGCTTCGTGTAGCACATTCAATTGAAAAAATACCATATTATCAACCGGACTTCAGTTGAGTCTCCCGTAAAAGCAAAACTGGTGTGTAAATATGTGTATTTCGCAAACTTTGTACAACCTGGGTTCAGGTAGAACATGAGGTTGATAGCGACTCGGGGACTGCACTTACCTTTTGAGCCCGAAGAATGCCGGGACCGGTCTTGGGCTGTCGAAGAGATTTCAGCAACCATATGAGTAGTGCTCCTTCAAGAAAATAATGGGGTTACCAGTGTGAACTGGCTGCTTCGGCAGATTAGAGAGGTCGTCGGACACAGCAAAACAGAGTGCGTCTATGTTGACTTTATCGCTCACAAAAATAAACAAGCAAACACCAGTAATGTGGGATGTGATTTAACTTGAATGCCCATGCTATTTTAGAGACAATCCCAAGGAATTACACAAACGACGCAAGTGGTAAGCTTCTCTCAAAATGGTCAAAAACTTTCAAATGATACTTCGACAGTTGTGCTCCATACTGACCTATTTGTCCGTGCGATTTTTCCACGAAGTGAGTATTGCAGCAGCCTCTTGATTTTCCCGGTGAAAGCGGAAAACTCATGAGACACGCAACATCTCGGAAGTTGAAGAAAATAGTTTGGGGCTTGACTGCTCTCAAACGCCAAGTAAACCCAGTCCAGACATTGTCAAACATTGAAAAAATAGTTGTAAGCTTTTGTCAAGACGCTTTATGTGTAGAATTTGTGCAAATTTCACATTTATATTCATGCTGGACGTAAACTACATTAAAGTTCGTACTTGCCACTAAAGATACGTGACTTAAGTGAGGATCTTGTTGATGATTGATTAGCGGTTCAGAATAATGAGATTAACCCTTAAGTGAGCATGACTATAGCGCACAGTAGAATGGCCCTGTTCAACAGGAAATTCAGAAGGAACTTTGAAGAGTTACGTGTCTTCTGAAGGAATGGGTCTGACGAACCCTGTAAAGGTTTCAGAAATATTGTAATGAACAATAACAGGCTGAGGAAACTATCCAATACAGGTTTTTTGGTACAGAGGTAATGTATCAAAGAAGTCCGTGAAGAAATATGTTCCATACAACAATTTAGGAATAGCGAGACTAACATGAAACGTGAATGACGATATATTCTGAGATTATCGTATTTAATGTGACGTGATAGGTTTGTTTGTAGTTAATTGGAATACGGCTGACAGACAGACACTGCCTGTTAAAAAATAGATTCGATAACATTAGTAATAATGGGAATAAACACGTCACTGATGATATTTAATTTTGACCTGTAAAAAGCAACCCAAGTGTACTTGTATAAACTTAATTTCCTAAACGGTGACAGAAAAAGCTACACCTTCTTGTAGTAAGGGAGCTTAGTGTAATCCTTATATGCCTATTCATGTTATTCACCTTACTATAACATGTCAGTCACAAATGCACACCCAATCTATTAGAAGTCATGAGCTCAGGAATACGACATTTCCCCGTAATGCTGTGTTGTAGAATTCTTCATTATTGGCCCGTATGATGAACAATTTTGTGAACAGGTAAGCTTGGTTTGTCAGTATCAGAAGACACTTGGCTTTGATTGTTCTGTTAGATGACACATCGAGAGCTATCGGCTTTCAGTTGAGGTGTAAATTTATGATGTCATTAACATTGATTTTTTTTACCACAAAACTGTTGGCAAGGCAATAGACAAATTTTGGCTCTCAGTTAGATTATGACGAATGCACAAGGCCTGCAATCTGCCATCTATATCCACTGAGTGGCACCTGAAGTAGTCCTTGATTTAACTACGAAGGTCATGCTATCGAAGACCACTGAGAAATTCTGTATTTGTATTTTCATCAGTCCATTCCCTAAAGCATTCCTCTGACGAGAAAGAGGGATAAGGATAGTATACTGTCTTGAACGTTTGTCTCCAGTCCTAATAAAGAAAAACGGAACAGCAAAACGGTTTGCAAACATACAGAGTGATATAACATGTCAATCACAGATACACACCCAATCTATTAAAAGTCGAGCTCAGCCATACGACATTTCACCGTAATGCTGTGTTGTAGAATTCTTCATTATTGGCCCGTATGATGAACAATTTTGTGAACAGGTAAGCTTGGTTTGTCAGTATCAGAAGACACTTGGCTTTGATTGTTCTGTTAGATGACACATCGAGAGCTATCGGCTTTCAGTTGAGGTGTAAATTTATGATGTCATTAACATTGATTTTTTTTACCACAAAACTGTTGGCAAGGCAATAGACAAATTTTGGCTCTCAGTTAGATTATGACGAATGCACAAGGCCTGCAATCTGCCATCTATATCCACTGAGTGGCACCTGAAGTAGTCCTTGATTTAACTACGAAGGTCATGCTATCGAAGACCACTGAGAAATTCTGTATTTGTATTTTCATCAGTCCATTCCCTAAAGCATTCCTCTGACGAGAAAGAGGGATAGTGTACTGTCTTGAACGTTTGTCTCCATTCCTAATAAAGAAAAACGGAGCAGCAAAACGGTTTGCAAACATACAGAGTGTATATCCTTAATTTGTTTAATTTCCCAGTTACTTATGTATCATCAGTGACCAGCCTTCAACAACTGTCAGAAACCGGTTGGTCCATTGAAGCTTTTGTTGGTATTTAAAACCATTTTAACTGTCCTCAAAAGAGAGCACTTTTGTTAGCTGTTTCAGGCAAACTATCCAGACCGAGGCAAATTGGGTTTAAGTTGCTGGTGCACGTCTTCTGGAAAACTATCTCACAACTTGCTGATCAGGAAGTTGACGGTAGGAGAGTGAATTCAACTTTCCGTCTCAAAAACATCTCGAATAGACTGCTGTGTATAGGAAAACTCAGAAATATCATGTCCTAATCATACACCCTCGTAAACCTAATGTTCAGTCTTCCTGTCTCCTGCCTTAGCTGCTTCAACAAAAACTAACGAAGGAACGTGTAAAGATCGCGGAATGTGATCTTAGGCAAAAAAGTGCCGTGCCCATCCAAGGCCACATTCTCGGCAGATATCGGATCACACTTACCAGACGACTCAAGGATTACCGGATACCTATCTATCTGATGAGAGAATTGAACAAAGATTCAACACCTTGCAAGTTTGACGGTTACTGGGGCTCTAAGCATTAAAATTTGTATTTCAACTTATTCTTATACACCTTACCTTTGTATAAATATGACGGACTATAATTGGTACTCTCACCTGTTAATTCACACATCACGGATTTTTGTAGCGCACCTGCCACTAGTGGAAAAACCTAGCGCATGTTAAAGGCAATTGATTAAAACTGCATCTCTGAAAGACATATCCTAATACTTTGAATAAAGTACATGAACCAAACAGTGAATTTCTTAAACCATGGAAGTCGATAGAATTGGTGATAAGTGAGACGCGTCTAGCAAAAACGCAACAGGAACACCACGTGAACGAGCTACACTTCTGGTGCGTCTGTAATTATGGGACCCGTCAGAGTGTGCAAATGCAGATTCTGCGAAATCCTGTCCCTGACTTCTCGTTCCACTCCCCAAAAGACAGGCGCAAACGATGAGTCATGACCCACAGATTTGGCTAAAGTTAGCTGCACTATGTATTAATTTGGTGATATCATTCATGCAGACGGTGTAAGCTGGCTAAAGGTGCCCTCGAAAAAAAACAACTATGACTCGAAATTTTCCTGCAGTCTCATCGCTCGACACATCCCTCGCCATTGGATCATGTGATGTAAACAATTGTATGAAGAGTGCAACGAAAGCGGAATGTATAGTAATACTTGATATTCCATGAAGAAAAAAAGCATCTTTGAATGACTTTGTGCACATCATGCGTATAAAGATAACCCAACAAGTGCTGCGTAACATTACAGCTGAGTGCTCTTTACATTCTCTACCCTTACGGGATATCCTCATCATAAGAAAAACTAGTGGAAAGCACTCATTTCATTTTGTACTTCTACGAAGTGCTCAGTTGAAAGTCAGACTTTGAAAAAATGCCGGGATAAAATGTGAGCTTTCTAAGGCTGTAAACATGTCTTCAGAACAACAGTGACTAGAAGTCCAACTGTAGACAACCGAAAATCTTGTTAATGGTGTGAGGAAATTAGGAAACTTACCAATCAATGTTTCATTCTTTGAGTGATTTTAATCGGAGAAGCAATGTACAGCTGTTTAATCCCTATCGGTAATCGCTGTTAGTGCAAATATCACGAATCTTTAGGGAAGTTAGAATCCGCAACCTCCCGGTAAGCAGTTTAAGACCAAACGGCCCACTTACTCACGGTCGGCTTTTACAATCTCGACCTGAAGAAATAATAATAACACTAATAATAATAGTGTCAAAGCTGTTTGAGCAAAAAGGATGTGACCTGATTGGCCTTATCAGGTGTTTTCCCACGTTTAGTTCACCACAATTCTCCAAAATTTGTTGGGGTGGTTTTGAAAGGTCTATATGTTGTCCTCGAAAAATAACTAATTCAATACTCTAGTTTGCAAGCTGATTTGATCCAAATTGGAGACTCGGCTGGATCTCAGCTGGATAGCTCTTTTATGATGTTCTTCTTTGATTGCATAGAGCCACCTCATGTTTCACATACATCGGTATGGCCTTTGGTAATTTCTGATGATAACATCGGATAAAGCTGTTTCGTAATTTCTTCCAAAATTGAGTCATAGTTCCCGTGCGGCCTAAAGTCTAAAGCATACATGCAAGTCAAAAAGTAATACGGATAAACCTAATCAGTTCCATTGCATTCCATTGTAACACTAAGCGGTCAGAGGTCACCGATAACTCTTCTTGCCATGAATCGTATGCTAGAAAATAAGACTTGGTACTACCATCCCAACGTCGATGAACGGTCAGGATATTGGCCAGCTAAGTGAATCATCTCGTCTTGGCTAATCGGCAGTGGTTGTGGCATTGAACAGTTCGAACTAATTAGTCTATGAATAAGTAGAAAGCCCATCGTGGAGGTAAATCAGCATGCAGACTGCATATAGCTGAACAATTCAGCTATATACGGCAATCCTCCCTTTCCAACCTATCACCACTGCACCAGACGCCTGAGGATTTTGTGTTGATGGTAAATAAAGGCAAGAACCTCATATCAAAGCAAAACTTGAACAGGTTCCTGTGAAATCCAAACCCTAATATGGATACGGTACTTCTGTTTGAGTTCTGAAATGACATTTTGGTTTTGAAATATCTTCTGGAAGCGCGAATCAGTGGTTGGCCATATTGCCCTAGGACAGCAGGGATGCGTACGGAGGATGTAAAATGAAGTAAAGCAACATCTAAGGCTGGGAAGCGTAACAAGTTTCAAAAGGCTTTTTGATGTTCAGAGTCTCAATGAAACTTCGACCTGGACAACACGAAAAAAGACTTAGATATCGTCCAAAAACTGAAAATAAAAAGTGATTAGTAGCGCATGTCACATGGCACGGAAAGTCTTTAGGTTAGAGATCTTGGAGCTGATGCCTTCAGCAACGGCATAAAGGAGAGAAGATCGACTTTGATGCTGTGAGGTCTGCAAAATAGTCTAGACATGAAACCTGTCCAACACCAGACACTCATCCAGAGCAAAACGTGAATTACAAGGAACAAACTTTTCAAAAAGTGACAACAGTTTTGAGTTTCAATAATGTAGTCCCGAAATGTGACAACGCTCTCCAGACCATTTGGAAAAACATTCATTACTTTTTGGAAGACAGGTTACCCAAAAGACTGATAGGAACAAAAGCCAAAAGGAGTATTTATCACGTTGGACTCACTGGAAGCCTTGTTCACCAAAGCCCGCGGATATATGTTTCTAAGGTAATTTTCCGGGTAAGCATTGCCTCCTTTTATTCTACTCAGTACATCATCGGGTTCTTTCCCCGTGAGTGATTTCAATGATTGGCGTCATTATACAGTCTGTTGCAGTTTATACAAGTCTGCAGCATTTTGCAATCCGCTTTCGATGGATTAACGATAGTAGCCACCCACTCAAATTATTCCATGATAATCAGTTTTCCCCTGTAGGCTAACTTGCTGATAGCAAGCTGAACGCTTTCGCGTGGGACAAGTCAATATGCGGCGTTTTAAGAAGACGGGAGCCCTTGCACTAACTAATCGGACAGCTTAGATATCCACGTAGTCAGATAAGGCAGAGGAAGAATGAGTCTTGTTAATTCGGCTTTTGCAAAAAAAAGAATATTTACGTGCAGAAATTTCATCACAGTGTCTTAGGATGGGTGGCCAAATTCCTACATAAGGGACACCCGTACTACAAAGTCCGGTTCTGATGAGTCAGAGATTGATCCTTATATGTGCTAAGAATGTCCAGTAATGCCCAAGCAGGTAATATCAGATGAGTGCACTTCTGCGTCAGGAGAGAAAGTAACCAATACCTCATGGGTGATGACGAAATGTGCGCTTTATCGAATGTCCAGCGTCCTCAGTGATAGTCCACCGCACGTGAGTTCATTGCTTTGTTGCTGACAAACATAGGGTCTAATTGCTGGTACGAAGTAATTGTGCAACATACCGCTTTTTTGTGCCCCTTGCGTTGTCATATATGGGACACAACGTTTCGAAATTAACAGGACTGTTGTACATGTGGTCTACCACAGAGCGTATAATTCTCAGTATCTCGACTAGATCTCGAATGATAGGGTCCAAATAGCTGGTACGAAGTAATTGTGCAACATACCGCTTTTTTGTGCCCCTTGTATTGGCATATATGGGACACAACGTTTCGAAATTAACAGGACTGTTGTACATGTGGTCTACCACAGAGCGTATAATTCTCAGTATCTCGACTAGATCTCGAATCACTCAAAAATTTGCAACTAATTGAATACCTGACATCCATATAGCTTTGGAGATTTGTAGGTTCACCGTAGTTGACCATCTCACGAAACAACTCTGCTCGGCTGATGACGCTGAGCATTTAACATCCTGAAACCAGTTAAACACTTCTGTTGTGTGTTGGAACAATTGTGGCTGTTGCTCTAATCGATTTATCTCGATGATAAGGCGATCTTGCATTTGGACATCCAATCTATCACAAAAGCACTCTTTGTTGATTGTGTCTAAGTTGTTAAATGGGGCATCCTCAGCCGATTCCAAATTCACACTTCGGACATGTTACGGTAATTGATTCTTAAACTCAAAAACTTCAGCACCAACGGGAGCTGCAGGGAGAGAAAATTTTAGCGAGGGATGTACCACTTTCCTGCACACACAAAGAAGTAAAAATTCTCAACTTGGATTTTCTTTTTCCTGCACACGCAAAGAAGTAAAAATTCTCAACTTGGATTTCGTGTTGTTGAGGAGGCCAACCTATACTGAAAAGCCGAGGAGGACCTTACAGCTGCTTCATCTTTGCTGGGAATCATCGGGGGTACGCACCTCACGAAACTCATAGGGTTCCGAACAGGCGACCTTCCGGTTGGCGTTTGAATACTTGAGCTCTTGGCCACAAGTGGCCGATCAACAGTGTGATTAGTTCTCCCTTGGACAGGACCTAGAGTGTCCTCTGCTGAAGTATCCATTGAAGTGAACTATGTTATGTCGCGACTTCAATGCGTAGTCTGCTGATATCAAGGAGCAAGGATTTTGCTGGAAGACAAAATCCGCAATACGTCACTACGCACGTGAACCTGTGAACAGTGCACAGAACAGTAAAAATTGAGCATCACATACAGCACCAAGTTCTGCATCAGGGGCTAACAGCCCATGAAAATTACCTAATCGAAAAAGGCTATATTTATGACTGTGTTCGGAAGCTGCCTTCGAGAAGCTGCGCACAACAGAGAGAGACGGGTTCATCACTTTCAAGGGGCTGACATCCGGTAACAGGTTTGGAAGGGTGAGGAAAAGGGTGCGAAATGATGACAATCGAACGGGGACAAGTTTTGATCCAGTTTAGAAACAAGATGGGAGCGGCTGATTGTACGGTACGTAGGTGAGGAAGGTGGTTAGAAGTAGGTAAGAGTTAGCCCTAAATCTAGAGAGAGGTATTTGTTGGTTTACTTCGCTAATCCGCGATAAGATGACAACCATTGTTCAGTGCAAACCGAGTGAACCCGATCACAGCGACAACAAAGTGGTGCAGCCAAATGACGCCGTTTTAGGTGCACGCATGAAATCAGAAATTCCCGCAAAACAGGATGCCAAAATATGCCACTCTTTTCAGCAACAACAGTGATAAGAATCTGGATATGCGACTGTGGCTTAGCAACTAAACGAATAATAAAAGTTTTCCATCCCTTATAGGGTTACTGAAAACTCTTCAAAAAAAAATACTGCGATGTCTCAATTATCGAAACTTGAGACAACATCTTTGCAGCATATTTGGTTGAACAGTATCACAAAGGAAATGTTCAGCTGGTATTCGGTTGCATTTCCTGTTAAGCCCTAATTGGTGTACAACTGACTGTATTTTCACTCAATTTACTCGTCAAACGAACCAAATTCGAATGCTGGTGTCCAGCTGTAGACAACGCAGGTGCTCGCAGCTCAACAACTTCTATGGGCGGTAATACCTTTGACTAAGGCCACTAGAAAGATTTCAATACCATTAAGACGCCATATCTTTCCTTTTAATTGTGCTAACTTACGCTGCTGCAAAATGCAGGTATGGATCTGGAAATACGATCAAGTCTAGGGTAACAAACAGTATGTTAAAAAACCGATACTTAATCCATTTGATTAGTGGTAGTTGCTTCACTTTCGTAAGCAGCTTGTAGTCAATGCATTTCCGAAATCGATGGCACCTTCCTAGAAACCGCGGCTGGAAACGCGATAAATTCTTATTTTGACAGCCTCTTCAGGTAACTGTCCGTCACATTTCACCGAGTTTGTATGAACACGGCGATTTAGCTAGCTGATTATGGGAGGATCAAAATGTACTGGCTTGCAACTCATAACGAACACGTTAGCCGTGCAACATGCATTTCTACGGTCCCAAAGGAAGATGAGGATCAGGTACCACGAATTTAACGCAATAAAACCAATTTAACTGTCACTAATGAGAACAGTAAATCTACTACTCCTGTGAAGCAGTCAAACGATTTTATAAAAGCGAACATTAAATTTGAAGTGCTTGCAGAAAGAAAGACCGATCAGCAAGTGGAATCCATGAAATCTAACAGCCCGCTGAGCCACGACAGTGAAGGAAAAACCGCTAACACTACTGTGCTCAATTTACTCCTACTCAAGACAGAAATCATACCACCCCGCGAACAGCCTGTATATTTCCATATCAACCGACTCACCTTGTGGGCAGTATGAAAATTGAATCATTCACGTGTTCCGCTTGGTTGCTATTTTGTACGGACCCTTTCTGCCTAATCCTATAATCACGCGTGTTCTTGTTTTAACTAAGTTGACCCACTCCATAACTTTGTGTCATTTCTCGTTAGCGTTCTGAAGTGCTCGCTAGTAAACTGTACGGCCCGATTATCATTAAGATAGAGGGCGTGGGTGTTAAGTGCCTGTTCCATGTGAAGTATTTTAAACGGGGATGCAACAACAGCTTTTAGGCGAAACTTAACAGCTTAACTAAATTTTAATAGATTATTAATAATGCCACAATTCTACATGGACTTCGCTGTACGTTCAGGAGTTTTGTGGAGATTTATGGTGAACTTCCAGGGCTCAGTTTCTCTTCTGCAGTAATTTCATCAGCTTCCGATAGCCCTCCGACTGCACCGCATTGCGTTTTCCGGACCAAAAGTCGACAGCTTACTATATATCAAAAACCTTGCATTACCGTATCGTGACATGATGATCCTAGAGATCGAACACACAGAACTTTGGAATACATGCATCTCAGCTCATCCTACAAAAGCAGTGCAGGTGCCCAAACAAGTCCCTCGTATCCACGTGCAAAAGAAGGACATGGACAACGGAGCAGATGGAATGGCTTCTTGCAATTTTAATTCCGAGGCATTTGGTGAGGTAGTAAGCGCCAACGTGTGATAGGAAGACCCAGTAAATGATTGGTATGAACGCGCATACCAACAGAAAAAACAAGAACAGTGTGTAAATGGAAACTCTTAACAGATCCAGAAATCTAAATATGACGTATTAATGGTAAAAGAAAAAAACGGAATTTTGGTATTCTCCTAGACCTTTAGGGAGCATTTCACTCTGTCACTAGCTATTCGTTGTTCAGAAACAATATGAACAAGCGTGGTTTAAGTGATCGCTGTAAATACGTCTGTGGTCTCTCCAGGTCTCTCTCCAGGAGACTCATCGCTTGTAGATGATCCTTAGGCTGTGCACAACAACAAAAGTCTTCCGACAGCCTACGACTGGTTTTGTCCTTTGGGCTAATTAGGTAGGTGCAGTCCCCGAGTTTCCGTCAACCTTATGTTCTACTTGAACCCAAATTGCACAAATTAGTGAAATACACTCATTTGCAAACAAACTTGGTTATGCGAGAGACTCAGCTGGAACCCAGCCTAAAACAGAGAACACGTAAGACGAATAGGAGAGAAGCCAGGTTCACAAGAGCTATCAAATGGATGGAGCAACGATTAGCTAGCTAGTTAAGTCACGTGGAGCTCATGCGGAGGCAAGCATGTGCACAAAATACCGAACTACTTGCCTACCAGTGGATGTTCCCGTTTAACTGCGGCGGCTCGGACGTGTGCTACGCATGCCAAAGCATCGTCTACCGAGACAAGTATTGTCCATCTTCTTGACTCCTTTGTAATGGCACAAGCGGAGAAGTGTACAATGGGTGACGCTTGTAGAAGGATGTGGAAAAGGTCACGAAGAGTTTGGGTGTTGTTTGTGTGGTCCTCCTTCCAGAATGAAGTCCTAGTAACCTCCTCACAGTGGCTAACCGATGTCAGCGGTGTTCATGCTGTTGGTTTCTTCCTAGACTATATAGCTGAGCATTTGGATGTGTGGGCACCTCAGAGTGCTTGCAGTAGGCCATTACCCAATCCCTTCCTCATCTACTCTTTTCCCTTCCATTCCACTCATTTTAAGACTTTAGATATAATTAGATAATTGCATGGCAGTGAGGCATTACCGTTAACACTGATGTTGCTGTTTGGTGATGAGTTCCACTTTAAAACTGGCTACACTGTAAACGACCCAGCATTCGACAGATACTGTGGGACGCAATAAACAATACAAGCCCGAGTCATTACGATATGCGTCGGACTCCAAGACCAGCAAAAGTAACAGTCTGGATGACAACTGTAACTGAAAGTGAAGACTATATACCTTACTTTTTTGAAAAGCTCGATAGAGAAAACCGTGTCGGAAACATCGGAAGCTATCTTCCTTGTAAACCTAAACATCGAAAAGCTTACAGAAGGCTTCAAATGTCGCCTGGCAACACGACTTTATACGACAACAGATTCCAACTTTACAGCTGCGGACCAGACAGCGCGCTTCCAATCGTGCCTAAAATTAAGTAATTTACAATGAATGAATTACTACATAAATTGACTGCGACATTCTAACCATTCCTTATATGAGGTCAGAAAGTATCATAGTTGCACCACTGACTTATTGAGTGTCCCGAAAATGGGCCACAATAGCAGACGCACTCACTCTTAGAGATGCTCCTTCTCCTCACATTTTCAAAAAATTGACGAAGTGACTGCTGCAGGATTTCATCCGAACTGGTTTATCTTAATATTAAGGCTAAGATGATTTATGACTATCTGAACAACGGAACCTTTGAAGTACAAGTTGCTGGAGCACTATTCAAAATCCTGTATCCAAATGCGGTGAATCGCATAGCCACGAGCTGTTTACCAGATCGACCGCCTGCGCACTGTCCACTGATACAACATAACGGTGATAGAAAAATAGGGCGTCTTGTAAGCTGCATCGTAAAGCAACCACAATTGATTGCACTGTGTGGATGATATTATTGCCTTGGGGTGCGTGTTCATAACCCACCCACCCCCGCAGGCGTCTGTTTTGTCCGACCTTAGCCTCTTCACAATTGCTAATTTGAGTTGCACCTGATTTGCAAAATATTTCACAAGTCTTCCCTTGCTTACTTTCGTTGGGACTTGTATTCAACAAACGTTTATTAGTTAGTTCTAATGGTATCTGCACAATATTCACGGTTGAGGATAACTATGACTGTATTTTACGTTCTTGTTCTAAATTGCTGAAATTCCACTTCCGTACTGAGCAGCTGGCGGACTGGTCGCGTATTACGTGGTCGGAGAACTTCGCATATCCATGTTAGTTTAATTGAATTTTCGTTGTGAAGCTAATATGGTAGACTTTTTGTGAAGTACAACGGGAATATATAAAAAAATCATTTGCTTCAAGGCCAGGTTCACTCCACGTGAGGAATGGCCTAATCATCCTAATAAGCCCGTGATATATTGGGTGAAGGAATACATCTAAAAACCATACGAAACAGTCCATTTGTTATACTCGTTGTTCTTCATGTCACTGGTAACTTTCTTAACATTGCGCACATTTTGTTGTACATCCTACAATGATTGCTGGGAACTTCCAAAATATAGAAGTGTGCTATAGTGCAATAACGATCCAGTCTTTTCGAGTGGGAGCACGCAAAGGTGATGGGACCTCGCACAACCTATTGTATCCCCAGCTGCAGGTTCAAGGTTTACTTTACTTTGTGCCGGTGCAAACTTATAAAGTTGGGACCATACCTCTGTGTTGTGCCTATCTCTACTACGCGTTCACCGAAAGAGCATTGCCGTAATACTGCAGGCAGCCTTAACAACAACGATTATTTTGTTCAACCTCGAGAAGAAGAGAATCACTTGGCAAACCAACAGGTTCCTTAGCTGTAAGTAAATTCACTTGAGCGAATGAAGCTCTAATGAAATGAGAGCCACAGGAGGTGCGGAGCGACTAAAGTTTGTCGAAGATATCCTTTTGGGGCATACTTTGCAATGGGATACCGTCTTTTAGTATATTCTGGACGCGCCGGTGGCACTTGCTAGATGCGTAGGTGTACACAAACATTTTCACTAGAGTCTGGACCAAGAACCCCCTCCACCAAACGGTTTTAACATGCCCTTGAAACATTGAGGAGCCTACCGACTTTTGACAATTTCTCTCCACATCCTGGGACATAGAGGCCCAGGGGACTCGTGTGCGCGCCGATATCCGTACTCACGCGCGCACATCAAACAAGCTTAACGTCCCAATGTTGCATCATACGTTGCATGCCAGTTGCTAATCGGAGCTTAGAGCATTCTTTGTTGCACCCACAAAAAACACTTGAAGCGTATCAGTAACAAGTTAAATCTTTGGATAACAAGCCCAGTGCCGTAGACCTACTGGTCAGTTTCGTTACATCCAGGAAACAGCCCCTGGAATTTTCTCGTGCGTCTAGCATGGGGTGAGTTAAGTTCATTTAGGCTCCGACGGGTGTCGGTGGAAATACTCCTCTTCTAGGCTCCAGTAAAAAGACTTTGAGTCTCATGATACTAACCCATTAGGTAAGCCAAAATATAATTGAACCTATGTGACCGAGGATGACTTCAAAATAGTCGTTTCCTTAAGGGTGGTTCGGAAATCACTGAACCGGTCATTGAAACAAGATTGAGGCCAGCGTTGAACCTGGCCCCCGGTATTTTGTTGCACAACGCTTGATGTAATGAGTGCTTATGTTGGTCAGAACGTTTATGATGCGTGGGTAGCCAATCGTAGCACAAACAGACTTCTCTGGGGTGGAGGTGGCCTGCTTCACTGACGCATTGGGACAACCAAATTTGAAAGAAATTTAAACCGGTATTTTACGGTTTGTTTGACCATTTACCAAGTCGTTGGTTTGAAACTGAGACCTAGTATATCTGAAAATCTGATAAAATGGAAGCTCCACACGACTAAAGAAATAGGACGCTTTGGAAGTCTTATCGCCCTTCCTGCGATCATTCATGTGCTACCACTGGTTTATGATCATACTCCCATAAAGAACCAGCTGCCTTATTATGGTATTACTTGTGTCCAGTTGTGTTAACAAAGCGTTCTCCACTGTGGATAGCAGGGTGAATGTGAGGATGGTTTCGACGGGACTTACCAAGGTTTATTAGTTTAACTCGGCCTTGGAGGATGATAAGCACTATCAAAAAATGTTTGCGTGATAGCTGGCTACCCTACGCATACATATTTAGCTAGTTCGACCACTTTTGAGTTAAAACAGTACAAGAAGTGTCCAACACTACCAGGAGCTTAGCATATGCCCACGGATAAAAGTCATATTTAGCTGCGTATTCTGCCATTATTGGCTCTTTTCTCAAAGTCGCGATGAGGGCTGAATATTTTTTAGGTTTTGCAGGAAGGTATTTTTAGTTGTAATTGACTCGAATTCACGGTAACCAAGAATGTTTTACCAAACAAGCTGTAGACACTCAGTTGCGTTAATGTGTAGAGCAGGCGAGGCGTTTGATTGAGAGTATGGACTCTGCGCGTGAAACAAGCCCCGGATTCAGGCACATTTGAGGTGCTGGCAATCACCAAGGCAGTTGTGACGTCAGGAAACAAGTAGACTAATTTTAATTCGCTGCTTAAGATAAAAAATCGGATGAAAATGAGTATCTTATTTGACTGCATCTTTAACCGAAAGGGAGTGAGAAGATGAAAATACCTAGCGTCGATAAAATGAGGAGTATTTACTCAGCCCAGTAGGAAAAGCGAAAGACGGAAAAATACAATCAAGGCGAAGGCTTGGGCTGGGGTTTCATCAAAGGATTCACGATGCAAACAGTGCGGCAAACCGTTTAAGAACGCGGTGACAGTCACAAGCATTGGGAATATTTAATTTAAATACGCAGATTTTGCAGATGGTAAGCCTCCCACCAACGGTGAGTGAAGGGGGAATGCCCAAATAATCTCCTTGGTAGTGCAAGTTCTGACGTTGGAGGTAGAGTTGAAAAAATGTTTGCTACTAGTAAGAAACAGACCCCAGGAAGCCAAGGATTTTTCGTGATTTTTCTCGGACACCGCGGAAGTTTTTTGGTATATAGCATGACATTAGCAAATGGTCCAAACCAATGAACGGTGTAGAAAACAGTCTCCAAAGTGATTGGGTTAGGGGAAGCGCAATCACTAAACGCAAGCAGATGGTACCATGAGGACGCCTGAATTATTTTTCTGTCGTATCACGCGAGCTCAGGCGATATTAGGATCAGGAGTCTGGTAAACTGGATTTCAAATGGCTCCAATCGGAACTCGCCCGACCTGAAGATATAAACAACAGACAAAATGGCCCATTAAAGATAGTCAACAGCTTTTCCGAAAGTATTGATTTGCTGCGATGCTGTGCTATGTCTATGCTATTTTTAACTCCTGAACCGTTCTGGGTTTTCTAGTTAGTGTCGGGGTCGTTCGGTTTCACCGAGGGGGCAATTTAATTAAGGCTGTGCTGAAGTTTGGGGCTGGCTTTTATGGGCTGCATTGAGCCGCTTTTTTATTTTCTGCGAGTTCACTCCAAGCACTTCGTTAAAGGTAGGAGAATCTGCAAGCCACATATTGTTGTGTATTGAGTGTAAAACCACTTCTTGATGTATCACGCTGTGGATGGTATGCAAAATTTTGTAAGCCAGAAAAACCGTCGTCCAAATCAAGGAAAACTGAAACAACCGTGCATTTCCCGATGCCGTGTATGAACGTCACAATTCCCCTACCCCCCCACGTACCATCGCCACAATAATGGCAAGCGCATCGTTAAATTCGCGTATTTGCTTAACTGTCACCTTGTAATTATTGTTATTTATGATCTAGTACTATCACTTGTTTTTATTTAGAGTCTGTTTGGTCAGCTCCAAAAGTGCTTCTTCTGGTTTGTTTTATGTTTAATGCACCTTCCTGCAACCTCTCCCTGTGGTAATTTGTTTAAGTAAGCAAATTTTAAAGGTCGGCAGATACCACGGATTATGGGACGGGGCTTGATGAAATACATTATCTCAGCTTGTCAGAAAGTATGAATTGCTTTAGATGGACGAATACCGAAATTAGTTCTGCAGCTGTTATGTTTTTTTTTGTAATTTGCCACAGTTCCAAACACACTCAGTGAATCCTAATTTGCAAGTGAATCACCCCAGCATATTACTGTGTATCCTCCGCCTGGATTGACAGAAAAATTAGGCGTCCCCGTGCTCCAAGAAGCGTTATGCAGAGTAATCACCATTACTGGAACACTCACTAACCTCTGCTAATTCCTACTAGGTCGTAAAAACGTAGTACTATCAGCGTAGAATTCTCTCTACGGAATCCCATTAGGGAGAATGTGCAGCTTTGTCATACACTGTAAATGAACTATGCATGTGTGTCAAGTTTTCTCTCAAACTGCGCGATATCGTCCTGGAACCACTCGGGTCGTGGTTAGTGACATCAGCTTTCGCCATTGCAGATAGTGTTGAATAACAGAAGCAGTTGACACCGAGGTCCTGCCATAAGATATAGTATCAAAGACGTACACCGTGAGCCGCTGAGTATAACGTCGATCAATAAACCTACCGTAAATCAAGGAAAAACATCAAAATGCTAGTTTTATTCCCTTTACAAGGCTGCTCACGCTATACAGCCAGATGAGCCTAGCCAACGTGCACAACCAACAGGTGGTTCGGGCTCCGTGATGACTAATCAGCTGATGAGATAGAACTTACGTCGACCTTAACGGACAGCTAAAAGGACCGATATCACTTGCACGATAACACGCATCCGTTTGCTGATGATATGCACCTAGTGGGCTATGAGTTAAGATACGAATCGTGGATTCGTGTGGCACAGTATTCCCAAGTCGTGGCAAAAGCTGCGCGCTAGTAAGATGATAAAGTTACCCACTGTGCGGCACAGTCTAGATCAGTCATACTATAGAACATGTGTTGGTTCCCAGATGAGAGTGCCACAACCGAAGTACATGAATGTTATACGATACTTACGCGGTTCCCGATAGTTTTGCAAATATGGCAAAAGTAGTGCAAATCACAACTGAACACAACTATTACGCCAGCATGTATTCCACCCATTTATCCTTATTGGACCTCCCAAGGGGATACAAGCAATTTTCCTGATCAAGTGGAAGGCGTGGATATTGCTCGTACATGAGCATGCCTGTGGTTACTTGGATTGGCTCGCCAACTGCTAACAACACCTTTGGCGGGCTCACTTCACAAACACCTTCGATGGTCAGCACTTACTTCTTAACAACTCGGTTAGGCCGTTGGCTTGCGGATGGTAACGTACCGTCCTTAGTCTCCTGATGCCTACCTTCAGCAAGCAACTCCCGAACCCTTCGTACTCTAAGCACGATCGTCGCTCATTTAGGATCAATTCTGGTACCCCACGACTGACCATGATATGATGCATGACCACTTCACTGACTGTCTTTGTCCCTTGGTTTGGTACGGCCACCGCCTCAAACCGCCCCAAAAGACGTTCTGTCATTATTGCAAAATATTGATTTCCACTATCAGTCACCGGAAAGAGGCCCATATCTTTAACGGACTATAGCCCTCTTATTCCTGATACATGGACAAGTTGTATGGAATGCGTTGACCCTGTTGTGTCCCCTATAATCAGCTGTCACCGCTTACTGGTCACGACATATTCCTTCAACTCAAATAACCTCTCTGGGAAGTGGGTTCTCTGCCATGGTAAGCCGTACGTTTTGGTGCACCCTGTACGCACCATCTAGTGATATTCGTTGAACAGCTTCCGTCTTGAGAGGCGACGGTTGCTGGCGCTCCAGGATATTTTGCCACCTTCACTCAGGCTCAGTCTACTGAAGTGCTCTCGGGAAGTCTCCGGTCCTCTGCTTTCCTCTGGGTTTTCAATACATTTTTCATCCAAAAGGTAGCTCCAGCACTCTGTAGCACGTGATCCTTCCGCTGTAGTCACATTAACCTTCCGGCATCCAGTTCATAGATGAGACTATTGGCCTCAACGATGATCTTTGAGGATTCATCTTCAGCTTCTGGTCATGACAGCCAATCAGCCAAGTGATTTTCCTTCCCTGTAAGTGCCAAATTGCGAAGCCGTACTCTTGTAACCGGAATGCCAAGCGCGCGAGCCATTCGCGAGTACTTCCGGTAGTCCTGATCCACTCAAGGGGATTGTGATCGGTGCAACCTTTGTCCCAGCAATTATGGTCTCCCCCTGTCCAAAGTCCATACGATAGTCAAACATTCATTCTCTACTTTTGAGTGCTTCTACGCAGCGACAGTCAGGACACGGCTGGCCTATTCGATGACCCTGTCCCTCTGCTATAGAACTGCCACGATCACTATCGTGCACTGTGACAGTAAACATCTTCCCAACGCCGGCCATTTTGAGGGTCAGTTTCTGATTCAGCATCCGCGCTTTAACACGTCCGGAGTCCTCGTGCACTTCACCTGTTTATTTGGACTTCATATTTTGGGGCAACAAGTTCTACAGTTAAGTCGCAATTTTGCTGAAACCCTTGGCAAACTGGCTGTAATGTACTGCTTATCCAAAAGCTACCGTAAGAATCGCTTTGAATCAGGGACTGCACAGTCCCATATCTTTGCCAGTTTTTTCCGGCAGCAAGCTGATCACTCCTTGACCCACTTTATGCCCAAGAAGTGTCACCGCACTTCGAAAGAGCTTTTCTTTGACCTCATTTATCCGCAAACCAGCTTCTTGAATATCCTTCAATAAGGCTTTCAAGTGAACTGCATGTTCTAATTCAGAACCGCTATATACAGTGATACCGCTACGTTCGTAGCAACATTATGTAGTCCATTTATTGAACGGAGCATCAAACGCTGGAAAGTGAACGGTGTCCCCAACAAACAAAATGGCATCGATCTAAATTGATGTTGATTTTCTCACCTTGAATGTCGTTTTCTCAGTATCCTCTGACCTGATAGCTAGTTGCCAGTATTCACAATGCAAGCAGAATACCGTGAAATATCAAGATTGCTGGAGCGAATAAAAAATATCTGCAAGTGTTTTACGACCAGTTCATTCAAACGTTGGAAGTCCATGCAAAATCAGCATTTTAAGTTTGCCTTCATCACAAGCTCCACGGGATGCTACAAGCACTATTGGCCTCCTCGATTAAATCATGTTCCAGCATCTCTTGAACCTATTAATGGACCTAGAGGGAACTGTAGCTGAAGGGGTCCGTAAGGTCGAGTGCGTTCGGAAGCGAGGTGGATTTTGCGTTCGATCCAAAGGGCGGAAGCCAAGCAAATCTTCATTGCCTGCAAACGGTTTGGAGTACTACTCGACCACATACCCTACCGACAAAAAATTACATGACCAAATTACATGACCAAAGACAGGGAATTTGCTTATAGTGGTGCTTGGGTATGACTTGACTGAGCCATATTTTATCATCAGTTTGCCCAGTTCTGGGTCCAGCATGGATTCTGAGCTCTTGAGGTGAGCTGCTTTTAAAATTATCTGCCTTATATCTGGACCTATCAAGAATTCGTTCTGCACTGACCTGTTGCTTGGGTGAATTGAGTACATTGACAATTCGTCAATTTTCATCAGTTTTCCACCCACAGCCCTCACGGCCAGCGCTCACGGTTTCCATTCAGCTCTATTCCCTTCTCTCTAAGTGGCACCCCTGCATTTGCATCGAACACGGACAGCCTCATCTTCCCGTCTATCTTAATAACGGCCTGTATCGTAGCCAGTGTCACAGCACTTATCTTAATCCACCCGGGAAAGAAGAGTAAGACAAACCGTTATTATTGACAGGTGGTCGGGTACGGTGATATTGATTCTTTCAGTGGCACTGGCTCGTTCAAAAGTGCCTCCGAGGTCTTTACGGCGGAAAGATGTTTGGTTAGTTGTTCCACTTTGGTCTGCAGGCCCTTCACTGGAGGATCATCCCGCATTTCTTGTGGCTGCATGTGGCTAGTGGCACCTCAGACAATTCCAGTGCCAGCTGCAACAGATAATCCAAGCTAAACTGGCCGGTTGCTCTCGTTAACCGCAACTGGGCATCAGGCACCGGCTGCACGCCTTAGATGAACTGGTTAGACAACAATGACTAACGCGACGCTCCTTTCAGTCCTGGCAATGCACGATTAAGCCACTGCTGCAAACTGGTAAAGAACGCTGTCGATTCATCATCAGTTCCCATCCCGACCGTCCGTAACCGCCTCACTGCCTCCGGCGGTTGATAAGTCCATCAGTCTCCGCTGCAGGGGCTTCTTTCGTTGCGGCTCAGCCCATCTTCCCGGGGCCCCTTCTGACCACGACCAGGGCCACCCTCGCCCGGCCTCTTAGGAGGGTCTTTAATACCACCAAATTATCCCGGTGGGTCCCCAATCCATCCAACATCGCGATGTCCTCAAAATACTCCAGAATAGCCAACCTTTCACCATCTTCAAAAGGTTGTGGTCGGAAAACTTTCATTTGTAACCTAGTAACTGCATTAAATGAGACGAGAATCGCCCTTCGCTGCAAAGTTTTTGTTACAAAACACGAACTAAGCAGTTACCAGCCATTGGACACAAAAATATGTATTTCATATGCACAGAATTTTTAAAAAGTGAACATCCTCAAGCGTCCACATGCACTTTACCGGACGTTCTCCAAAGACAAAACAATAATAAAAGAACACTGCAAAGCAGCCTAACAGTTTTCGTAATAATGTCCTTAACCTTATGTCGGATGTGAGTGCGAAGTTTAGAAAATGGACCGGACACTGCTCGCACGCTCCATCAGTAGCATACACCGTTACTTGGAGTGACGGTCCAGTGTATGATGAGAATAGTTGCTGGTGTGCCATCAGATTGGGTGTGGCATTATCAATTTATATTGATAACTTGGTATACTCCGGTTCCTCTAACGCTTCGTCTAGTGCGTATGGTTGAGGCAGTCGAAAACAGGGAATGTGAATTCCCTTGGTTACTGGGATGTAGGGTAGTTAAGCGAATCAAACCAGTTAAAATCAAACCGTCGTGGAATCCCAGACTATTTCGATTCGGTTGAAAATACACGTGGATGTCAATCGGGGACAAAGCGGAATGGACAATAATAATAATAATAATAATAATAATAATAATAATAATAATAATAATAATAATAATGGACGTTTATAACAGCTACGGCAGGCTTTTATAACAGCCGTATCAACGGCGTTAAAGGATTGTACAGAACGCCGCAGCATGCATTATCCCACACGGCAGAGAGCCATATATATAGGGGATAAGTCAGTTGAAATCGAGTCTAACTTGGGCAATTAGCAAAGCCTCCTGGCATCTCGACACATTTGGTTTATCTCATCATTACTGTTCTCTTACGCGCCCCGGGAATTTTTTCGCAGCTTGCTATGAATAGGAAAAAGGAAGTAGTAAAAGAGAATAAAATGAAAGGCCAAACAGGAAAAACAGTTAAAAAATGAGGCGCGAGTTGCATCTCTTTTCACCGTCTACTCATGTCCATGCATTAATCGGCATCTGAAAACAACTGACTGGGGTTTGTTTGTGGCCAAATAAGTATCTTGACATATGCATCAACACAAACAGACTGTATCTGGTGCCGATGTGGACAGAAATAATCGAGACATCCGGTTGGAAAGTGAGTATGTGCGCTGTCCAAATTTTTAGCATATCGGTGTGTATCTTACAAAATTGTGGTTGAATGCACGTTTAGTTGCGGGTTTCTGGAGAAAACCCCAGTAACTACTTTAGAAATTTATAGTTTTGCATGTTTGTTACCGAAAGAACCCTGTACCTGGCTTTACGTAAAGGAGGCCCAAACACTCACGTCTTACATAACCAATAGTTTACTAAACCTTTCTTGTGTTCGCGATCGGAATCTAATAATTAAACACCTCTTTCTAGCTAGGTACAATATTAGTCTCGAATTCTGACGTAAATTTGTAAACACATATGTGTTAACCGTATATCTTTAAACTTATTGTCCCGTCTGTCTCGACCTCGGGAAGCGGCAGATTCCCTTTAGAGATTACTGTTCTCTCAATAACGCCACTATCCCAGACAGGTATCCCATCCCACATATCCACGATTTCGCAATTACCTTATGCCATACAAACATTTTCTCCAAACTCGATCTCGTACGTGCATACTACCACATACCTGTAGCCCCGGATGGCATCCTTAAAACAGCTATTGCAACACCGTTTGGCCATTTCGAATTCACGCGTATGCCCTTTGGTCTTCGAAATGCAGCTCAAACCTTTCAACGTTTCATGGACGAAGTTTTACTTGGTTTACCTCTTGTGTATGCCTATCTAGACGACGTTTGAATCGCTAGCACATCCCCAACGGAGCATGCAGCCCATCTCAGGGCAGTATTTGAACGTCTTTCCACTTACAACATACGTTTGAACATTGACAAATGCTTGTTTGGTGTTACTAGCCTAGATTTTCTTGGCCACCCCATTGACCGAACCGGTATTTCACCATTGTGCGATCGAATTTTGGCCCTAGAATCCTTTCCCTTACCCACCACTATCACCCAACTTCGTCGTTTCATTAGTATCACCAACTATTATCGGCGGTTCATCCATCAATGTGCAGATATTTTACAGCCACTAACCGATATACTTGGCTCCAAAGAAGAATCTGTCACCTTGCCACCGCCGCCATTACTGCTTTCGAAAGAGTCAAGCAAGCTATCGCTCACGCCACAAAACTATCTTTCCTCGATACCCACGAAAACACAAAGCTTATTTTGACAACTGATGCTTCGAACGCTGCTGTCGGCGCCGAAATCCATCAAGTTGTTAACAAGATATTTCAACCATTAGCCTTTTTCTCGCAAAAGATGCAGGCTGCACAAACGCTTTACAGTACACTTGGTCGTCAATTACTCGCAGTTTACCTTGCTATTCGCCATTTCCGGCACTTGTTAGAAGGCAGATCATTTACCATTCAAACCGATCATAAGCCACTTACGTATGCTTTTAACGCCAAGCCTGATCGCTATTCATCACGCGAGATACGTCATCTAGACTGTATTTCACACTTCACTACCGACATTCGGTGCACTCCAGGATCAGACAATATCGTCGCAGACGCCCTATCCCGTCCAGACATCAGCACCCTTCACTCTTCCGCGCAGTTGGACCTAGCCAGGCTGGCGAATCTTCAACATGGTGATCCTAATTTTTCACTCATTCTATCCTTCCCTTCATTTCAAGTCTCCTCAATTCCAAATACTTCGTTTTAGAGAGAATCGGAAAGCATGATACCATCTCCATTCATCGTCTGAAGTCTGTCTTCATTGAAGCACCCACAAACACATCCAGCAATCCTGCTATCCCACCAGCACCCGCACCTACCAAGATACCCCTACCGCCAACCTCACTCCTTCCACTAGTCGTTCCGGACGACGCGTCCGTTTCCCTCAGCACTTAGCTGATTACAAAACTTGAAGTGAGCAACTTTTTGATTCATTACTTTCATTATTCGAGCGTTTTCCCCTTTCACGGTCAACGCTCTAGTGGGGGAGTAGTGTGGTGTTTTGTACCTTTATTTTGCTTCCATTATAACATTACGTATTTTGTCAATTGCATAACCATTTTTTGTTTGAATACGAAAAACTACAAAAACGCACACGTGTACAATGTCACGCGATACAAACGTGGTCACGTGCTCCGACTCTCTCTTCTGATTTCGCTCGCGCTTACAGCGGTCATACGCGAGTCTCATGTGCTAACTCTGGTATCAAAACATTTCAGACTATCTTCGAAATCTATTATATGTGGGAAGTGTCAGAAGACCCCTGGGCAACCATGATTGGATTATTTTTTATTCGCTGACCTGGGCGAACGACGAACTATTTTAGAGGGAACAATTATTAGTGAGTCTGTTCCATCTGACCACTTTATTATTGTATACTCAATCTAGCGTTATTATTTTTATTTCTTTGCCACACACTCCTGGTAAAGTAACTTATGGGGTAGCCAGACCACTATACCTTACACATCTAATTAATTAAGTTTTCCAAAATTTCCACTTCAATGTGCATTTTTTCCTGGCTTTCGACAAAGCCTTAGGATGGTGTAGCTTTAAATAACAGTTCCCTACCACATGGTGAAAGCAATAAAATCAGAATGGCCACTGGTATTTTTCCTGCGTCATGAAACACTGTACACTACGTGCTCATTCTTCACCTTTCAGAAAGGTGTTATCCGTTCAGAAAGGGCAAGAACGTTACCAGTCAAAGGGTGACAAAGATGGGAAATGTAATGACCCGGACGGACCAAGTGCCGTTTTTCCTGAAAGGAAGATCTAGAGACTAAGAAGATGCCTACACTGTCAATAATTGTCCCACAGGAGAATGCTCAAACCATTCTTTAGCTCTATAAGAACCCAACGCGCCAGGGCGTTTGATGTATCCTCATCGGAGTCTAAGCTGATATTGGACTACCGGCAAGTATTTTCTCTTAGCAGGTGGCTGATGGGTGGCACAAACATCAAGCTACAGTCTCACCTGTATTGTTTAGGACTTAGACTGATGAATTTGTGGGTATTCCGTGCGCAATATCTCCTCTACTAAAAAACACGGTAAATTTTGATCTGACCACGGTGTGTGCTAATGCTTTTGCTGGTCATTAGAAGCAAACCTGAATTATCTTCTTCGAAACTATGAGGCTTTTGGATTTGCGCATTGTACGGGGAGTTAGTCTGATCCAGCTGCACGTTTCAGTGACATGCGGCATTTTTTTTCAAGTGAGCAAACTTTCAAGGTCAGCTGATTTGCGCATGATTACCAGCGTACGAGATGATGCACGAAATCAAATTTAAGCATATTTTAACGTCCTGTGGTGTTCCTTAAATGAAATATAACATCTTTAGAATATCCAACGCAAATTCCTGAATACCTGAATAACTTTTGTATGCGTCAAACTCTTCAGACGTAACAAATTGGATGAGTTTGTATAGCGTACTTTGGCATAACACTATTTCTTGAAACGTTTACCTCGCGTTCAGTATAACTTAGTGCACTGTGCAGTAGTGATGAGAGCATGCACCTCTGTGGATGATACTCATCCTCCCATACACACAAATAAGTCATTGGGTGATGCAGTTTTCAGATATCTGCACGTAAATTCCCAGCACAGCGATGTCTTTCCCACTGAAAATAATGACGCCCTTTAGTGAAATATTATGAAGCGCGACAAAATTGTCGGAAAATAAGGCCAGCTTTTGCTGTTCATCATAATAAGCATAAGCGTTGTCGTTTGCTTCGGTCACCTATTGCAACTGCAATGCCCATACCTATGCGAGGCGCTGGTTATGAGCCTCAACTATGCATGACAGCCTAATCCAGTGGCCAACGGTCGTCCTTCATATTAATAGGTGTTTTCCGGCTGCCAAATTCACGCCTCGAAAAAATACACTACCACGTCTGGCGAATTATGTTTTTATTTATTGGTTGCATCTTAACTGGTAACTTGCATTCATCCGCAACTCCTTAACCCACTCTCTGAATAAGCGTTACAGGTCATTCCAAAATGACTGCTTTCTAACCTTTTCCTTCGCACTAACACCCTCAAATACATGATCACCCTACTCCTTTGGTGTCTGCAATCCTATCGCCCGGTAATACGAAGTAGCTGGGAGGGCACGTACGTTTTGAATGCAATCTCTGGAAATGTCTGCCCTTTCCACCTACGTTCATGGACAATGACGTAACTAGCAATTAACTTGGGAACGCAAATTTGGCTAATAAACCTTCATCATTCTCACATACGGCCAGGCGTTTTTGCCTGAACAGCATGCCATGGCTCCCTACTATCGCCTTAAGGACGACAGTCATCGTTTTGAACTTGGATCGTGGCGCCCAATTACGGTAGTCGAAAGTTTTGACTACTCGGTTACGCGCTGAAATATTGGCAGCTCAAGAGAGTTTACTGGTTGTTGATCAGGTGGCCGTTGCCATGTTCGCCGAGCTTGGCAGTCGGTTTGCAAACGTTTCGTCACCATACAAGGAGACATCATCAGTGCGCAGTTGAGTGTGCAAATATCCCTTGCCTGAGTGCGTTTATGAAGCATTTGAAGACTGTCCATTATATTCTAACGTGATTGGCTATTTAGATGGCAGCGGTTTTTGCGAATTTATTGGTCCACGTTTGATCTTTGTTGCCTTGTAATCCAGGTTCCTTTGTGTTGATTGGTTACCCCAACGCCTTCCATTTTTGGTAGTTTCTTCCCTGGCCTTGATTGTGGTCTAACTTTCTCGAGCTTCGTTGGTTGGAACGGCTAGAGTCCCTGCGTCCTCCGGTCAGTTTTGTGCTTTGGTTAATTGGTTGGGCACCTCTTCCAATCAAATCGATGTGTTGGTTTGCATTGGGCTTTCCTGCTTCAATTATGAGCTAATCGTTTGGCTACTTTTGCAGCTCAGAGCCATGTGGTTATGGCGTTCTCTGATTGGTTATTGAATAGGGTCAATTTCGATATGTTTATCGATGGATTCTTCAGCGGAGTATCGCACTTCCATAAATTCACGTTCTTTCTCCGTTCCTGCTTGAGCCAGTGTGCGAACTCCGCTCCGGTCGAACTCATGTCCTTCCTGGTCTTTGTGTACGGCGATGAGAAAAATGATGATGTCTTTTGGTAGCAAGCTTGTGTTCATATACTGTGGTAGAGAGGTTCCCTTTCGTTTCTTCTATATATTGTTTGTCGCAGTCCTTGCATTGGATTCTGTATGTGACATTGTTATTTGTCATCGGATCTAATTTTTTTTGGTCATGACAGCGTCCCCTGAAGTTTTAGAAGGCTTGTAGGCAGCCGTTTTATTGTGCTGTCATGGTAGCTGCGGCGAATTCCTTGGCTTGGTTTGGCGGGATGTCTGCTGCAAGGATAAGAAACTTTTCCCCGCAGAGTTCGCGAATATCTGCTCCATTTTGAGTTCGCACTAACAAAAACGACTTGAGCATTGTTCAAGCACTCCTTCAATATATTTTCAGATCCAACACAGGAGAAAACATGTAAAGAACCCATCGTTTCCATGAAATTTCCCACCGCCTTCCCAAAAGCATCAGGCCGAGCCATGCTAGGCGATAAAGTATGAATTCCGCGCCCAAACTCAACTTTCAGTACTTAAACAAATTTTAGCAAAATTGCGAATGCCTAAGTAGATTTTAGGGTTTCGAATAAATCCCGTTAAATGCCAAAATTTTGCGTAAAAATTTCCCTATTCGAACGATGGTTCCAGAGAAATTTGGGGTGCGCGTCCAAGGATCGGCCATGTTTTGTGAGGTGCCGGTGTGCTGACAATTTAGGCAAAAGCCCTTCCTAGACAGTGCGGTAGTAAAAAGCGTAAACAGACACAAAGAGATGGACGGGAAAAACTAGTGAATGTGTTTAAAAGTATATCAAGCGATGAAAAAGGAATGATGTAGCAAGGGTTTTGAAAAAGGGAAAACAACTTGTGCGCGACCACTCACAGCGTGACTACCTACGTTTTGTTTTAAATATTTGTCACCGCCTAGGAAAACGCTCGCGTCCCCGAAAGGGTTTTCGATGAATTCTTTAAATGAGGTGCGGATTTACACTTGTGTCTGATCAAGAACTAGTAGGAGAAAAAACATGGGAAAATTGTAGAAAATGAGAATAAAAAGGGGGAAGCTGGATTCTTTCCCTAGCGGTGTATCGATAACTAATAATTTCATACTTGCCCTAATTATCCGTTGTTTGTAAACCCGTTCAGTTGATGTATATATGAGTTGCAGTCTTTTAGGTAGGCCTGACTTCCCGAATTCCCCTGCATTCCTTCAGGTAACCGAAGTTACAGTGCAGTTGTTTGCAAATTTCACGACTAACGACTTTCTATGCGTTTTTTAGAGGCCACAAGACTTCTTTTTGTTCTCTGCACCCTCGACTGAACTCAGCCACTTAGATACTGTGAACATCGCTTCATGCTCCAAGTGACCAGTTATGATGTCCTGTCTCTGGTCATTTATGACAAAGTATTAGCACTCGAAGATGAGCCTCTAAAGACTGTAAAAGCACCTCCTGTTGACATTGGAAAAACTGAAATCCCGGACCATTTGTGATACCAAACCGTCACCTGCCTTTAGCATCCGAACCCTTTTTCCAAGTCGACACCTATTAACCCGCCAAACACCAGCCCTAATAATCAGCGATGGCAAATTACAGCCTCTTGAAACACTTACCACAAAGCACACTTGGAACCTCAGCAACCGTGGGGCAAATATATTTAAACAAGGTAGTAAGAACAACAAGTATTCACCTCAAAGGATCTAAAATAGCAAAATGTACATATATAAGACACACAGTGCACCTTAGAGCATGTATATTATTCTGAAAGCAACTTATTCAATCAATAAAACAGAAGCCGGAGTAAGTTATGATGAGTGTGTTTAACTTCAGAGCTGTCGCGGAGATGTTCAAAAAAGCGAGGTGGTTTGGATCCCTTAGCAACACTGGGAAAAGTGTCATCTTTTGCAATCTGAAATGGTCGAGCTCCTACCTCCAGAATGATTGGATTGACGGGACGTGTATTCGGTCTGATATTTGCACCACGCTGGAGATACTGAGGCCTAAGCTGGCATGCACGCAAACGCATTCACAGAAGATGGTCAGCCTGCGTGGCTTACATATCATAGTCCAATTTTTTAGTAACGGCCCTTTTCCCAGACGTAATGTGTGTTAAAGACGATTTCAGGTTTTTACGAATTGCCTACAGAAACTAAATATCCGACAACGTATGACACTGCCAAGGATATCCACTACCGAAAAAAGCAACTGCGCTATATGACAGCTTAACCTACCAGACATTCCCGTCTCCGTCAGAAATGGTGATCCTAGCTAACAGTACTATGGCAGTTGATTTATTTCGGTCGGATGAGGGGAGCAACTTTCTCTATGGCGCCCTCATTCGCCGCGTACTAAACCTGGTATGGATTAGCTTTTCATTTGTCCATCTGACACAAACCATTTGTAATTCGCAAGTCACTTTTTTTCACTTCACTGAACTCAAACAGTCAAACTAGCCCTTTGAACATACAGAGAGCTAAAAGGTCCACTTTACCCATAGCTATACACAACCACTTAAAGCTACTCCTTGCCGCAATTTAGATCGACATGGATCGTATGTTTACCTCAGAAAACCTAACAAAAACACGGCCCATCACAAATAATCAAACCGGCTTTCAAACTAAAAAAGACACTCGCAAATAAGACGTCATGTACGCTCTCATTCACATTGGAGGATCAAAGTTCTGGTGCTCATTCTCTGTCAAGTGTTCCATCTACACACAACGGTTATAACCAAAACATGGTCGTTTAAGGAGGGCCTAAATGCACAGCTTAAATGCACCAAAACGCACTACCACCCTGATAGTCACAGTCACAAAAGAGACTGATTCGTATTGCACATTATGAGCACTACAAGCTATTACCACCCTTATTCCTTACACTCCAAACGTTATAAGTCCAACGGCTTGATATTCGCTCATGCGAACACCCATTTAAAGGAGAATGCTTGAGGTAAAATACACTTTTGTAAACGGACTGCTTGAGCACAACTGGCTGAAAAGGAGAACTTAAACGGACAAGCAAGTCCCTCTGTGATTTGAAGCGCAGATGCCAAACCAAACAAAAACAGGAATTAGCGGTGCCTTCCAAAGCTTTCGGGAACACTCAAGCCCACTTGGTGGGTAACCCGTCAGCATCCTATTCCAAGTATTACGCTGACACCAGCGGGACATTTATCATCACACACGACAATTTCCCCACTGATTTATCAAGGAATTAGGCCACGAGTATGATGATGCTTATTCTAATAATAATGTTCATGGTCGCTGGTTTGTTCGCTGAGCTGGGCAATTGCTTGCAAACGACGTTCCACCACGCTCCCTACCAACGCACTGATGATGTCCCCTCGATTGCTGATGAAACGTTTGCAATCAAATTGCCCAGCTCAGCGAACAAACCAACGACCATCTATACTACCTGAGCTACCAACATTCTCCTCTATAGCAATAATGTTCATTCCCAGCTGATGGTTGGCATAACTTCAGGCATGATAAAAATGATGCACTCAAAATAAAGGCTCGGCTGTTGTCAGTGAGTATTCAGGAATGCGCAAAAGCAGGGCAGTCACACAAATACTGAGCAGTATCCGACGCAAGCGCGGTCACGCACAAACTGCACGATCTACGAGTGGTAGGCAGCAACGGCAGAGAAACACAGACGCGAGCATTTCTTCTATGGTTTGGGTTACATCACGTCTAGGCAAGATCAAACCCTTGTAAGTTGAATTTGGCGGGTAACTAAACAACAAGGGCAGACAAAACTAAAGGGCCTTGCTAGACAAGTGTAAGGAAAACGGAGAGTTGCGGAAAATAAGGAACCAGAACAACGAATCTGGAAAAGTAACAGCGTTTCAGTGAATCAGCATGACGATTTGAACTAAAAGTGAAGACAACTGCAGAGGCTTTGTGGTCTTTGACGGTTGGGTTCAAGGCCAGAGTCACAAAAACCGTATGTGTGGATGACGAAGTTGAGAACTTCCCATTACGGAAGCAAACTGCAAAGAAAATCGTTGGCTTGGTGCGGAGGACAAAGTGAAAGTTCACGAGGATGGTTAAGTCCGATGGAAGGGTTAGGCGCATTAAAGAAACTCGTCCCAGATGCGGTCGGGGCTGATAAGCTCCGTCGACATCCGGGTAATATTTAGCAAATTCCAATTCGTCTGATGTTTGCGCAATTCCGCAGTGTCTTTTCGTTATTTGCATAGTGATGGCTTCTGTTTCGTTCGACAACATGCTACGGCTCTTCGTCTTTACAAACTGCTACCTTTCTACAATCCACAGCTTCGTATATTATATCCAGAGGCTTCTGTGGATTCGGGCGTTTGACCTAGATTTTGAATGTAATTACATCACGAGTTGGTGTGTTTGACAGCGCTTTTACAATTTCACTTCGAAATTTGGCTGTCGTTAGCAGAATAATAAATTATTGTGTTGTATGTTTAAGCATAACCTATCAGGAGATATGACTCCGACGTTTTGTGCACTTCCTAAAGTATACCAGCACCAAATGTAAAACCCACCAAATTCATTTTTCAAATACCTTTGAATCCTTACAACACAGATATGCATACTAACCTGGTGAATTGTGTGCAAAGTTAGGGCATACCTTCGACGGGTTAGGCCCTCAGGCTTTCAGTAAACAGAACTGCGACAGTCTATCCGCTGCCCTACTTAAACAGGAGTCCTGACGATCCATCGCAACGCTAGTTCCTCTTGAGCGTCTCTTGTGCACCACATCAGTGGAGGAACTTTTGCTAGGAGCAATAAAATCACGACCTAGGCCATTATACAGTGAAATGAATCAAACGTTTTCTTAATCTGTCGATTTACAAAACATTCGTCAGAGCATAAAGATCAGTCAAAAAGGTTTAAAGTTAGAGGCCTGCCTAGATCTTGCAGGACTGCTTCGGGGCATTCAGCACAAGAATTTAACCATATTCACAAAATTGCACTAAACGCCATCGTGTTTTTATTTAAGGACTTTTATGCACTAACAAAAAACCTCAAACTAGACCAACTTAAGTATCTTTGTTTAATTATTTTCTTGTTGAAAACTGACTCAATTTTTGGACCGAGAACTAATGTCAGCTGATTCTGGATGTTTTACTGGAGCTTACTGTTGCCAAAAGGTTCGACTCCAAATCAGGCAACCTGACATTGAGCCGCATTTTTAAACGCAAGCCCGGCCACTACCGTTTGGCCGCAACACAAACCCATATATTCAGGCTGCGTACACCCCACCACCGAACGTACGGGAGTTAGCTTTCGTCCGATCTCTGAACTCGCTTTCACACTGATTATTACCTGACCCACCATCTAGCTGAATGTTACATCTGTTTACCCGGGATACTAGCTGGATTGATAACTAAACTTAATGCCTATAAATCATGTACATAACTGCTAAGAGCACTGCAAACAAAATGCAGAAAATCACACACAGCTGCAACCAAAAGTATGCTAACCCCAAAACATGGCTCCAACCTAAAAATAGTAACGAAAAAGGTCACATACGCGATTTGGAGGTCCACCGATCCGCTGGACCAAACGGGACCTAAGATATTGTCATGGTAACGAACAATAGGCATCTTCGAGTGATGCGTATTACCAGAACCTCCTGGAAGAAAAAACAAAGTCGGAGCTGGGTTTCCATACGGTTTTATTAATGTAAGACATAAATTCACAAATTATACGAACCTCGACAGAAGATAATCGTCCAAAACAAATGGTCCAATTGGTCCACAAAAGTACGATCCAAATGAGCAAACAGGCTTACATGTGAGACAGTCACACATGTATAAAGTCGGCCAAAAACGGGCGGATGACCCCGAGGCCAAATGAGTGAAGTGGTAAGGACAAACAAACGCCAATTCATATACACGCACTAAACACGAAAGTGGAGCGGTGGTTACAAATAGGGACAGAATAAACGTGGGAAATTTCAAATATCAAAGCAATGAACGATGCAGTCATACTACATTTTCTCAACTATATCAAGCTTTGCGGGTATCACATAAGCCGCCCTAAAGCAACTAGAGAAACAGGAAGAAGAGCTCGACCAACGGATTCTCTAGTCATTTGTTCAGTATGATTAAAAATGTTTTATCGCTAATCAAGGTAACGCAATCGGTGCCATTCTATATAGTAAAGTGGATCATGCAGATACATTTGCGGTTGCGCAATGGGTGGTACATCCGGAACAGCGTACAAATCAGTGATGCATTTGCGTTACTCAAGACACCAACATTCTCTGCAACAGCGTTGCTAGAACCATTCTGTTGAAGGCTTAAATGTGGTTGCTTATATGCACGCGTTAGCAAACCTGCCAAAACAGAACTTGTCAGAGATAATTTGGATGAACGTCACCTAGCAGAGCGGTTATGCTGTTACAAGGTGTACCGTCCTTTTTTGTTTGATTGACCTGTTGGTTTCGCCCTGTGTCTTGAGAGCCCACGCTTGCGGTTGAATCCCGGATGCGCTTAGCTGCACGGATGCCACCAGCAGTATTGGTTGCCTCAGTTGCACAGCCGCCGTCCTCCAAGTTAGACATACCCTGGCCACTGGTGCCATAAATGTTGAGAAGCCCTTTTGTGGTGCATTCAAGAGATTCGGGTTCCTGCTATCTACCTGGCTTTTTTGTGGTTCTGGCAGATCCTAGGCGACCAATTCCATGTTTTGGCTAGCAATCGGCTGCAAGAGCTAGTGTATTCACTCCGAATGGTCCCAGCCTTCGGGGATGGGTCTTCACCAAGTCACAAGTCCACATCTGGTTCACGATTCCCAATGCGAGAGAACTCAGAAACCCACCTCAATACTGATTAACTGATTGGCGTCCGAGCTAAACTAGTGCTTGGCTCATGGGGCCTGAAGATGGTATTGACTTGTACGCAGTTGTTGCCTGCCCACTCTCCTCTAATGAAATCAAAATAAAACTCCGGCTCCGGTCCAGGGGCTTCTTAGATTGCGGTACCTAAATCGGGGGTAGGCTGGAACTCAGAAGGGCAAGCAACAGATTTTTATTGTCCGCCTTTGCTTGCTGAGGACGACAATTCAATTTTCTACATCAGACCGCTCATGCGTTACACAATGATGAAGTAGTTGGCCCGTTTGTTTCTGTTGGTCTGCACCTAGGTGGCCGGCACAGTCGTGTTTACTAATTCGGGGGACCATTCCAGTTGGGCCTCAGACAAAATTTGGTGAATACTTGTCCTTTCAACAAAGCGGATGACTAGACTTGTCGTTGCTTCAGTGGTTTAGCCAGCACTCTGCTGAACATCACGGCATTACAGCGCACTGGCCCCCGCGGTACGTTAAAAATCGGTTTAATTTTCCCCTTGTGCAAATTTGTGAAAGAATCCTCTCGTTGGTTATTCTATTTACGGGGTTCACAATTGTGATTTGTTGATTTTTTTACTTTAATATAACATTTTCAGTTTGCAATCAGTTTTTGCGATACACTCAGTCTCACTCATGACCCAACTCAGTACAGGCTCTCTTCTGCAGCCGTCGCTGGACCGCAAGAGATGTGAGCGGAATGGGAGTATGTCAAATGCAAGACGTGGTGTGCAATGTCACACCTGCAAGGCCTGGTGGCACTTAAAATGCATAGGTTCACAGGACGACCACGTAAGCCAACTAGTTAACTCTTCTGACCCGTTTGTCTTCGCCAGCTGCCTCCAACTTGAGGGTGCAAAGCATTTCACAACTAAAAAGAGAGCCACCAAAAACGAAACCAAGTCCTCACTGCTAAATTGGAAAGACTAGTGTGAATGTTTCGCTTTAAACTGGATACTCGACGCAAAACTGGGGCTTCTTTCCAAAGCCCTGAAGGGCACAAACACAAAGGATACAGCGACCTGGACGAAAGTTTGTGTTGAAATTTCTTCCCTGAAGGATTACCTTGCGGTATCCCTCCCGGGTCCGCTGGCTGCTCAGAAGGTCCTACAGCTCTCTGATGCAGCAACAAAGACCGCCTCGGTGTCTCTAGTGGACAGGCGCATGAGGGAGAGCAGATTAATCATCTGGGGGTGATTCTCTAAAAAAATCACGCCAACGAAGCGAGCACAGCCGCTCCTTGTTAATGTCCACACAAAGCCTGACCACGAACCGTTTCACACAGCCTGGTTACGCCAAAGGTGAAGCAAGTGAACACTTGGACTTCTAGTCACTCTTTCCTCTTCATCTGCCGTACAGAAGATCTCAACGCAAACTATTACCATTCAAAAGGCCTACCCAAAATCGGACGTATATCTAAGGACTGCCCTCTAGAGGCGCGAAAGTTGGGCCACAACGGCTCTAGAGGTGCGACCCACGCTTCCGCTTGGCGTCAGTTCAGCCGAACCCAAACTTATGACGAAACCGATGGTAGTGTGCTATTGAAAGTGGGCCGAGTCAACCGACCGAGAGTCCGGATTGCAGTTTATACTCAACCGCCGCAGACCCCTCGGTTGTCAAAAAAGCGGTGCTCGGGAGGATGCAGGCCTTAAGTGGATGCAGCGCTTAGAGTACGTAGTGATATTACCGCTTAGTTCCGTAACGGACGGTAAAGATGTAGTAGTGAACTCCACACCCAAGTCCCAACTTCTCAGACGGGCTTGGTCGGGTATGAGGAGGAAAGCGGCAAAGCCTACCGACAAATAAACCACGGACATTGACTCCGACATCGGGGAATGGTGCAAGAAACCCTACAACCACTAAAGACGTAAAACTGCCAGTCTTCAGCTCCACTCCGTCAAAGGTGGCCCTTTCGATTATGAACACAATCGTCGCCCAGAACTCCGACAGCCAAGGCTACAAGCTTGACAAGGTCAAATCGTACACCCAGCTGGCCAAGCTGGTCGAGGTTGACTCGGCAGTCCACCAAACCCAAATGAAAGGTGACTGCAACCAAACAAACTACATAAGAATCGCCAACCCAGAGAACTGCTGGTTAGCTTCACGGTGCAGTCCTGTTGGAAAATGAGCCGCATGTGTGCGCCACCAAAAGGAATATATCTTGTTGCTGCCACCCGACGCTCAGGGCCTCACAGAGACACCTTGTCAACCAAACCGTGGCAGAATGCCCCAGAAACCAAACAGACGTAGGTCTGCCCTAAATCCTTGCCCAATCGAAACATCAAAAAGGCGGTACTGAACGAGCTACAATTGGCAGCTGTCGAAACTTTTGCCCACAGAGGGAGAACGACGTCCTCCAAAGGCAGAAGGTCCGCGCATACTGGGCCTCCAATGGAAGAGAAAAATCCTGCAATTGAAAAGCAGCTCTCGAAACCACCAAGACAAGAGGCAGACAAGTATGCCGCAGGGCTCTCCCTAAAGCCTTGGACTCAAACCCGGCTTACAGCCATTAAATCTGCCAAGTTCTGTGGTTGCACACCTCTCGGCTCCTCGCCTTTGGCGGCAGGAGAATCAGTGTTGAAATGCCTCGGACTTTTCAACAACCTTTGCGATATTAAGCACCATAAGTTTGGGTTCGGCTGAACTGACGCCGAGCGGAAGCTTGGGTCGCACCTCTAGAGCCGTTGTGGCCCAACTTTCGCGCCTCTAGAGGGCGGACCTTAGATATACGCCCGATTTTGGGTAGGCCTTTTGAATGGTAATAGTTCGCGTTGAGATTTCTGTACGGCAGATGAAGAGGAAAGAGTGACTAGAAGTCCAAGTGTTCACTTGCTTCACCTTTGGCGTAACCAGTCTGTGTGAAACGGTTCGTGGTCAGGCTTTGTGTGGACATTAACAAGGAGCGGCTGTGCTCGCTTCGTTGGCGTGATTTTTTTAGAGAATCACCCCCAGATGATTAATCTGCTCTCCCTCATGCGCCTGTCCACTAGAGACACCGAGGCGGTCTTTGTTGCTGCATCAGAGAGCTGTAGGACCTTCTGAGCAGCCAGCGGACCCGGGAGGGATACCGCAAGGTAATCCTTCAGGGAAGAAATTTCAACACAAACTTTCGTCCAGGTCGCTGTATCCTTTGTGTTTGTGCCCTTCAGGGCTTTGGAAAGAAGCCCCAGTTTTGCGTCGAGTATCCAGTTTAAAGCGAAACATTCACACTAGTCTTTCCAATTTAGCAGTGAGGACTTGGTTTCGTTTTTGGTGGCTCTCTTTTTAGTTGTGAAATGCTTTGCACCCTCAAGTTGGAGGCAGCTGGCGAAGACAAACGGGTCAGAAGAGTTAACTAGTTGGCTTACGTGGTCGTCCTGTGAACCTATGCATTTTAAGTGCCACCAGGCCTTGCAGGTGTGACATTGCACACCACGTCTTGCATTTGACATACTCCCATTCCGCTCACATCTCTTGCGGTCCAGCGACGGCTGCAGAAGAGAGCCTGTACTGAGTTGGGTCATGAGTGAGACTGAGTGTATCGCAAAAACTGATTGCAAACTGAAAATGTTATATTAAAGTAAAAAAATCAACAAATCACAATTGTGAACCCCGTAAATAGAATAACCAACGAGAGGATTCTTTCACAAATTTGCACAAGGGGAAAATTAAACCGATTTTTAACGTACCGCGGGGGCCAGTGCGCTGCAATGCCGTGATGTTCAGCAGAGTGCTGGCTAAACCACTGAAGCAACGACAAGTCTAGTCATCCGCTTTGTTGAAAGGACAAGTATTCACCAAATTTTGTCTGAGGCCCAACTGGAATGGTCCCCCGAATTAGTAAACACGACTGTGCCGGCCACCTAGGTGCAGACCAACAGAAACAAACGGGCCAACTACTTCATCATTGTGTAACGCTTGAGCGGTCTGATGTAGAAAATTGAATTGTCGTCCTCAGCAAGCAAAGGCGGACAATAAAAATCTGTTGCTTGCCCTTCTGAGTTCCAGCCTACCCCCGATTTAGGTACCGCAATCTAAGAAGCCCCTGGACCGGAGCTGGAGTTCTATTTTGATTTCATTAGAGGAGAATGGGCAGGCAACAACTGCGTACAAGTCAATACCATCTTCAGGCCCCATGAGCCAAGCACTAGTTTAGCTCGGACGCCAATCAGTTAATCAGTATTGAGGTGGGTTTCTGAGTTCTCTCGCATTGGGAATCGTGAACCAGATTTGGACTTGTGACTTGGTGAAGACCCATCCCCGAAGGCTGGGACCATTCGGAGTGAATACACTAGCTCTTGCAGCCGATTGTTAGCCAAAACATGGAATTGGTCGCCTAGGATCTGCCAGAACCACAAAAAAGCCAGGTAGATAGCAGGAACCCGAATCTCTTGAATGCACCACAAAAGGGCTTCTCAACATTTATGGCACCAGTGGCCAGGGTATGTCTAACTTGGAGGACGGCGGCTGTGCAACTGAGGCAACCAATACTGCTGGTGGCATCCGTGCAGCTGAGCGCATCCGGGATTCAACCGCAAGCGTGGGCTCTCAAGACACAGGGCGAAACCAACAGGTCAATCAAACAAAAAAAGACGGTACACCTTGTAACAGCATAACCGCTCTGCTAGGTGACGTTCATCCAAATTATCTCTGACAAGTTCTGTTTTGGCAGGCTTGCTAACGCGTGCATATAAGCAACCACATTTAAGCCTTCAACAGAATGGTTCCAGCAACGCTGTTGCAGAAAGTGTTGGTGTCTTGAGTAACGCAAATGCATCACTGATTTGTACGCTGTTCCGGATGTACCACCCATTGCGCAACCGCAAATGTATCTGCATGATCCACTTTACTATATAGAATGGCACCGATTGCGTTACCTTGATTAGCGATAAAACATTTTTAATCATACTGAACAAATGACTAGAGAATCCGTTGGTCGAGCTCTTCTTCCTGTTTCTCTAGTTGCTTTAGGGCGGCTTATGTGATACCCGCAAAGCTTGATATAGTTGAGAAAATGTAGTATGACTGCATCGTTCATTGCTTTGATATTTGAAATTCCCCACGTTTATTCCGCCCCTATTTGTAACCACCGTTCCACTTTTGTGTTTGGTGCGTGTATATGAATTGGCGTTTGTTTGTCCTTACCACTTCACTCATTTGGCCTCGGGGTCATCCGCCCGTTTTTGGCCGACTTTATACATGTGTGACTGTCTCACATGTAAGCCTGTTTGCTCATTTGGATCGTACTTTTGTGGACCAATTGGACCATTTGTTTTGGACGATTATCTTCTGTCGAGGTTCGTATAATTTGTGAATTTATGTCTTACATTAATAAAACCGTATGGAAACCCAGCTCCGACTTTGTTTTTTCTTCCAGGAGGTTCTGGTAATACGCATCACTCGAAGATGCCTATTGTTCGTTACCATGACAATATCTTAGGTCCCGTTTGGTCCAGCGGATCGGTGGACCTCCAAATCGCGTATGTGACCTTTTTCGTTACTATTTTTAGGTTGGAGCCATGTTTTGGGGTTAGCATACTTTTGGTTGCAGCTGTGTGTGATTTTCTGCATTTTGTTTGCAGTGCTCTTAGCAGTTATGTACATGATTTATAGGCATTAAGTTTAGTTATCAATCCAGCTAGTATCCCGGGTAAACAGATGTAACATTCAGCTAGATGGTGGGTCAGGTAATAATCAGTGTGAAAGCGAGTTCAGAGATCGGACGAAAGCTAACTCCCGTACGTTCGGTGGTGGGGCGTACGCAGCCTGAATATATGGGTTTGTGTTGCGGCCAAACGGTAGTGGCCGGGCTTGCGTTTAAAAATGCGGCTCAATGTCAGGTTGCCTGATTTGGAGTCGAACCTTTTGGCAACAGTAAGCTCCAGTAAAACATCCAGAATCAGCTGACATTAGTTCTCGGTCCAAAAATTGAGTCAGTTTTCAACAAGAAAATAATTAAACAAAGATACTTAAGTTGGTCTAGTTTGAGGTTTTTTGTTAGTGCATAAAAGTCCTTAAATAAAAACACGATGGCGTTTAGTGCAATTTTGTGAATATGGTTAAATTCTTGTGCTGAATGCCCCGAAGCAGTCCTGCAAGATCGAGGCAGGCCTCTAATTTTAAACCTTTTTGACCGATCTTTATGCTCTGACGAATGTTTTGTAAATCGACAGGTTAAGAAAACGTTTGATTCATTTCACTGTATAATGGCCTAGGTCGTGATTTTATTGCTCCTAGCAAAAGCTCCTCCACTGATGTAGTGCACAAGAGACGCTCAAGAGGAACTAGCGTTGCGATGGATCGTCAGGACTCCTGTTTAAGTAGGGCAGCGGATAGACTGTCGCAGTTCTGTTTACTGAAAGCCTGAGGGCCTAACCCGTCGAAGGTATGCCCTAACTTTGCACACAATTCACCAGGTTAGTATGCATATCTGTGTTGTAAGGATTCAAAGGTATTTGAAAAATGAATTTGGTGGGTTTTACATTTGGTGCTGGTATACGTTAGGAAGTTCACAAAACGTCGGAGTCATATGTCCTGATAGGTTAGGCTTAAACAATGGCCCAACTCTTCGGTTGAATGTAAGGTCGCTAGCGTGCTGAATAACCAACCTGCTTCATACAAGTACACCAGAGGTGACCACCGCAGTTGAGGTGGCCGCACGTGTGGGCACTAGGAATTATGCACGCAGCAGATCCACAGTGTGCATTGAGGCCCACTTGGAAAAATGTTTGTGCCTGCTAAGCTCAGCATTTTGAAGGCCAACTAAAAAAGCGTTGGAAATTGTCTCTTCCGAATTGAGTGAATTCTATCAGCAACCGCGAGTGGAAATCACCGCGATATTGTCTCCACGTGCCATCGCACTGCCATCAAGGCCTAGGTTACTGAGTTAGGCGCGCATAACACCAGGCCCTGATTTGCCGTCTCCGTCTGGAACCGTTTGCTTGTAGAGTGGCATATCAACATCTGCGCAGACAGTCGATGCGCAATAAATCCAGGATCATCTCCGCGTGAAGACGAAAGCGCATCAACTTAAGTTGGCGGGATAAAGTACTTTGCGACGAAAGCGCATCAACTTAAGTTGGCGGGTTAAAGTACTTTGCTCATCCAGTTGCAGTTGCTATATTGCTGGAGCCGGAGGCTTTAGCCGCAACGGATGTGAAGACAGTGGAATTACTTCAGACAAAGCATGAAAGTACATTTTGCCGAAGCACGAGTCCTGATGGACAGAACCTTTATAACTCTTCTACAGATAATTCACAAATGGCTGGGTTCATCGGAAACAAAGTTAAGAGAAAACTGACGGAACTACAGCCCCTTTTGGGCGATATCATTCTCGTGCATTTCCAAATAAAGCAATGTTCTTCTGTATCTGTGAGATAACTTGAAGTGCCTTTTGGTAGCTTTTGCGTAACCTCAGAATTCTCAGAATTCTCAGATAATCGGAATTGAGAGGTAATCAACCTACCTCTCAAGAATGACAGAGGTAAGTATCTAGAAAATCACCTGTTGGTAGCTTTTCTCCTGCCTGCCTTCAGAATAGAGAGGGACCCAGTTTGATAATATATCCCGTCATGGCCCAAGAACAAGACGGTTAAGCAAGAAGAAACCATGCAACATGAAATTAATTACAATCACTCAATTCCAGACAGCCGCTGACCCTAACCACCGGTTGGCGAAGCCACAAGGGAAGATGACATCAGTAGTTAAGAAGAAAAGCAAAAATTATACCGGAGTTGCAAAATTGGCTTTGACTCGTCCAAGACAGTAGACATGTTATATGAAAGACCGACTCAACCACTTGGATGCACCGGCGTTCGCGTTCTACTGTGTGCACATCTGTTGACACTAGCCGCTGGATGACGGTAGGCAAACCATCTAAATATGTGCTTCTGGGTTGTCACTGAGCACCTTTGAACTGAATTTGGCAGGCGGAAGGAGATCCGGTAAATGACCAGAAACGCTCCGGCGAAAATTACGGCGTTTCAAACATGTGTGCGACCACGGTACTTCCAACCGGCCTGCTGACTTCACCGGCGTTCCACAGGAGGATGTGTTAAATGTTCTTTTTGAGTTGCTCAACAGCGTTTTCAAAATATTCCACTACAGCATTGCACGAAAAAGAATCAGCACCCATCCATATTGCGTCCGCATACATTTTGTAAAAATGTAAGTGTTCAAAAGTATAGTTCATGTCGGGACTCTCAGGTATGCTCATGAAAACGTCATTCGGTAGCAGACTCAGTGTTGCACCCAAAGCCGCTCCACCGGTTGGCTTGAGGTTGAGCTGGAGGGAGGGTACACGAAAGGTTAATCTGAACATCATTCATCAGTCCAACTGACTGGATTTACGACGGGACTGAGTCTTGAACTTCATTAAGATAGAGGCTTGAACACATTCTTTGGACGCTGGGCGATTTACCCATATCCGGGATTGGCCGTAAAGGTACTTCCTTCTTGTGTATTTGAGGGAGGTTGCAACATCTCACAGAAGTCAAATCCGTGAGCTTAGGGCAGTTTAATTTAGCACACGATACAGTAGCCCCGCCTTTCAACTACTTCACACCCTTTGTAAGTTAGCTTTCAAATTTTTGCCTGAATGTCTTTAGTTCAATTCTTTATTATCCAATCGGCCTCCTTAATAAAACGCGTTGTGCTGTACGCGGTGAGGTTGGCGCGGTTGTCTATCAGGACGACTTTCATAATGTTCTATACAGGATCCTCAAAATGTCGTCCAAACAACACAACAATTTACAAAGTTCTGCACATATGGAATAGCGCGAATATTTGGCTTACCCTTTGTTTAAACCCTTGGAGCCACTACGCGGGATGAGACACTAGCTTTGACAATACTTGCTATCTTAAGTTAGTAGGGAAGGCATTTATCCACCCAAGGTTTCGTGATTTCACGCCGGAGGCATTTCCCACAGCAATAATCAACCGCCTGCGTTGCAACCGTGTAGTCCATCATCTTGAACACAACATATAAGTACAACTGCAGTGTGTGAAGAAGGGGGAGAATATTTTGGACGTCATGCATCGAACGGCTAACAAAAGAGTGGAGGAGTTTTCCCCGCACCTTTTAAGGAAGCGGTTTCAAGCCTTTGAATCCTCTTGCTCAGGCGTCGGAGGTCTCTGAGAGATTCCAAACTATTCTAGATAAGCTTAACAAGCGTTTGACACCTACGGCGTACTCTCACACATCCACAGAGCGTCAATGCCTTGGAAGCCGGCGCGAACCAGAAAAATAGAAAAGCTTAAAGACGTGCAATATAGAAAAAAACGACAACGAAACAACCCAAGAAATCTCCTTCAACCGCTTCACCACTACCTAACAATCTGATGCCATTATATAGAACAACTAGGGCAACCCTAAATCCACTCGCCCTCCGAGCATCGTTTACACAAATCCAGACGCATTGTGGATTTTACAAGAACAGTCCATTCAATCCTCGGAGATTGTGGTCAGTTTCAGTCACTTGTCCTTATCTTCGCCCTGTGCCACCTCACCTCGCTTAGGTTACGGGATGCTGTGAATTGATATGTTTGTCCTGGAGAACTTTCGCTGAAATTTCTTGAAGGTATTTTCGTCGTGGTTAAACCAGTGTGGTAAAGAGACGGCGGACAAATGAATAGTTATAAAATCACACTGATTGGTAAAAAAGAAAGTACTTCGCAGATGAAATATGCCGCTGGCTCTTTCAGAGGAACGTAGGCACATTGAGGAGGGAGCGGGACTTGAGAATATCCATGTATAAAATGGTTGTGCATGTCTCCAGAAAAAGGGTAGAATTCGGATAGCGTATAGAAGGACAGAAATTCACAGTTTTGAATATAGCCATACGAACAAATTTAATGGGATTTGAAGGGAGACAATTACCCCACGGCCCTTTGGAAATGTTGGCATATCATCTGTTCATGCTTATGTTCTACAGCACATAGCGTGTCTTTCAAACCAGGCGCGAAGTCTTACAGAGGGGTGGTAGTTCAGCACATAGCGTGTCTTTCAAACCAGGTGCGAAGTCTTACAGAGGGGTAGTAATAAATATTATGAACAGATAAAGAACACGTACCGTTTCACGAGTAAAAACTGGAAGAGAGATGTACCTATTCCTTTTTCACGAGAAGCGCAAATTGACAAAAGAATTTAGCAACTGGGAGCGAGGGTGGTAGACACGGGGCTTTCCCACTAACTTTTAAAAAGATTGTACGGCATGGTTTCCAAAGCCCTAGAAAAGTCATAGAAACAGCTGAAAAACCTGTGTCCTAGCCCACCCTATTTAGTGCGGTCTTAGACAACTGTCTAGGGTGACTCATTTATGAATGCGTCAGAACAAAATTATGCCGGGCCTCATTAAGTAGTTCTTGAGATGTAAGAATAGCGTAAGAAAGTGTACCAATAACTTTAACACAATTTTTACAACAGATGAAGATGGAGCTGACAGGCTGACAGTTGGTTACATTCTTTAGGGATCAGCTGGATCATCTCCTGCACTTGAGACGATGAGAAGCTCTCGAGGGAAATGACGAGTAAAATAAAATTCATTAGGATATGGTCCGGGCGGAGGCGTGTTCACTTAAGCCGTAAGGGAGCATGCCACTTGACCATTGTTCTTTTCCTTTTTTGAACAGCAGTAGGCCAAATATGGGGACAAGAGGCACAGATGCCCAACTTTTGTGGTGCTTCAGCCCTCAGGATTTGGAACTTATCGTTACCAAAAAACCCTGCCCGGGCTATCATAGACAATCCAGCTGGAAGCCACTGTCTTACTGCAAGAATCGTAGAACACGGAAAACTTACTTGTGTATTCCTATATCTATCACTGGCCTCTAATCACACGTGCACTTGTGCATTCTGTGAATAAGGAGAAACATTATTGTAGAATTCGTAGTCCTGAAAGAAGCAAAGGCACAACCTTTGTTTCGGACGCAACGATCTTTTGGTCCATACTGAACCACGGGGACACCACTTCTTCGCTGCAGCCGCAAGAAATCGATGGAAACTACAAGTTCTTACTATCCGACCTGAAAGTATTGTTTATCTTGCCCGTTCGAAAGCGCGTGTTTCAAATTTTGTGAAAGCGAGTTTTCGATGCATTTGGTGTCGTAGGACATCCCTTCTGGTGACTGCCGCTTGCAGCATCGACAGCCCCTGAATTACAAAGGGGAGAATTTCCTCGCGATATCTGAACTTCCTGTGGTGAACGGAAAATGCCTCGTCGCTCTGGTGGTGATTTTCCATCTCCAGTCTTTTCGACAATTGATACGCCGGTACATCAACAGGAAATCATGGCGCTCAGCCCTACTCAACATGAAACCAACATTTTCGGTGTTAATGCTCAAGCACCTTCGAAAATACTTCCGGAAGATTCCGTGGAAAGAGGAAGATGGCACCTCAGACACCGCAGACCCTCAATGACGTCTGTAGAGGGTGAGGCAAGACCCATCCCAAGGTCCCCTGAACGCCATTCTATTCCTGCTGTGCAAAACAATGTTTGCGTGGTAACAGGAAAGGTCAGTGTTTGCCCGGTGCCCCGTGATGTATGTTGACTCACATTAATGACCAATTCTTGGTACGATATTTGTGATTTCGCGCAGTGCTTGAGCCTGCTTGTAAACTATATGTTTCATCATTAGGTTGTTGTTGCGCCTACATGAGTAAACGGAAGCCATTCCGCGGTATAATCCATAGGACATTTATCTTGTAGTGCCTCGGGATTCGTCGGATACTCTAACTGGTATGATTGTACATTCTTTGTTAGTTCAGTTAGGTCGCGATTCATATTTTCAACTTCATGTGATGCAAAGGAGCGATTACGGCATCCAACATGTCTTCTTTTAAGTTCTCTTTAGCCTGATTGATATAGTAGAATAGTTTGCTCATGTTAAATTTGCGTTGGACCCGCCTGCAGTATGAGACGCCAATGTCAGAGCCCCTGTGTTCCCATTGTGCTATCATTGGGTTGCGGGTATAGTGTGGCACGCCGTTTTCGCGCTTTTATCCACGGAACTAACCTTTGAGTGACGATTTGACACGCATCAGAACATTTGATCTCAGGACCACCGCTGATACTGGCGGAGATGGTAACGCAACGACGTGGGTTGATGTAGATTCTGATTCGGTTAAAGTACGTGTCAGCTTCACAGAATTTATTGGCTCGTTCATTCACTGCATACCGAGTTATCAGAGGAGAAGTGGGGTCAAACAATCCGAGATGCAGCATCGTATACCTTAACAGCATGAAGAGTATTATGAAAGTGTGTGCGACCTTCTACGGAAAATCCACGTTACTTTATCTCCAATTGGAAGTGTAGGCCGTGGCTGCAACCGATACCATTAGCATTCCTATTCACACTAGATGAGTATGTGGAGTTGTGAGCATGGGAATGTCCTAGTTTACACCATTTCGCGCATACTTTCTATATATGATACCCACAATGTCCCGTCCTCTGGAGTGAACCGTTTTGATCCATCCTATCAGCGTTCTTTGTAGAGGTGTTCCGTTGTGTATTTAGGGTCCGGAGGGAGAGGGCTCGTTACAGCAGTCCTCTAGGAGCTTTAAGTGTCCAAGCTTCCACTTCGCGCTGCAGATTTGTGGAATCACCCATGTTTATCATAGCTTCACTATGCTTGGTGGAATCAAGTGATTTTCGCCCAATAAGTGGGCGCCAATACCACAAACAAAAAGTCATACGGTGTAAATAAATATAAATGAATATATGTTAGGCGAGATGGCTCAGCGGTTAGAGCGCGAATTTACTGACCGGAAGGTCCGTGGTTCGAACCCCACTTCTGCCTCTCGACTTCCCCTGTCTAGGCTTGGGCAACCTGGCAGTATCTCAGCCCTCGTGCTTCCTTCGGATGGCGTCACAGCTAGGCACCGAAAGGATATTACAGCTGAAGGATTTATTTTTTTCATTTTAATTTGGATATGGGACCAGCTCATTGTTTTAATTCATCGAGATGAAGGTTTCGATTATAGCGTCTCAGAGCTCCTAAATAGCTTCGCTTTATTTAGTGAGTGTGTAGGTGACATATTGACTTCACTACCGCCATGAATCTCGTTTAAGGAGTAGCATGCGTGCTCAACACTTGGCCGAGCAGCCGTAGCTGATGGTGCTTGATGGTTTTGGCAACTAAAGTGCCTGCTGCACAACCCGTTTTCTCGTTCAGAATGCATCGACTTCAGCTGATACCAGCAACATTTCTGATGTATCAAAACATTGTTCAGCCGTAACACCCTTTCGGGCCCTACCTGCCACGCCACCCAACGGTGTCACGATAGCTGAGATACCATCAGGTTGCAAAAGTCTAGAAATTTACATGGATGCCCTTGTACACTCGTCCCACCGATGCGCTCGACAAGGCTTTAATCGAGTGAGATTGGGATCATGAAATCACGGGGTGAAATCGAAACCAGTCCTGGGTACCTCTGGAGTACTTGAGATTGTCACTCACCATGTGCGGATAGGAGGGTGAGAGACTGGAAGCAATCCAGTGGTTCCTGATTCTTACATGATCCGGGAGCTGTTTCTATGTTGGGTCGGCTAACTTGTGGTCCCAATCTTCATTCTACCGGGACTTCGTGGAACGCACCAGCACAGTGAGTATGCAAAGTCATCAATTCCTCAAAGCGGACCGGTGGATGCCGTCAGTCAAGATGGCGTTCACGCACTTTTCCGAAGCGTATGGAGGTGACTTTCAAAGCAATGAGAAGGCATCACATGCGTTCCATCGTCTACTTTCGATGTATTTAGCTAATTGATCGGTGTAATATACGTGTAACTTGATCCTCGATGGGACTGTCACTTTTTGACAAAAATCTTCCATTTCCAATTACTAGAAGTTGAGTAATGGTGACCATAAACATTCTTAGCTCTGAACCGTACAGAGTTTTACTCGCAGCCCTTTCGGTAAGCAAAATAAAATAAAACGGCATACTGTTCGACCTGTGGAAATGACGATGACGTAGTTGTTGGCTTCCTGGAGTATACACTGTGTGTGCACTTCGTCGGTGGAACCTAAGTTGGCTGACCTAGCATATTATGAGTCATAAGCACAGTAATCCAGAGTATTCGAACAGCACACAGTATAACACGCTTGCTGATATAGGCAGCCGCTAGAATTGATACATTGACATGTAATCATACAGAGGAAGATTGATTCAAATGAGCGCTATTCGTCAGACTTTGTGTACATTGTATTGCTATCGGACACGAGCAGTGCCAAAAAAGATAACTAAAGATCAAGTTTTCCAGACATACATTAGGAATTTGTTCATGGTTGGTCATCGACACATCTGTTCTACGTGGGACGTATGTCTGATTTATACTCGGTTTTGATGGTTCTCCATGGTGCAACAGCCGTTTCGAGCCGAGTGTTCAGTATATATATTTTTGGTCCGTATATATTTAGTCCATAAGGATACCTCGTTTCTTGAGTTTCTAGACGTGCCGCCAGAGAAGACAACTCCGCTCTACATGCGCGGAACATTCAACTTCCGAGTTCGCTACTTGAGGCGATCGAAAATGATTGTTGGACTTCAAGGTTTTTCGTGGGCTCATTTGTTAAATTGTTTGGTTGAAACCTGATAGTGTGCTACTTGCCTCCTGCTACCGGCACTAATTACGAGGTCTATTATTAGCCGGATTTGTCATTCCAACGAATTCCCCAGCAAGATTGCTTCAGCTTTGTATCCACGGTTTATGACTTATGAGTTAATTCAACAACGGAAGGTGGTTCAAACCGCTGTTGACCGCGTTGGCACTCCGTAATCGAATAGCAAAAGAATCCTTGTTGCCCAAGTTCCAGGATATTAAAATATATAACCCCGGACTCCATGAAGTTGTCTTGGGTTGTGTCATTAGATTGGAGAAACGAATGGCAGTGTGAAATGCTAGGTACACTATGAGTGAGAGCAGAATTTTGTTCGCACATCCCAGGGACAGTCGACATTGAGGAAAAAATAATGCGTTCAAAGGTTTTCAGTCATTTTGAAGAACGGCGGAAGTCACCTCTTGGAACGAACGCTCCCATTTATCAGTTTTTTTAGGTTAATTGCATTCACTGGGATCTTGGGCACAGGCTTTTTTTGGATGACGGTCAGTCAGTGCAATCTGGAGTAATTAAGGCTTTTGGGGACGAACTGCTGACTTATGGGCCATAAGGCTTGGTAGTGCCTCGGCGGTGAAGTGTGTTCCATCCAGATGCCATCATCCGCGTTTAGCTCCTGCGACTGAAAATTGTAACACCTTCTTGGTTGACTTTATTCATGGTGAAAGGCATCGTAATCGACAGAAATACAAGGCTCGAGCTTCATAAGAGACCAGATCAGTGCTGAAACTGATGCTTCAACCACAAGGTTTATCTCACAAGATCATCAGGAAGAAGAGGTTGGACAGGTAAGAGGCACTACTAGGCTGTCACAGTTATTGCAAGGTGCGTACTTCTCCAAACACGCAAAGGCGATCTGGGTAGAATCTAACACCACGAACCCTACTTGTATCGGCTAGTTGTCATATCTTGCAATATCTGTAACTAAACGCAGTGGGACTTGTGTAGACCTATTAAATTATGCGTCTTTGTCAGTCTGTTTTGCGGCGGTGTTGAGTGAATTTGCCAACTGTTATTTTCAGAGAATGCGAAAACCTGCAGAGGTCATCCCCATTTGCGGCCTCTGCCTGGGGACTTACGAGTTGAACAAACAGACAGGCTTTCCTGAGGACCTAATTGCCTGTTGGATTTGCGGCCAGTCAGGTATGTGTTGTATACTTCTGCACAAGCACTTGCTTATGTTAGCAGATAGTGTTGCGTTTCGGTACTCCGTCGTCTTTGTCTCCTTACTTCACTCTCGAACCGTGGATTTATTGCTTTGCTACCTGTTATAGAGTATCTCGTGTGTAACAGTTATTCCGCAGCTTATGTCTTCATTGATGATCGTATCAATCCCATCATCGCCCTATTAGTAGAACACAAAGTGAATAGTGACCGTTCTGAATCATCTGGACGCTGGAAACAACATACTTGACTGATTCTTACTAGATGTTTTTTCACATTCTCGGACCGGATCGTCAAATAATCGGGATGTTCTAACGAATCTCATGCTCATTGTTTGCGGATCTTTTTGGCACCTAAATTTACGTTCACTTCATGTGGTGACAGTATGATAATATATTCGGTCTCCTTCTCCAGGTCACCCAACTTGTCTGAAAATGCCTCCTGAACTGGTTGCACGCATTAGACAGCTTCGTTGGCGATGTGTGGACTGCAAACGATGTTGTCTGTGTCAAGTCACTTCTCGTACCCCCTCAGTGATAAATACGGACCTCACTGCTGACAAAGATTTACTGTTGTGTGACTCCTGTGACAGGGGATTTCATATGACTTGTCTCGAACCTGCAGTTTCGGAACTTCCTGAAGGTATGTATATGAGTACCATGCCTCATATTTCGGCTTTGGTTTTTTTGGTTATGAACACTGTTTTTTGTATAATCTGGTCATTGCACGCATGCCAACCAGCCATTATTAAGCAACACACCTGTTTTTTTACCTGCACGGATGTTAAGGCGTTGATACTGCATCCAGCATAATGAGTAAACCAAAGTACACCAAATCATCGTGATCATCATTGCTAGCGATGTCAGTTTTACATACTGGTGCTTAACTGCTAAACACACCACTGCAGATGCCTTCACATTTCCTCCCCAGTTTGCTGGATACCTCCGCGCTTGAACTTCTTCGTGTTGTGTTCGCGCTGAATCTCCGTTAGGTGAAACATCTGTGCCTCCATCTCAATTAGCAGGCTGAGATATCTGGTCCCCTCAATATTTGACGATCGGTTCACTCATCAGCCTTCAGTTTTCGCACTCAAGCGAGCATAACAATCATCTGTTATTCGTACGCTGTTTTCCCTCTTCACTGCCCATATTGTCTGAACTAACGCTTCGGACTTCAGCCATACTCGCCTTTCCGCCTGTGCGTCTCTAGTGACTTATTATCTTCACCACTGACAGTACAGTATCACTGCTGAATACTGATGCTTTCCTGCCGTATTCTGGCGGCTCAGGCTGTTGCCCTCGAGTGATCCAGCCGACGTTCACACTGCTGGCTTCCATCATGGTTAGCTAGGCGTTTAAAGGTTTAGGCACCCCGTGAATGCTTGTGGTAGGTTTGCAGCAGAGCTGTTCCCTCCACCGTTTTGCTCCCTATAATACGAAGCTTTTGATAGTCTTTAGGGTTACACGGGTATGCATGCGAAGAGACGTATTTCATGGAGGTAAAAGCGTGTTGGCTTTCAACTACTCGCGAGTAGCCAGAGATCGGTGAAAACATTCATCAGCCGCGGCACGTGAGGTTTTGGGATCCATTTGGCGACTTTTTGTCTGCCGAACAGTTTCGCCGAGCCCTAGAATTTCAGTTTTTCAGTTTTCTTCTTTTTCTTTATTCTTTATTTTCGCTACTTTTTCCTTTCCTTTTTCTTCTTGCTATTCTTGCATTTTACTTTAAAAAATCCGATATGGTCCAGTTTGTTATTTCAGTCTATACATTTCACCTGACCGTTTGCTTAGAGCCTATATGCCAGCATGTCCTTATGTTAGATCCTCCGCTGGGGTACTGTTTTGGGATATTCTGATTTTGGAAAATTTATGACCCTTCTAGAGCATTAGACGTGTTTCTCCAAGATGAGTTTTTCAAGTTTCTGATGGAGGTGAACAGTGTCGTCTAACGTCCTTTGTGCTCCCTTTATATTCATTTTGTCTCGCTCAGAAGCCTCCTTCAGAGAGTAGTTTAGCTTGAACGAATTTCTACCTCGGGCCTTGTCGTCATTTGCAACGCATTCGACCACATGGCGAGGCTTACCAGAGTCTGCTTAATCCTCTGGTGATTTTACGTCCTCATACTTGAGTCAACTTCTATTGTATCCTTAGCTAAGTACACGTTTCACTCCGTCACCGCATCGCGAAAAATTGGGGTAATTTACTTCTGGCATGAAAACGCCTCTAGGAGACCTTAACAATGCGATGAGGTCAACGAGGTAGCACGTGAAATATAGTTTGACATGAAATACCGCCCACTTGTTCGCCTAGTTCACCAGAATTCAAAAATTTCATATGGTTTAGTAAATAAAACATAACGGTAGTAAGTTTCACCGTGACCTCTAATGCACCGCATGGTTCATGAACCGAGCTAGTATTTCACGTTGTGCAGTACAATGTGAGAATAAGCTCCACAGTTATATGGGAGTCGAGCTTAGTTCATCCTAGTTCATCCGGTGTTAGATGTAGTTATTTACGCCTCAATGTATGCTTCCTAATTCGCTTTGGTAAGATTTTCAGCTCTTCCCCTGAAGCGTTCGGATTTCATACTCGTATCCTACTGCTTGATCACAGGTGCCAGAACATAAATAGGTTGTTGCTAGTTCGTGGTTGTGATAGGTAGTCAGTTTCGCTAACCTGTTTAACGATGAAGCAGTCGTAGACTCTAGTGGAATTAAAGGTGTCTTCCAGGAATAATAAGTCTAGTAGAAATCCAGCGTAGAACTCCTGTTGCTTCTTATAGCGACAGCATACTCTACGCACCGAGGGGATCGGTCGACAAAGACTGTGGCCTTTCGACCTGCCAATGGCCGTGCATGAAACTTGTTATCATGACCTGATAGATGTTTATTTCTCAGTGTTGCAAGCATTCGTAGAGATCTGTCCTGTTTTCTAAGCAGTCATCAGTTTCTATAGTATAGTCCTTTTGCTTCAGTAACCCCTTGTTCTCGAACCGCTGTTCAAGACTCGCAGCTTTGCGATGCAATTTCTCCCTCAGTGCCGAATATTCCGCCTTGCCATCTTTCGGTGACAGATCAGTGTCATCTTTTTGATGCTCATCCTTTGTGAGTGATTTCTATCATGAGGTTTAGGTGCCTTAGTTTCCTGGCCCTTATATAATTGGTTGTTATTGTTAATGACGGCGATGATGATGTGAAATTAGTTGGTTGAATGTTACTGCTTAAAATACTCGTACATGCACTCCCATCATGTCTACTGCAGGTAATTGATTGTATTATTCGAGTATCACAGTTCTTGCATCGGGTTATGGTTCTGTTTAGAGATTTTGGAGTAAAGCGAAGATATCGTTATCACATTATGGCGCGAAGATTGCGTTTTGTAGTCACGGTGTATACGAACAAAAACACCCTCCTATTTCTGCCACCCTAATTTTGCTGCACTCATCCGGGCGTCTCTTGAGTTCTTATGGGATAAATTTAAGATCATAATGTAAATGCTTTCTATCCTTGGTGTTACTGGAACATTGGCCGATTTTTTGTAAGCCTTCGCTCGGATAACCCAAAAATATCTTTCCGCCTTTGTCACTTTCAAAAGACTTAATGTAGAGGGTTCTTATGCGGTACACCCAATTCAAAAGAGTTGCCATCAAACAGACCACATTTAATCCACAATCGCCATCCTTCGTGCTATACTTCCTGACTCGATACTAGTGATTAAAGTCAGCCGAAGAACCTCACGGTGACGTTTTTTGCGAGTAGTGAATTCTATTGCAACCATCATATTTTGTATTTGTCTCCGTCACGTGGTCCTAAATTCTTGTTTTGTCTTATCACAGGTAGTTGGATATGCCCTATCTGTTCCACGGAGGACGCTCTTTCCGCTCCAGTTGACCCCCGGCTGGGGGCGATAAGTATCTGTGATAGACTAACTCAGCATGAAATCGACTGGATGCATTCAATGTTGAATACTAACCAAGATCAGGATGCTTCCACGAAGCTAATTTCCTCAGGTGCATCTAAGCTCAACATCCCGACCCCCTCCCACTGCTCTCCAACACCAGATCCAACCACTCAGCTGAGAAGTCAAAAACTACGGAGGTCTGGAGGTGCTTCAGTTAGGACCAGAAATCTCACTTCAGTTAACGCATCCAAGCGTCTGGTTCAGAAGTCCCTAGCCTCGTGGGCCGTATCGAAGACACGTCGTTCGCCGAACAAATCGGTTTCACGTACTTCGGGGAGTGGGCCTCAGAAGTCTTCAGCGACGATGTCACCAATTGGTGAGTTGGGTTTGTGCGTTATGTCAAGTTTCGGAACAATTCCATGGTTAGGTAAATAGGTTACCTCAACCTCCTCCAGATTCTTTGCAACATACGGTTTTCTTGTTTATTTCAACCCTTCCTTCTCAGCTCCACGTCCCCGACGAACTTCAGCTGTGGCCAGTCAAGCTTGGCAGAGTTTGGTAAGAAAACGTCCGTCACAAGAGGCGAAAAGAGAGGATACTTCAATTATTGATGATGATGATGACAAGACGGACGTTTTGGTGGAAGAAAATGGTACTGGGTCATTCCCACGCAAGTCGCCTGCGCGGAGCTTGTTCGCACAGTCTAGTCCAACCAGTTTAAGGATTCGGGGGCGCAGTGCTTCTCATTTACAACTTCTGGACCGGAGATCCCGTTCTCAAGAAATACGTAATCCAGTTCAATGCGAGTCGATGGTTTCCTCCATTATCCGCTCACAAAGTCCCGAAAAATTAATGTCAGGTGAGTTTTCGTCGCGTGCCACTCCCGTTGACGATCTCATAGCCAGTTCAACAACTGATGTCATGATTCACATGTAGAGGAGATCATTCGGGTTCATTCTTTATGAATCACCTTTTGCTTCTTCATTGCAGACGTCCTGTCCATACGATCTCATAGACCCCAAATAGTTAATCGACCCATTGTTGTGCGGCCGTCCAGAGGTCGCCGGAGAAAGAATTGGCGACAGGCGCCATCACGATCGACCTTGCACCCTTGGTCTTCTGCCGGAGTGAATGTGAAACGGGCGCTGGGCTCTTTTCGACGGCGGGGACGTGGTAAACACTCAGTGATGAGGAGGTACACTCCAAGGCTCCGGGGTAGTTCGCGCCCCCAGTCCGATTCGAAAAGGTCTCAAAACCGGTCGTTAATAACCGGTTCTGTACCTGCCATCTCGGGAGATGAAGATGACGTTGACGATGATTCAAGTATCACTGTGGCCGCTGCAAACGGTGATTCTGACCACGTGGGTAAAAAAGATCGGAAGCCTACTGCTGCGTTTGATCCGTTCAACGACGAATGTCCGGAATTCGCTGTGGTCACGGAGGATAACCGAGCTTTGTTTGCCAGTATTCAAGCTGATGTTCAAGCTGTGAGTTTAAATTTCTCTCAGCTCTTATCCGGTGCGCATGTTTTTATGTTTTCTGTGAAAGCGGTTCGTCTACAAACAACCCACCCTGGCTCATCGGTGTTTATGTGTAGTTGCCTCTCTCTGGAAAGACGACTCGTATCTTTTCCTTGCTCCCTCAAAGCACCTTTTTACTTTTAAGTCTCGCTTCAGGTGGTCTATTTGGAGGATAGAACTGTACTCTCGCGCCGGTTTTGTGCTTATTTGGAAGAATCATTTCGGGTGGCACGTAGCTGTTCTCTCCTAGGTTTTTTACCCTTAGGCTACTTACCACTGGAGTTCACCGAATTCGCCTGTTGGCTGATCTTCAGATGTCTTTACTAGCACCAAAAAAAACTTCCGGCCATGACGATACCAAGTTTATTCTGGTGTCTGGTAGGTTCCTGCCAGGCGCGTTCGAGAGTCAAGCATATTTTTATAACCCACCATCTCTTGCAGGTGGCCGTAGTCCACTTTGCACCTGGTGATCTCACACCACGATTTCGTAGGGTTGCATGGTGGCTTTGAACAGACAGCTTGCTGCACGCCGATTCGATTTTTTGGTCAGTCATGTTCGGTTTTCCGACGGTTTTTGGACTAGCAACTGCTGAATGTGGATTGAATCAATGCCTGTGTGTAATACTGTGCTGGAAAGACAAGCCATCCTTTGAGCCTGCAAGTGGTTAGAATTGGACTCAGCTGAAAACATAGAAAGACAATTTTTGAATGGTGCTTCATCAATACTCTGTTGTGAATGTCTGTGATACATGTTAATACAAATTAGCAACAGTCGACGGGGGTGTGCAAAAGAAATCAGCTTTTCTCCATTTACTCCTGATCGGTTACACAGTTATTCTTCTACAGAGCCCAGTTCATCTTCTGCATCCATGTAACTTCCCGGGGTCAATGTTTTTCACCAGGTGAAGCATCCCAAGCAAGTTCGGGTTTCGTGTATCCTTGTTACCTCCAGAATTTTATTTTTCAACCACCAGTACTTTTTTGTCGAGTGTCATTAACGGGACTTACCAGACGAGAATGGATCCTGGGTACTAGGAATTAGTTCACTCCGTTGCGTTATAGTAGCCAGATACCCAGAAACCAAAGGAGAAAATTTGGATGACATGTTCCGGGTATAGTCTCTTGACGAGCAGGTTCACGGTTCCTATACAACTCTGGCTTTCAATTACTCTTATGTAGGCTTGAGTAAGTCTCGGTCCATATGCGTTCCCCGGGTTGTGTAGTAGCTGTGCATATAAATTTAAAGTTTACTTCGGTTTGAGGCATATAAATGAGCTCCGGTTTTGAATGCATGCTCCGAGCGAAAGCAAGGTCTAGTTACGGTTGCCTGTTGCTTGGTTTCAAAGGCCCGAAACTCTGACTCTATGGTTCGCAGGATGATTTCCTAAGAAATGGCGCATGGACTAAGGAAGTCCGTTGACGAGTCTTGCTACTTATCCGGCGATCGGAGTGTGACTGTTAGTGTCGAACACAGTGAAGGTCAGCACTGAGTTTTACCCAGAGAATTACGCTTATCTGTACTGAAGAATTAAGGAGCGTATCACAGATCTTTCGTCGTTTTTCTGTGTAACCTGTAGTGTGCATTTTGTGACGAGACTTAGCTCGTTGCATCGCAGGTAGGGATTGATCACAAATGTTCAACCCAACAGTGTGGCTAATTTACATATGAACTGGAGCCAGCCATCGTGTGGTAAGCCTTGAGAGGGTGCACTGCTGATCAGTCGTCCGTAGTTGAAGCTTGGATTGAGAGTTTGAGTCTTCATATTTGTTGAGACAAGAACCGTTGAGGATGAAACAGGTGTACAGTTCTTCTAAGCTTTTCAACCTAAGATGTCATGGCCTACAGATTTCATCTCTAAGAGTTCGGCAAGGTGTTTTGGTGATAACCGTTCCTTTGGGAAACTTCGGCGCAAATGCACCCTTATGGTATCGAGTCAGTTGCATTTGTGGGCTTATTTCACTCGATCATCTTATTTTTGCGTAACGCTCTTATCCGTGTTAGCAAAGAGGCAGGTATTACATACCGAGGGCCCTCTCAGTGCCACCAAGGGTACAGTGGAGAAGAATTCGCTGTGCACTGCTACCCACCGACTAAGATGGCTTTTAGGTTCAGTTAAGCAGTCATGGTTATTAGACCCTAGTGATTTCAAAGATGAATGGATTAACAGCAAGTAATCAGTGGTTTCATAAAATATCATGGACGTCTACGACCGCACTGTCGTGTCGCAAGTGTTTGTCCGCGACAAAAGGACCTCACTTTCTACTCCTACTCCTCATTGCTCGTCATAACGCAGTGTGGTAAGTGTATGACGAACAAAGTGCACCACCTTTGACCGTGTCCTTATAGCTTGCTGGCGTGCGAGATGACTCAGTGGGTAGAGCGCGAAATTACTACCCTGAAGGTCCGTGGTTCGTATTCGACTTCTGCCTCCCGACTTCCCCTGTCTAGGCTTGGGCAACCTGGCAGTATCCCAGCCGTCATGCCTCCCTATGGTGGCATGGCAGATAGGCACCGAAACGATGCTACAGCTGAACGATTTTTACTGGCCTGTTTACTGTTCAAAGTTTCTCACGTCTCTGTTTGGGTTTATTGCTAAGAGATACAGGTCCTCTTAATATCAGTGTGATTTCCTAGGTAGTCCTAAAGTTGCAGGCATATAACTGCCACTTCTCGCTCGAGTGTTTGAGGTTTAACGCTGATGATATTGGAAATGAAATTTCCCACCAGTTTCCTTTACTGCATATCCGATTGCTTTAGTGTCTGCCACAGCCCTTGGAGTCGAGCAAGATAGTCCCTCCGGTGAACAACCCAAAACTTGTAATTAATATGGACACTGCATCTCAGGATTCCACAATGCCGGGCGAAGTAAACGAGGCAAAACTTGAAGAAGCGAGGTTTCCTCCGCGGATTCAACTTGGTCGTCATCTTATTACCACTTGGTATTCGGCACCATACCCTTCAGAATACGCAAGGTATGCTTCCTCTGAAGATCGTTGAAGTGCTTACTTATCCGTATCTTTCTTGTGTGTTGATGGCTCACTGCGGGTGTTTCTGGAAATTATTTGTCATTTTGTTTCAAACTGTGGCACAGATAGTGGTCCTTCTACCATGTAAACCTTATTACATATAGCAAGACAATTTCGCAATGACACGCCAGTGTCACCTTCACCATGATGCACTAGGCAACCTTACATAGGTTCTCAGATCACGTGAAAAGGATCATAATATGGGTAGTTGTATGTGTTTGGTACCTATTAGCGCGTTCCGGGGGTGATCTTATCAGTGAGAGAAAGCACTCACTCCGATTTCATCAAATCTCCTTCACGTTTGCCCATACTTGTCGTCGGAATTTGTCTCCTTGTCCGAGAAGTCGTTTTTCAATGGAGGGTAGCTGACAAGCATGAGACTGACATTTCTGTGTTGGGTGTTGTGTCGACGAAAGGCTATAGTTACCCCGTTCAGCTACCATTCTGAAGATTTCCGGTCCTAATCTCGTTTACTTCTTTAGATACAGACTGCGGACAAACCCCACTAGTTGTGATACAGTTGATCTGTACTCCTCATTCCTCCAGTCCTGGTTGGATGAAATCCATATCCAGCACTTGGTAACGGTTTGGCGGGCGTCACCTTTTGAAAGAATAGTTTTTCTATATCGTAAGGTTTGATACTATTCGGTTACTTACTGAAACTGTCTAGGGCAGTTCTCTCGCATGGAGCGAGTGAGTGGTCATTTTTGTCCGTTCGTTCAGATGATTCCTGATATAAAGGTGTATCTACCTTTTCACACGTCGCTTGCTGCTGGCACGTGAAATTCCATGAGAGATGACACAGGAGAGAATATTAATTTCCATTTACGGTACAAGAGCTTTCACAACGACTGTCTAGATCATACCACATCCCGATCTGAATTGAAAGCTGCGGTCGCATTCGCACAAGGAATCGTTGAAGCTTTGTCAGTTCAGGATTGTTATTACTTGTTTGGAAAACATACATTCGTCTTGATTGCCTTTTACTGTTTGTTGGCGAAAACTCCTCAAGAGGCGACATCCATCGGGCGATTCAAAATGCCCATAAGTGCAGAGTGTGCCTTTTTAAACGGTTTTGATAATAGGCATCCAATCCCAAGCCTGCTTGATATGATGGAGCGGAAGCTTGTATATAATGACTATTGATTTTTAAAATTACCAAGCGCAGAAGTTTTTTTAAAGACCTGAGCAGTCCGCATCCAGACGGCGTTAAATATACATGTCGTATTCCTTTCAAAATCTAGGTAGTTTCAGTGTGTGGGGGCTTTTTTGAGGAGTTCCCCTACTCTATCGCATAGCAATTGATCGCAGATGGTACTGCAGGAGTTGAAGCTTATGAGTCAGTCACTAATGGTAACAGAATCGATTTGTCCTGTTTCACATTTTAACTCTAGAAATGTGCCAGAAGTTGCAATTTCATGGCTTGGTTATGGAGGAACCATTTGTGGGTGTTTGTTTTCGCTTGCGTATCACACTGAGCTTTGTCCTTCACCGAGCTTCGCTTCTTCCAAGGGACATGATTTTACGCGAGCGTAGGGACCTAATTTAACGGTTTGAGGCTGCTATATAATCTCCCACGTTGATCAACTACTTGCTTTCGGGTAAATAGATGACAGATTCCACTTGGGGTTTGATTTCTAATTCTTACATGCACTTGGTGGTTTACCGAGTTGAGATTGGCGGAGATTGACGGTCACCTTTGTCTACCTCAATTTGTCACGCATTGATCGGTTTTATCGTGCTGCGGATACTGTAGTAAACCTGCCAACACCTAGTTCAGGCCCAGAGTGACATGGATGGATAAAAACAAACTTCAGAAGCAAAATGTCCGACGCTAGTGATGGCATGTTAACACACGTTCGCGCTCGCAGTTATCGTTATCTAACTAAGGCTAAGTTCCTGGAACGTGTGACAGCCCAACAACACTAATATGAGACAGTTGATCGCTTTGAAGTGCGATTGTCAGCCCAGCGGTCCGTCACTCATGGTGGAACCGTAAATTTACACCATTAACTCGAACCGATTCATCGACAAGTTCACGAGTCGGAATGAGTCAAAGAGAAATTAGGTGTAAAAACCCGGCGCTTAGCAGCGTATGGTCTGTTTGAGGGCAGAGGTTTGGCCCCTTCGGGTTCTTGATTCTTATGGAGATCTTGTCAATAAGCCAAATCCAGCTTCATGTCGTAGGTATTGCCTTCCAACTTGGTGAACGAAACGTTTCGTAGTCGCTCGATGTTGCATTCTCATCCAAGGTTGTGATGTTGATTTGCGGATAGACAGGTTACTATTCACTCTGCGAAGATGGCTTCAGAAGGTCTGTCTTTATTTGTGAAGGAGGTGTGGTGGATTTCTTTCCGCCTACACTGTTTGTTCCATTTGAAATTCTTCTCGAAACAAATGAAATAGCTGCAGAAGGTTTTTCAAGCATGTGCGCCATTTTCGAATTTACCAGTACCTGTTAAGTAGGTATCCCAGAAAAACTGGCTTAACCCCATGTATCCCCTGAACTGCTTCCAATGGATCATTGTCGTAGTCCGTTTTCGCATCTGACATTTGTTGGCGGTGTAGTATGCACGCTATGGTAGCACCAGGGGTCAGTGATTTTCCGAAGATAGATGTTCATGACAATTTCTGTGGATGGAAAACGGAAAGAAAGCTCATGAGCCGAAGCCCAGTAGACAAGGTTTTACATCACCAGTGGTTAGAGTACGAATTTAATGACCAGAAGGTCCCTGGTGCGAACCCGACCTCTTCCTCTCGACTTACCTTGTCTAGGCTTGGGCAGCCTGGCAGTATCCCAGCCCTCGTGCTTCCTTCTGGTGGCATGGCAGCTAGGCACCGAAAGGGTGTTACAGCTGAACGATTACATTATTTATCTTACATATAAACAAACAAAAATGGCAGACTGCATACTACAATGATGTTTTGTCAAATTTGGAGATTTAAACCCACTCATGAAGGGTGTATATTTCAATAAATACGTGTGGTTTCAGCATGGACCAGTTGACTCGGCCAGTTACCATGTCAACGGGGTTCAAGGGCGAACAATCTAACTTGCGAGCTCCTCCTGGAAGCCGTTGTGTTTCAAGCCAAACCCTGGTTTTCTTTGGCTGTCCCCTCTGTGGGTCTGAACCATTTGTATATCTTGTACTCTCTGCAAGTTGGAAAGATATCACAGTGGTCAGTATCCCGTTATTTGCTGCCATTAGCGCACACTAGACGCAATTTTGAACAGACGAACGCCCACGCTGTTTTGTCTGACGCCCCAGTAGCTGTCATGATTGTGCAAGTCGATGACCGGCCTGCCAAGTCTCGCCGGTCAGGTAGCACCACGGACGCATGTGAGTAGTTACTTCTAGCATAAATAGTCATGGGCGTTAACAAGGGATGTGGTATCCAACAAGCTTTGGGTCAAAATTTCACTGGTGTTCTATAAGGTTAAATTTCGAGTGTATCGCTCAGCTCCTCCATCCAGATCGATGAATATTCATTCTCACACACTTATCAGCTTCTCACGAAAGCATTTCACTTTCGTGCGGTTGGAACCTGGGTCCGGTTGAAGCCAGTCTAGCCGTTCATCTGGGGTTTTTGACACAGTTGTTTCAGAACTCGCATGACTGACTAGGCAACTATAGAAAATCCTCTCAATTGTGTTCTGTTCGCTGACGGTCTAGTCCTGGGCTTAGTCGCATCCTCTCTGTTGATAGAAACCACAGAAGCGACTACCTACATGGACTGTGTAAGTCAAGATACTGCTCGTACGAAAGTGCTCCTACTTTACACCAATAGAAGTGCAAAAAGTGGACCATTCACGGATATTCAGAACGTCTGGTCATCTCACTAGTTGACCAGTGTGAATCATCCTTTGTGAATGCGTTCTGTCAAAGTCTGGTGGTATTTGCTGATATAATGGGCTCAGGTAGCCAAGTGGTACTCCTGTATATTCGTTCCTACTTTTTCTCAACATTTTGTTTCCTATAAATGATCCTTGTTCCACGTGCTATCAGTGACCGACAGCTGTGATGAACTAAAATAGCAACACGTTTAAATAACATTATATATATACACGCACTATCTGGAACTTAAGTACAGCATGAGAGTTTAATCCCATGAACTTCTTACTGTGTTCCGTGGACACAGCTGCTCCTGGTTGTTATACACATCCACTGTCTATTGCCCTGGAGTTTGTCAAGAGGCTAACTGTGCTGTGCATTATACGTATGTTTGTTTTGCATGTACCGCTACATAGAATAGCTAACGATACTTAGGTAAAAGCAGTCCTCTCCACATATTCGTTATTCATTCATGCTGGGTGCATTTGGTTTCCCTGCTTATCTCTTTATCACGTGATCATCACCAGGGCTGGCTTTTCAGAATGTGAATCAGTGTATTGTACTGGGTGGCTAAAAGTGGTAGGTTTTATGACACAATTCGGGCATATAATTGAAGGAAACTCGCGGACTATGTCCACCTGGTGATCCCCAAAAAGGTCGAAGCTGCAAATGGGATGTCGAAGAGTTTTCAGCAGCCTTATGCGTAATTCCTCTCAAGAAAGTATACTGCGATATCCCAAATATTGTGCCAAACGAAATATGGAGCGGCTTTTGTGCACCACACTTGGTTGAAGAATAACGTAAACGAGAGATTCGTTTGACCCTCTCGTCAACACTAAAGTAATGAGGAGATTTCGTCGATTGCCTACAAGTAGAGCATAAAGTTGACGGAAATCCTACACCTACCAGATGATCCCCAAGAAAAGGGAAACCGTTTTTGGGTTGTTGAGGAACTATGAGTAGCCTTGCAACTATTGTGTTCTGCCGAGAAAAAAACGTATGTTCTCCTGAGATAAGTGACTCTACAAGACAGCACAAGCAGTTTTGTGAAAGGTGATCTGTGGATTTCCCATTCACACTAAAATTCCTTTACAGTGAATCTTTCTAAAGCGAACAACTTGATCGTTCACGTCACATCTCTTTGGTGATTTGCTTGAGTTATTTTCAACAGTTATAGTGGAAGCCAGTTTTAGGGAAATTGGTTCCCAGAACTTCTTCGAAAAATGAATTTACGATCTATAATTCACGAACAGATTAGCCTCGGAAAAACCGTAGCTCCACCACTGAGGTGGGATCGCTTTTAGTTATTCTCTTAGGCGCGCACTAGTGGGTTTTTACTGCAGTGTGTCAGGATGTTGTCCGTTCTTCATGTTCAGCAGTAGTAATCCCCAAAGAAAGACCACAGCTAAGGGCATTCCTGACGAGATTAGTTGTAGCTCCTCTTAGTTATCTGATGCCCGGTAGTTACTGTCATGGATCGTTGTTGTGACTTCTCCTGGTTGGACTTCTGAGAGAAGTCTTGGGTGAATCACCGTGCTGTGGTGAATCCAGCCCCACACTATGCGGGTTTTCAAACTCTGTGAGCTTTTCCTTTCCCAGAAATTTTTCTGTCCATTCGCCGAATCATAACTTGTTGCCTATCTGTTCGGTTACGTTTCGATCCCAATCCTTCCATTTATAGGCTGAATCTCCTCTATATATGTGAATTTTGTCTCAAATACTCCAAGACGCGGAAAGTCTACTTGAGGCATATCGTGAGTATTCCATATATGCATCCATTTTCGTTCGTTTCTTGACCTTGTGGGCGAGGCCGGTCCCTTCTGACTACTCTCATTACCCATATGTCGTGTCGCTTTGAATCACTTGTCATGCCTGATTTCCCGACTAGTTACTGTTCGAATAAGTAGTGCAGTCGGGCACTCACCTGATTTAAATTGGTACGTGAGTAACCATTGCATGTGTTCTGGTTGTTCGTTTGGTTTTTCACTTAAATTCCTTGTCGACATGTAGGTACTGTGCGCATGCACACACAGTCCCACAGGAAACCTACTTTGTGGACGAATACGTGTTCACCACAGAAGTAAATGTTCTTGTTGATTATCTGTAATCGATCAAAGTGGTTGTTTAACTGCACCTCCGTTGTTACTTTGTTGAAGTCCAATCTTCATCCCTTGAGGTAGAGAAAGCCGTGTGGACAACAATAGGAGTTTTCTTGCGATTTGGTGAAGTGATGGCATCCGTTTTGCCAGTCCATCCGGGTCTCATGACTTGCTGTTTTCGATGGTCGCAGAGGTGCTCACGTGTCACAGCTACTGCTGTCCGCTCAAGAAACAGCGACAGTGTCACAGAATGGGGTCGTTCTCATGACGCCGTTTTGAATAATAACCACCACCCCCTGTCATATTTACACTTATTACGGTTACTATAGTCGCCGAGTCTTCTTCCCTTTACCCACCCACTCTTCGCATTCATGCCATTTAGTCTTATCGATTGGTTACTACTGGTTACAAGCTTTTGTATCTTTTCCTATAACAAAAATATGACTGAATGATCTCTAGTTGGTTTTTGACCGCACGTTGCTGTTGCTTGTATTAGGTCGTTCGGAACCGTCGAGATAAGTGGTTTCATCCTGAGAGAACTTCTCAGCCGACCGTTTACACTGCAAATAAGTGTAGGTAAGAAATGAAACCAAGAATTTTTACGTAACGACTGATGTTCCTGGTCTTCCTCCCTCGAGTCTGTGTCGGGTGAAACAGTTAAGCGTTGTGAATATCGGTTAAACCCGTTCCCCACACCTTGTGATGTCAGTGTAAAGGCCTATGGCTACAGTCCCAATAATAGAACCGTTATAAGGCAACTCTTGGGAAAGGTGCGTAGCCGTGAAATATCCGACTGTCACCACTGTTGCACTACTAAGCCGTATCTGTCAGCTTCCACTATTGAGATGCATATTCATCGATATGCATACCACCACTCCGTACCAGCAGTCGACTGAATCGAATTACTGTTTGTGGTTTCTCTCTTCCATCCAGGAAAAATGTCCCTACAGCTTCCCTCCCGGCAACGAGATCTATCGTTGTGGCAACGTGTCCGTATTCGAAGTGGATGGTTACACCTCGCGGCTTTACTGTCAGCAGTTGTGTTTGTTGGCCAAACTGTTCCTCGACCATAAAACTCTTTACTACGATGTAGAACCATTCTTATTCTACGTTGTTGCTCTACGTGAAGCGGGTTGTTTTCAGTTGGTCGGCTACTTTTCAAAGGAAAAACGATCTGCGCAGAAGTACAACCTTAGTTGCATCATGGTCCTACCCCCGTACCAGAAAGCAGCCTATGGACGTTTTCTGATTGATTTCAGTGAGTTGGGGACAAGAAGTCAATGTTATCAGTCAGTCATTCAATTTGATTTGGTTATTTGCTTTCGTGGAAGTAATGGTCGTTTTTTGTCCACCTGTGTTTAACTGGTTGCGTGCGGACCTTTGAAACCTATTTTTTTAGGGAGCGCGACTGAAATCCTTGAATTGTCGGAAATAATACCAGTCTTCTACTAAATTAACTGTCGCGCCCATGCACTCTATTGGAAGACCCCACCACCTCTTAAAGGCTCAAGGACCAAATTTTCACTTTTCCCTCATGTCTCAGTCCACGGGGGATGATTCAGTGATTTCGTCATAGGTCTGTGGAATGAGTTTGGGGAATCCGGCGTCTTGCAATAGTTGCCAGTCGAGTGTTGTGAACCTCCGTAGATCTGACTAAAGTACTTTGTCATTTCTATTCTGGTGGTTTTTAGGTGTGCTCTTCTACACACTCACCGATATTCCTGTATCCGGGCTATTTTGTTGGGTGCTTAGCTGTCCTTCTCAGGCCCGTCATCCGTTGCTACTGAAGCATTAGTCCGTCTAGTCTAGTCCACTTTTGGCGTGGGCCCAAGAACTGGTGACTTGATCGTGAAACAGAGAGATTATCTGGTTACCTGGTTCCTGCCAGTCCATTTCGTATGTCAACGAATCCACTGGGTCACTAGTCTGACCTGGACTGTTCGAGCACTGGACTTTGTTTTGTAGGCTCAGATTTTATGTATGAGTTGCCCAAGATCAGAACTAGTACATAATCTGTACGCACCTGATTAGTCTTTTCGCAATCCTTGACCACCGAAAGTAATATGTCATGTTGGAGAATGCAGAGGTCATTCGTGGGACCCGGTCCAGGTGGCCTCCTCTAGCAGGTCTGTATCCAGGGAGATCTACCAAATCTCTATTCCATATGGTCACTAGATGACCTCAAGTTAACTATTTAATTTTATAAGGAATCTGATTTTCCTTCACACTTTAGTTGTTTGAAATCCAACTCTCATACTGTAGGCACTAATCGTAGTGTGCTACCAGGTATCGAATTGCTCATTTTCGCGAAGTTTCATCATCTGATACGGCCACTGTATGGCTTTTCTCGAGTTCTTGAAATCGGCCAGCCGTTGCTTGTCATCCATAGGTTTATCTCCCTTTGTGGTGTTCATTTGATCTTCAAATCTCTTCAGCACGAAAAAATCATATGCAACAAAGTGACATACCTAAATTTCTTGAGATCCCAATGCCAACTGGCTTATAAGACCTGGTTTTTACCTCGTAGTTATGTGAGTCGGTGAAATGCACAGTCAAGATGCAAAACTAGATGATATTTTTCTTGCCTAGATAAATGGAGAGCCTATTGGATTGCCGGATTGGAAGTGGAGTCGTCAGTTCCTGCAGAGATGTGACCAAATAGGGTTCATCTGAAAGAATCTTCTATGGGACTGATTAAACTTGTGTAATATGTTGCAGTTCGGAGTGGCACTCAGGAGCAAAGTAATACGCCTTACGCTTACTAGGGGGGATTCAAGGGTGTGAGCCTCAGAATGCGCATGATTTATAAACGTGTCTTCAGGGGATAGCAGATGAAAAGTCCCGCAACTTCGTTGTTTCCTGGCGCTATTGCAACTCTTACAACGAGGATCGTTAATGGCCGGTCTCGTTCAATCTTCGCTTACCTTTGTGGAACACGTACACCCTATGTCTCATCGCCTGATCGCGTAAGGACACATGTCTTTCAGAAAGACTTTCAATCATGCAACTGGTCTTTAATCGGGCGGTCGAATTTTTAGTGCAGTTGACTAGAAAAAGTGCCTCTTGCAAGTATTACACGCAAGTGGTTGTACCGTCCCTTTGTGCTGACACGTTTCGTATGAATGCGCATCGGACATAACCAGTAAAGCTAAACATGGCTTTTAGACATCCTAGATAAACAGAGCCGTGCCAAATATTAGTTGCGTTTTCTGACTTCTCGAAGAAGGTGTTCCCTACTGGGGAGTAGAGTCAAAGTTGCCAAAATTTTCCGGTTCTTTTTGGGAGGTGGGGTGGGGTTGGTATCGAGACGATCAAGGGACAGGACCTGAACAGAGCAGTCCCTTTTTCGGAGGATTTCCTTAGATGATGCGAACAAACTGAGGGACCGCTGTGTATTTTTTAATCCAAGCCCTGTTCTAAATGGCCCGATCCATCTAGTGATAAATACACCATTGGGTCTTCTTGAATGTAAACTCAGTGAACAGTTCCAGACAACCCGCCACCAGTTTCACCCTTCCTATTCGGGCTCATCACGTAAGCACAGTCCCTTATTTTCCGTCAACCTACTGTTCTACCTGAACTAAATTGCACGAAATCCACGGAGATCACACATTTGTACACCAGTTTGGTTTTAACGGGAGATTCAGCTGAATTCCAGCTGAATTTTTTATGACATTCTTCAATGGCTTTGTTGCAAAACGAATGGGTAACATTCCACTCTACGTACGGATAGGCTTATGGTTACGGTCTACGGCGTGGGTCCATTCTCCCGAAACCATTCGTCATTGATGTACTTTTTTGATCTCGATTACTCTGTCTTTTTCCTCGAACCCAAGGCTTTCTTCTGTCACGTATTGAGGATCAACCAGGGTCCCCGGAGAAGCCACTTTCGGAATTGGGTAGACTTTCCTACGAATCCTATTGGCGTTCAAAGGTGTTGCCATTCATTTTGGATTCTTTGAACAAATATCCAAATGGAGATGATACTATTGATTTTCACGAGTGTGTATCGACTATCCATCAGATAAGCACAGCTACTGGTATCGATCCGCATGATGTGGGTGAAACTATCGAACAATTGGCCACATCAATTCAGCTCGGTGCTGATAAGAGGTGAGCTTCGCCTCTTTTTTGTTGTCCTTTCCTGATGTACTTTTCAACACGTCTACTTATCCTTCCCCCCTCCTTCGCATTGATCTTTTGCGTGCTGAAACCATTTCTGGGTGTGAAGCACTGACTTGTCAATACCTATCGGACAGAATATTCTTTATTTCTGTCTAGCCAGATGGTAACTTGTCCACTGGCCCTTTGAAAGCTCTCTGATTGTGGGGCGTGCCACAAGTGGAACGTCTTCGAGATGCTGCTTCGCGGTGACTACGCGGGCAACTCAGTCCACTGCACAGCAGTCTTTTATTAAATGAATTTTGCGTTGAAAAGTATCACACGATAGACGCTGACCTTGCCAATTATCTGTAATGAGCACCTTCACGTATTGAATGTCCTAGTATCAACGGGTGCTTGTTTCACACGCCTTCGTTCTGCGCGTTACTAGTACATTTTCCCCTTATAGTTGTGTAGATGTTAAACGCCAGCATCCACTATTGGTGTGTCACTATTTGCGGTGATCAGACATGTGAACAGGCCTTCTTCTCTGACTAGCATCACAACAATACACCCCCAAGACCGAGCAACGTAATCTTGAAGTATAGTGTACTGAGAAAGCTTTTCAATTTTTCGTCATCATGGTTTTCCCCTTGTTTCTCGCTGGTCTCTTCGGTTATGATTAGCTATGCTAGCTGGCTAAGTGAAAAGTATATGCGCAAGGCAAATCCGTTTTCTTACCTTCATGGACCGTTAGGGTAGAGGAGATGTAGTGAACGCTTTGCTATCATTTTTCGTACTATTTTTGGCAATGTTGCAGGATAGAGTCTTCGTAACTGTACTAACTGCAGTGCACATCGTTTAGTGTCTACTACCATGCTCTCAATTATCGTTTATTTTTGAAGAGCATGGTCACAGACATAAAAATGCAAGCGGTGAATGCGAAAGGGTTACAGGAGAATATGAGATAAAAGAGAGAAATGTCTCATTCGAAGTCATGTCACCAGCAGTTCCAGTCAGATAAGATGAATCCCAACGTACGTAAGAATTTTGGTATGGAAACATGCGTGTAAAGTCTAACAGCCGGAGAAAGGACAAACAATGCTGAATGCTCTTCAAGGCGCGGTAAGCGCTAGCACAGTCAAGACTCGCACATCAGGCACAAAGTGTCCGTCATACTGGGTCTGGTGTGAGATTCAGTGGCAAGAATTTACACACAACGCCATGTACCATGCATAAAAATGTCGTAAGTACGCAGAGAGCCCACAATGGCGAGCAAACTTAAGTCACTGACTGTGACCTTAGAAAGTTCCAGTCCAATAACAGCTTTGGCGGATTGAGGAAAGCAGATCCCTCGATAAGAGATGATCATCGGTTGGTGGACCAAAAAGTCGACATCACAACCAATTGCACGTAGGGCTGCGATTACTACTACTACCACTACTGCTACTACTACCCCATGCTCTCTTACAGGGTAAACAAGAATATTATATTGTAGTTTCATCCACATTATGCACTTGTCATATTTGGTTAAAAGCATGGCGATAGTTTTGCGAATTTCGTCATCACCCTGCTGTGGTACGTTCCTTCGCTATCCACCTATCTGGGCACCAACAGCAGCTACACTTACTTTGTAGATGTGCAGACGGTGCCTTTCCCCATAAACATCGGAACCATCGTTTTGATGTCTCAGGCAATCTTTTGCCAGTCTTTGCTTAAGTTATCTTAGCACATAACGCCCTCATCATGCATCCCCCTCACCCCTCCAAATTATTGCAGTGTTTCGTTTTTGATACCATTGAACTTTTAGAGGACTTCGACGTAGGATTTTCAGCTGATATTGTGTATTGTGCGACTGAAGCATTATGACGTTTTGAATGGATGTGATAGGTGTTCAAAGAACCACCACCTCCATAACTCTGAATGACTCTTCAGTGGGGAAGCCTTTCCGGAATATCTATCTGCCTTCTGAGTAATCGTCCAAAGCCTTGTGTTGTACGGAACTAGCGCGTCTTTTGGGTAGAAACCAAGATAATGTGAACACAAAACTGATCAGTAGACAAAGCTTCAATGAATTTTATTTGATTCGCCTGCAGTCATCCCTCTTCCGACTGTTCGGCCAAGAAATGTCGGCTAATCGATGTCAGTGGCGCTGGTGCCGTCAAATTGTCTGGAGGTGTAGGCACTTCAGAATGCTTGACACAGGCCAGCATTAGGTCCCCTCCCTCACCTACTCTTTTTCTCTTTTCACTCGGGCTAACCTTATGGAAGTACGGCAGTGAAGCATCAGTGTCAACACTGTTGTTGCTGTCTTTGATGATGATGATGATGTTCGGTCAAGTTACTCCATTGACTGACACCGAAAAATGCGAGTTACTATTCCTGTTTTCACCGTTGGCTTGTTGACCTTTGGTCATACGAATGACCCCTGATGACCTTTAATCTGACGGCTGCATGCGTTGTTGTTAGTGCCTCGCACATCTCGACACGGTACGCGAGTGTGTGCACCCCAACTGCATGCGAAGCGCACCGGTCAAGTTGGATATTACCGGCTTAATCGATGCCATGGTAACAAACAACTGTTCATCTGTTCGACGAATAACTCGAAACCAGATTAACAAAGACAAACTGGATTCAGGTCCCTAATTAATGAAGGCTGTTTTTCCAAACTGAACACTCATCGTCGTCTGCCTACAACTCACAGACCTAAGTAAACTTTTGGAGAGCGACAATTGTGCTTACCATAGCAATCACATATCCATGTGTTCATTATCTGTTGGTTGAATCGTTCGACTGGGATTCCGTACGCTATTGACCGTTTGCATCCACGCTTGTTCAGCTATAGTGAGTACGCCAAACGGCGAGGATTTTATGTGACACTGTCAGTGATGTTCACCCACAATTTGGGGTCAAATGACATCATCTTTGATATCAAGTCAGTGAGAGAAATGACGAAATTTGTTGAACACATTGTGGCAGGTGAGACAACTGGAAAATGTTGGCTGAAGGCTGATAGAATTAGTGAAAATTTATGTCCGGCCTAACATTCGGTCATGTTGGTACATTTAAAAGGTGAGTACTATGGACTAGAGATATCCAAAAAGTATCAAAGGGGAAACGACGACTAGAGATATCCAAAAAGTATCAAAGGGAAAACGAGGACAAATCGACGGATTGTTTGCCAAGCTTTCTTGAAATCAGCTGTTAGTTTCAGACCCAATTCTTGGGACCATGAATGACCATCTAATTGTGTTATGATGATGCACTTCAAAGGACAGTTCTAACGCAGTCCATAAATTTGTAGCCACCCAAAAACCCGCTTAACTTTCACCAGCTGATCCTGACTGAGTTCGGTTCTATTGGAATGTGCCGGTAGGGCTTATTGGTTCTCTTCACCTATGATCATAAGCAAACAGTCAAGCAATATTTATCTTATATGACGTAGGTCAATTTGGTAGATTCGATCTGTTCATCTGACGGGCTATAGGGTTGCTCACGGACTGATCCATCATTGGTCTGCAAACGAATTTAAATAAACTCTTGTTTTAGTTCAACTGCCTTTATTGAAACTCCGGCTCGCTTTGTCCACCGTGCTCATTAGTGGATTCTCACGGTTCAGAATGGCGATCGGTTTTCCTCCAACATCCGATTAGCTAGGCCGTCGTGATTACCGCCGAACCGTTTGCCAGTTTTACCGGTGATTTTGCTTACATTTTCGTCTCGCACACCGCGTGTAATTTCGACATGCTTGCTACCAATTTCATTGACTAGGTGAGAAAAATCCTTTGACATAATAGACAAAATTGGAACATCAGCTGGGAGAAGGTCTGTCTAACATTTTACGGTGCCTGCTGCTAACTGGTTGCCTTAGAATTTGAGTACAGTCCCTGGTCAGTGTTTTCAGGCGAAAGTAACGTTTGAGCGGGTTTTTCCTCGGTTTTTCTAACGAAAGTTTCATTCAAATCGAATGTGCGTTGGCATATGTATGGCATATATAAAGAAATGACTATGGTTTCTATCTAGAAGGAGTGAGGGAATGATAGTTGGATAGAATTTTGGAGGATTAAACTGTGTTCTCACTGGTGGCTGATTTTTCAAAATCGGCGCGAAATGCTCGACCATTAGCCACTCAGTAAAACAGTTCGGAGACCAGTGATATGTCACATGATCTAGGCGAAATGGCTTCCGCAGTGTGCATCAGATTGAGAGCTGCTTGTCTTAGTACGAATTTGGGTACGTGAACTAGTTCAGGCATGTAAATCACGCATTGCTGTGGGTACATTTCACAGCAAAATTTTGATTTTACTCACACTACTCGTGACCCTACTGAAAAGATGCAGATCACCAGATTGAAAGGGTATTCGCTGCACCGCCTCAATAAACACTCATGAGTTGTTCATGCAATCACTGATGTAAAGGTTGAATGGTGTGAAAGGGGCATTAAAAGTCAGAGGGCTTCGGAAAGTTAATATTGGCCGTTTGCAGCGCGAAACAGAAGTCGATACCCTACACAGCAAACAGCAAGCCATGTATTATCACCATTTCAACCTCACGAAGGGGAGACTAATTGAAGCACGTGGTTTTATCATTTTTTGTGATGTGTCTTGCTTTGAACTTGAGATTCTTTCCAGATGTATTCCGGTTTAGCAAACATTGCACATCCAGATGGCTGACGGATAAGAATTCGAATAATGTATTCTCATCACCAAAGCTTTCTATGGCTTATTGTTACGACACTCACTGATGCGTTCGTTTTTTGGGAGGGGGGACGTGAAGCGGACGGTCGGCCAGTTTGAGTCCTCGGTCTGTATGGTAAGGAACATCATTACTGAGGTCGAGATGTCTCTGTATGCTCCTGCTGTTGCAGTCATTCACTTTAGCACTGGCTTCTGCCTTTGAAGAGGAGTATCAGCTGGACTTTTTTTACTTTTGCGCAGACTTATTTTCATAGTAATTTCGCCCTCTTTTATTGCAAACACCTGACGATGTGTCTATTTGTCCCAGACTCCTGATCCGCTTCGATAAGTCCCACTTGCTCGCCTTGAAGGCAAAATACGATGCGCGGTCGAAATACTGGATTCCTGTTGATGAAGACTGCCTTCGATGGTCTCCGCTGATTCACCCAAGGGTATGCATTTATTTTTTACAGCCGAACGTTTTGTCTGTTCTAATAAACCATTTTCTAAAGCAGACGTACGTATTTCGGATAACTGGTAAAGAAGATAGAGACAGTATGGGGGTTTATTTGGTTTTCGTGGACACGTGCTTAGTGGTTGCATTAGTGTTTTTTAATCACCCATCCATAATTTGAGGAGGAGTTCACACTTATGAGCCGGTAGGTCATCTACTTCTGCTACTGCCCACATTTGCCAACAGGGCTGACAACTTGAGTGATTTCGATCAATTGGAAAAGGTTTGGAACTGATTGAGAAGTTATCGTTTCAGAAGGTTTCGGTAATCAGTCGGTAGTTTTTAACGTTTCGCTTTTCACACAAAAGCCTCTTGGCCTGATGAAGTTTTTGTTTCAAAAGTGAAACATTGCCCAACTAAAAACTACCGATTGTCTACCAAATCCTTCTTGAATGATTGCTTCTGTACTGCACAATAGCTCCTCAAGCACATACCGCAAAAAGCTAATCCTTCTGAAAAGTCTTTTTTTCGATTGGATACTTTTCCGCAGATGAAGCTTCGCTCCATTTGCGCAGCTGCGAGACGTTACGAGTTTTGTAGAGTGATCGCTGATACATGTGCTCTCACGCTCAACTAGGTTCTGGGGAATAGTTATACACTGAGTTGTTTCTGTTCATCATCAGTAAAACGGTAGATGCTCTCGTCCATACTTAGGATCATTAGATCTATGTGCAGTGGGGTGCGATCCATGACACAACGGATGTTGTGTTCATTTTAGCCATATCCTATGTATTCAGCGTCGTTACTTATCTTGGTTTCTTGTTGTTGACCTGTCGGCTCATAGTCTTAGTCCAGTGGCCAATGTTAGCAGTTCTGCTCGGATTGGTACTACTATCCAGTTTGCGGAAACATTACCTTGATAGACACCCCGGACTTTGGAGATTGGTTACTGATATTTCTTTCGAACGGTAATGAAAATGAACCAATGAAAAACTATAAAGGCAACCAGCTAAGTGCATTTCGACCTGCTGTATTTGTGCGTGCTTTTCTTTCAGGTCCCCTTACATTAAAACCAGTGCTTTCTTCTTGTATCACTGGATCGTGTGATAGATGTTTACTTTGTAAGATCTAGTGCTGGTGAGAGAGTGTCACTGGCTTGTAACAACGTGAATAAGTGTGGTCGTTCACGAACTACACTCGGTTTCACCCCAGTCTGGCTCTAACGGGTGTACCAACCAGATATGTTACACAAGGCAGTTTCAGTTGGAACAATATCGTAGTATGTTGTCTATACAGAGCACACTATTCATAAGCCTGCTTTCGAAGAGTTTTCAGCGACCTTACGAATAGTATTCCGTCTATATATGTGAGTCGTAGTTACAACCTATGGCTTTTCATTTATATAAGTGTACGCTGATACCAGCACACGGCTACTTTCACCTGCCGTCTTTATGCGATTGATCAGTAAATAACTAGAGGTTAGTTATGCTCTGCTTTGGAACGCTTTTCGTAGCTTTTATTACGCTTCTGTATTTTAGGAGAGTCATGCTTGATGCCCTCGTTTTATATGGCACGATGTTAGTCGTTCTATCTCAGTATAACGACAGTGCATCACTGTATGGGATTTGCTGCGAATTTGCTGATCTTTTGACACTTTCAATCACTTGTATTGATTTTAAATCTCACCGTCTTAACCACAGCTTCAGAATTTGAGCCTTGGCTTTTCACAGGTGGCTGCTCTACTGTCAGCTCAGGAGCTGAATCCTTGGCGCGTGGTTTTCTGGGAAGTATTTTAGTGTTTACCGTGTAAGCTTATCAGAATGGTGTCCGAAGCTGCGTACACCGGACTGTTATTGACATTGGCCTTAGAGTGTACTGAGTTTTCATTTTTTTTTTAATCGTAAGCAAACAATCTGTTACCAACCATCTCGTTTATTTTGGATGATATATTTGAAAACTGCTTGCAAAACACCTGATTTGAATGTACAAAGGTTGTGGATCGATATGCTTTTCGTAGCTATTCTGAATGAAGCAGATTAATATAGCTTAATTGATGTGAAGAGTATGATTATTCACTTATGTAAAGCCCTCCGACTACTCTTTTGCACTCCTGTCATCCCACAGCACCCGTTCGTCGTCGATAAATGTCAGCTATGCTTTTGTCTAGTGTGTCCATCACTAAATATCAGGTAATTTTGCGTTAAAGTACGTTTTATTGTCGCCGTTGACGGAGTGCGTTCCATTTTTTCGAAATAAGTCGAGTGGTTTCAAGGGGCAATTATTTATGCATTGTTTAATAAAGTATCACTGTTGTTTTAGGAAATCGATACGTCGGCAGAAGTGAGCGCATCTCATGGTGATGTCCGTTTGTCTCGGACACGCTCTCGCATTACTCGTTCCAACTCTAATACAGCTACCACTCAGTCACCCCAAGGCATGAATCGATTCACATCTCCAACTAGTTCGCCAGAGCCCACTCCTGGAGTCCATGATCCAATTCACGCTGAAGAACTGCAATCCATGGGTTCAAGAAGGAGATTGCGTAGTGACTCAATGGCGGCGAGTACCATACTCTCACCCCAGCTTCCAAAAACTATGGGAAGTCCGGTTGTATCCTCAACAGTTGGACGTGCGCGATTATCCCTACGGACGAGATTGGGAACATCGCCTCTTTTGAACCCAACGAGCCACGTACTTTCAACACCGGAACTCAGTCAGAACAGTCATGTTCCTCTCGCTACCCGTTCTAATGCAGTTTTGACAACTAGGGAGCCAGTGCTCAACTCTCCTACTCAACCAGTCGAATCACGCACCTCCCAACAACCACGTAAAAGTGCACCATCCACGAACTCACCTCAGGTAGCCGGTAATGGGGATATTACCACACCTAACGATCGTTGGCAAAACCGAAGACCTCGGAAACGCTCAGGACAGTCGCCCTGTCGCAAGAAACCATTTTTTCCTAACGGACCCAAACCTCCAGATCCCCCGTCCCCGCATGGTATGCATCACTTTGTTTATTCAGTATAGTTTTCTGATGGTGCTCCCTCTCTCTGTATGCTCTCGTTAGCCATTCCCAGTTGGTAATTTTTATCGCGATACTTTTTCTTGTGGTCTTTTACTTCTTGTTGCATATCTTCTCACTAGTGAACTTGTGATGTAGATTTCTCCAGAAAAGCTGTGAAAATTCGCAGCAACATAATTGCGACTCATCTCATGAGCCGTTTTTCCAGTCTTTGCAAACCAAATATGCGATAGGTTACGATGTATAGCATTGAAGTCCACAGGACGTAGCGCGGGTCAGGTGACGTCACTAAGGAAACTTGCCCTTCAACCTTTTTCTTTCACGTGTTCATAGCCCTAGTTCCTTCAACTGACCAATATAAGTGTACACAAATTTTCACACCATCCGAGCTCGATCTATAGATAACTCAATTCTGCTAACCACTTACAACCAAGGGAGAGACGCTCTCGGAGTTGCGGAGCTTTTTACGTATCTTGGAAGTTGCATTAGTTCTGTTTATTTTGTTACAGATGAGATCAATGCACGGTTCTCCAAGGCTTGGGTCGCGTTTGCTAATTTGAGACGATTAAGGTGTCAGAGCGGCACATCCCTAGATCTCTAGGAACGTGTGTATCAGGCTACAAAATGGACTGTTTTGTTGTATGCCTCTGAGACTTGGTCTCTTCGTTCAGGCGAACTGAGACGTCTTCAGGTGTTTGAAAGCGTTGTCTCCGTAACAAGGCAATTAGAAAGCGAGTGTTTGGTTATGCAACGGAGACTTTCATTGTAGAACGTGTCCAGCACCAGGAGCTGCGTTGTTTAGGCCATGTATTGCGCATGCCGAGCCATCGTTCGCTGAAGAGTGTTCTTTTCCGTGCCCGATTCAGAGTAGCGGAAGCAAATGGGTGGCCAACCTTTGACCTAGCAGAGAGGTATGAAAGAGATTACGAAGCGTTTGAGTGCTTTCGGTGCTACTCGCTTTCCAGGATGGGGACCGTGTGGTCCTCATTGTACCTGGTTGGAGACGCTGCAAGATATGGCTACTAATCGATGCCAATGGTGCTCTTGCTGTCATTTTCTATCCAGGTTGCCTGGATGAGTATCTGGCAGTGTAGGTACCTCGGAATGATTGTGGTATGCTAGAACTAAGTCCCTTCCCTTTCCACTTTTATCCTTTTCTTCATAATAGATCCTAGTTGTGTGGCAGCGCAGCATCAGTGTTGAACACTGATGTTATGCTGTCGGTGATGATGCTGATGACTGACTGTTTGGTTCTCGGGAGAACTTATTTAGCATTACTGTTGGCTATTTGCATCTTTTCAGGAGGCCCGTCCACACTCGGTAGACCTGGGTTACTTTCGGCTGCCACACAGTCTCGTTCCCGTCGACTGCGCCTAAGTCAGCCGAATAATAGTGAGACAACCAACTCGACCAACCAGAACGCTGCTGATCACGGAGATCAAAGTCCTGCCATTCAAGGTGATGGCCAGTCGGCCACTCCAAACGGAGCGGATCGGTTCCCTTGTTATAATCAACCAACTCCTTTGTCCTTTCGGGTAAATTCTAGTTTGCCCGAAACAAGTGATCTATCTCCATTGCGACCCACTCATTCCAGTTCGCCCCTTCGTTTGACGGAAAAGGTTGGTTTATTTACTTTTCCCATTAATTTTTGACCAGTTCTTATCTTTCGTTCCTCCATCTCCCCCCTTATCACCAAGTGGTTTGAGTTCATTCTCTACGGCAGTTTGTAAGTCGCACACCAGCGCTAATATATATCTGAAAATGTGGCTTAACAAAACTCCCGCGTTGGATTGTTGTTAAAAATAAACAAAAACATCTCTTTGAATGTGAGCTATAACTTTTACCGGGTCGTCAACCCCGTACTGACGATGTCACCTCGATTGGTGATGAAACGTTTGCAATCCAACTGCCAAGCTCGGCGAACAGACCAACAACCAATCAGCGCACCCGAGCTACCTATATTCCACAACATTGTACAAAACCTGTTAGTTGTACTGTGAAATCCAAGCCACATCGATAGCAGCACAGAGTTACATTGTGTAAGCTGGATCGGTATTTTAAGGCCACAACAGTTATGTTCGTCCATACTACGAACAGCTGAATAACGTGGTTGGCTCTTACACTCTCAAGATATGCTAGATATTCGCGCTCATACGAAGCCCCTGAGAAACACGAATCTGTACCATCAGTAGAATTCCAGTATTCTAGTGCTACTTTTACATTCTAGGGATTTTGTAACATGATGATCGTCCGAGGGTACATTCTGACGTGTGACATTTATCCAGCATATATTTTAAACTACTCATCTATTACTCAATAGTATAGACATTTCGTATGTGCTCCATCGCCAGTCTGCTGTTCGGAGGGAAATCTACCGTCAACGCAGCTGTTTTCTGTTTATACTACTCTATAGAAATCAAAAATATTGCATAGAGCCACGTAAGCCGCCTTGAGTGTGCAACTTGTGAATTCGAGTTGCGCTGCTACTTTACAAGAGCTTACCAGTCAGAACTGTGCTCAACAGGTAAAAAGATCACTTTAATCGGTCGTTTTGCATGTTTCCCCAAAGACGCTGCATCGCCGAAATCGACTTTTCAATCAAAACATATCCGAGAACGGGACTTTTGTGAGAATTGCAACAGCCACACCGTTGGTTTCTCACGCAGTTGTGTGAATAGCCATGTGAATGAAGTTTTGAAGAGTAAGGAGATGTCCACTTTATTGTCTGGATGAGTCCCTTTGATTCGGATGACTGGACGAACTGTAGGTCAGCACTCGACGTGGTCGTGTGGGTACGTTGGGCCTACTCGATACCGTCACAGATCCAAGCGGATTGAATTAAAGTAGGATACCTTTTCAGATACTATGAGGCCACTCGATAGCACCGGAACGTGATGACTAAACGGTTACTTGTTTAAAGGCAGAGGAAGCCAGTGCCTTTTGCTCATTTTCCACCGTATGACGTAGCTGTTATCCAAAAACTTCAGGGTGAACGAAAATGACACTTCGGATTTTCATCAAAAACACATGTAGCGTACGTTGGTACGCTGAAGAAGTGCGGCCCGTCAGATTTTCACTCTAATGATCACCTGGTTACCTTGGAAGGAGGCTTTGAGGGTGTTAATAATAGTTCTGGAACTGTAGTATGGGTCCAACTTTAGTGTGGCAGCGTTCTGTAATGTATTTCCTTAACCCACAATGTGGCATCCAATGACTGCCACTAGTTGTGGACAAGATTCACCTAACTGCTGCTTCTCCAGAATCCATTTACTGCTTTTGTTTGAATGACCCTCACCTTATTTCATTCTCAAATCTTGTGAATGCATACGAAATCAGTCCATGATCTTTTGCACCAAGTATGAAAGGATGTAGAAATCAACCGTGTTAAAAATTCGGTTGGTTTTCAGGCATCTCGGGATTCTCATTATTCTGTATCTGTTGTGTTTGTGATTTACTCTATGACGAAACTGAAAATTTTTTATTTGTAATAACACCACAAAGTGATTTGCGCATTTTGGTCCACTTATGTCCTGCCTACTTTTGTAGGTTTTATTCAATATTAAATAAATGAATGGTCGTTCTGATATCGTTGACGACAATAAGCTACTCATTAAAATCAAACATCCTTCGTACTGGGTGTACATTTTGTTTATAAACAACTGAATTTCCTTCGATCATCAACAAGTCTGTTGGGACTGGTTGCACTGACCCTTACATTGTTCACTGTAGCGATGTACTTTAAATATGGTCCACAGTCGGACCTAGTGCGACGATATCTGGAGCCCTTTCGAATACGGGTTCAGTCGGAGTTCTCAACAGCGTGCCTGGTCTTTGTTGGTGCGCTAACTTTGCACACGGACGCGTCGATCTTCACTTAGTTTATTTGCTGTTAGTTGTCCCCATTCAGCAGGCATAATCGGTTGCATTTCCTCCATATTACTGATCCCACTGTTATGTGGTCCTGCAGTCGTTCAACTTTGCGTGCATGTCACTGGTGTCTCAGCAAACGCGAGCAAACCTATTCCCTCACCATTAGCCTTGATTACCTGCTGATTGGATTACCTTAGCGCACCAGACAGAACGTTAGTTTTTCTGGCCCAGTCGATAGGCGATATGGTTGACAAGACATGCACCAACCGCGCGTTGTGCCCAGGCAATACACTCACCGGTTATTCGAGCGTACGCTCGGTGCGGCCATCGGGATTGCGCGCGAGCGCCATACGTTACTGCGATCCAAGTACTGCTTCTTAGGTTCAACCGCAGTACATATGCTTCTGTCATTGGTTGAAGAAAAACAATGGCGATGTAGCACAATTCTTTATCACTGAGTTTGTGAACTACTTAATTCTCAACACGGGAGCGAAAGCTGGCAGCTATCCACTTGCTATGTCTACTATATTTGTGCGTTTCCTCGTTACGTCTGTCCAAGGGCTAGCTGTGTTTTATTTGAACCTAATGTATTTTACGTTGCATGGTAAACTTCGGTTAGTTATCCTCCAAATCACACGTTTCTTTTACCACAGTTACTGGATGCCCCATTCTGCGGTCCTCCTTCTCCCCGTACTGAGTCACCTCCACCTCTTACTCCTCCACCGCCCACACTATCTTTTTTGGGCGGAATGGACAGTGGAATCAACGATCAATTCATGACGCAAAAGTTGAGCGCTACTTCACCCAAAGTCCCTTCGTCCTCCGCTGTACCCCCGTGCCTTTCCTTGTGCGAATCTACCTATCCAGTACCTTCACCTCAATGCATGTTTGATTCAGCATTTAGATCTGTACGTGCCAATTTTGACCTGTTGGCGGATGGTGTATCATCAAAGGACTTTAATGACGATCTTTGGAAGCGTCGTCGTCGTCGCCACACAACACCACCGATGTTGTTCCCCAATGAATCCCGTGCTATAGGTCGTCGTCGTCGACGTCGATCTTATCTCGACTCCCCATTGTTGTCGCATTCGCAACCAGATTATTTGGCTTCCTGGGCATTCCGTGCTCTGCCATCTATCACTGTTCCCCCTGCGGGTTCCTCCGGGCGTACCATATCAGAGCATAATACAGTCGGGAGTAGGCTCGACGTTCCCATGTTGCTTCACACTAGATCCTGTCCTATTTCACCTGTGGACCTTAGCACGAGAGATTTTCCATCACGCCACCCACAACGTCAGCCGCGCAGTGCATCCACGTCCCTGTTACAAGAGACATCAGTTGTCAGTGAACTCCCGTTAGCGACACTTCACTCGCCTTCACGTTCACCTCCACTGTTACCATCTCCTGTGCTCGACGGCTTGTCCAAAGACTTCCCACTTCTCGTTCCCATGAGTATGGTTTGCACTCCGCGTAACAGCTACCAATCCCAATGCAGACGAGATAGTGGATCCCCTTCACCTCCACTTCTCACAACCATCCTTCCAGCAAAAAAACAACTTGAGGGGTATTCAACTGGTCATCCACCCGTTTTGTACACTACAGATATTATTGATGGTGAGTTTATTGTTATTTTCACGCTCCGTTCAGCTGCTTTGTTTGGAATCCACCACTGAATATCTTTGTTTTTGTAAAACCACTCATAAATGCTGCTTTGTACTAAGGATTTGGGATGGAAAATAGATCTATAATAATAACAATCAACCTGCTATAGCATCCTTCCGGTGTCTAGCTGCCAAGCTACCTCGCGGAAGCACGAGGGTTGGGATACTGACAGTCTTCCTATTGTAGATCAGAGCAGTCAGGATTCAGAGGTTGGGTTCGAACCACAGACCTTTTTGGTCAGTAAGTTCGCACCTTAGCCACTGAGCTATCTCGGAAACTGCAGAGCAGCGTGACTCCAGTTGCCTTAGGTGAATAGCTCACCTTTGCTCTAAGGTTTATGGTGATTATCGTAAACCACGCCTTTCCTGTTGTTCTGTGTCATTTCGTATTTCGTCACACAGACCAAGCAGCAGGACTTTTCAGTTTCAGTTGCGACTCGGTGGTCGCAACAGTTGCTGTCGTTGACATTCACCTTCATTCGTTCGGTACCTAGTTCTATTGATTCTTGTCATTGTTCTCCCTCTCTACAGCCATGGATTCATGTGGTTCAAGTGAATTACCGGGCACGTTACTCGCAGGTATCGCTGTTCAACACGGAAGTGCTTATCCTGCAGGGTTAAAGACGTTGTCTAAGGTGGAATTGACTGATTTCAGTGAAACCTCTTCGTTGACAACCATCCCGATGTATCAGGATGGTGATGAAGATACTATGGAATTGGACGCGCCACTAGTGGATGCCAGCCGTTCAGCCGAATCCTCCTCTGACTCTGCAACACTTCCTCACTGGCCTTCACCACCCTTCACCAGGCACAGTAGTGAAGAGACGATAGCGATGCGGTTGGTGACTCCCAGTCCTCCTCTGCTATCAGATGACGAGGATTGCGATCTATTCAGCACGACTTTAACCACTGCATTTACTTTCAAGGATGACCGCTCCAGGTTGTTTCACCACTGCTCTCGCTTTCGCCGTTGTTCGGAGCCGCATATTCCATACACATTGTTCCCAGACTCTCCAATGCTCACACAGCGCGAAAACAGTTGTCCTTCGCTTCTGTCTAGTTTCAGTCTTTTGTGTGACCTAAGCACTGCGCGATCGCGAATCCCATCTCCTGATCGCAGTATATCCCTCTCAGAGTCGTGCTCACACAGCGTGATTAATTTCCATCCGCTTAGCGACAATCATCCCGGACAACTCGAGCCTCAGAGTCAGTCAACATCGAATGCGACACCTGATTCTTTTGTAGACGAGGAACCTCCATGTGTTCATTCTGAGAGTGAGCTTAAATTGGCAGTACAGGTGAGCTGGGAATCTCTTGTTGCCGAATCTGTATTCCCCATACCACCTATTATTGATGAGGAACATCTACCGAGCTGTGCCAACCGATCTATTGTTCCTCGTGCTGTTGTCAATGTATCTCTTCAAGAATTTTGTGATACTTGGGAGAACCTACAGTTGTCAGCTGAACAAACAGTCGCGTTGGCCTCTACTCAAGTACTCAGCACAGTATTTCGTGCAACTTGTACACAGAAGCCACTGGTTGCATATGCAGTTGGAGTTCGATATCCAATTTCTCCTCGTGAAATCGCCCACTTTGATGTCCCAGCTGCGGACCTGCCTGCTGCACTCGAGATAAATACCGTTATGAGTACCTCACGGTCGTTTCCAGTTTCCCAAACCTTGTCCTCAGAGGTCTCTTCGTACGCGGTGCACAAAGCCCGTCGTTTTTCGATGGATCAGAATACTGGCTGCCTCCCTTCAAAAGTTTCTCCACTTTCTGTGCAAAAATTCATTTCTGACGCGTCTGACCAGATAGCAAATTATCAGAGTCCTGTCATCCAAAGGCAGACACCGTTACCCTCCCCACCTATTGGTGTAACATCTCCAACCCTACAGTTAACATCACCACATTCTCCGTTTTTCAGTCTTCAGGACAAGAGCACCCTATGTGGCCCAACCATCGTGCCTCTATCTTCTTCAAGTCATTTGAAAACCGTTGGTTCACTGCAAGACGATTTCAGTAGGTCTACTGAACGTTGCCTTCAACTGCAAACGAATACACCGCTTAGTTACACCCCGGAATCAGATCAGCAATTGGATGAAAGAACAGACAGATCCTCCGAGTCCTCTGAGTTTGTCTCTCCTGATGCAAACCAGTTGTTATCGAACTCGTCCTCTTCGTTCCAGTCTGGTTGTACTTCTCTTCCTTCACTCGATAACCCTCACATTTCATTCCACCGTCGAATCTCACCATCTACAGACACAGACTTCATCACTTTTCCGTCTCTGCCTTCAAGCACTGTTAGTTGCGTGGTCGCTGGGTCAGCTTATGACCCGTCGACTCACTACTTGTCGCCAAACAGTTCAGCACTTTCCTATCAGGTAGCTACTTCCGCACTACCATCTCGTCCAAGTCATCCGTCTTCAGTAAATCTAGCATATTCTCTGCCTCGAAAATCGGTTAACTCCCTTGCACAGTCTGGTAAACGCCGTATCCGACGCAACTCCAACAAAACCATACAACCTGCTCCACCTCATTCGTTGCCACTCAGTCCATCAAACCGGTACCAAGCTCCTGCAGCTTTTTCACCACTAACAAATGTTTCTGTCACCACCGGTGATGGACAATGTTCTGGATTCACGTATTCTCTTGCACCCTCCATACAATCAAATCCACCAAATTTTCCCATCCAACCAGCCGCTGTTTTACACAACTCCTTTCATCCTGTTCAACTCTCACAAAGTCCAGCGCTATTAAGCACTGCTGTGCCCTCCTTCCAATCTGTTGATTCTTCTCAATTGTGTCCGTCCACCCCTGGTCAACTGCCGACCGTTTCTACGAACACCATGACTTGCTTGCGTCAGGTCGAAGTCTACGCTCAACCCGATGGCTCTAATTTGTTTGCGCCACAGATGGGACAAACAGCCTATAACTCTTACCCTATGCCGTATAGCTTACAAGCTGAATCACAATCTGTTTGTTTGGAAAAGACCTATCATCCTTCGTCCACAGTTACCACTGCACACATGCCACCGTTTTTGGAAGCATCAGTCTCTAGCGTCCCGTGTACATACCCATGTGTTTTATCTCAGCCTGCACAATCACAAATGCTCCTCAGTTCTCAGTTGCAGCCTATGTCTTGTCCGTCAGATGTTTTTCCTCCCACAAACACACACTTTGAACTAAATCAGATTTCAATGGATCATGCCACTGAGCCACCTTCATCTGTAGCACCGAATCCCTCTTTCTTCAGTACATCTTTTCAATCTCCCACTGTGTTCAATTCCCCATGTACCGATACGATCAATGCTTCTTTAATTTCATCTCACGCAGGCGGTGATTTTACTCGCAGCGCTGTCAGTTTCATCCCGGGTCCTTCGAATTCTGTCTGTACTAGCCTTTCCAACGGATTCAATGACCCCCAAACTCAGTACATGCTTCCATTTTGTGAACTCCCCCAATACCCCACTCGACCCAATGTCGATTATGTCTTGCCTACGACTACGTCATTGATCAACACGATTCCCTGTCCGGGACCCGTATATCCTCCTGGTGGTGCCGTCGACCAGCCATTGCAACTGCCAAGTACACCTCAGTCATCGCCACAGCAGCAACTTATTTTCTGTCCTCCCATGCTATTTTGTTCGCCGAATGAACTTCAGGGATGCGGTGGTTTTGAATTCCCCACCAGCCCACAACGTTTTACTCCTTTCTTACCGGTGATGAACGGTGGTCCCTCAAAGGCCCCACTGTCTTCTCTCCATCCTCTAGTCGGCCAGCCCCCGCCTGGCTGGCCACGCGCTGAATTGTTTCCGGGTCAAGTGTTACCCCAGACTTCACTTCCGCCACCAAATCCCATGATGCCTATATGATTGATTTTGACGCAGCACCGGCTCCTAGATCTATATGTTGGTAATCTGCACATATACGCGAACTTCGGACTGTTTGCTATTTTTCTCTGCCTGTTCAGAATTGCACAGTATTTGTACAGGTCAATCCTCCAAATTGCATCTTTATCTGGCAATGGCCAGATCAACAGACTATCATCCATTCTGTGGCTTGCCACAGCTGCCTTCAGATTCATTTGTACATCCGTATTGTCATAATTGTGATTGCAATTCGTACGATTATTACACTCACAACTGTACTGTGTTTGGTTTTTCCTGGTAACTGGTCTAAAAAGAGTTTGGTCTTTTCCAGGTGGGGGACTGACCGCGCAGACTTTGTAGGGTCGGTCGTGTGATTCTAGGGTTGACATCTAACCCATACCAGAGGACCACTCGTATGCTTAAAATATCTACGCGGCCAGTGGATTACGAAGCCATGACTTCTTGCGACCGTTCCGGTTGGGTAGCTTGATGAGTGACAATTAATGCACGGCTTGCACCTATTCAAGGCTAAAATGGATCGCTCATGTTCCAGCCGACCTGCATGAATCAACGGAATACCCTCCTTTCGTTGTTAGTTTGTCTAAGGTTGTTTTGTTTCATTAAATTCGTGTCCGATTCCGTAGGAAACCGGTTGACACCCGGTTCTCCTTACGCCACAGAATCGTTAGTTTCTGTCCAGACATTCGGATCGCCTCTCTTATTGATAGTGGTGTATCGTTGGGCGTTGGTCTTTCTTTTCCTCATTATCTTTCAACTCGTAGTCGTCGAATTTGGAATGCTGCTGTGAACTGCGAATACCCACCCCCTCATTCTCAGCTAGCAGCAAAATTGACCACAGAGCGAGATTTGTTTTTAGGTTACGATTTAGTCGGCCACCATCGTGCCCCAAACACAGCGGGTTTCAGATCCGAAGTGTGAGCATTTCGACTCCATGTATACTTGGGAACAAAATCTGAACGTTATCATGCTGGAATATGATATTTTCAACTTCTAAGTATGATATTTGAGATCCAGAGAATTTCTAGGCATACTAAAGTTTGCAATAACCACTTTACGACTTAGTTGCTACCGCCGTGTTTCTGCTCACCTCCCAACCTGTAGTGATATGAATGAACCTATTATCTACCTGAGAGGTGCACACAGCAGTCCTCTTCTCCCAGACAGCTAAATGGGCTTGTCGCGCTGTATCGTTGGGACAGTCATACTTGAGCAGTCTATCTTATTCGCAATCCTCTGTTCATTTCACCCCATTTAAATATGACACTGTGCCTTCGTTCAAACCTGAATAGTGATGACCCACATGTCACGCTCTACATGAGCTGAGTGATGTGTCCATCGGACTGTTTCAACTTACATCATGTGGTGACCGTCAGTCGTGTTCTGTTTTTGATCTCAGGACCTTTTTTCGACTCGCCGAATACCACAAATTTATTGGTTTGAACACTAAGGATTTTCAGCTCAACAGGGTAACCCACCAACCAGCACTTCGCAACCCCAGATTGTGTTATGTATTGTCAACTTTGCTTATTGTCGGATATTGGAAAACCGAAAGTGAAACTAGGTTTATTTGTTTACCTTCCAGTTTCGAGGATTCTGTGTCAAAGGTTAGGTGAGGTATTCAGAGGAAAGGGTGACCGTAATGGGATTTCGTCCGGTGAACACAACGGTTACGTGACCCAGTCACGTAAGAATAATCGGAGAGAACGTGGGAAACAGTCTGTTTAGCCGTTCTGTAAGCAAAGTCTTTCCGTAACCTCAGTATGGACAACACATTTGTTAAGTGGACGAGGAAATCAAGTTTGCCCATTTGCTGGTCATGGTAATTTCGATGTGTTGGAAAAAGTGCTAGCTGATTAATAAGTGCAAATCAGTGTCACGGTGACGTTTTCCTGAGTCTTCGTAGCAGGAACTGTCAGTTTTGTAGAGTTGGCCCAGTCTTCTCTTCCTCGAACTCTCGCTTGGACAAACGGGTCCTCACCCGGTGCATCTGACGGTGACTGAAACGTGAAACACCGCTGAGCCCTCGTGTACGACAACCATCAAGTTGAGAAAGGACCATGGACAAAATTAGAATTGTCAATAACGCGTTACCTGTTCCGTTAGGATTCCATGATGCTCAGGGCATTCATTGACTGACTTGTGGATTGACTCCTTTTTTGTTCGCATCATTCGTTAGGATAGTCCTTTCTTGAGGTGATTATTTTGCTTAATCGAACTCAAAGGGCGTGAACTAATGGACTCAAGTTCTTTTCCTTCTGAAGCTCATCAACACTACCTGTTCTTGACAGTGTCGACTTGAACCTCCGGGAGGTAAACGCGTCACGACAACTTTACAAGCGATTGCTGAAGAATCTGAACTATCACACACGGGCAAATTTGTATTTTGAGCTTAATAGTGGGTCTACCCGAGGCCTCGAACGGCAAGCCGGTTGTGCCCATTGTCGCCAACTCCCAGTCACTTGGCGCTACTTTTTCCCGATACAGTATATCCTCCCTAGAATAACCTCTGAAAGACTGATGAATTGAGTTTCAGTGAAAGAATGGTTGTATTTCAGATCCCAGTGGTTTTGAACATGTGCTACACACAGCCCTAGGAGGTACGAGTTGGTTGCGTTCAAACACTAGGAGTGCTTTGTCTAATGCTGCTGGTACTGGGTTTTCTATATATTTATCTGTTTAACCAAAACGTAATCGTCTGCCACAATGGCTTTCGGTTATGTCATCGGTTACCTGTTGATTCATTGAGGAACGTCATTGTTATCCCAGCGTTGAGCCACCATATACCACGCAACCATCATTCTTTGCTGCGACTATGGAACCGTTGACCAATACAGAAAATAACCTGACTACTAGAGAATGGTCGTAAAGTTACCTCTGATTAGTCACCAGTCCTCGGGAAGGGTTCCACAACTATCATGCTATACACTTGGAGGTGAAGGTATGGTCGAATACCTCAGCCATGCGAGTGATTTCGTCTTTATTGAGACGATATCTGAGGATTACGTTGTGAAACTGTTGCTGTCACGCGTCCGTTCCCCTTGCGCCTACCGAGTTAACCCCAATAAACATAAAAGCGTTCGTGTGGATGAGGTTTTTAGGGTCCAACCGCATCTTCAACTTAATCTACGACTCTGTGCTGTCCACATCAGAAATATGTTCTCAACTTAATTAGAAGTCTCTGTTGCTGGAGGCGATGCTGAAGGATTTCGTTGAGTCATCGACCATGTAAGCATTTTAACTAATTTAGGCGAGTGTTCTGGGAAAATGCTCTCCTTTCAGTTGGAATTTTTAATTTCTCGGCTGAATGGACCTCATTAGACAAATGACATTTGCAACTACACTTAATGGACGAAATCAGGTCTTCATTCTTGCTTCACGTGCAGAAAGCGTGTTTTCTTGACAGAACACACTGCAATATCTTGAAATCGTACCAATTGAAAAATGAAGCGCCGTTTTCACAGCACCTTCCGTTGAAGATTACGATAAACGGGAGATTCAGCTGCGACTCCATTGGGTCTTCTTGTAACACCAGACTGACTTGCATGGGAGCTTACTTCGTCAAACAAAATATATTATTTATATGCCCAGTAGAATGTGCGTGTGAATCTACCCACCAAAACGAATGATACTGAATGCATAATTGTTCATCTTAGTTTTTTACACATTTCGTCGTGATAAATCAGGCAAAACTTCGGAAACATTTTTGTCAGTTGAAAGCGCAATAATGCCAAAACCCGTGTTGCATATTATGAGTGGAACAAACTGAATAGACAATAGAATTCTGGTGACTGACTTGCTCATATCTTGACAGTTTGTTCTCTTTTTTGCACAACGATGATCGAGGGTGTAAAAATAACTGGATTTGTTGGGTAAGAAAAAATAAGAGAATCGCTGCAACAGCCTACCTTTTGTGAATGTCACTTTCCTATTAGAGATAGATAGAAAGAGGGGCGTAACGTTTCTCGAATTATAGTTTACCGTCCATGAAGGTGGTATCTTTTGCCAACAACAGCATACTTGGTGCATTCTAGGCATCGGTACATGAAGAAACGCTATGATCAGCTGCATTCGTTAGCAGCTGCCGCCTTCTTTGTCACACGATTTTCTGTTTGAAGCTGGGCACGTGTGTTCCACGTAGCATGCAGAATATTTTGGTCTGTTTACCCCAGATGAATTGAGATCTCTAGATCTGATTAAGCTGCTAGAAGTGTGTTCGGGTAGACAAGAAAATTCAATCTCCTATCACAGACAAACACACCTTTTGATTCATCATCATTCGGCCACTCCGATGGTGGACACAGAACGATCTGTTCAGAGATAATCACCGTCCCATTCCTTGCTCCCAACAGCTTTCCCTATCACACTGCACCACGTTGGATGGGAACTGAGTGACTGGAGTGCTTCAGGACCAATATCACTTCTGTCTCTCCATGTGTTGCAACTAGTTGTCAAACTTAGACAACGGTGACACGAATGGTCCGCAATCCCGTCGTTATTTCCATTCATCCCACTTTGTCTCGTATATTGGAGTGTTTGTTAGGTTGCTGAATGCAAAACCCGGAGATTGGCGAACTTGTTTTGGGCACATATTTTGGAGTGAATGTGTGTTATCGGTCTCGGTTTTGTGTCTGCAGCTTTCAAAGGCAACGGAACTTCAGACAAGATGGATTGTCTAGTAATGGAAACCAATTAAAATTTTGCTAAACGCTACTAAGGTCATCCGTTTTATCTCAGTTTTCGCAACGCTTATCCAATTTTGAGCCTTTGAACACTTTACCTAATGCAACTGTTCACTGAATTGATGCTCCATTTCGATTGAATGCTCACAAAAATCCCAAAAATACGATGTTACAAACTGAATGAGAGACTATTGAGGCATATCCAAAGCAAGCACTTGACGTATATGACACCTAACTATATTGCTTTACATGGGTGTCATTGGTTTGCTAATGGCTTTCTTCTTCCGCTCCACCATGTATCAGTGATCTCCACCTCCACGACATTGAAATTCCCGTTCCAGTTGTATGTAGGCTCCGCACGATTCTGGATGGTTTGATATCTGTAGAACAGTCAAATGTACGAAGACAGAAACAACAACCTCGTTAATTTAGCAACATAGATCGGGAACTGTTATCTTCAATTATCCAGCTCTTAGCACCTTTTGGTTTTTAGCCAAGACAACCGGTTCACTGGAATTCGGGGAAACGAAGGTGCACTGCGAACATCAGCGAGCGAATTAGGATGAATAATGCTCACTCTTCTGAGGGGCAGACTTCACGTAGATCATCCAAAAGTTCATCCCGAAGGTGTTATATATATATATATATATATACGTTTGCTTGACCAGCAAACGTCTGTCACCTTGACACTCTCGTCGTTTTGAGATCCTGAGTTCGACAGATCTGCGATGGTCCAAAAAACGCAACCGAAACTATCACTTTCAGCTCCTAGCTTTTCTGATCCCCACTCAAGTGGTAAAATGTCACAGGTTGGCATTGACAAATCGCCTGGGCTATCGTCTTCAAAATGTAACTGCAATTGTAAACGCTCATTGGCGATGAAAAAACTGTGATATCTTCTGGTGCATCGCATCGCTGGACGGAAACGGAAAATGCTGCGAATATTCTAGTGCTCGTCTGTTCAAGACCAACTTCCAAAGAGGAGTTCAAACGTCATGGGTGAAGTACCCACACTAAACTCGCTGTTTACTGCCCATGGATAGCTCTTTCGGGAGTACTATGCAAACAAATATCAGCAATACATCGGTGATACTATTTGAAACGGTCCATCGCAGACGAAGAGGCGGGATAATTACTCGTGTTCCATTTTAAGCTAAACGCAGCCTGTAGCTTGAGTAAGCAACAATAAATACATCGCAAATTATCGGGCACTATTTCAGATGGTGACTGGGATCTCCATCAGTGGATGACATTAATGCACTGGTGTAACATTCGAACACCATTCACCCACTCAAACCCGTACTGATGATGTCACCTCGATTGGTGATGAAACGTTTGCAATCCAACTGCCAAGCTCGGCGAACAGACCAACAATTAACATTAGAACGTTTGTCGGCCGAAACATGCAGTGATGAACAAACAAAAGTAGAAATCAATATCGAAAACTCAAATTCCTACAGGAAAGAATAAAATGCCCAAATGGATCATGTGGACCGGTTTAACCGCAATGTCTCGCTCAGTTTTTTACAGAACAAAAATCTAGCCTGAATCTTGTAACCATCAAATCTCTGTTAACTTTCCTCTGCCTATCCATCACGATGCTTCCCTGTTCAACTAAATACTCAAGACGGTGACATGCCATTCTCCTTAATACAGAAACTTAATTAACTATATTTGGAAACAGAAAACGATCTAAATTTTTCAGCATCTGTTAGGCAACCAAGGTTTTCTGGGTTGCCCTCATGATAAGGCGTAATCGTTTCCAGTTATTCTACCACCACTCCGAGCTGGTCACCTGACTCACTCAACACTGTTCTATTCCTAATGAACGCAAACAGACGTCCTTACCTCAGTCAACCTAAACTGTGGCAGGCAAGCAGGAGACAGTTAATTAGATAGTTGTGTGAACAAAGCCCGAGAATTCGGTCAAACTGACGGTCTTACACATGCGATTACAGACCAGAAAGACTGGTTGCTTGCATTGAACTGCATTGAACCGCTCCGAGGTTTCATTTGTGATGACAATCCATTACAGATGTCTTCAGTCCTCTTGCGCTGCGGCAGAAGGTAAAGTGGGGCTTATAGCGGGGTGTGAGGGGAGAAGGTGGTGAGGGAGAGAGAAGAAGCATAGGTTTTGTGAGCCTAATCGGTTTGTCAATTGAGCCTATTGATTGCCATCCGTTGTTTGGTGGCCGATAATTGCCGTTTTGGGCACTGCCTCTATGGGTATTATTTGTGTCTTTGACTAGTTGGTTAATGGATTATCTGTTTGTCACACAAAGAGAAGAGGTAAACTTTGACTAAATCGTTCAGCAGGGAAAACCTCTCGGTCATACAAAAAACAAACCATATATTACCTAACTGGGCACAGTCAACGAGGAAACAAAGTAAACCCTTTCTGTCCAAACGGCGTTGAAATACGTTGCTCCAAGTTTTTCGCTTAGACTGCCACAGGACTACAGTCTAAAAGAGTCTAAAAAAAGTAACATGGCTACATAAATCCCGATGCATTTCACTGCGCTGTCTAAATCCAAGTGACATTAAAAAAATGATGATACTAAGGCAATAGTGAGTTACCGGTAGCATCATCTCCAAAAGTATCCGTGATCAAGACTATCGCAGTAATCCCTCTATGCAACTTAGAGTTAAGGATACTATGACGCGAGAATGAGGATTAACTTATCAACGCTCCCATTCAGTGCATTGAATAAAATTGAGGGGATTTAGGGCAGTCTTCTCAGGAAGGAGTTCTTCTAAGCAATACGCGTCAGATGCGATCTGCTTTGGTCCTTTCAGGAAATGCCAGTCTCTCAGGCGGAACCCTCCATTCTGAAAATAAATAAATAAATAATGGAAACTCGATATAGCCACCACCCTCCATGTCCCCTCATACAGTCCCACTTTCTCAAAAGAAACCATCATCTATGTTCTACTGGAAACGGCTTGGGATCCCGATCCAAATGAAGGTCACCCAACCATGTGAGTTACCATTCTGGCAAAGGGACATGTAGGTTATCGCTTAGATGTTCATTCAAAAGGGATCAGTTCAATGACAGTCGTTCCATACATTTAACCTTTTTCGCATGCTTCCGTAACACCAGCTACACATTCTCAACCTTGGACAAGAAGATGTGTAATGATGCTGCTTTTTCCGTCTCTAGTAGGTTACCTGGATACAACTTGTGTCAGTTTACCTGGTTCACAGTGGCCTCTCGCTAGATATTGGAACCGGTCTTGAGAGTGAGACAGGCTATTTCCTTCCACACACATTATAACCAACACTCAGAAACCTACCTGAGACATCGTTGTCACACATCTGGGTGGGATCACGTCACTGCACACTGCACGAGTGCAAACACAACCACACCAAAAATCTGGCTGACGAAGGTTACAGTGGTGTAGGCCGATAGGCTGAAATTGTCACTCAATCCTGTGCAATCCCAGGCGCGTTCTCCGAGTTTCCGTCAACCTTATGTTCTACTTGAACCCAAATTGGACTGATTCCGATGAATACACTCATTTGCAAATCAGTTTGGTTTTGCGAGGGACTCACCTGCAACCCAGCTGAATCTCTCGTTCGTGATGTATCCAGATCGTGGGCTGTCGAAGAATTTTTAACAACCTTATGTGTAGTGAATTAGGTATATTCAGGTACTGAACCGTTTTCCTCCTGATAACGAAAGGGTAGCTTGGTTTTTAAAATACATTTGGTGGATATATCATAAATTTCTGTCTGTTACTATGTAACAAGCTTATTGTCTGATGCCTGAGCGCTAGAAATCTCTCAGGATTCTACGCTCCCTGAATAACTCGATATTTTGCAACAAGATAGAGAATCGAGTGGAATTATTATGAAATGAAGATATAGCAAAAATGATCAAGGGCCTTGGGGATGAGTGGAAGTTTTAGGAAGGATGAAACTAAAGAAGGCAACATTTTGTTTTAGGTACTGAACTAGGTGCTTCAACTGCCTAAACCACATGTGATCATCTCAGAGCCACGGTACAACGCTTCAAACCGATCGGAAACTAAACAATACAAATGAGGGACTGACCGAAAATTCACAAACCATATTTGCCGTTGAGACCAATTTGGGTATGCGGAATTATAAAATTGACCGTTGGCTAGTGAACATTCTTGCTCCCATGAGAAGACTTTCATACTTCCATTATTTGAATTGAAGCATTGTCGTACACTTTACAGTTTACCGGTAGCTTCCATGAAAAGTTTTCGATTGACGTTGATTTCTTGTTTACTGATGTTCCACTGCGAGAAACAATTGATTATTGGCAGTGTGAGGAGAGGTGGGAACTTTCAGTTGAGATTTTGTTCTGTAAGTGAAGCTGATCTATGATGGAAAGCCGAGGAGCACTGTACAGGCGTTTCAGCCTTTTTTGGAATCCTCAACAGTATGCATCTCACGAAACGCCAGGGGATTTGGAACCTGCGTCCTCTCTCTGGTAGCTTCAACACATAGCCGTTCGGCCCCGAAGGGCAGATCAGCATTGTGATTATCTCGCATTAGACGGCATATGATGTCATGTGCCCATCGACCACGGAAGCAAAATCACGTGGTAACATTTTGACTGGCTCCTCACATGAAAGTTTCACAGAAGGTCAACAAGTGACCATTGAATGTGGTTTCCAGGAATGAAGTGTCAGTGTTGCTATTTGATGCCCAGGTGCGAGTCAATCAGATTAGTGACTAGGGGCTCGTGGCCGAACGGTTAGGTGTTCAAACTACTAGCCGGCTGGGTTCAAAACCCCTTGGGATTTCGTGAGATGGGTATTGTTTGTTATTTCCAGTAAGGAAACAGCTGTACAATGCTTCTTGGCTTTTCAGTATAGATTGGCTTCAATTACAGGGCTAAATCTCAATTTAAAACTTGTATTTCTGATTATATTACTACGCATAACGCAAACTAGGCGAGCAAATTCAATTACCTGGGACCTTATGTTTCCCCGTACACGTTACATTCGTTTTGGTTTTGGGGGGTGGCTTAAAGAATGGTCATGTTGTTGCCATTGGCAGATCACCAGGCTCAACCGTGACAGGCGTTTTGCTGCTTAAAGCTGAGGAGCAACTCTGCGATAGTATCTCACTTGTCCAGTTGTACTGCCGGTTTATGGATGACAGTTTTCGTTTATTTTCAACGGCATGACCCCCTAAGCTGTCAGAGACCCGCGAGAATGAGTCAAATGGGGCTTATTCCTCTTAGGGATTCTCTAAACTCAGCGTACGAACGGACCTTGTGAAGCACGGCCTACTCTAAAGCCATATGGAGTGGACAATATATGGACTTCAACAGCTACTTGCACACTGCTTACAAGCAGTGTTCATTAAACGCTCTATTTCACAGAATGAGAAACACTGCAGACCAACTGCTTTAGAGGGAATCCCTCTTGAAACGGAAGATGACTTTAAACAGCTACCCGGACAGGTTCTTCACGGTAAGCCGGATACACGCTTGGACATGACTGGCGCTGCCCGGAATAAATGATCCTTACTATGTTCACAGTTTAAGGACCACCATCTTACTGAAGACGCAAGATAAAACTCAAATCTATCCTAAATCGCAAGCTTTTAGCTACTCAGTTACTCCTAATTCCTAAAACCAGAGGAATAATGTTGCGGGTTACTCTACCGCACACGTCACCTATCAGTTCACTTGTAGTCACGATGGAACATACACAGGTAAAACGAGCCGGTGTCTTTCTCAGCGGATTTCCGAACACCTATCAAAAAATTTGCTACAGCGCGTTCAACTGGCAGTAAAAAATTGGCGTCAGACAGGGAGCCGGTGGGAGAGCTGTCAGTTGCGCGTCACATCCACGAGACAGATCATATACTTGAAACCTCTCAAAACTCCAAGGTTATGTTGAGCAACCAGAACCCAAGGTTATTGGCTATTTGTGAAGCATTCTTAATGGGAACGCGCTGTGTGCACAAAAATTATTGGTTCAGGCCATCTACTTACACTGGAGCTGATTAAATGCTAAACTTTTGTCATGTGACACTAGTTTCATTATCTGTTACTATCCTTTTTACCTCTGTGGAAGTACTCTGAAACGTCAACGTCTCGCGATCTGTGTCTTCTAGCTGCTCTGATGAAAACCTACGCGAATGTTTTTATAGAAAACATGGTGAAGTTCACATAGGTGAATGGGAGTGCCACCGCAGTCCATTTGAAAACTGGGAAAACGCATCACTCAGGCATTGGCATGAAAAGTACCACCAACCGAATGACAGTTCAGGCAAAGGAAGTAGTGTTGATTAGGTGGTCATTTATTTGGGAGAGATGAACGACTGATTTTCTGGTTCGTATGCATGGTGAAACTACAGGGACTTGGAACTTGATGTAGCCCCTCGTAGTCAATAGCATTCTGATGTTCTTCCACACAATGTGTATCATACGGGCCGCCTCGAGATTGGACTGAAAAGCCATCTAGTAAAGCTTCTTTTGTTTGAGATGTGTCATGTGGAACGACCTTTCAGTTTGTCCGCGGATTTTGAGCGATCGCCTCATACAATTCATCTGAGTTGTTTTGGTCGGTAAGAATGTGCGACTTACACTACTTGTCTTCTCCGGTGCCTAATCAGACCATCGCTAACTAGTCGCTTTGAAAACGACTCCGTTTAACTTAGTGACTTTTTGCAGAGAGGTCAAATTCATTTGTAAGGCCGTTCAGGGAGAACAACAAACGCAGTCGTTAGGTATTTATAAACAGTGAAGTGTTTATTTAGTGGAGACAAAACAACTAGACCGTCATGAACGCAAGATCTCACCCAACAAGGCAACCCGCATTCTCAGCAAACAAATCTGTCCTCACGTAAAAATCACTCTACGACAGGGATCGTCCTCAATTTTTCCCAATGATGGTTCTTATACGAGTTGATGAATTCAGCAACCTAACTTCCGGTGGACGGGAAAGAAGTGTATGACTGGGCACTTTCCGTTCTTTAGAGCTTCGCTTAAGCACTTGACCTTTGCATGAAGAACACAAATCATTTTCAAATGGTCCCATAAGTGAGCTCATTACCTTGCCTTAGTGACCAACTCATATTTTGTGTGAATTTAAACCTGCCTATGATATGATGACTTGCGGTTTGATGGACACGATGGTAACCCCAGTAATTCGTGAATTATCAGCATTACAAATATAAGAGAGTACGATGTAAATTACAATAAGTACTATAATTCGGTATTCTGGAGGAAACAAAGATCCTCTGGAAGGCACTTGCGGAGATGAGATTTCGTGCAGTCGTGATTCAACTCCTGTTTGTCAACAAACATGTTTGACATGCCTGAAATAGTTTAAGCAAATTTGGTCATCTGAAGAACGATTCACATCCTAGAACAGTAACTTCGCCATAATACCCACCAAATGTCATTTGAAACACCTTAGAACATAACTGGCATCCTAAATGGTTGACTTAGAACAACATTCATTTTGAATATGAAGCGAAAGGCAAGCAAGTCTGAAATTTATAGAAGTTTTAAATGAAGTGTAATCTCTGGAAGCAATAGAAAGTTGCTGGAAGCCCTTCGACAGCAAACTTATGAGCAGCGTTTTGCGCCTAGATAATGTACTGCGATATCTCGAAAGTTGTGCTGACTGGAACGTGAGGCAGCTCTGTGCTTCACATAAGAGTAAACTAGACCTTTAGCTGGATTCGGCTGAGTCCCCCGTTAAATCCAACTTATTGTGCAGACGAGAGTGTTTGGCGAAACATTTTTTCATTTTAGTGCATTCAGTTTAGGACCATAGTTTTCCATATTATTCCTGGATAAACGTTTCGTTCGATTCTCCTCAGGTTTGACTTGAATTCCACAATGACATTCTCTTTTTTTGTTTGTATTGTTATTCCTTGTTTGGCAATTGTAGCTACATTTATGTGCTGCTATTTGGTGAAGGTGCATTAATTCAGATGTGTGGTGAAGCGGCCTATACTCTCTATTATAAGACACCTTCACTTCGGGAAATTTGTCTGTGAATGCGAAGACCAGTTTTGAAGTTTCGATATGTTGTTTTAATGTGTTATTTCAATGGATTTTTTGAAACGTTGCAGTTTCTGCTGCGCAACGGGGGCAGTTTCCAGTGGCGGCTTGCTTTAGTAAGACAGTCACAGTGCCAATTGCTCTCTGGATAAACCGTACTTCGTTTAGTTGTTGAATCTGTCTTTTTCTGCCAGCCAAACGCATTGCAAGAGAAGACGAGTTCGAATGGAACTTATGTAGAGTTAGAATGCTCTTTCAGCCGTTCTAGAGACGTCGATTCGGCATCGCAACGCACCAAACCATATAAGCACCAGAATGACGGCTGCAGAAATGACATGCGCTTAGAGATGATATTTTTTGCAAAATGTTTGACATGTTGAGCTTCATATTGTCCAGCAGTGAAAGCGCAACTCTCTGGCCGATTCCAACATCAACTTGGCTCTTCGACTGCTCCTATCTAGATTTACGTGTTCAACAGTATATCATCGCTCATGTTCCTTTGACGCTCCATAACCGCAACGTCCCGCAAAGGTGTTAATTTTTTATTGAACAACTTACAATGCGCTTTTCAGAACTGTTTAACAAAGGCACATTATACCGCAAATGAACTGCCTGTTTATCGATTTGACACAGCAGCAGTTCAGATGGATTTGTCAAGAATATCTCGTCTGCATTTCTGGAGCTGATATACAGATGAGTTGGTTTGGCTTATCGTTTTCTAACCAGCCGCTCAAATGATAACTATTCACCACAAATCCAGGCTCATACTAGCATGAATCGGTGACAGCGCGTTATTTGGCTGAATGCACAGCAAAGCTCAGCAAAGTCGAGCGATTTGCCAGACTAACGTCAAAGAGCTTGGTGATAGAATTAAGCAGAAACACGTTGATGACTTGTTTTGGCAAACGTTTTCTCCCCACAGATTTGTTGGTAACGCATGATCAGTCGTCAGATATCCCTTTATTAAATTAGAACAACCATAGGACTTTTGAACTATTGGAGTCGGTGTTTGGAATCATAAGGGGTTTGTAGTATTCCTTCCAAGGGCTTATTTTCATCTTCTTCATAGTTTTTTTTACAGTTTCTATTCTGCCATTTAAATCGATGTTTATTTTGATTGTTTAGCTTTTTCTCTTATTGTCAAGCGAATTAGTGATGATTTCTCGTTCAGAAGCTAAAATCCTGACCCTTAGAGAGTCTGACCAGATCCTACTCTACTTCATAGTGTAGTTGTGGAAGCCGCTTCGACTCTGTAGTGTTTCGGACTTCAGTCAGTCTTGGCATGCACAATCACCTATGCTAACATTGCTAGTTGTTTCGTGGTGCGCTCTGCTGGTTTAGCATATTGTTCTCCATATTATGATACGGCAATCCGTCAAAATCACGAACCCCCCTAGCATTGGTGTGCTACAACAATGGATACTAAGCCCACCACCTTTAAACAGAAGTGAGAAAGGGTCGATGTATTTACGACACATCCTAAAGGATGATCTTTCGGGGTCTCTGCGTCAACAATCAGGGTCCAGTTCCCAACCGCACCCACCGTCCAAATGTTCACTTACGGGTGTCCTTATGACCTCTTCCGACTAGTTATCGATCAATGTTTTTGTCGGAAAATCTCAATATATAGCTCTAAGCGCTTGCCGTTGAACTGAAGGCACAAAACTGATTTGAACATCTCATCTATCATCAACTCTGCTTCTTCAAGAAATGTTTTAGCTCTATTACAATGTACTTATTCATAGGGTTGTCAATAGGTCTTTCTGTGGTTAATACTTCTTGGTTATATTCGTGGTGGGCATTTAGCTCAAGAGAAAAATTATCAATCAGTACACCAGGCGACAATTTCGTGAAGTCCCGAAGTCTGGTGTCCTCCGCACTGCTTTGTCTCCACCGTTTTGTTGTATTCTGTTCACATTTCTCCTAGGTATTAACTTCGCACCTTGTCGTTCCGCCTTGCAGTTACATCAATTGTTCACTTTTTCAAGTTTAAAATTCCTCCTCCTCCCGCCTACTTAAAGTTAAAACGTCAAGCACGCGGCACCCAGCTGCTGTTGTTGCCGTCTTGCAGCTGTGACCGTTTTGGACATCAGAGTGTCCATAGTTTTCGAAATTTTATTTGAAACAATCGTATAATGATCCAGCTACTGATGTCCAGGGTAGCGATATCTGCAGACGGTAAAAGGTTCTGTTTCTTGAAGTGGTTGTAAATATGTTTCCCCAACTGCTCTAGTAAATTCAGGTCATCGGTCCGGTCAGAACCAAGTAAATCCAATTCTAGGTGGTGTCCGAAAAAACAGATGACCTGAGTTTAATGACGGGCAGACGTGATGTGACAGTTTTAGAGATTAAAGACAACGAGTATGTTTCCTTCCTCACTTCTCAAGCAAGATCTGTACATTATATGGACGTAACATAGTAGTCTTAAGAGTACTGAAAACTATTCGATCGGTTTCGCTCTCCTTGGAGCTCATCACGTAGGCGCAGTCTCCGAGTTCCTGTCAACCTTATGTTCCACTTGAACCTAAATTTGACGGAATTCAACAGACGCACACGAATTTGGTTTGTACTGGGAGCCACCGTAAACGAGATATTCAGCTAGATTCATTGGAGTCTCTTATCAAAATTGAATTCGTTTACAACAGAGAGTGTCTGCCGCAGATGCTTACATGCTACTGGGATGGAGGTAAGTGGCTTCTATGAAGGTGTTCAGTTAGAGTACGAACCCTGGTCATCAAAATGAAGTCCACCGTCTTATCTACTCTGCTGCCTGGCACAGATTTCAGGCAGTGTTGGTCAGCCGAGTCTTCTTCACGCGAATCGGAATGTCACACTGATTTGAAAATTAGTGTCAAGGAGTAGACGGCCATGCAGCCCAGTAAATTATGTTTGATTGAGAGTGGTTTGAGGAGATTTATTGATGTTCAGGAGAGATGTTGTCCTGTCCGTGAAAAACTGAAAAGCCCAGAACCACTGTACAGCGTTTCATCCTTGTTCAGAAACATCAGCTGTGTGAGCCCCACGAAACTCAAAGAGTGCTTAACTCGCGGCCTCCCTGCCAGTGGTTGAACAGTTAATCTTTTGACCACGAGTGGCTGATCATCAGTGTGACTAGCTTTCACTTAGACAGGACATAGCGCCACTCATCCTCGAATCACGGAAACCACATCAAGTGATCGTGTAGTGACCAGCTCCCCGAGTGAGAGCTAATCACAGTGCTGACCAGCCGCTCTTGGCCAAACAGTAAAATATTCGGGGAGGTCGAGGGTTCGGAAATCTTAGTTGCATGGGATGTACACTACTGACGATTCCCAACATGGATGAAATGGCTATACAATGTTTCCCGGCTTTTCAGCATAGACTGACTTCACTGACAGGGCGAAGACTCTGTTAAAGGTAGGTGTCGATTCGCTTCTAGTTTGGAAGTTTATAGCATCTGCCTTCACCTTGTGACGATGCGACACTAGGCAGCTGTGGGAACTTTGTAGAGTATTCTTCATTTGCCCCACATGCAAGCACGTTCTGGACGAAACTTACTTCTGTGGGCCTTACTGGTTGCTTGAAAATTGTTCATCTTTACTTCGAATATGCGCCATGCCTAGGACAGAGAAGCCAGAAACTTGGACAATATAGAAATAACCCAATATACAGTGTGATAAACATAATTTTATTGCCGATGATCCAGTTTGCTATTGTTTCAGTTAACGAAATGACGACCCACTTGCTGGAAAAGATTCGGTGGAAAAATTCATCAACTTCAAACGAGGCGGAAATGTCTGAATTTCCATTACGGCTTCTGCACACACACACACATTTGTTTCCGCAAATTTGACAGGTGTGGTTTAGCCAGGGTTGGTACTGGTTTCGGTCAGCCTGGTGAAGAGGGTTTGTGCAGTCTTCAGTGATTAAGTATATTGTTGCTTTTGTTTATTCAGTTTTCCGCCTCACCTGCTCGAACGGTTCATCTTCTGGAGACATTCGCAACGTAATGGGGTACTTATAGGATACTAAACAACTAATTGTTGCATAAGTGGCTTCCCACAAACAAGACAACGCAAATCGTTGCTTGTACGCTTGCCGTGTTGAAATTTGCCCACGGTATATACGCAATCTATTGTCACTCCCAACCCCCAACCCTCCAACCCGAGCACTGGATGAGTATTGAGGCATGGAGGACTGGATGTGCGTTCAAATGGCGCAATTCGGCTGTTATCCACTGGTAAGCACCGAGTGCGGTGCGGTGCGGTGAGTTATGTTCTGTGAGGATTTGGCCAACTCTTTTATCCAAACACACGCGCAACTATGCGTTGCGAGCAACCTTACAACCTACCTCAGCTAATGTAATTAACGGAATGTCGAACAGTCAACAAACCCGCATCGGAAGCAACAGAATGTGGTTTTCTAACGGTGGGAAATCGGCCAGCCTTATCGTTTAAACTAGAATTTAAGATAGTCCGTTCTATGTTATACTGGGCTGCACTAATTGGAAAAGTCACTTGGAATGAAAACTGATAGAAAGGACCGATTCTTGTGTTTCTATCACATTAGATTTTGGTGATACGGACGCTGTGATGAACACAGTAACTATGCCTTCGCGGCATTGCCCTCTGGTCTACAACGTCCATTACTTATTTGTGTGTCAGGGCGGAAGTGGTACTCTTCAGTGCAGTACATCCGAAATCTAAATGGCGCTAGAAGCTGAACGGGATTCTTTAGTAGAAAATTTCCTACTTCAGCTGAACTGGAAAGGGGAAGCATTATAATTGTGGCCATACAAACTCATTTCATCTTAATGTCATCAAACTGACGAAGTTTGTGGTAATTTTCAGTATAGTTTGTCTTACCTTTGCACGATTATTTCAAAATCGCAACTCTCCTGTCCAAAGCTACTCGTAAGTAGTTTCGCAATGTTCTGATTTTGGAACGCGGCGATGACGGTTTTTGCGAATTATTTGGAAAATTTGGTTGGTTTCATAATATTGTCACTGAGCCCGATAGTTCATCGTCAACGCTGGAAATAGCATACTAAGGACGTCTCTCGGGCTAGTAACAAAAGGCTCAAAATATAATTATATATATATATCATCTGCCAGGGAATGCGGTATGAATGAGCAGGCATTTTCAACACACTCAGCGGAGTGGATGTAACACATCCAAAAGCAGTTACATGTACAGAGAAGAGCCTACGTCACTAGGAGCGCATTTATTAGGGTACCAAGCCGACCTCATCAACCTCTGATTGGAAGGGCACACACCTAGTTCATGTCATAAGCTACCTACCTATGAGTAGGCGTATAAAGTCCATCTTTGGCATTCTGTGAGGGGCCATTTTTATCATTAGACCGAATAAACCTATTTATGCTTCGTTAAATTGAAAGTAACAACAATACTTCAAAGTTTTCGTCCCCATGTATTAGGCGCCATGTTGTGATGAATAAGTGCGCTTGCGCGAAATGGGCCTAAGCGCTTCTGAAGAAGTTTACGCTAATTCCCTGGATGGAGAAAAACGGCAAAGAACGGTTTCCTGTTGCCTGGCTTGCAACCTCATTAGAGGACAACCGTATCGTGAACCGTCTGTCTCTGGTGGTTTTAACGAAGCACTTCGTGTTAGTAATTTCGATCAATCCGTGAAGAAGACCTACTTTGCAACACTTTAATATCGAATTGTATTTTTCACGGCCCATGCATATCCCAACTGATTACGGAGTGTATAAGATTCATAAACATTTTGCGCATGTCCCTGAGGTTGCCGTTAGCGGGGATTTTTATTCAAACATGATAGTTAAAGAATGCTCATATATGCAAAACGTATATATGAGAAAACCCCAGCAAGTAACGTCACCATGAAATGACGTGATATTCGATCTATTTACATTGAGGAATAACCTGTGAACAACAATCTAGCACAATACTCACTTTGACCGTTTGCTCCACTGGTTTACTGCTTTTATTCACTTACATCTGTCTGATATACATGTTACTGAGGGAAACCTGGACACGCCTCTGGTCATTTGCTACATCTGTCACATTCGTGGGTTGGGGTTCTCTTGTTCCAAAGAAGACTAGCGACGATGTAAACCATGACAAATAGCAAACATAATTAACGTAGATGCCGATAAGGCAAAAGCGCATGATGATTTACAGCACCCTGTGAAACAATCATCTGTTTTCCGAATCCGGGCGCGTCGTACAATTTTAGTACATTTCCCTCCTCTTAGTATATACATATATATAGCAAGATTCAACCGAATTCTCCTGATTTCCGGCTTATTCATTCGTAAAAAATTTGGTGGGCTACCTGCTGTGCTGAATATGTCCTTTGTTGGTTCCCAGTTCCTTCCTATTTCGTTTTTAAAAAACATCCTCATTGGGATGCTCAATGAAACTCGATCTACTTTCCGTACAAAAGGCCACTTGTTGTATGTTGGCCATCGATCTGTGATAGGAACCCAATATGTAATCTTGCAGCAAATGAGCATTCAACCATGAGTTTTATTTGAAATCCTGGGTTGTTCCAAGTTCACACTTCAACGTGCGCTTTGCTCACTTCTCTAGACACAGCGTCCTGAGAAAACCTTCCCAAGCATTATGTTTGACTCGCAGCGTTTAGTGCCACTCATACTTTAGTCACGGAAACCACATCACGAGGTTTGTGGTGAGTGAATGTGAAACTTCTGTCTGAGGATTCCTTAATCGAGGAGCCAGTGAACACATGATCACGTAAAATGGTTCGTGTGATGGAGGGCTGAGCGGTGCTATATCATGTCTAAGTGAGAACCAATCACATTGCTAAACATTCAAACTATCAGCATGGAGGTCGGGGTTCGAAAATCCCTGAAATTTCATGGGGTGCGCCATGCTGATAGTTCCCAATGAGGATAAAATAGCTGTACGAATCAACCAATCAATTTATCAGCTATAAACCACGTATATTAGTCACATTGGTTCCAGCTGCTACAGTTTCGATCACCGGAAAGCGAGAGAGAGAGAGAAAGAAAGAGACAGCGGGAGATACGGCCAAGCCGTGGAGGCGATGACGTGCTCAGTTAGTCCAGAAATTGAGTAGGTACGCATTAAAGGTGACAGCTTTGATGCACGGGCACCACTGTCTGCGCGATCGCGTCAATACTGCCAGTGTCACTGACTATTGGTGAATTGAGTCCCGGCCTCTTCATCCAGGGAGGCGGCAGTTATCGACTCGACGCAGTTTACTGGTTGGAGGCTTCATACTTAGTTGACATGTCATATAATGTCAACTTCTTGATCGCTTTCAGTCACCACAAGGCTGGGTGAAAAAGCTCTGCGAGGCAGACAGTCTTCGGGAGTGTGGAGTACATGTTCTAACCAGCGTGATTTATGGGGCGTAGGTAATTTATCTCTCACGGGAAAGTTCCTTCTTCCTACGACCATCCGGCGTACCTCAGCATTACTAATCTGATGTTTCCACCAGACCACTGACAAAGGTTTCGGAGACACCGTATGTCCTCTGCACGTAAAGACCACATCTCTGATCCACAAAGCAGTATGGATCAGACTGCTGCAGTGTAAGCTCTGCCCTTGACAGACAAAATGACGTCACGTCGGCGCCATTGGTGTCCGAGGCTGACAAAAGATGTCCTGGCCTTCTCGACTCGAGAAGTAATCTAATCGCCAGCCAGACCACCGGAAATTACACAACTGCCCCGGTAAACAAATTTATATAACACGTCTGTTGGCTCACTTGCAAGCATGAGGTTTAAGTTTGATCCAACCCAGTCTTGTAGTAGCACTTCAGACTTTGCAGGGGTGAAGCGCATGCCAAACCGTGCGGCAGAGTTGTTGAGATTATTTAAAATCGTTTGCACTTGGGAAGGGTCTGAACCAAGAAGAAGAATATCGGCCGCATACTCAGTGTCTTCGAGGAAATATCCCAAGAGCATTTCAACTCCCAAGGTTTCAGAGGCAGGCAGAGTAATTTCAAGCAGCATATCAATAACACAGTTGAAGAGAAAAGGTGAGATAGGGCAACCTTGCCTTACACCATTGAACGTGGTGAACTCAGGCGAAAGCTTGCCGTAAACTCGTAGGCCTCCACAGGAGTTCGCATACAGTGCCCTCATAAGGGAAATAAATTTGGAAGGGACACCTTCGATTGCCAGATACTGCCAAAGTTTCTCACGATCGACAGAGCCAAAAGCAGATTTCACGTCAAGAAAAACAACCATTGGGACGTTTGAAGTAGTGGCGCTGTTCAAGAATTTATCTCAAGGTAAAGTAATGGTCGATGCATTTTCGGCTACGGCGAAACCCAGCTTGATTTTAACGAACGTGTCCCTCGTGATAATCGATCAAACTACGCAAAACAATGTCAGAGAGCACCTTGGATGCGATGGATACCAGGCTGATAGCACTATGGCTTTCGCTTGACGTTCTTGTGCCCTTTTTGAAGACTAGGATGACGGTCGAGGAGCTCCATATGGCTGGTATTCTGTTTTCGTTCCAGATCTTCTACAGTAGGGTTGTCAGACCTCGTCAGTACGGGGTGCAGACCATCCGGTCCAGATGTGTTATAGCACTTCAGGATTGATATCTCATGCTGGATTTCGGTGGCTAATATCGACTTGTCGTCGATAATACATTGAGGCCTGCTGGGTTCTTCCATCGTTTGTGTTCTTTGAAGTACTCAGCCCACTGATCAAGACGACGACTAGGAAAGTGAATTAACGCTACATCTTTTTCTCATATTGTTTCACTGACACCTGCTTTCTTTTGATCGGTTGACCAAATCAGGCTGTTGCATGCAGCTAAGGCCTTCTCCATCTCCTGGGCCTTCAAAATTTACCAGCTTTCTGAATCATTCTTCAAACTTTTGATTATCCAGTGTTTGAGGGATCTGCGTGCGCCATTACAGTCGCCAGTTGCTGGTATGGTTTTTCTGGCAGCAATAAGATCCACTGATTTGGACGATATCCAGTATACATTTAGTTGAGCACAATTGAATGATCAGAGCCAAGGTGCATACCGCAAAGGGAACGACAATCCTTAACTGAGACCCTCCGTCGGTAACTGATGGGTTTTCGGTTTTTCGGCTTAGATCGACTACATTTGCATGACAAAATCCCAAATGTCAAAAATGCCAAAATTGCCTCACAATACATTAATCCCAAACGAAATATCTTGCTCATCAATCCGCTTTAGTTCGGAGGAATCTTTCATGCCTAAAGCGATTGTCAGTTGACCAATCTGAAGCTGACTTAATGTCGCGTTCGGATATTTCAATTAATGTGAAGCAAAGCTGCGAGGCGCCCAGGAGACTTAGTTCACTGGTTGTTTCAAATTCCACGAGTTTAATTGATAGTTTACTTCATATAAACCCTACTTATAAGATTTTGTGCCGTCATTGGTAGGTCACTCAACTACCACACTATGAGTTGACCCACGTGTGCACTCACTCCTTTGGATAGGCGGCTAAATGAGCTATACATATCACTGATGATCTATCTTTTGGTATGCAACCTAAGCGTTAGTTTCGTATAATGGTCGTGGGCTGAATTGTTTCAGCTCTCAATTACTCCACAGGTTCCGTTAAAGAAGGCTCGCGGTTGTTCTATTCTAAATGAAGTGCCCGCACTTTAATGGCATATTGCACCATATATTTTCTGGTTGTCATGATTAGCAACTATAATAAGCCAATATCCATTTGTTTTGGATTAGAAAGCTTCCCACAGGCTTCGGTGTGAGTCGTACCCGCTTTAGTCTCCATCTGCTGTTTTCATTCCTGGAGATCTTCAATTGACAGGTCAGCGCACCCGCTTTACATCGCATCTTCTGCACCAGTAATCTCTGTCCAGATGGATAGCAATGTGACGAAAGCTTTCGGCCAGTTAACCCACAAATTACAGGTTATTGAAAATTTAACCCAGGTCTTTGTCAGGTAAACCAAACCATTACCTGAGGGCATGTCGGATTGGGTATTTGCATCTCTTTTCCACCACTGTCGTCCCCTTCACCAGCAAGCAGACTACTGTCAGATTTGGTGTTTGGACATCAGACAAATCCACCGTAGGCATGCGGTTCACAACAAAGTTCTCTGTGTTTGTCAGTGTGCAAAATCTGTCATTCTGTCTAGGTTTAGATCTTGCTGTTGGTGTGTACGGGCGAGATAGGGGGGATTTCTGTCACCCATCTTGCGCTTGTCTGTCAGTCCACATGCGTAAAATTTCAACCACAGGGGAACAGCAGTGTAACTTCTGTCACTGTCTCATTCCGTCATTATCCAAATAAAATCCGTTGCTCAAAAGGAGCGGTTAGTTGTAACGTCAGGCAGAATCCGGAATCCGTTACACTTCCGGTGAGTTATCGTTTCCTAGTTTTGTTGAATCCGGAGTTTAGATAGAGCAAAATGTGAGCAGGATGGTTTTCAAGGTACATGGAAAAAGTTTATCCTAGGCTATTGGTGAATTCAAACATTTGCAAATTCAGTGAGAGCTAACAGTGAACTCATCTGAATCCCAGCTAAATCTCCCGTTTATAACATTTTTATGAGAGGATCTTTTGTCACTTGCAAACATCCTGATGTTCAAGCAGAAAAAAACTGATGAGCCTGAAGAAGAGCGAAATTGGTCGTGGGTTTTCATCAAGCTTATGAGTAACGTGTTCCGTTGTCCGCACCTCTTCTTCAATCCCTCTTCTAATAGACTATAATCACTCCAGTATTGCTGAAAATTCATCGCAGCCTGCATAGAGAAGAGCTTGGCTTGGCTATGTTTGACCTGAATGAAGTGTTATTGTTATGTGATACCAAAACACCGATAGAATGGTAATGCTGATTATGATGATAATGAGGAGGTGCAGTGTCTCTTGTAGCCTCTTGGGTGCCGTCATTTTATATACTTCGGAATTAGTAATTTAAGATATTTCCAACGATTCTTGTCTCTCACTTATTTGGTTGAAATTTTTTCGGTATCAGTTGTTGGTTGTTTTGACTGCATCTTGATGTTATCTATAATGAGAGGTTTCCCGCCTTGTGGAACGGAGTACGGAAGGCAAACTGTTCTTGCCGTGTGTGCTTAACCGTTCGTTATTCTCTCAGACTAAGTGCACTCAGCGACAGTGAATGTACTTACTTATCCGTTTAATCAGGTGCGATACCCAAACCACGGGGCCCGGTCACGAACTGTAACCAACGCGCAGTCTGTGTGCAGGTGTAATATGCTCTCCAGAATGACCCATTAAAGCTACAGCGTGACTTTCGGTGCATCCGTTGGATGTATATAACTCCTGAAAGATACTTTGCAGTTTTATGGTTGGCTGACCGCCTGTAGGTGCGAACCGGAAAGCAAACACCTCGATTCACACTTTATTGACTTCTGGACTTTTATAACATTGAATCTCATTCAGTGGTTCAAATTACAATTTTCGGTAAGACTTTACATCCATCTTACATTCCATGCATAGTTAGTTTCCGGAACCTATCATTATGGAAGCAAGTTAACATTTTCTTGAAGCACTAATTGCGTTTTAGCAACGGTTTCTCAAAAATCGGACTTTTTAACAGTTCTAGTCAGTAATGAATCTGGGACCAAACAACGCCTTTCCTGAAGGAAGCTACCCACAAAGTTGCTGAAAACTCTTCGTCAGAGAGTTCCACTAAACTTTTATGTAGTTTCCCTCATGAATATATATGCTGCACTATCTTGAATATCGTACCAACTGAAACACAAGGCGGTCGTTGCGCAGCACATTCAGTTCAAGATATCATCAACGAGGAATTTAGCTGAGATTAAGTTGATTCTCCCGTAAAAGCCAGATTAGTGTGCGGGTGAGTGAATTTTGCCAACGTTCTTCTTTATATCCAGTCCGTTGAGATCTCCTTAATCCTGCGTGGTAGATCAAGAGACAGAGGTACTGTATTTCTTTCCGATCAGTTTTAATTTAAGTCCTTACCGTTGATTGAAATCAAGCATTCTAGATTGATAGTTTGCAGATAATTACTACATTCCTAACAGCTATTTTCGGATATTAAGGAGTACATTAGTATTCGTAATGGACTATTCATAAGGTTGC